>JAWJWE010000007.1:1870000-2470000 GCA_037055365.1 Polyplax serrata
CTACAGAATTACAAGAGCAATTATTTTAATGTACATGTAAATTTATGTAATATACAAAATTTGGTGCAGGAATTTGTTCTAGTGTAATAAGGCCATTCTGAAGGTTAATAGATTTTTACTGAACGCGAACGCATATGTATATTAAAATTAGATACAAGGAAAAAGAGCACATAAATAATAGTGGTATTAAATTATTTATAAAGTATATAGAATAATATATACCTTTGAATGTATTCATTAGTAATATTTATTTGCTTTTGTGAAAGCTTCAAGGCATTCTAACGATGTTTATCTAGGTTTTATCTATTTATTTCTCTCGAAATCGAATGGGCCGAACGGCAAATGTAAATGGCGACCGACTCAATGGCAGGGGCGTTAAATTAGTGAACTTTCACCTTTTATTTATCTTGTGAATTTTTTCTAGTCATAGAACATTCTGTCACGCCTCCGGCTAGACATCGACCATTAAGCAGTCCTGCTGTTGTTATATCTGTTATATATCCCGAATTCTCATGGCAAAAACATTAGTTTGGTTGGATGAAAGCGGTCAATTTCTGGTGAAGTCGTCAGTAATTCTGCAGACAGTCGAAATAACCACGGTAGTTTCTGTTGCTCAATAATATTTTTTGTAGGTAGGAATGCCCGTGGTTTAGCTCTACTTAAATAAAAACATAATACAAGCACTTGAATAAGATTATTATATAAAATAAACATTTATGTGGTGGAATCTATTTATTTTTAATTATTTATTATTAATTGCGTGATTATCATAGTTGCCTCTCCATATTTCTATCTCTCCCTGTTACCTCTTTCTGTCTCTCTCTCTCTCTCTGGGTATGTGCGGTTTAATTTAAAATTAAAATTTACGATTTTTCTTTGTAACTCAGTTTTTAGAGGCAGAAAAAGCTCAAAACTAAAAGTTCACGGTTCTTTCTGTCGGTAATTCAACTCATGGAACCGAATTGAATTATTTCCATTTCCGGAAATGTTTCTTCTCAAGGGAAACGGGGTACATAAAGAATTGAACAGACAGGAATTTCATGTTTACTTCTTCTGCCACTTCAACCATCACTCCATCGCCTTACTCCTACCTCATACGTAAAATATTACATCTACATGTATATAATTTATCGATAAGGTAAGAGAGTGATTGATTGATTGATTTGTTGACATTATTCCGCAAACTGAGCTCGGAGCATGGACCAGAAATTTTATTTATACATTTGAAATACAGATTTTAAGGGTGATGTTTAGAGTTGGAATAAATTGGATGGTTCTTCAAATGGTTCCTCTCATTTTTTGATTGAACATTCGGATGTTTTCCAAACTTTCTTTGTAGTCGGTAGATACTTAATTATGTACAAATTTTGTTAAATCGTATGTATAAATCGTATTTCACATGGTTACATTTTTGTTTTCAAATGTTTCTCGTGAACGTCGTACATTCCGCTTGAGTAACTTTAATTCCGATAAATCTATCAGTTCAAATGTGTATAAATGCGCGTACATTCAAAACAATCGATGAATGATATCGTAAATAGAAAACTGGAGGGAGGGATAAATAAAATACGAAAACAAAGCAGATTATGTGCCTGTATGTGTTGTGGGTTGGGAGAGGGAAATCCTCTTCTAAGAGGACAAAATCTACGAAACATGGCGATTTCAATATAATATTTCTAGACAGAGCACAAGAGGATGAGTTGGAAAATAAGGAAAAAAGTTTCCAGTTTTCAGAATACTGAATATGTATTTAGTATTGGCATTATTTTGTATTCTCTGAAACGGAACCAAACCGCGTTTTAACTTCAATGAAAATCAGCATTGTGCAAGAAATGATGTGCGCCCATCTTTAAGAATGACTTTCTCTCTCTCTCTCTCTCTCTCTCCTAGGATTTCCGCCTAACCTTTTTCAAATATTTGCATTGGTTTATAGGATTTCGGTAAGTCTTGTTATTTTATTGGGCAGGTAAGAGGCGGATATCCCGACGCGATGAGAAATATGAGCGTCAGGTGAACTTTGAAAAAAATCTGTGGGTTCCCGTGCCTCTGCCTCGCATTGAGTTCTCCTTTGTATTTATAAGCAAAACATCCTGTTTTACATTTGGATTAAGTAACGTAATAGATGTAACGAATTTCATGTTTCTGGTTGGGCATCGAGCTCCAGTAAACAAGTTGCCAAAAGTAGTGTCGTACCAACTCAGATCAAGCAGGATCCCTTTGTTAGATTTTAGGCACTAAATGAATGCATCTTATGATTTTGATTTAAATTATTATTTTCATCACAACTTATTACAATTAATTGTAACGTTGTAATAATAAAAATATTTGTGTAGCATTGCCGACATTTTACGACTTATAATTTATGTCTCCTCAGTGTTTATGTATACATATAAATAAATAGAAAACAAAATTTGATGCAGAACATAATACACTTTGCCAAAGTTAGCACTGTAATTTTGTTGTTCGGCACACAGAGTTGTCTGAAGCGGTGGACAATATTGTAAAATGTGACAGTTTAACCGTATATGTTATTACTTTAAAAAAAAGTAGACGCTGCACAATCATTTCCTGTTGCTGCGCTTCGCCGGAAGTAAATGTCGGAGGACATTGTGAACGGTCAAAGGAAAACAAAAATATAAATGGAAACCCGATTGAGCGAAATGTAAAAGAAATATAGAAACATTGAAGATGAGCAAAAAATCGAGGAAAGGAAGAAATGGTTAGCTTTCAACCGAACAAAAATAAATTGGAAGAAAATGGAAGGAAAGAAACGGAGCTTCGCAGTGGAAGCAGACAAGAAAATGAGGAATGAAAAGTGGAAGGAAGAAAAGATGAGGAGGAAGAACACAAAAGAAAGGTAGAAAAGAGTTCTTTACGCCTCAGGAACTCAGGAATTTTCGATTGAGTTTCTTTCCTTGAATTGAATATATAAAATCAATGATTTAAAAAAGAACTTAAACTAAACAACTACTTGATTGAGAACAATTGTTTCTTAGAGCGTAAGAGCTTTAAAGTACCAAAGTACCTAGGGAAACTAGGGAAACACCACGCCCGCATAACCAACTCTAAACTAATGCAATTTTCTTATATAATTGTTGGTCTTGTTTACAGTAGTCCGTCAAAAGATTGTCATTTTGGCGAAAACGTGTCTCTGAGAATGATTCGAAATCTGCACCATTCGATCAAATGATTGTCATGTTCTGAGAATTTCGCTCTCTACTCCCCGAGGGGAGCCACAGTGTGGGACTTTTCACCAACATCAACAAACATTTTAAACTTAAACGGAAGTCTTAAGCATCCCGCAATGAAATCTTAAATAGCACAACACTATTTCGTCTTTAATCACTTCCAGATATCTTTTTACTGTAACGATACGCAAGTGAGCGTTTGTAAAATTAGAATGGAGATCTTAAAAAAGAGTTCACGACTATTTCTCTTAAACTTCCCACCCACAACATCCATCAATTTGCGAACTGAAATGGTTGCAGAGTACCAAAACCAGAAAGAGAGAGAGAGAGATAAAAGAAAGGAGAGCAAAAGAGAGGTCGTTAAAAACATCTGCGCCATTTTCAACTTCTTTCTCTCAGGCACATAATGAGTAAAATATGAACAATATTATAATACAGAGAGAGTGTGTGCGAGAGAAAGTGGAAAAGACTGTATATTTCAAGAGTAGAACTTCTCTCAGGCAACAATTTTAAGTCTCTCCAGACAGTAGAAATTTATATGTCCGTCCTCTCTTCTGCCGTACAAAACTCTCTCTTGACTTTAAACGTTTTGATAAAAAGTGTGCGAAATAATATTTTAAAAGTATTCGCATAGTGTGCACACGTTGAAAGGCAGATAACCCAGACAGAAAGGGTAATCTCTATATAGGAATGATTTATTTTTCTTTAAAAAACATGGAAGAACATAAAACAGCACCGAGTACTTTCAACAAGACCCATAAAGTTGAGATTTCCTTAAGTAAGAAGAAGAAGGCGACAAAAGTAGTGAGACAAAAGAAGCGAAAGTGTGGAAATTAGGAAGGAATGATAAAGACAACTAAAAGCAGTAAATGCCTGTAAATACCTATATACCTGAAGTGGTCACATTTCATATGAATAATATGAATTGATAAACGAACATGCGGAGTAGGGGTAGAAAGAACTAATTGGAACCAGGGGAAGGTAGTACGCGGGTGAAATAAGTTCGTGATCATCTAAAAAAACAAAATAGATCACTCCATGCAGGTGACTCGCAGGGGGAGGTTGCTCGCAGGTAGCAAGCCCTGAATGTTCCTCTCGGCTCATTCAACTCGGAATTCTGCTCTTTCTGTTCAGAAAGGCAAGTTCTCATTTATTACTTCCTCTTGTGTACGTTGGTGTGACTATTTGTTCACCTGTTTGAACTTACACATACACACACACACGTCACTTTTATTATTTAATCTTTGCTTTTTTATTTCGACTATTTGATTTCCAAGGATTGCGTTTTACATCCAACTGTCACAAACCTTTACCTAAACCTTTGGAATCTTCTAATTTATTTTGTCTGTTTTTAATTTTTTTTCTCCCTTTTACAGTGCGTTACACCAAAGTCAAAGAAAAGTCTCTCGTGTTCTCCTTGGCTCCCTTCGACTTCCCGCTCTTAATCAACTTCGTTTCAATGCTCCTCTTAATGTTTTATTTTTTATTCAGAGAATCCATTCATTTCTGTTTATCATTTGTTACCTTTTTGTGCTTTCACATTGTTTTCCCGCGCTCTACCACTTCTACTTAATTCTATTCTCCCATTTCCATAAGCTTCTCTCTCTCTCTCTCTCTCTCTCTCTCTGTCTCGTCTATATTTCTCACTTACGTAGATTTTCTCTCTTTTCACGTTATTGCTACACTTTCGACTGTATTTTACATTCTTTACGACTTTCACTCTTTCACCAAAAGCCCATTTCATTTCATTTTGGCTTTCATTTCCACTCACGGAGCCCCGTCATAATTTCTGCAACATTGAGTTACCCTTAAACCCCCCGATTTATATTTTCAATTATTAAAACATTTCTTTTATCTTTTCATTCTCTCTGTTTCTTTCTGTCTCTCTCTGCTCTGCCTCTATTTATTTCCGTACAACTTTTCATCTGCTCCTGCGACTTCCTACCTACTTAAGCTTTTCAACTGTATTATCTGTATTTGATTTTGAAATTATTGACCTTTTCCGAAAACGGAAATATAATTTGTGTCACTGTCGATACTTCCTCTTTTCCATCCGTCCCTACTTCTCCAGGATTTCTTATCTCAACGTCTCTGTCAGAAGCAGAAGATGCGTTTTCTAGGTCTCTTCTGCTCGGATGGAAAACGCTGTATGTGTGTGCTGTTAGAAAATTTACTTATTGCCCTCAGGCAGAATAAGAAAATGTTGTTCCCAAGCTGCTCAAAGGAAGCGCAAGAGACGCATTGTTTATGGGACAGATCGAAGGTCTCCCGAAGCGAAAGTGAAAAGGTTGAAGGTACGGCAAACCTAACCTTTTTAAAAGCATTAAAACCATGAGGATCTCTCACCAGTCGGCCTTTTGTGTCTGATACACTCTGTTTAATAATTTTCAACTTTTATTTGCCGTATTCTGTGACTGTCTTCTAAAAAATAAATTTAAAATCTAAAAATTTGTGTTCAATTTTACACAATTTGAAATAATTATGATGGACGAAGAAATTCTTTTAAAGAGTGTTTAACTGAAGGTGCAAGCTTCGTTGAAATGTTACATGTTCATGGAAATCAGTCACTGTTTGCTCCACATTGTCATCATTTTGAAAACTACCAAAGTTAAATAGTGTTCTTTCGGATGGTGTCCGTCTTTCTTACATGGAGATGGAGTTTTCTTTGATTTAAAAATTATAATTCTTAGGAGGAATATATATATGTATTTTAGAGAACGATTGGCCCTTTTGGGGTAATGAGTGTCCTAAATCCATTACTATTTACAAATGTATTATAATATTTCACGTATTCACAATTTCATCAACGAGTTACAACCTAACGCTACAAACATCACTTTCAGAATGATCCTAAAAACCTTTCTTCATCTATTTTACAATCTTTGTTCCCTCGCCCAAACCCTGGTTCCTCTCCACCAATGGCACTCCTCTCATCTTTTCATATGAAGCCTTAATTGCACCCCCACATGTGCGCTTTCTTCACCCTGTCCTTTGTCTATTGATTTGACCCTGATTTATGGCAAGGGTCCTTCCTGATAGCCACTTGATGTTTTCTTCACAAATACTTTTGTTTATTTATTTGAACCAGATTTGTGCTGGGAACGTTCTTCAGAACCTCTGTCATCCCTTCTTTCAATTATGATAATTTATTTATATTTCCACCGACATGTATATATAATGGAAAATTAAAATTATTTATAACTATGAATAAGACTAGAACTAAGACTAGAAGAGAGAACGAAGGAAAAGCATAAGAATCCAATGAAGGATTACATGGACCGTGAGAGAACAAATCTTGAGAAAACAGGAACAAAGTGATAGATGACGTCTACCGGATGTTTGAAATCAAAAGTATTTTCTTTGAAACGAAACATTTCGCAGGGGGTGAAATCATCCCTTGGAAATAACACGGTTACCTGGAAAGAAATGTGAGAAATGCGTTTCTAGAAAAACCGATTTCCGTTGGTTTAGCACCGGAGATTTGCCCCTGGGCTGTTATTTGTCACCTTCCGTGTAAACAATAAAGATTATCCACTTATTTTTCTTGTCTTCACCAAGAAAATTGCCATTCGAATGAATGGAAGAAAGTGTAATATATCATACATGAACGTGGAACCAACTTTCCGCATTGAATGTTACACTTAGAGGTTTAATTTTGAATAAAATTTGATGAACTAATCTCAGGGAACTTACCTTAAAATACTTTTTTTCCTCTATTTTTTATTTTGAAAATACACAAAAAACCGCCGAGTGCTGTCGTTGGTGGCTGGTAACACAATTCTCTTTAAAATATCCTACTTACAACTTTTAGACTTATTTAAGTTAAAGAGTATTTCTGTATGTCACAGAGGTGACAAAACAAAAGTGGGACAAAATCTACCGGCGTAATTTCTACTATCGCCATACTGTCACCATCTGGGTGCAAACAACATAAATTGTTTGACATACATAAAATTTGTCTACTATCTTCTAAAAAAACTTAACTTTCCCAAGTTTAACATCTACAAAAATACATAGTTAAATAGCACTATTTTTCTTTAATTTTGTTTTACTTTTTGTTGAAACTATATCATATTATATAGTCTGCAATATTAATTTATAATCCGCAGTTTGGTTGAGTCTCCCGTTTTCTTCTCGTTACATTAATTATTACTCTTGCAACCGTAAAATATGATACGTGAGCTATGTCTGCAATGCTCTCTGCTAATTAGCGGTCTCCAGACCGTGCTAATGAATGAAAATGTTTAATTATTCTTTTTTAAACAGCTTCATAGAAAAATAGTCCAAGGATAGAGAGAGGTGTGTACCTAATAATTTAATTCAATATTTTAGGTTAATCGGTAAGTAATACTTAATTATTTCTTACTGACTGTTTAAAGGCACCAAGTTTCTCCAGATAAACGAAAAGGCAAAATTCCTGAATTTAATTAAACTCGAGCAAACTCAAGTCGGACAAGATGAGAGTGAAAATGTAACTAAATCGCCCCACAATAACTAAATTAATTAATTTTTGTAACAAATCTGGAAGTTCATCAATCAAGGAACCGTTCGCATTCGTACAAGACATGGCAGGAGGAAAGATTGCAAGAAAAATCCGTTTAAAAAATTTAAATTAATCAAGCCGAATGGTAATTCTCTCACGGGTAGGACGTGACACTAGAAATGAAAAACAATAAAAAAAAACACGGGAAAGAGAAAGGACTCAACTGATTTAAATCAAAATTAAACATCAAAATGGAAGGCGGCGTGGAAAATGAATTTGAAAAGGTGAGAGAACGACAGAGTGGACAAGAAATTAGAAAATTTGTATAGAAAAACTTGGTTTTGTCAACGGAAAGTCAACTGCGCCTCTCTCAGATGGGCGATAAATTCATATTGGAAAAAATTCAATTTAAAAGTTTAAAGTAAATTTTCACGTGGCTCCCAGGGCTCCCAGGGCCCCCGAAGAACCCAAACATTTGTCTCCCGTCTAGATTTTTCAGCGTTAAAAAAGAAATCTTCTTTTGGTGTAATTAGTCTGTCTCCTTAAGTTCCTTTGATTGTCAAATGAAACAATTCAAGTTCTTTTTATCTATTTATTTAATCCAAACTTTTGATGATTTGATTTGTTCAGTTCGAAATTTTTACTGAAAGAACAGAACTTGTGGGATGTCAGGAGTTCCTGTTGTGTCCTCTTACATCAACAACTGCCCCGGCATTTTGTTGAAAAAATTAAGGGCACACCACCAAGCAATTTGAACAAGAAATTAAAGTCTTTCAAAAGTGATGAATGGAAGAAAAAAATGGCGAAAATGACAGGGCCGAGAACGCCAAAAAAAGCACATTACATGCATGTCAAGCATTTTAAATTTTCAGACAATCTCGTTTATATTTGATTTCAAGAGAACTCATCTCATCTGACTAACACATAACACAACGCTAAAATATACACTGTTTTTTTTAAACAATAATGTTAATTTTTAACAAAAATCTTGTAGTGCAAAATCAGGTGGGACGCGCACAAAGAAGTAAATGCCACTCCACTTTAAGTTGGTATTTTATTTCATTTTGGGTTTTCGTTTCTCCCAAACGATCACACGACTCAATAAATCATTCATTCAAAACTAATAATAATTGTTATTGTTTGATATTCTCGAACAAAACTCCCGAAACCTTTAGTTTCTTAAAAAGAAATGAAAACCAAAAACAAAGTTTTGCCGCGAGTCACGCGGGACCAATTCCTATTTTTCTATCTATGATTTCTACTGTTTTGGAACAAAAACTAATAAATTTTATTACTGCTCTTATTTTACTGCTATTTTATTTTAATAACACGCGCGCGGCTCGTTTCTTTAGAGAATTGCCATGAGACATGAACTCTATTTTAATAATATTTCATAATAACGAATTTAATATATATTTCTACATATAATAAAATAAATGGTTTTTGTGGTGAAGTATTTTGAGAATAATTTAATTCGTGAATATTTTATTAATTCTTTTGAGTCACTTTACGAAGTTACAAATTTATTAAAAGTGCCATTTTATGTATTTAGATTTTAGTCATTCTATGTCTTAGACTTTCCATAAAATTTCACTATCCTTTGAAGGAAAGTTTTGCCTATCGAATGAATGTTGATTTTGATTTTAACTTAAGCAACTCAAAACCCAAAATGTGATGTTTTGCAATTTTTGTCTTCTAAAACTACCCCGTTCCTTGTACATACTACAAAGGGGGTGGTTCATTTTCTTTCAATCCAATTTTACACTTTCTAGTTCATCCTTTAACTTTCTTTTGGAAAGACGTAATGAATTGCCTGTCATAATTTGTCAGTAGCAAGTGGTGGACGTTAATTATTGGGGCTTGTCGACAGAAAGAAACTCCAGTGGGACCACCCCGGGGGTTTTTTCATCCACTTCGGCAACTCACAGTCTCCTTCTTCTACTTTTTCACTCTCGTTCCTCATTTTCTGGATTCCTATATTGGTTTTCGATCCTCTCCTCCTCTTACTGCCCGCACTTCCTCTGCTTCTTTGAAAGATTACAACTAACTTTTTCGGCTTTCACTCTTACCGCTTGATTTCTTCGTTCACTTTTCTGTATGATTTTCGTCTGGATTTGTCTCTTTCGACCTGTAAAATTCTATTGGACTTATCCGAATTTCTCTAGTCTCTACTAGAAATTTATGGTCGAAATCATTACTTTTGTTATTTTGATTGATCGACACAAGTTGACGGACTGGTAAAAATCAAAAGTCACTACAACTTTTTTTAATTTCTATTACAGACAAAGCAGTAGCCGGTAACAGGTCTACCTGACTTTCCTACTGTAAGAATGATAATATAAAAAATAAAAATCACTTCTGAAATTTCTGATGTGTACCGTTGACCTTCTTCCATCTTTTGTTATTTCTTTTCTGTAAATAATTATTAATATTTTCTTGTTTCCGTATTCTTCAGTTTTACCGGTCTCAGTTTCCACGAACTATTTCTTCTATGCTGTTTTATATTCTGCTTAACACTGCAATCAGTATTTTTCAGTTTCCACTGACCCAATCTCTGGAATGTCGCCTTCTCCTTCCGGTAATTCCGATTTAAATGTTTACGTCGAAACTTTACAGAGAGATTTGGTCGCCGGAAAATCGGATTTATCGGCATGAGAAGTGAAAATTCACGTCACGAAATCGTAACTAAATTGTCGTTTTCCAATCGAAGACAAATTCCTTCTCGTTCTCCGAGTCTTCAATAGAATTACCAGAAGAATAGAACCACTTCCATGAATTTCTAATTCAAATTAGAAGAACAAGTCGAAGAAGAAGAAGAAGAAAAAAGACGTCAAATCCGTTTGTTGAAGCTTCAACACATTGCGATTTCTCTCCTTGGGGATTCTGCGGTTTTCTCATTTTGAATTCTAGTGATAAATAGTTTTATAACATTTACACTAATTTTGAATTTACTTTTTATATTGGATGATTCGAATTCCGTCGACTTTCCTATCCCTTCTCTTAATTTTCGTCTCTAATATAATTGTAATCATATATTGTTCATCACACTACCCTATGTATTACCCAAACACATAACTAAAACTATCCTAACAATGTATCCTAAAGTGCAGGTTCCATAGGAACTTGTTTTAAAGTAAAACTAGGAACACCGTTTGCCGTTTACAGTAATTTATTTTATTTCTTTATATATGTGGTAATTAATTTTGTAAAACTTAGCTATAACATACATGCTAGAATTTAAAATAAAAGTTCCAATGAAAAATAAAAATGATTTGTTTTTCGCGGAATTTATACTGGACTTATTAAATTGATTTTTTTAATAAAAAAAAGTTCAATTTCGTTTGTTCGAAAATGAGTACAATTTCAGTTTATATTTTACTTATAGAAATATTGCAGTGAACAGAAAATGAAGAGAAGTAGGAAAAAGAGCAAACAGGTTTGTTTCGAAGGAAAGTAGCCGACATTGAAATTAAAATATAAAACTCTATTGGAAAAAGTTTTAATTATTTTAATTTATTCCAGGCCGCCCGTTGCATTGTTTTACATTTTATAAAAAAAAACCAATCTAAATGCACTTGTTTACTTTCATTCTTTAAATTTATTTTAATTGAAACAAGAGAAAATTGGAATGGAAAACTAAACCATTGCTCGGAGCGGCTAAGGAAAAATGGCTCAAAGGTAAAGTCCTTCGTAATGAAAAAGTAGTCTCACCTGAATGGCTACCGCAGACAACCTGCCACAGAATTTAAGTCTTCTACTCTTTTCTGCCCTCTGCAAGTTCTCTTTTTTTCACAGTTCACATGTGATCTCTTGATCTAATATTTCTTCCTTTATGTTTGCTGATCTGATTGTTCTTCATTTCTCTCATCATTTTCAACTTTCACTCTGTCCTTCACAATTTTACAAAGTTGTTCACTTGCATGTGCCACTTTAGAGGATTATGTAGACGGTGATAGATCCTTTTAATAGGTAGACCTCCTTAGACCTCATTTTAAAAGCACATACTTCAGCCATCATTTTCTCTGAGTGCCTTTTTAGTTTTAGTACTTTACGTAATGGTAATTTTCATTCACACTTAAGGTGTGTCTGTTCCAACCCAAACGATAATACCTAGTTAAATTTTCACTAATATGCTGACATTGAACGCTCTACAACATAACACAACATCATATTTGACGACTAACGGTACAGTGTGATCGAACATCCAAGGGAGGCTAACTACCAGATCGGCAGAAAAATTGAAAATTTCGGTGACAAGTCAAACGGCAGGATTGAGGGGGAAAGTCACCTGCAGGGCAACGAATTGATTGATTGATTTTGCAATGGAAATGCTTTTGCCAACGGGGCGGAAACGAAATATTTGTACTCGGATGGAATTAAAAGAAAACTTAAAACCGTAGATTGTAAGGTGAGGACCTGACCTCCGTTAAACCTTCTATAGGAAATTGACCCGAAAACAAAGAACCTTCCATCCGCTCGACCGACATGTTCAAAATCCCTGTCGAACCATACAATTCTTTTCCCTTGGATTAAACTCCGGACAATGATTGATTGATTATTGTTTTTGTAAGAAGGAATTTTGTGGGTGGTCGGGTGGTTACTCAGTGGAGGTGGAAAATACAAAAATGCACTTACGCGCTTTAGATACATCAGTGAGGTTCAAATATCCACGAATTAATGCAAACATGGAGGACAAAATACGGTAATTTCTCCTCTAAAGAGTAAACGGTAGTCATAGGAAATTACACTGACAAACACACAATTATAATTGTAATTACACTACCTGTGGTGCGTTTCGTCTTCCATCACTTCAGGAAGGTGCACCCGTACATTTTATATTTCTTAAAGCAACCTAGTGAATCATTTCCCCAAAGTTAATCCGGAAAATGGGGTCGCTGAGGGAGATCGCTTAAGATCGTTGCAGATCGCTCACCCAGACGAAACACTCAGAAATCTTTGCACGTTTTTTCAGTGCACCCGTGAGAATTAAAAGGCAGACGGAGATCGTTTTCTCGATTGTTGTTGGAATTGTTTGAGGGAAGTTGAACCGGTGGAGGTAGAAATACAGGTAGGAAAAAAGGTATAAGTGCGGAATGCACCCTGTGGGAAACATTTAGAGAGAAACTCTACGAGAAGACCAAAACGAAACGAATGAATTGAAGCAAACACTGAATACAATAAGTTAGTGAGTAATATTTTTTTGAACTTTAACCTTGAGGTTTAGAAGCAGGCTAATGTACTTTTTGTACTCACATAAAAATGCACACTACAACGACAGCACTGAGAGTATATATTCATTTAATTCATATATATCGTTCGAAAATCACTCATCTCAGCTTCATTCTCAATGTTAGTATTTCTTATAGAAGCATTGCATTATCAGTTACGTGCTGTTAATATGCAATTAATAAATCTTTTTTTTTGTTATGTATGTTTTCACGTTTTCATTGCGTACCTGCAGCTTCAAAAAGTTCTATGAGACCTTAAAAGCACGAGCCAATGGAATTTCACAGTTTAATAAATCGCTTAACTAATTTCACACCTGATTTAATTAAAAGGAGTTGTGGTACGGAGAGCTTTCCTTTCACTGACAAACTTTCATCCCCCTGCGACGTGCCAATTCTCGGATTATGTAAACGGGCAATAAATCAGTTTGGTTGCCTGGCACGAGGACAAAGGAATGACAAG
The DNA here is from genome assembly GCA_037055365.1 of Polyplax serrata. Classification (NCBI taxonomy): domain Eukaryota; kingdom Metazoa; phylum Arthropoda; class Insecta; order Psocodea; family Polyplacidae; genus Polyplax; species Polyplax serrata. The sequence continues at coordinate 1,883,360 of JAWJWE010000007.1, forward strand.
TGCAGGGTCAAAGTAAACCCTTGTTAATGCACAATGAAACCCTCACTTGATAAACATTAATAAGTGGGTAATGATTATATTATAACACGCCATGTAAATGTGTTTTCCTCATTGACGCGCCTCACTGACCGCTTCATTAATTCTCATTCAAATTCCGTTTAAATCCAAAGTTAAAACTAGACAAATTTGTACCTTTCGAAATGCTAGAAAAGTGTAGTGCTACCTAGGACCTACTACCAAACCGCAAACCGCAATTTAAATTCCACACTTTTGTTTCTGTAATGAAAATTGTTTTACATTAACAGAATTCCAATCGTTTCCAGTTTTCTCTTGGTTTCATCAATAGGTTTGATTAAAATAATTTATTTTATAAAATCACGGCATTTTTTAAGGCAATGACAACCCCCGAGATTTGCACAATCTATTTTTATTTCATTCGTACGAAACGTCCAGAAGTATTCCAGTCACGACCTTTTTGAATGAAATTTACTGTACGATTTACTGTACAATATGTATAAATTATCCCAAAAAATAGCTTATTTGTAGTTGACATTCAGGGAAAATTCCATTTAATTCCATGATAGGCGTACCTTCGTTCTCCGCTTGCGTATTTTCGATTACGAATGCGATTTTCATTTACCCAAATTAAATTAAACGAAAAGGAATTATGGGCCGAATCGGCTCATACGGTCAGCCCGTCAAACCGGCTAATTCCCTGGAGAATATTTTTTAATAAATATTAAATTTGGATGTTGGAATTATTTCGCATGTCCTCCCGTGAAAGGAAAAATTCGTAGGAAGGGAGAACTAAAAGTAGTAGTCATAGAACTAGTGATAGGCAGCGGTGGGGAGTCCAGAGGTGAATTCGCCCACTTGAGCACTTGGAAAATGGCGGAACGAAAATGTTAGCACCTCGTAAAGAAAAATTCCTGTCTGACTGCCTTCAAACACCTGTTGTTGTTAACGTGGCGGCCTCAGTGCAAGCAGAGACAAATAAATTCTAACTTTAAAATAAATGTTGAAGAGGAGAACAATATACTGCATACGATAACTGGTTAATGGCGATGGTTGCGAGTGACAACGAGGAGAACAAGTGAACCAGTTGCATGTTGTGCTAGCTTTTAAGTAGGCCACTTAATATTATTTTTATGGATTTGTTGAGTGTCGACAGTCGAACTAATAGTTTTTTTTTATAGCACAACAAAACATACTCGAATAAAATTACTGATTTTCACCAGTGTAATTACAACTCTGCTCCAAGTAGATTTGTTGTTTACGTCATGACCCAAATGTTTTCTTTCTGTCGTTTTATATATATTTTTACATGAGATGTAGTTCGCTTTTACGACGATTTTGTGATTATAATGACCACACAATATAACTTCTTTTATGTATGTTTTTTATGTTAAACACTTGAGGAATGGTTGTGTTGTTTGTGTTTGTACTTAAGTGAACTTTATTATATCCAACATCAGTTGTGTAATTCTAATTTAAACAGGTTAGTTAACCTTGTGTTCATGAGTAATATTCTCTGCATAATTATTCTTCTTCTCCTTTGCTGTTTTGTGATTTTTTTAAATTTTGTTATAATTTTTAGTAGATTACCCTCAAAGCTTCTGACATTTTTACCGAGTATTTTAATCGCCTATCACTGACAAACAGGACGAATAAAGAGTTCAAAACATGGCGAACCCCAGTCATCCAACTCCTAACCACCAAATTTCCTTTAGTTGTCAAATACGGTTGCATTACACAAGTGGGGTATCCGTATTTTTATGGATAATCTATTTTATATTCGCTTATCTATTCGTGTTAAAGCTATTTTAGAGTTAAATTTCCGTTCGGTATGTTGGCCACGGCCATTGTAAAATTTCAGATTCCAAATTTAAATTTAATGGAAAATAAGTTTTCAGGAGTGTTGAGAGAGAGAGAGAGAGAGAGAGAGAGAGAGACGGTCATGTGAAAACTACGTCGTAACAATCCAAGCAGAAAATGACTGGTGAAAAATGAAGGAGGAAATAGTTTAGAAAAGGACTTTCTACAAACTGAGGCCTGGGTGTAATGAATTGTGGCAGCTAGCCCAGCATCCTCAATGGACCAGCCTCTCCACTTCCATCTCACCCATCCAATTAAGGCCCTAATAACATTAGAATCAAAAATTAATATTTCCGGTTTATTAAAAGTGAGACCCTAATAAATTTTTAACTTTTCATGGGCTCTCTCATTGCCTCCCCGAAATTCAGACACTCTTTTTTCAGGGTTCTTCTCTTCCCAAATAGGAAAATTATAGCCTTTCGAGGATCCCAAAAAGGAGCTAGAACACGACAAATAGCGACCTTTTGTGAACCTTTCCAGCTCGCGTACTCTCAAATTTTAATCGAACAATAAAGAAAGGCGACAAAAACCAATTTGGCGTAATGAATAGACAAACAATAGACGAATTGTACTAGTAAATAGCATGAAAGTTTAAAACGAATGGAAAATGGAAGGCTCTGGTGACATTGCACGACATGTGCAAAATAGTATTGTCTAAGAACGCCGGCATTTCACCGACAATGTCACCCTCAGACTCTCGAGTAACAAAGCCCCGGTAAAATGAGCTTTTTTGTTACGGCCCTAGATAATAATTTGTCTATGATATTGATACTCGATCGGAAAAGGACTGGAGTGTCTGCCTCAAACCCTGTGGCTTGTAATGGCGTTTTAGTTGTGTCAACAATTCATAAAAATCAAGCAAAAAAGGCTTATGCCTCGTGGATTTACACTCCGGCGCCTTTTATTATTTACATAACGAAACTAGAAAATCATATTTGACCTTTGAGGAATGTTACGCGACAGAAAGACGTCTAACAGAGAGAAATAGAAAAATATAGTAAAGCTTGGCCTATCCCGACGTTTTTCCTCTACAAAATTTATCCATTGAGGGTTCTATGGAAGTTTCTTTCGTCTTTCCTTTCTTGGTCTTCCTTGTGACTTCCATTTGGTTTTCACCTCATTCTCCGAAACGTACAAATATCTCATCACATCTCATGTACCTGGTACCTCTGAAAAATTCCCAATAGAAACGCCTGAAGCAGAAAAATAGAAACGAATAATGCAAACAAATAATTAACCAATTGAAATAGAAAAAGCGCAATGTCACGTTGTTTCGAAACGAAATGTCGAGAGAAACCAAAAAGAATGACAAGAATAAAAGAAATTGCATAAGAAAAAAAGTTAATAAAGACATCCTAACGTTCAGTTCACAATCAAAAAATTTTAATTGTTGAAGTGATCAGACAGCACAAGACAACAGTTAAAAATTGTCGAATTAGAAGAATTCAGTTAAATATAAATATCTGAAGGGTAACATTCAAAAACGATCGAAAAAAGAAACTGACAGAAGCGTCAGTTTTAATTGGCAAAAAAAAAAACGTGGAAATGAAGAAGGGAAAGGTGAGAAAAAAAAGTCGCCGCTTTCGTGGGTATTAAGAAGGCTTTGCGAGTGTTCTCCGGTGTCACCTGAACATTATTGGTGAAATATATAATTCAATTAACCCAAAGGAGTTTGAAATGTAAAAAGGAAAAAGGTAACCTTTGAATTTTAATCCCCTCCCTTCCCCCCCCCCCCCGAGAGGGTAAATGCACATCTACCGAAAGGCCTCAAATGTGACAGAAAAAATAAAAAATTATTTTGAATAAGGAAAATATTCGCTTTTGTGTTGTGGAGCCAAATTCTGTACAAATTTTCAGAGGTAGACGCCTCGTAGACGACAAACCAGGCGATTTTTTACTTTCCTTTGACGAATTTTTCTTTCCTATTGGAAGATTTGAGGACCTTTGATTTTCTTTGTCTCCTTCAATCTCATCAAAATCTCAATTTTGGGTTTTCTTGGAATGTTTCTAGTCTGTCTATGTTTTCTACTTTTATTCAAATAGTTTTTCTTAATTCTTGGAACGTCTCTCTTTGAATATTATGAAAATAAATTTTTCATTTTTTTTTCAATTTTTCACGTTTTTTTGTTTGACGGCCATTTTGCTTTGACTGGAAAAGAAAAGCTTAACTTTGGTATTTGCACCGTTGTTGTGCTTTTAAATGAAATGACTGCGGAGAGTCTGAGAGAAAACTACAAACCACATAAACTACTAACTACCATGGAGAACCCGATTAAACGGAATGAACAAAGAAATTTGCTAATTTTTTCATATTCCTGCTAATTTTAGAAACCCACGTGCAAATTTAATTTACATTTATTTGTCGTGTGCTGTTTCTTTGGCTGCCTCTCTGACTTTTGAAACTCGACGCTTTTTATTTATTTATTTATTTCTCTGCTTCCTTTTTAATTGTTTCATTCCTCTTATGTATTTCAACTTGCCATGAATTATTCATTGCACGTTAACGATACGCATACATTCGCCTTTCTTTACATTAACGTACCATTCTTGTGTTGTATTTATTGCCGGCTTTAACTTTCACGCTGTAATAAATCATGAAAGATGAACCGCTCTTAGTTAATAATTTGAATTTCAATTTATTTTTTTCTAAAACCACTGGATGACTTGGTTCCAGAATTATTCTTCTGCTTGTTTCTTCAGGTGCCTTCAGGTACATCTCGGAAAAGTCACAAATATTCGACGATTATTCATTGAGAGAACCACTTGCAAAACGCTTTTATTCCATCAAAGACACGTGTGTTTTCTGTTACTCTTTTACCCGAGGTTCTATTTCCTATTCTAGATAAGGCACAGCAGTGCAATGAGTGTTGGCAAGTACTGCGGTTTAACAAAGTATCAAATATTCCTGTAAAGGCCATGTTGAAAACCTCATGGAAGAATTTCAATGGTTCACTACTTTCTTGTCCAACCCTGATTTTTTCCCCCTAGCACTGACATCGTTGTTAATATTAGACGTACAACAACAACTAAACAGTAAAATTTCTCGAGCGTCAACATAAAATTTTCAATTCCACGACGTCTACGTTCCAACTTCACTTCTTTAACAACGCTGCTTTTCTCTTGTGCTTGATTACTATTTTCCTAGACCTGGGAAAGGTTCTATTCAAGAGATGCGGGTCTTACAAGAGACTAAATCATCATTTCCACGTATAAAAACAAAAAGAACAATCAACAACTTTGATGCGAAGAAGAAGGAAATGGCAAAACGAGTCATGGGAAGACACCAAAGACATTGAAATTACTCACGACAGCAGGGGTGACATTACCCGGCGACAACTTAATTCCTGAATAATTTATTTTTATCAAATTTTTAATGTTTCCCCCGGGAGAAAACAGCAGAAGAAATCAATTGATCGATTGGGAAATTTGTGCGACGAAATCCGTTGATTGGAATTCTTTCTGGCTTCTTTGAGAAAGAGCCGGAGGTGAACAATCGACGGGAAAAAAAGTTTAAATTAAGTTGAAAAACATGACGAGCACTGAAAACGCGGACGCAGTGAAGAATTCTTTTACGAGGGGCTGCAACTGGGGAGGTTTGCCTCCCTCCACCCTTAAAAGCTTCTTCGTGACACAAAGGTGACTGCTCAAGTGGAGTTTTGCACATTGCACGACAACTGCGGTCGTCACCTTCGTCTTCTGCTTCGATCTTATTAGTTTATGCGTTATCAGATCGGAAATTCTCCAAATTCTCCATTTTTCTGTCGAAAAGCGCGGACGAAAAGAAAAAAGGCGGAAAATTAGAAAACGTGAAAGAATTCTGGTTTTCCGTGGCATTTTGCCCCTTGGCGTATTGCGGACACGTCCCTATCCTCCTCCCTGCACTACTCTTTGCTATTGTGTTCCTTCCTGGTACTATTACTATGGTAATACTTTTGTCTAGTTTTTTTTATTTGTCTGGGAAAAAGAATCGTGACTAAATCCCGTAACTCAAAAATTAGATATGAAGCTCATGTTGAATCATTTCCTTCCAGAAGGTGCGGCGTTACAATTATTATTAAAAATTTATTTCAAATAAGTCTGAGGAGAGGAAGGAAATGAACATAAATAGATTGAAAGAAATTGAAGAAAGTAGAAGAAACAATTTGGAAGGTGTCCCAATGCAAACGAACTCCCTCGCAAACCAAATTACTCTAATCAGATTTGTCTTTTTCGAAAACTTTCCCTTTGCCGGAGAAAAAAGTCGACAAGTGAAAAATTACATTTCCGGTTCCGGCAAAAAAAGATTTTTAATTCTCATTTCCGTTTCCGTCTTTGAGGGATAAGACCGATTGGAGAAAGTCTTTCACACATCCCTCGCAAAAAAACAAATGTATTTTATTTTAATTATTTGTTTTATTGTCTTCTTCCTTTTGTCTAATTCTTCTTGTGTCGTTTCTATTTTTTTTCTTCTGTTTTTTTGCAGTCTCTTTACCTTGGCTACTCCATTTTTTCTTATTTCCACCTATTGTTTTCTTAATTGAATGAATCTGTCAAGTTCCTTTTTTTTTGCGGGTTATCCTCCTTGTAGCGGTTTTTGCTTGTCAACCGGTTTGACCGATTTGTTGAGTGCTCAATCCGCAGAGAAACGCAATTTGTTTTCTTCATTCAAATTCACCAAGTGAATTTTCAATTTTTTTTCTTACACATCAAGTGTTTTAGTTAGAATATTAGAAGTGTATAAATAGAAATCTGTAGAAAATTAGTTATGATTTAATAGAAACCTCCCGTTAACTGTATTGAATTAATTTATTTTTGAGTTACGTAAATATCACTTTAATTTTACTTTATTTAATTTGGCATTTTGGAACATAATTTGACAAAGAGCAATGATGAATTCTTTTACTTTCTCTCTGGAGAAGGTCACCTGAAGGACAATCCCACAGCATTGCATGGAATTCCCCATCCCTGAAGTTCTTTCGTCAATTTATAAATTGTAGTTGTAGCGGAGACTTTGGAAATTGATCACATCTCTGGCATTGCCTTTGAGGTCTTTTATTTAGCCATGTAATCACCTTAACTATGGTAGACGGAAATTAAATTATGTTCTATTACTGGGTGGCGGTGGGAGATTAGGCGTCAATTAATATAATTACATTAATAGCCTTCAAGGACTCTAGAGATTGAGGATATTTAAGTTTTATGTTAGTTTCCAGTCAAAATTATCTAACTCGGACAAGTCGTCCGTTTCGTACAGTCAACATGTCTGTTGTGGTGAGAAAATTCCAAAAGAGGAAAGCATGCCAGTTTCGTTCAGATATTTAGCAATTTGGTTTATTAAAAAACTAAAACGACAACATTGGTTGAATGCAGTTCGTCAGGCAAAATCGATCGTTTTCAAAGGAGATCACTTTGTCATATGACCTGCTTATTGATCTACCAGAAGACTTCTGTCGGTATTTGGAAATTGAGACGTCTGCTAGTGACACTGAAAATTGCATTGATCACAAGTATTGAACAGACTCACCGTTGTCTTGTGAACTCCCAAACCAATAGCAAAGAAGACTCATCAAAGGTGTGCCACACATCATCCAGTTCCTCCAAACAGAGGCTATTCAACTTGTTCTTGTTGTTGATCGGAACAATTTATAGACTCCAGACTAAATTAACAAGTCCTGCCATCATTCACTCAAGAACTCCCCTTTTGTTCTTCTTCTTCACGTCCTATGTCAAACAATTGTTCTCATGTTAGTAGGAATGAACCATGGAAGGTTGATTTGCCTCAATTCATTATTAATTTCAACTTGGTCTTGCATGACTTATTAAACCTCAATATCTTTCACTTCAGGCTGAATGCTCGGAATACATAATTTCCATTTATTAACACTCTTACAACACCAACTTCAGGTGTTTTATTAAATTCCTTGAGCCGAAATCTGTTCCGACTCCGTAGTTTTATAATTTACTGCGTATGGGTTCAATCATTCATTCCATTCATGAATTCTGTATTGATCATTGCTCCATGGTCGGTCATTAACGGTCCAACAGCCAAAACCAAAAAACATCTAACAAGCAGGCTAATAAAAGTATCCGTCGCAAAGCAGAGGATATCTTTCCACATTCCATAATTTTATCTATTTTCTTTTGTGAACAAAGAGAAACATTACTCCGTCTGTTGCACATCGAGGTGGTTAGGTCTTAAACCCTTCGCCAAAAAAAGTTTCACCTTCTCTCGACCTTTCGGCTCGGCTTCCATTCTCATTGTGTTTTAGGTTCCTGACTGTCGTGCCAATAATGACCTGATACCTGATGAGACATACCAAGGTAGCCATATGGTCAATCACCGAGTCATTCAGTGATTCACTATATCATTTTATATTCGGTCAGTAGTGAGTGGTCGACAGGTAAGATGAAGTGTGTAACGTTCGTCAGCTTTCGAGTCAATCTGGTTACCGCAAGAACGAGGTTTAATTAAAAAAGTAAAATTTATCTAAAGTAACACGTAACATTGTGGTATTATTTACTTTCGAGACTACAATTGAATTGAATTTTTGAAGGGATCACGTTGATTAGAAAATTTAACTTTTGATGTGAATTTTAGCTGCTGACTACAACCAGAGCGTTGTGAAGAGGAAAAAAATGAATGCTGTTTGTTTTGAAATCCTTGGAAGCTTTCATATCAATTTGTTTCCGATTGAAAAGACGTGTGAAAACGAGCGATTTGACTTTTCTATTGAGCTGTGAGCGGTGACCCAGAATTACCGATTATTTCGTTCTTTCACGGAAGGAACTTTATTTCATAAATTAAACATTCGTCAGTTTAAATGTTGACTCACTGACAATAAACTCTCATTTTACCTTCTTAATCAGACTCACTTGGGCTAATTGCGCTTCATAACGATCAAGTTGAATCACACACGAACATAAGTTCTGAATCATAAAAATAATTATTTCGATTTTAGTGTGAAAATATGTAGTTGGGACACCAATTGTCTTCATCAGTCAGTACTTGTAATTTTTTTCATACCTGTAAAATATAGTTTCTATTCGGTATAAATTAACAAGGTTATCTAACTAACTAAAAGTTGTAACTTAAATATTCAGGGACTTTGAAATCAAGTCATGACAATAATAAACGTTTTGTTCAGTTTTTTATGAAACTCTACTTTGGCACTCATTCTACTCCTCTTTCATTTCAAATCTAATACTTCTAATGAAAAAAGTTATAACTGTATAACTATTAAAGATGACTTCTGAAATGAGAGGACATTGAAATATTTAATATACATTTCACATTAATCCAAATGAGGTTAATTTTGCCCCGTTAAACTTTATAATAATGGTGTTAAATGTATGTAATAATTACGACAGATACCTAAGAGCAGGTGTAGTAGTAAAAGAATAACATTAGTTATTTCATCACAGTAACCCGTATTTCTAAACAACACAACATGTAATGTACTTACATCTATACAAATTTAAATACTGCATAATTCTTAGAGAGGTGATAGAAGTATTTTAGCTTGAAGTAATATACTCGTAGAAACATGAGGAATTTTATTAATTACTGTATTTTACAGGTTGTAAGCTTTTGTGGTGAATTGGAATTTTGTATGTTTTAACGCAATTTTTCTGGATAAATTTAAAATTATGTACGTCTTTCTGTTGAGTGGAGTCGGAAGGTTTTCGCAATGCCAACAACAATTACTGGCTTTATTTCTAGCCGCGGTAGGAAGCGTCTGAGTCTGACAGTTCAGCACATCGTTCTGTGCCGGATGCAATAAGAAAACCAACCAGAAATAAATAAATAAATAGATACATAAAATAAATCAGAAAGTCACCGGAAAGAATTCCAGTGTAAAAAAAAATCAATGGGTGCGGAGTTTGGAAGGAGGCGAAGGGCAAAGAAATAAAATGTCAAAGGAAAGAGAAAAAAGGAAAAAACCAGGAGAGCTAGCGGAAGAAATTCAAAGGAAAATAAGAATTTGAGATTTTCCTTGTGCCATAAAAACTGCACGATTCTCCCGCTTTAATTCTTCATTTATATTTATATATAACTTATATTTATATTATTACTTAAATTCATTCCTTTTATTATCGTAATTTCATTTCCAATGAATTCCATTCGAAATTTGTGTTTCTTCCCAAACGGATCACTCGTTGCCGCTTTTATTGAATTTATATTTATATAATATTTATTTTCTATTTGTAGTAATTTTCAACCAACGTTTTCTCGGAAGAGTCTGGTAGTTCTTTTCCAGACGTTATTATCAATAACATCCTACGACACAGTAGTCATTGTATAAGCCGCATTGTGTGCTAATATCAATAGTACTAGAATTTCCTATTACTCCTCTTGGAGATCCTTACATTACTTATTTTTATGTGCTACCTTCTTAGGATTTTCTGCGAAACAAAATGTTAATAATGAATACACGATGCATAAGAGAATGTTTGTGCGATAATTTATGTTACCTAAGTGAATGTATAAAATGCATATTTGTTGTTTAATATGACAGCGGTCCAAGGATTAATTCGTGTAGCCAGGGATCCAAGGATGTTGAAGTAGGAAATACAAAACGAACCAAAATGAACGTCGGTCAAGTTGTAGGAATTCAGAGAAGGAAATATCACGAATATTTTCCCACTCCCAAATACTCAGAGCTTTCATTTTAGAAATCCTAAACAGAAGTAGACAGTAAAAGAGCGCGAAAAGGTTCGCTTTCAGCAAAGACCTTCCTTAAGAATGTGAGAGGTGAAAAAGGTAGGCGGACACAGGAGATTAAAAACTTTTGGGTCAAATAAATTGTCAAAGTGAAGTGTTGATTTTAACAAAGGACAAATCAGTCCCGGAGATATTGAACTACTGAAATACATAGACTGTGTGCCTGCGTGTAAGAAAAAGTTCTTGCGGTGATAAGAAAATTCCACGATATACGAAATTAAAAAAAACCTCCGCGATTGCAAGAAGCAGCAATGGAACAGAAAACCCCAAAAATCATAATTAAATTTTGATGATTTTACAAAAGAAACACCGACGAATCCATCAACATCAACATCAACGAGAAAGAGGTTCTTGCAAAGGAAACAAGCGAACACACCTGAGATTGGTGCTCAGTAGGAAAGTGATGAAGATCATGCTTAAATAGGAAAGTTATGTATTTTAAAAACAAATCATTTCTTAGTGTCAGTTTGGTGGTACAAAAGGACAAATGCAGATATTACTTCTGCATAAATTCGAGAGAATTTCAAGTGAGTGAACAGACGAAAACCATGTTTTTTTTTGCTGGTGTGTTGCTACATTGAAATCGTTTAGAAAGAAAAGAAAAGTTGAAGGGGCAGTTTGTGCGGCGCGGAAATTAAATGGACAGACTGCTAACTTTGTAAGAAAAAATAAATAAGTAAAATTGAGCAAAAGATTTTTAACCGACTTTTTAACCGCAGCAAAACTACCAAGTGGAAGCGAAAGGCGCACCTCATCACAAATTACACCACGAGAGGAATCGTCAAAAATCCGATTTTGTTTGTGTATCGGTATTGATTGATTGGAAATTGTTTTTCATTGAATACTTCAGATCTCCTTTTTTCCTTTTACAACTTTCGAATGGACGATTTAACTTAATTTTCTTCGTTACCCGCTCGTTCCATCTTGTCCTCTCCTAGTTGCTCTTTTGTCCGCAGATTTGACTTTCCAGTCGGTGCTCCTCGAGGTTTTCCCTTTCATCCTCTCCGGGCAAAAGTCATGTAAGTACATTTTTGACAGCGAATAGATAAGGAATTTGGCAAATCTATTGGATAAATCCTTCTCCAAACGAATTATAATTGTCTCTTTCTATTTATCATAGTAAAACAGATTGAAATCCGCTTTGTGGATTTCTCAGAACTTCTCCTTTCACCTGGGCCCTCCTGCCTGCGACCCTTTTCCTTTTAACAGGCCCCGAAAGCTGTTGCTCTTCCACACCCAACTCGATCTCCCCTTTCACTTCACCCCCATGCTGCCACTCCATAATTTGGAAAATCTAAAATAAGACAATTTCCTCTGAATCTGGGTTTTTAGCTTTCAGACATAATTTTATCTGAGGATCTTTTCTGGCTTGCCTTCTCCTTCCGGCACTCCGGCAGGAAAACCCGTTTCAAAGCCAACGTCTTATCGTCAGCAAAACGAATTCGTGTGGGTATGTGCTAACCTCTGTTTCCTTTGGATTGATGAACGTTGGTGTGAGGTGGATGAGGCGGTTCATCTTTCTTATGCGGATAATTCAAGTTGGGAAAGTTTTCTCAATTGGAACAAGTGAAATCAGCATCACTGTACATAGATTTACACAGAGAAAGTAATAATAGTAGAGTAATAAAAAGGATTGAAAAACATAATTACACACTCGTTTTCGGGATACTCAAGATGCGAGAGTTGTATTTCAAAATTACGGTATTATTAAAAATACCGTTAAATTATACAAGACGTGTCACGTTTTACATTTTCACGTTTGGTCAAAAACAAGGCAGAAGAAAACTTTTGTGTGACAACAGACAACAGTAAACCGGAAATGAATTCATTTCGTCTAATTGAAGTTCGTCTAGAGGAGTTTCCGAGTTGTCCGAGTTGCTCACCGGAAGTGCTAATTCAGACGACATTTGCGAAATTGCCTCCGTAATATAAGTATTATTACCCACCAGGCTAACATTTATTACTCTATTTGTATGAGCTTCGTTAATTACCGGCTCTCCGACCGGCAACCTTTTCCGGTCTTCAATGTTTCCGTCTGACATCTTGATTGTGTACAACCTTGTTTCATTTCAATTCTGGAGGGTACGCCATTTTATTTCCTTCATAAAGGTATTCAAAACTATGTTTTTTGCTTTTGATTTCAAAGGTTTTTAAGTTTTAGAACCCTTTCACTAACTTACTCATTCAAACATCTTCTTTTCGCGGTTAAGATGCGAAACACAGAAGGTATTTATTACATGTGGCAAATAATATTAATTCACACAATAAGGTGGCTATTGACACTACACAATTTTATTATTTTATCTATCATTAATATCTTTATCTATTAATTTATAACGTATCTATCATATCTATTAATTACATATAACTTAGAGATGATGTCATTCGAATAAATATTTTCTTTTCGAGGGTTTTTATAAAACATTCTTATTTTTACAATAACCCACTGACCGTGCAACGTTAGAATCTTCTAATTAACCAGGGACTGCCGCAGAAAACCGAGGAGGATCTCGAAACCAATCGAGAACAAATACTCCTTTTATTTAATATTTAGATGAGTGAATTTAATTAATATGTGTAATACATCCTTTTTGTTCCTTTGTATTTCTGTTACAAGTCTCCGAAATGTAGTTCTTAGGAGTCGCTTCCATCCTTCTCACAGGAAACTACAAACATCAAAGCTTAATTGAATCGCTCCGGGTTCTTTTCCGAGTAGAGATTATAATTCGCGAAAACAGTATTTTATGTACGTAGAGTTGTACAAAGGACCCGTGAGAACGTCAAAGCTTCAAAATTTCGTACTCAAAGTAATTACCTGAGCAAGGATTAGCTTCCTTAAATGAACGGTGTGATTTTTTCCTTTCTTATGAAGCAGTGGCCCTTAATTTAGAAGAAGATTTTATAAAAATTATTCTAACCAGAGACAAGTAATTTTGTCTATTTTTTTAGACCTGCCCTGACGTCCATTGACTACTAATACTTTTACCATTGCTGTATGACTTTGTTACGCTCAGCAGTCCATTTTTATTCAGCTGCGAAAGCTAAAAAAATCAAATCATTTAAGAAATTATTTCTGCTTTCTTTTTTTGTGGCCATGTTTATTTTAAATCAAAAGAAAAATTTGCCCGCAACTCGCCATGCATACTTTGACTGCATGGTGGCATGTACACCCGGGAGATGAAAGTTGAAGTTGGCTTTCCTTCTTGAAATTAAATTTCACTCTGTTTCTTACTCAGCATTGAAATAGAGAGAGAGAGAGAGAGAGAGAGGTTGGCAAACAAGAAATTTGGAAGTCAGAGCAAAAAAAGTTGCAAAAGAAGAAAGCGGGAAAGAAGCTGGTCTGATGGGAATTGTCGAGTTCATTTCATTTTGCTTTAAATTTTTTAGCGGAGAAGAAATGCTTATGAAAAGAAATGAAAACTTGTGCGAAGTGAAGCAAAATGGGCGGTTGGAAAAAGAATAGGAAGAGAGAAAAAGTGATATGTAAATAGTGAAGATTGGTAGAATTGTAAAAATAATCTAAAAATGATTATTATTCATTATCTATGGATCAATGCAGAATCTAACTCGATGTAAACAAATGTAAAGAGTGTGTAAAAAATTATACAGTGACGTGTACAAATTTTACAAATTTAAATCTGTACAAAGATATTTTGGGACAGTTAACTTCCTAATTTTATGATATTGGCTACATATTATTACATCTCTCAGTTACACTCTCTGGTTATCTGTAAAGACATCACTTGCACCATTTTTGAATTCTTCCATCTGTTCCCCACTGCTACAGAATAATTCAGTTTCTTATTCTGTATTTTGCATCCGTATTTATCGCAATTTTGCCTTCAGCAGACAATATAATGCTGATTATAAAACAATTTTCTCTTATCATTCAGGCACTGTAATAACGGATTGGATATAACAAGCTAATACGCTACGTATATTTATATATGGAAAATGTGTCACATAAAAAACTGAATAATAAACTTAACTGATTTCCCTGGCAGCGATATAAAGGAATCCTAGAGAAGTTCCTAACTAGTGAATTTGTAACGAATGTATCCTCTGACACCAAAACTTTTCACTTCTTTCAATTTGTGAGTTTCACTCGTTGTAAATTCCTTCATTTGGCTTCGTCGGCTGTAAAGTCGGACACATGTTTGTATTTAAGTTTAAGATATTATGTTCATTACTGTGTGTCGTTCTGCGAATCTTTTCTTTGTCTGCATCTGTCCACCTGACATCTTCCATTTGATTAGACATAATTTAATTCTCATTCTGATTGCAGTGGTTCTTCAATTTTATGTATCTGGCAGTAGCACTTCTCGTCATCATCTCTCGTTTCTTGCTATGTCAAGTTTATTTTTCAAATAATAAGTTGAATGTAATCCACAGAATACTTTTGTTTCGGTCGCTTTGCCTTTGCACTCTCCGAGGAATTTAGTGCGCTAAAAAAAATCGTCTGAACTCGTGTGTTTTAGAGGAAATCCCAGGTGTGGTGTCAATGAAACAAAGCAAAATAGGAGATATTCCACAAATGGCTGTGTAACAAATGTAAAAAAGAAATAGACTTGAATGGCCGTAAAAAGACGAAACGCACAAGTAGGAAATAATCAAATTTTTAATCTCGTTCGTCATTTTTCTACAATCAATTTCCGCTTTCCCGCATTTCCGGTTCCGGTTTATTTATCGCTTTTTGAGAACCTCGTGCAATACAAAAATGGTACTCGTGGGTATCAAAGGCCCCAGTTGACATGAAAAGTTGATTTTGTTACTGACGAACTTGTTTTTCTGTTGGATTGTTCGCAGCAAACGACTTGTATTTCGGATTTGCCAGACATCGCACCGGCTATTGCCACGACAGGACAGACAGAAGGCTTCTACAGGGGCCAAAACGGGTCCATACGATGCAACGGCAGGGCTTTGAGGTCTCGAACAAGTCAAATTCATCAGGATTCGAGCAGTTGTTCGAGCAAGGAGGATAGTTTGGACGATCCAAAGGGTAAATATAGTCACAAATGAGATGTAGTTTTTATTGCTATTCTGGGATATGTGAGACAAGTTATTCAATTCCCTTAACAACATTTTTTTATGTTACTTTCCTTTTAAAAAAAACTTTCTCTTATTTTTTCACATTGAAAATCAGAAAAACGAATTTTATGTACTTTTCTAATAAAAAAGATGGTCAGAGATTTGGGGAATAAATAAATTGCATTCCTAAAATATCGCAGACTTCTATTAGCACGTATATCCTACATATTTGGAAAGTAAAAATCTATGAATATGAAAATCTACGGCAGAATATGTTAACACAGAAAAAATTGTATTTAACTAGGAACCAAGGATTTGATGACGTTTAAATCAAAAAGTCACTTCACGTAATATTTAATTAAAGTAATTGTACTAAATTTTTATTTCACAGTTAGAGTATATTTTGCTCAAATAAGAGAGGGAGGGGTAGTGCATAGTAAGTGTACCTATGTGAGCAAGTGACCTGTACCTAAATCATAGTTCAGTAACCACACTCATTGAAGAATGATATCGGTATTAATATTATAGCCAGTATTAAAAGTTAAGAACTCCGTGAACCTATGGTTTAGGTCCACATAAGAAACGCTGGATTTTAACCTTTCATAATACGTATATTGAAGAACTGATATTGAATGTACGACAGATGTTGCATGAATGACTGAGTGATACTGACTGTCAAGACCACTGAATAACATTGACTGGCATGATTATTGAATTACACTGACACACTTCCTATTTTGCAAAGTCTCAGGTCCGGCATGAAAAGAAATGGCACCCGTGGTCTACGATAAGCGGACCTTTGTGATAAAGAGACGACGGGACAAAATGATGTCATAACAATTATGTAGTGTTAATAAAAAGTGAACTGGAATTGGTGTAAGGATGTATACCAGTATAATTAGACAGAATGCAGTGTGAGACAGTAGGAACACTGAGTGCCAGAGGCTCAAATTGTTGACTATTTATAGGTTCATTTGAGAGGCATGTGTCAGCCATAACCGCTTACGTGTTCATAAGTGTACACGTCTAAAGAATAATTTATTTAAAGTGTTTCTTCTTGCCTCTCTCTCTCTCTCTCTTCAATATTGGAAATATTTTGTAGAATTTAATTTCGGATTGAGGTAAACTCACTGAATTGAGAAGTGGGCAGCAATAAGAAGAGGTTTCCTTTTGGGTGTCACAGGACCAACGAAACATATTACTTAAGTAATTGATTACCCAGAGGGAAAACATTTGTTGAAATCCACAAGTTAAATATTTCACTTGATTTCGTTTTGGACATTTTCAGACAAAAATAAAAGCAGGAGATAAATGGAGATAAAAGGGTTGAGTAAAATTTAGCCATGTTGGCCAGCTCTTTTTCCCCTTCAGTTACTTCCAGCATCCCACGTGTCTTCTGTTTTGTCTATTCTTTGGAATCTTCTGTTAGATTTCTTGGGTTTTTTCCTTTCCTCATCTTCTTTCGAGGTTGCCTTACACACGACTGAACAGATAATGTTTTTATCATTACACAACAACCATCCTACTTAACTTAAACTGCTAACTTAATTTACTTAAATCAACCGTATTATTTTGTAAAACTTTAGAGCGTCGCTCCAAAGCCAAAGTACTTGAAGATGAATTTCTCGGTAGGAAGGTTTGATCTCGTTTAACTCCACTTGAAGTTTTTCAAGATCTTGTTACATTCTGATCTTTTCTGGCAGAACTACTGCACCTTGAGGAAGTTGCTGAAGTTACACTCACTCAACAGCAACTGTCCCGAGTTCGCTGATGTATTTTATTTAATTTTCAGGTTTTGGTCAAAGTAAAAAGTCTCTTGTAAGAAGGAGTTAGGTTCAACTGATTGATGATAGACTGATTTCCGAAATGCTAAGAAAATGTTTTCTCAGTTCCCTTGAAAGACTCTCATTTCTTTTCTTACCTCTGAGAGATCTCTGATCTTCTTTTTGATTTTCCCGAGATTGAAAAATTGAGTTCTTCCTCTATCTTTTAGCTAGCGTCTTTGTCTGAAAAAATATCAATTTCTTGACGGTGGTTTTGCCTGTCGAAAGAAAGCATTTTTTCTTACTTTCATCTGGTTTTTCTTTTCTGTCCTTCGCTTCCTCTCTTTCTTCTCTCTCTCTCTCTACGGTCTCGGGCAAGTTCGTCGTCATTACGGCTGTCAACTTGTTAAGCTGGTTTTTGCGTCGTGGAAGAAGGAAGAAGGAAAAGGACGAGTTCTTCTTTTTTTATCGCGTCATTATTCTAGAAAATGCGAAGAAAATGTAAATCATTTGAAGAATTTCACCTGAATATAATAAGAAAGGATGAAAAAGTGAACGAAGAAAACGAGGACACAGCGAAACGAAATGTTTTTATTGGAAAAAATCTAGTTTTATGTGTTCCGACACACTCCAACAACATGGCCGACTGCTGGAACCTTTTTTTTCCTCCGTTGTCACGTGTTTTCTCTTGTCATACCTTCAATCCTGTTTCTTCTGCCACACTTTTTCATTTTTACTTTCTTCTCAACTCACTTGCTAAGTAAGTACCTGAAAGTTAAAAATTTTAAGGCCTTCGGACGGCAGAAACCCAAACTTGTTCCTTTTTATCGACGAACTATTTTTCTGTATAAATTTTTATTATTAATTTATGTTTGTAATGTCGTTTAGGTTCTTCAACTACTTCTTCTATGCGAGGATGGTGGATCGGCATTTTCGTCAGCCTAATTTGCACTTCCCTGGCCCTTGGAATTGGATTTCCTTTTTATTTGAGCTCAGGCCGTCCACGGACCCACGAAGAAAGACTTTTACTAGTCAGAAAAATTCTCAGGGATGTTCCTCTCATTGATGGGTAAGTGAATTTCTCATTTTGTTTGTTTAAAATTGACAATTACCTGTGGGAGACTTTAAATTTTCGTTAATTTACTGTACACTTTTCGATACTCGGTTTCAACTTGAAGAAATTCAAATTTGCTTGTATATGTTCCGTACATGCACATCTCTACAATTAACTTCAGACTCGAATGACTAGTCGCATCAAATGCTGGATTTCGTCGGATGTTAAATTTTAAACGGTTCCCACAACTAATTCTTCTCTTCTCGTTCCATCTGCTTTCACCGTTCGCTTATTACAATTTGCAAGTGAAATTGAATTATTGCAGTTCGACTAAAGTCTCTCAGTGAATCATTTGGAAATTACATTTCGTGGATTAGACTTTAGGCAAATGGCTCAAGTGCAAATGACAAACATCTAAAAATTACTTTTAATTAAAACCCCGGAAACAACCTGTGACGGTAAGAAAGACTCGCTATGATTGAGACTAGAGGAGGAAGACGAAGAAGCAGCAGAAGGTGAGAAGTACAAACCTCTGAAACATAATTATAAATATTAAATGGAGGAAAACTTTAGAGAACACAGTGGAGGAGACACGGGCTTGTCGCTGTCTAAGTTGGTAAGAGTTGCACTAGAACTGTTCTGATTCTTCTGTAACGCAATGCATTTTATAACACAAGGAATGCACATTAAATTATTTTGATTGTCCTGCACAAAGTTCTACAAAAGACAAGCCAAATTCGGGGGTTATTTGGTTATTTTCCTTAAATTGCAATGGGAATTGCGATTTTTTTGAATTTGTTGCTCACACTCGTTGATTGTTGAAATAAGGACACAATGTGAATGCAATTTAATTCATGATAAGTTGTATGAGAAATTCTTTCTGTAGCTCCCACTGAACCGAAGCTAAGATAACAGCTAGGAAAAATGATAAAAAAAACTAAGTGAACCTTCTGTTACCAGTCGTATTTAAACTGACTTGTGCGCACAATAAAAGCGACATTAAGCTAGAAACATTACATAGTTTTTCAATTATTAACACGTAAATTTCTGTACATGTAGAAATATATGAGGAACATTGCATTATAAAAATAAAATAAGCTGAGTTAAGTAGGAAATTACGAATTGTCGTGAGAGGAACTGGACAGTGAAAGGAAATATGACAAAGAAGATAGAGAAAGCAATGATAGGGGTAGAATAAGAAGAAGGAGAAATACAAAAGAGAGATATAAAAATACAGTAAATTTTAGCAAAGAAAGAAAGATTAAGAGAGACTGAAAATTAGAGAGAGAGAGAGAGAGAGAGAGAAAAGGCCATTGGATGGTTGCAGTCAAAGTCTCCCGTAGCCAGCCAGTCTCATCACGTCTGTGGCAGACTGAAACTTTTCGCCTTAAACAAAAATACAAATTTTCTCCCATTTGTTATTTTACGACTGAGCCTGACGTGTGACGTCTAAAACCTTAAAAAACATTTAATTTTCATTCCGGGAGAAAAATCAATCATTCAATCAATCCAACGGCGGTTTCTCTGGCTGGAATAAAGAGGATGTGTGAAAGAGGAATTCACAGTTACAGAAAAGTATGTTCAGAAAGTTCAGATGGTACCTGTCCTACACCTGACCTGTGCCTCCTTGCAGGCTCTCCCTCTTTGATTTTAATTTCCTCAGGAGAAAGTGGGGGTCCGACACTTTGTTCGGATCAAATTCTTCGAGTGTCTTGTTGGATTTTAACTGTCTGCTCCTCCTGTTACCTTCCAACCTTTCTTCAAGTTGAACTTCAACACTCGTCTTCTTCACTCATGTAGAATTTCAATTTTGTACGTTTCCTCTAGTTCTGCTGTTCTTGTTCCTTTGAAATAAGATTCTGTCCTCTTTATTTTATTTTCCTGTCGTGTGCTTTTCATCCATCGCAGTTCGACGTTCCATTTTTATGAACGGTTTTATTGTTTCAATTCAGTTCCCGTTTTCATTCTCGCGGGGGAATGACACACAACGACTGGCTTCTTATTGAGGTGTAATACAGTTGCTCAGTGTACAAATACAGACTGTTTAATCTTCTGTACATCTTATCTTCTTCTAAACTACGGTTTTCAGCCGCCGAAAGGCTGGATTCATCAAATTTGTTCTGTCACAAAAAGATTATTGTACATTAAACACTTCAATTTCATCTGAAGAAAGATTTTTGAGTGCAATTAAAAGAAAAATTATGTTTCCTTTATTGATAGTTCGCAAAAGTTTCTTGTTCTGATTTTCTAGTCGTTTTCAAGTTCTAATTGTTCATGTTTCCCTCATACATTTCTACACGTACAGAAATATCCCAAAAACATGCAAGCGGCGTAGCAGCTTTTGAGGAGAATGAGGAGACAACCTCAGTGAGTCAACCTCAGAAGGAAGTCAAAGGAAAGGTTAGTTCATCCTAGGTGGGAAACCAAAAAACTACCGAACCGCATCGGTTATGGCCATTTTCATTAACTGCCTAATTTTCAGTGCAAATTTTACGCCATCCGAGCAGTTCGGTCCTACAGAGAAAGGTAAATTTCATTGGTTGGACTTCCGTTTAAGGAAAGGCTCCATCCTTTGGAGGGAAACCTCTGAGGATTTTACCGAAGGAAAAGGATTCGATTTTTATTAAACGTTTTCAAATTAAAAGGAAAATTTATTCTCTTTTGGAAATAGGAAATGAAAGGCTCGGAAGGTTATGGGCACGATAATTGGACAGGAAGAAAAGGCACGGATGACTGAGGAGACGTTAGAGCCTTTCAATTCTCCGTCGGACGAATATCGAGGAATATTTTTTCTAAAAATACAATTTGAATGGAATTTTAGTATCTGTATTTTACGCAGGGTACTTCATACGTGATGCAAGTAACAAAGTACTCCTTAGAGAATGCCTTTCCCACCCTGGAAAGGGAAGTAATAAAAAAACCCTTGGCTGAGTTGCTAGTTGTACCATTATCAAATTATACAAACCGTTAGAATTATTATTTTTATTAAATGTACGTATGTTTTACAGTTTCATAGGTTTTAATACATAAATTTCCCCACACCACGAATCTCCACATGTTAATTTTCAACGACACGGTGAAAATTTAATTTGAACTCCACTAGTTTTATTATGAATTGTCTTTTCTCTTCTTTGCAGACACAACGATTTGCCTTGGAATATTCGTAAATTTGTGTACAACCAAATACTAAATTTCAATTTCACATCGGACCTACAGAAAGTAGAGCCTTGGTCGAGAAGCAATTGGTCTCATACAGATCTGCCCAGACTTCGAGCCGGTTTGATGGGAGCTCAGGTGAGTTCCCCACAAAATGTTAGATAGTTTTTGTTGAAGTGTTGTTTTAATGAAACATAACATTTCTCTCGTTTTCTTATATTATTCAACTGATTTCAATCAAAGCGTACTGTTTTAGTGATTCTTTCTGATTGTTGTACTATCGTTTGGTTTAAAAATGTATGCGCAATTTATTTACTTTAAGTTTGGAAAAGAATCACCTATCTGATCCTCAACTAACGTAGGCATGAATCGTTGAAAGAATTTTCTTGAGAAAAATTGAAAAAAAAAACTTAAGTGCCAAATAAAACAGCGCTAAAATGTCGTGTGTCAACGAGTACTTCTCAGTAACAAACTCATTCGTCAAGATGATAAAAGAAATACGTCCAACAGGACTTTTTTGCTGGCCGAGAGGTCACATTGATTTGCTCAAAGAGTCCCCAGGATTCCTCCAGTGAGACCGGTGAATTAGAGCAAAATCATTCATTTTTATTTGACATCTTAAAAGCCTTTCACTCGTTCAGCATTCAGAACGTTGGAAGAACCAAACAGAAACTTACGTTTGAATATTCCGACCATTTTTTTATTTCTCTCTGTAAAATATATATATAAATTATATTCGACTTGCGTGTCACAACCAGTTCCGTCCACCATTTTTAACCCTTACTTTTTTAACGTTGTACTTTCTCTGTGCCACGTACTTACACCTGATTTTCCTAGAAAAAGAATTTAAACTTCAACACAGAACGAGGCCTGATCAAGAGCCATGGAAATCACAGAACGTTGTGGACTGGTGACCGATCAATACGGTCATGTATCGATTGGAATGTGAAAAGACTGAGTTGGATTCTGCCAGCTGGTTCGACAAGAAAATTCAACCCGCAGAAAATGTCGCCATTTGGCATTAAAATCCAAACATTAAATTTTATCGTATGAATCAAGAGAGTAAAAAGAAAGAGAGAGAGAAAGCAGAAACGGGTTAGTTGTTGTGAAATACCTGAATTGCATCGCAAAATGCAGTTTTGCAAGAATAGTGAAAACTAAGAACATAAAAACGAGTTTCTCTCTACTGAATAAAATAGGAAAGACCCAATTAAATTGAAAAGAACAGATTGAAAACAATTGAAGATCTTGAAAACAAGATGTGTGTGTGTTCGTTTGTGAGAGAGAGAGGTAAAGTCCCAGACCCGATGATGAGACAAATAGAAACTAGAAACTAGGAATTTTGGGAAAGTCAAGTTTTCCAAATTTTACTCCATGGTAAAATCAGTTTGAAAGACCAAATGTCTTAAATTTATAGATTTCATGTTCGACTAAATTTTTATTAATTTTTAATAGAATTGTGTAATTTTATTGACGGTAGTTTCCTACCTGATTTTGGCAACTAACAAGTTAGCACTTCTTCAGCGACTTTATTCAAAGAGACCTCTAAATTTGACCAGCTGAAAAAAAAAAATTGTTCGACAGCCTGAGGGAGTCACAAAATAATCAGTATCTGATTATTACCGAGCAGATGATCGACAAGATCAGGATCGGATTAATTTTGATTAATTAAGACTCTACAAAATTTATCTTCTTTAATTAATTACTAAAAGAGTAAAAACTTAGTGTAAAATTTAGTTAATTCTCAGCTACTTAAATTATTTTACTAATCTCTACATTATCGTAATTGTGGCTTTATCGTACACCTTTTAGTTACCTCATTGTAATGGATTTCTTAGACTACCGACGTGGTTCCCACACTACAAGAATCACATCCTGCTAAAAATTATGTTACCCTTTGGTACTGTGAGAGTCGAGCAAAATAAAAAAAAATACATAACTCAAAATGATTACACTTTGCTTTTATGTAAAAGTTACAAGGTAGAAGTTTGTATGTGTGTACATTTTATGTATCACTTGTAGTGATTTGTCAGAGAGATACTCCGTCTACTACCACGTCAGGCACTACACGAAATTATTGTTTTTCACATTTTGTCTTTTTATAACTAAATTTACTTAGTTTGATTGATATTGATTGTTACTTTTTATGTGCGCTGCAATAAATTTAAATTTAAATCTTCCTCGTGAATTGTTTTATTTTTTATTTTTCTAGTCACATCATCTAGTACCTTCTTATTGTGTAGTTTGCATCGGTTTGAACGTTTCGGTTTAGTTTGAATGGATTTGAAAACCTCTTCTATCTATTGTTCTGTTACTAGGAATTGAGTTTTTCTACGTTCGAGCTGGCTTAGTCCCAATCGCAAAAGTTTATTATCTATTTTTCTTAGTATCTCAATGGTTTATTTGATTCCATCTATTGTTGTCTTCTTCTATTTTCTTTGTTTTCTTCTCTTCACCCCTTCTCCACAACATTTTCACTTCGTATGCTGTAAATTATTTTCTGTTAATGTATATATAGGTTTTTTCTGTCGAATTACTTACTGCTTACGATAAGGAATCTCATACTTTTCTTTACTTGCCCACAAATCTTTTGTAGTACAGTTTAGATCAGTTTTACTGTCCTACTCTGTTTACCACCAAGTCAAGCTATCTGCCGTTCTGTCTTTACTTTCCTATATAATTTTGGTGTTAACTTTTTTTTACTTTTTACATTTTCAGTTCTGGTCAGCCTACGTGCCTTGTGAAGCCCAAGGATTAGACGCTGTCCAATTGACCCTGGACCAAGTCGACGTTATCAGAAGACTGACGGATCTCTATTCGGAGCATCTGATCTTAGTGACGACGGTAAAAGGAGTTCAGGAAGCTCATAGAAGTGGTAAAATCGCCAGTTTGATTGGAATCGAAGGAGGCCACAGCTTGGGCAACAGCCTGGCTGTTCTCAGGTCGCTGTATAACCTGGGGGCGAGGTACCTGACGGTCACCCACTCCTGTGACACGGCATGGTGAGTTTTAGTTTTGAAATGGTCGAATCCTATCCCTAGGAAAAGAGACACAATAATTATGCTCAGACCATAGAGTGATGGACTTCTCTTCGAACCTTTAAACCCTGAAACTATGGAAATTAACAGTTTTGAGGGGGCCTGTGTCTTGGAAGACACAACAAACAACCACCGTAACAAGTTAATACATTCTCCTACTTTCGTTTCGTCGCAGCAAAAAAAATTTAAATTATGCCGAAGAGCATTCGATTGGTTCAGAGCGAAAAGAAGAGAAAAAAAAATTTTCTGGGGCAAGAAAGTTTGTTTGCTCTACTAATGATGTGCCTCGCATAGAAGAAAATCTAACTTTGCGATAAAAAGAAACTTTTAATAGGAGAACAAGACAAATGCAAAATGTTTTTCTCTTTGTCTATCTGTCTCTCTGTTTATGCTTTCTATTTGGCTTGAGTTGTGTACTCCTCCCTCCGTCGCTCCCTCCGATTTACTTGGAAAGGTCACCCGCTGAGGAACCTGCGGGAAAATACTTCCTTGTGCTACAGGAGTTTGGTGATGTACAACAACAAGAGAAGAGTCAGAAGTTGAATAGAACACAGACGGAAGGCATAAAACAGGCGAAGGGGCGAGATAGAAGGACTACGTAGGCGGAGATGTATAATAAATTATCTGAAAAGGTCTCCTCATTAAAATAGTTGTGGTCCTTGGGATCGAAACAAGGGAAATAGTTTTATCTGAACTGAGGATGATGAAACTTGGCTCGGGTCAGTGGACATGACAACCTTGTCGACAGAAATGCTGCGACGTCAAACTCACACCTGAATTTTAGAATAGAATAGAAGTCGAATAAAAATAATAAACGAGTAAAAGACTTTACATTTCATTGCTATTTCTTTTTCTTCTAAGCGAGAAAGAATGATTTTCCTGTCGGTTGGAGTTAAATGCGAAAGTACAATTAATTTTGGTTGCAGGGTGGAAAATAACTATCATTACAATAGGAAAGCTTCTAGTATAATGCCAAATGCGTTGAAATTCCAAGTCAAAATTGTATTTACCTCGCCATCATTAACAACATATTATATATGAATTTTGCATTAGAAAATCCCGTCACAATGTCACAGAGGCTTATTTTGTTTTGTGACACGACAAACATTCATTTTCCTACTAGACTAGACTGTCACACTCTCAATTTCCATATTCCTATATTCTTCGACATGTTTTTCCTAAATTCTTTTCTTCTTCACGCAAATGTCACGCGTCTTTTGTTGTTACGAACCTAAGAAAGGATAATTTTGCTTGAAAATATTAAGTAGTGCACCGTTGTCTGCGGTAAAATACGAATGACGAGGAAACGACTACACAAATTGTTACTACAAGCGTGTAAAACTATTAGATTTTTATTTTAAGTGGTTTTGCAGTGATTTTTATTTATTTTTTAATCAATAATGATGCATAATAACGATACTCACTTTTTCTTCATTCTCTCTCCTTCCACGCTGTTGCTTTTCCAACGTGTAACAATCCAGGTATTACTTCTTGGCTGAATGAACCAAGTCCCGTGCTCACGACGGCTTTCTTTGTCTAATTAGAATAAGCCATTTTAAAAAATCATCTCCTACGGCTGTTTTTTACATCGCCCACGTCCCTCTGTCTACTTTCAATTCGAGAGAACAAACAAAGCTCTGATGAAATGAAAACAAGTTGCCCGGGGGCAGGCTACCCATGGGGCGGAGGGTTAGAAAAAAAGCACTCGGAGCTTTGCGCCAGGAAGCAGCTAACAAGAAGAAGACCAACTTTGTTGAGTATCTGAAATGAAATTTTTTAAACTCCTTAAACTTCTTACACAAACTTTGGTTCTAGAAAATTCTTTGAATAGCAACATCGAAGCGTTAAACTCGATTATCGATTATCGGTAATAATTATGTGCATGACGTTTTAGAGTTTAGAGAACGCGTTACAAAGAATTTACTTTTTCATTTTCCGTTGGATGTTGGCTCACGGCAGACAGTTTGAGAAAAATTTTTCTTCTTTTGTAGTTGATATTACTCTCTCTTTCTCTCTTTCTCTCTCTCTCTTCTCTCTCTCTCTCTTTTTCCTTTATTTTTCCTCCTTTTTCGTGGCCTATTTTATTTTTCGTATGGTTTTCTCTGAATGTGTCTCACCTCGACTCGTATCGTCAGGTCACCCCTAAGAAAAACAAAAATTAAGTAAGGAAAATTCTTCCTACTCGAACGAAGCTTTCCAAAAGCTTTTCATTTTCCCACCGCAATCAATTGGAAAATAATTAAGTTTTCACCGGATGAAAGAAATGAATATGTAAATTTCAAAATTCTTATTTCCATTCCTTTCTCTTTGTGTTTGGTCCAAATGGGTCACCCATCCTCTGGGACGTTACCCACCACAACTGTACTCCCACCCCCACCGTGGAAATGAAACCCGCTAGTCATTTTTCTTCTTTCCGAAGAAGTACAAATTATCGGTCAGCGGTGAAGTGAAAATGAATTGTTATTCTTGTTGATGGCGTTGGTTTCCTGGAGTCCTGCAGCCAGGGATGCCACTGCTGTTGTGTCTTGCCATTGTTGTTCTTCATTCTTAGAGCTCATAAGTTCCCTTTCCAATGCGGTTTCAAACTTTGGCATACAAAGAGTTCCGTGGATGTGGCGGGAATTATCCAGGGGTGGAATTCATTATCTTCTTTGTTGTTAAATTAAGGGAAAATTAACGGCTATCACCTTTGGAATTGGCTTATCTATGAATTAATGGCTTTGTTTCAAAAGGGTGGTGTTAAGGTAGTTAGAGGAGAGTAAAATGAGGTACCGAAAGGTTGGCGGAATCCTAAGCTCTTAGAGACGTAGCATACTCTCTGCACTGATCGTTCTCTACAACTTTTAGACGGAATGAGCCAGCAAGATGTTAATACCACCGAGACGAATTTAGAAATTCTTGAGACAATTGCTTTTTCTTCGTCTTCACGTCCATCTGTTCTATTTCGTTGAGCAAAGACAAAGCAAAAAGCAAAATTCAGGTGGGAAATTTAACTTTGAAAAACTTTCCAGACGACTTGTGAGAACCGAACGTGCCCAGGTACAACCCGGTTGTAACCTACAATGAGAAGAATTAATATCATTAAGTTCTCCCAACTTGAGCGAGGACATGTCTCACCTGTCTGTACCTGTTGGGTGCTGGTTTCTCTACAGAATTTCCCACAAAAATTTATAACGATGGAAATGTTCATAATTCAAAATTACCAAAAGATTTTCAATTTGAATAGGCGGAAAATTTCATTAAAGATTTCGTTTTAAGTAATTTACATAATAGTAATAATGATTACGATAATCGTGATAGTCAACTTTACTATTTCTGCCGTTCCAAATGGGCCGATTAACCCGCTCAAGTCAGTTTGTTGAGGAAGAAGAAAAAATTTCTCACCTCCCATGGTAACTTTTGAGCGGTTTATAATGAAATTACGTGTATAATTTTATGTAGATGAGAGATGTTTGACCTTTCGGCGTGTGTTCACAACCTTCATCCGAGCCTTTTCCCCTTGTTTGCACTTTAAGGGACGACTCGTGTGGCCAAAAGACCAATTCATCACTCCGTGTTTGTTCATAATTAGTAATTTTTATTAATTTTCTTTTAACAGGGCGGACTGTTGTCTCAGCGACTCGCAAACGTCCAGCCCAGGAGAGACTCATCTCTCCCACAGACCGGGACTTTCAGAATTTGGAAAGGTAAGATGTATTATTTATTAACAACGTGTAAAACGATGTGTTTACTAAGTTGCAGACAGACGAGAGTTTTAGTTGAAGGGGTTAGAACCAGAGACGACTGAAAAGTTTTAAATTAGACTAGACAGGAGCGCAAGACAAATCACAAGAGAGAAAAATGAGTCTTAGAGAACTAGGTGAAGGTAATGCAGTTTGAGTTTGCACTCTACAAAATAAGTAAAAAAAAATGCATAACTTTAACTAGCACAACTTATTAAAAAAATTATTTAATTTACTACAAAATAAGTATTGGTTTCTATAAGAGGGATGTGGTTGTGATGTTTTCCGTGTTGTGTTTCTTTGAGAAACAGTTACGTGGCAGCAGAAGAAGAAAAGACAGACGTTTAGAAAAATTCCTTGTCACATCCCGTATCTTTTCTCCATCAGAATGTTCTTCTTTTATTTTCTAGTTTTTTTCATTCTTCCCTGCTCATACCACTGACTACCACGCCAAAATTAAATATATAAAACGTGGAAGAAGAATTCAATGAACAGTTAAGACCTGATAAGTCAAAGGAAGACTTTCAAGGCGACGTACCTTTGACAGATGACGTCATAATCAGGTCGGAAGGCGCCACCAGAAAAACATAGCTCTTCTTTCCATTGTGTTTCTTCCTTTCTCTGGCTGTCTCTAGCTATCTGTAGCTCTGTGAAGAAATCCTATCTTTCCTTCATGTCGTACGATGCCAATTTCATGTCTCCCACACATACACACACCCCCCTTTTGGCCCCCCCATTTTTCATTCTTTTTTTTCCTGGAAAAATACGTTGACACAGAAACGTCTTTTTCCCCTTCCGACTTGTTCTTTTTCCTACTTTTGCTTTTGCCTCTTGGTTTTACTTCTCATCCTCTTCTTCCCCGAGTTTTCCTTCCTAATTTTTTTAAGAGAACTTCGACCGGAAAAACAGCAAGTTAAAAAATGCAAATTTTTCACTTCTCGGCGCAGGGATAGCCTTCAATTTAAATTGCAGAGTGAGAGTCAACAGAGAGCCCAAGTGGCAACCGTTTTACTGCTGTAAAGAGAAAGATTTTCCTCTTCCGTTCATGAAAAAAATTATCTGCTCGTCATTTTTATTTTGTTTACTCCTGGACGACGGCATCCTACTTCTGTATAATTAGAAAAGTAAAAGTTCTTTCCATGGAATTTGTAGTGTTGAACGTTACAGCGATTGTTTTCTCAATTCAATAATAATATTAAGTATTATGTATAAAACAGTAGAGAAAAATAATATAACATTCAGTGCAACATGTACCGATAGATCTAGATAGATTGCAACGTATGCTCGCCTGTTATGACATTTCTTTAGTAGTTTTTAATTATGTACATCGGTTAAGTCACATAACTTACATTGAATACGTCCAAGAAGGTTTGAATTTTATTACACTGAACTTGAGTCCTGTGTTTTAATCGTCCGTGCAGATGATTTCCTTTAATTGTTTGAATTTATTTAATTTTTTGTTTTTTCATTTTCTCTTTCTTTTGATCATCGTTCACTTGTTCAGGGGAAAACATCACAGTTATTCATTTCGACTTGTGACTTTTGTAACCATCGACTTACATCACATTGAATTCACACTTCACTCTTCACTACATTTTTCACGTATGAAGTGAGTCACCGGGAGGAAAAAGTACCGCTTTCGACGTTGCTGTTTATGGCTCTTTACAGAAAAAATAGTACAACTGAAACATTTGTATAAAAATAAAACCTTTTTCCCTTCGATGCATTAACTTTAAGACAAAGTTCAAATTCAAGGTGCAGAAAACGAAAATCTTTCGACCAGCGAAGTGAATTTAGATGAACATGGCGGAAAGAAAAGTGAAGTAATTTGTATGGCTGCCGAAGTCGTCTAGTGAGATTTATTTCTCATTTTATTTTCCAACTCATGAAAAATGTAAATACACTTGCTGTAGGCCGGCAGAATTTGCTGCCGTTTAGGAAATTTTCATCCTTTCCTCCTCGAGCGCTTACCTCCCATGGAAAAAAGTGTTTCTTTTCCTAGCCTTAAGGAAGGCCCGCGGATGTGACAAGGCGCCGTCAAAATCATATTTCATGTGGAAGCGATGAGAGATGAACGTAAATTAAAAAAATGGCGGTCGAAACAAGTGCTGAGTGAAGAAGAAAAAAATAGTACAACACAATGCAACGGAGACAGTGCTAGACCACAGCTAGGACACCAGCCAATAATTGAACCTTAAATAACGACCCGTTTCAAATGGTTGCCAATTTTTGTACTAAAAAGTACTCTAAAATCCGTTATATTGTTTATACTTTTGTTAACACAAAAAGAAGCAAGAAGTAACAACAAGAAGAAAATGATTAAAAAATAAAAGGTTCGGGTTTTGTCCAGTAGGAGTAGTAAAATATGTAGAAGTCAACCAAAAGTTACCTTGTACGTACATTTATTATTTATTAAAACATATATTGTTTGCTGTCTGGCACTTGACTTTTTTACTTTTCATTTTACGGAATTTTGAGGTGCCCAAAGTTGAAAATGAGCGAGGAACCTCCTCATCAAACTAATAAATTAAATTAAAATTACTTTAATAAAAAATGTAAAAATAGATAATTCTATTAGGTAGACTGTTAAATTAATTAACAATACGAATGATCAAGAGAAGTTTCTTTCATTTTATTCATCTTTGATTTATCAAATGTTGACTTAAAGTCACTTAAAAGGAAGGGTCTCAACCTCAGCGAGTTTTTTACTGAGTTGAGCAATAAGTTTAAGGCTCATCACAGAGGTCACAAAGCAAACAAATATAGTTTTTGTTTAATAAAACCCTGAACAGAACTGTTGTTTTTGTGCTTTCCTCTCACCTGTCACCCCCCCCCTCCGTTCTCCGTTCTGCTGACACAATTTGCATTCAAATCAAACGTTTACCGTCTACTTCTTCTGGTCCTCCAAGTCACCTGGGGGTTTCCCTCAACCGTCAGGTACTTTGATGAATAGAATTAATGGAGACGAAAACAAAATTTGAGAATAATTCGCCGCTGAAAATAAAATTCTTCTAGAACGTTGAACTTATGTAAACGGCTCTTTCTCACTTCTCACTTAAATATTACGACTAAATTTCTCTGTCAGATTTTTATTGAAATTATCAAAAGAAAAAAAGTTTTGTTTCGAAATGTCATCTATGCTGGAACTTTTTAAGTCTAGAAGTTTTTAATAAATTTTGTTTGTTTTCCCTCAGTCCGTTCCATGTATTATTCGAACTTATTTTATTGTTTTCAAATGAAAATTTGGAAGATGTATTCTAATAAATAAATCTAATAAAATAAATGACCCATTATTGATGGAAAAAAATGGATTCGTTGAACTTAACCATGACCTTCTTCGTATAAAACTATAATTTCGAAGCAAAATGTAGTCAATTACAAATTGCTCACACTTCTGTCCACTGGGTTTCTTTTCCCTGTTTATACTATTCTTATTCACGTTTTTATCTTTACGTCTCGCTTTTTATGTTCTCTCCACTGTGTCACTCGTCTTCATCTTTTATAGCAAGAATGCAGTAAATGGTGAAAATAGTGGTGGTAACTCTTATAAAATGCACAGTCGAACAATTTTTCAGAAAAGTACAAAATAAGACATGAGTGTTTGTGAAAGAGAGAGAAGGAAAGATGCCTAGAAGAACCGGAGGGATAGTTGGAAGAAACTGAAATAAAATAGACGAGCCCGCTGGCAGGGAAAAGCCAAGTCTGATGAATTTGTTCATTAAAAAGAAAGTTTTTCGAGATTTGAGCAAGCACATCCATGTGAAAAGTAAAAAAAAACAACCTTTCAGCCACAAGAAGGAAAGTAAACCTTTGAGGTTCATAGCAAAAAAGCCTTCCTTCAATGTAAAAAAAAATCTTCTCTCTCTCTCTCTCTCTCTCTCTTCTCATCTTTGACATTTTCTTCTCACTTCCCTTGCCAAAAAGGTTTGAAAAAAAAAATAATGTAAAAACTAAAAACCAGGAGGCATAGATAAAATAGTTTACTTTTTCCAAAGGTTCAGCTTCAAATTTCAACCTTTCGATTAATTGGTAAGACCGTCGTGTTTTTTCTCTTGGGCAGCGTTAAACCACAAATAAAATAATGTTAATATGTAAAGATACCAATAAGTAAGTTAATAACTGAAAAGTGAAGTTATCTACCTGAGTTAATTGATGGTTTACGAATTACCTGGGTCCTTTGAATAGTCAGCGAAGCGTGACATCGCCAATTTGTGAGACTTCTGGTGAAAAAAGTTAGCCTTTTCAATTGGAAACGCAACCTCATCCTTTGATTTACTTTAGACGCAATGAAGAGCCTCTCAAATAAAGGTAACTCATCTCACCTTCCGCTTTCTCTCTCTCTCTCTCACTTTCTTCTAATTAGAGGCAAGTGAATTTTAAAATTACTCTCACCCTCCCTTAAGTACAAGAGCTGCTCCAATAAACCATAAGGGTAGTGCAGCTCTTGCCTTTCTCTGATGTCACTCAGAGAAGGAACTCTCACCACAGGTGAGAGTACTCTTCCTGTGTCACTTGTTGAAACATGCCGCAGGTGGAACGTAGAACATAACTTTGAGTCACGCTACACTGATTACCTCGTTCAATTCGTGGCAGGTGATTAGCATTCAAATCCATCTGTAACATCATATTTATTACATTTGTAGTTATTAATACAGTTAAATAAACTGTAAAATCAAATTGTACAAAAAAAACATTTATGTTATGCGACAAAACACACATTACAGTTCAATTTGTAGTCTACCCTACTTACATCAAGGAGGTCAGACTATTTCTGATGGAAAAAAAAATAGTTGTAGAACTCTGAAAAGGATACACAGGGTTTTTTTTAAGTCAGAAAAGGTTTAGTACCCGAAACAAGAAGCACATCGGCAAGTAAGATGTCTTGCTTGCTATTTAAGTTTACAATCTGCGAATATTTTTTTTGCAATAGGAAAGATTTATTTGTCGATTGCAGGGTAAGAAGTACAAGAAAATTACGATAACGGAAAACTTTAAGTAATAATACATTGGTTATCGGGAAAAGGAAGAAGATTCATAAACCAAATAATTTCAAATTAAGTTTAAAGATCGTTAAAAAATTTTTATTATATCGGAGCGGAGCAACCACAGCATGATAGGAAGGGTGGTGCTAGAAAAAAGACAGATCTCTGATGTGGTCCAGTCAGTGGCAGGTCTTTGGAACCCGAGAGTGTGGTGGTTTAGCAGCGGGTCACCAATGTGTCAGGAGATGGGCGAACGTCCCAGAGTTACACCACCATAAATATTAATAATTCTCCACTTAGTTTTGATAGAATTATTATTGTCCGACATATATATATTGAAATAGTATCGATGTTAATGAAAGATACAGAATTTTGTGTTATCTTGTAAATCGTCAGTACTTACGTAAAAAAGAACAATATTTAAAATTGAACAATTTCTTATACAGTCTAACGACTAAACCTTCACGTGAAAGAGGAAGTTAAAATGTTTCTCTGAAAAATTATTCTATTGTTTTATCTAATCGAGTAGAAGATACTAAAAAACCGTTTAGAAATGATGGGGAATTTAAAAAGTCAGACATACTAGCCTAGTAAACTTTACTCATGTTTTAGGATTCCCTAGAAAGAATGAAAGAGGATAGGATTTCCTACACTATTTTCTGCCTCATATTGAAGAAACAGAGCAGACATAAACCAGACAGTACCATCAGTAGGTGGCATCACTTTAGCTACAGTACTTACTTCTTTTCGTAATGGCGACAGGCGCAAGAGACAAGACACAAAAACAAAATGCAAAAGAATTCTTGATTCTTTACATCTGTGTTTTCTAGAATAGTCTTAAAGTAGCCTAATAGACAAATACAGTTAAGTACCCATGTTTGTATGTTCTTTCACAGTTGTTTTTGTTAGTTTTCTTCTTGACATCTCCACTTCATCTGTTTTATCTAATCTTCCTATTCTTATTTTGAATTTTCTTATGTTTATTTGTCTTTTTCGATTTCATTTTCTTATGTATTTCATAGGTCCTTTTGTTGTTCTTCCATCCTATTTCTCAAGCATTTGAAATTACAAACCAAATATTAACACCTTCTTGATTCTTTTACCTTTCTTTTTATTTTCCACGTCAACAGACCGAACTAATTGGCCCCCGCAAAAAAAAACGTGTGACTCAAATACAAGGTGAAGTCATGGCAACGGTCACGTTATAGAGACAGGTGTAATTGTAACACTTACATTATGTAATTTTTGTTGTCCGATCTTTTAATAACTTTTTTCGAAATTTTAACCAAAGGGAAACTGAAACTTTTTGAGTTGCCAGACAGCAGAGACATTTGTAAGGTTAAATCTGAGTTGTCATGTGATGTTGGGGGACTCGTACCAGGGAGGGTACCCGTCCTGTGGTGGGTACCACGCGAGGAAGGATGGCTAGCCCGACTGACTGCTAATTCAGCAGAAACTTTTACTTGACTAGAAATGTGACTTTAATGTGATTTATCATTCGAATGGAAACCTTCCTTAAAAGGTTTCACGTGAAGCTTTTAATGGAATTGTCCCACCCAACCCTTGACACTTTCCTTCCTCTACACCGTCTGTCACACCTTAAGGCTTGCCAAAAATGGGAGTACAACCCTGCTGATGTTGCTTTTGGTTTGTAGTCCCAACGTTTTTGTGCCTTTCGTCCTGTCACCCGAACGACAGTTTTATTACTTTCAGAGTTGGTAGTTCACCTATTTTTGTTTCTTTTTTCTTCGTTGCAGTTGGTCGTCCGAGAAATGAATCGATTAGGCATGATGATCGATTTGTCTCATTCGTCGGTCAAGACAATGAAAGACGCTTTGGCAACGAGTCAGGCACCCGTCATATTTTCACATTCGTCTGCCCATGCGCTTTGCAACTCGTCCGGAAACGTTCCAGACGACATTCTTAAACTAGTGGTAAGTTGCTAACTTGAAAACAGTTTTACATCTACAACACAACGTGCACTCCCCTGACAGATGTTTTCTTGTCTACTAAAACTATTGTTTCTAAGACCATTTCTCGGGCTATTTATAATTTCGATTTTGCCTGTTTTCCATTGTTTCGTCAGCCTCCGCCCACACAACATCGACCACACATTATTTTATTCTGCCTACATTATTAACTACACTTCCTATTAGTCTAATATTTTATTATAAATTTTTGGGAAATCATATTTTCCCAGTTGGCTCAGTACTACGCCTATTATTTTAATTCCCTTTTGACTACCATTAATGTCTCACATTCTTTCAGCTATTTCTTAGCAGCACCCGAGTGAGAGGAACTTTCCCTCAGTCTTACGTTACCTTTCCCTTTTTCACTTTACTCATTTATTGTTTTACCTGAGCGTTTATTTATTGACGTGCGCTCCATGCTCAATTTACATTTTGTGAAGAAAGGTATACACAAGTTAATTGTTCCGGTAATTGATTACTCTGATTTATTAGTTCAATATAGAATTAGCTTTCGATGTTCCTCCAGTAGTCGTTACGTTACGACCCTACACCTGAACCCCTGCGCACATCAAGCATCTTCCATTTCTCCACCAGTTAGTAGAAATCTTTCTCTTTGTTTCTTCCAGGCCTTAAACGGGGGTTTAGTCATGGTTAGCTTCTACAATTTTTTCGTTACCTGCAGCAGCTATGCGACCCTTCACGACGTCATAGCACACATAAATCACATAAGAGCAGTGGCCGGAATCGACCACGTCGGCATCGGAGCCGGATTTGACGGAATCAATCAGTAAGTTTGCTACGAAAACAAAAACAACAAATTCAAAAACATTATATTCTGTGCGTGAGTAGAGAAAAAAAAACGCGCGTATTTCCTCAACCGTGCCATTTCCGGTCAAAAAGTGAAAACTCACATGGCTTGAAACTCACAACTGTCGGCTCATTCATCTCAACGGAAAATCTATTTTGATCATTTTTTTTTTTGCTTTGGCTCTCCCCGGCTTCACTCCCCAGCAAAACAATTCCCAAAATGTCACTGCTTAAATTAACCAGAGCAAAAAAGCTTTCATGCATTGAACTGATAAAGAACAGAAGGTTCAACATAAAAAATATTTCGTCCCTTTAATTCAAACTTTGTTTTCGAGGGGTCTTTTGCATTGGACCTTATTTTTTGACCCGAAATTCTGGTCAGGTGCAGTTTACCATTTTTCATTCGAAGCATTCGATGACTTTAGAGAAGAATAAAAAAAAACAAGTCAAGTCATTGGGTGACACATCCGTGTCCGTTACAAAGACGTTTTAACTATTTTTATGAATGTCTGGCGAAAGAGGAATTTATTTCGAGTAAAAAAAAATAAGTACATTTAGGGTTCGTCCTACAAGAACCAAAAACTGAATTCCGACACCCATCCCTGGGAGACCAACATGGCAAGCAGCCAGACAGGTAGCTGTATAGTTTCCCCAGACCCTAAATAGAAGTTCCTTCCTTTGACGTACCTTAATGTGACACCTGGAGAAGAGGCAAAAACCAAGGTCTTGTCCTTTCGTATTACTTTCTAAACGGAAATGCACCCTTTTCGGTTCCTTGACTTTCTCTTCGTACGAATTGTGTTTGTGTATGTATTTTAATTTGATACTTCCGCCGGAAGTGTCGCAGACTCAGGAAAGGCAAATCAAAAGTTGTTGACAGATGATTTTTATGTCTCTCCTAATATTTGCATTTTCCATTGGCGTTTCCATTGGGGGGGTCGGAGGGATTTTTGCACGTTTTTTGTTCAAGAACTTTATGAACAATGCGAAAAGTTTTGTCCAAGTTCCGTTTTTATTATTACACACCCATTTTCGTCTTCCACCTGCCAAAACTTTTTACAAATCTCAACGTGTTGCAAAAGCAGAAGTCGATGATTCTTGGCAGTGGACTCCATCCGTAGAATAATAACGTCAAAACTTATTATTTAATTACGGCGTTTCCTATTACTTTCGTTTATTATTTAATAAAATGTTTTACGTTCAACAGCTTCTCATCCATTCTATAAGAAAAAGTTTCGATTATGACCGACCTGGGCTTCCTAAACCTTTCTCTAAGGTTTCCTAGTTTAATTGGACCAAATAGTAGTAAATATATTTTTATCTTACTCTTAGCCCTGCGCAACTGTGCTCCTTCTCTGTGTTTCAATTTATTTATTATTTCCCTTCAATATAGTAAAACAAATATATAAATTCCAAATTATTTTCCAATAATTTATAATTTTCTGCAACAAAATAAAACATTCATTGCATCTAATGAATCCTAGGTAATCTTTTTGGTTGTAAGTCTATTTCTTTCAGATATCTAAATCAAACTCAAATCTATTTATTTTTTTTATTTTCTGAAATTAATTTTTTTTTAAATTGTTGTCAAAATTTCTAAAATTTATTGAAAAGACCCCGATTTTACTGGAGCCGACTCAAAATTCATTTTCAGTGTACATAATATAACCGTAACAATGTGGACGATGTTGCAAGATGAGTCTGAGGACTAGGAGGACACATAATGTTCCGTTACCAACACCAGACAGCTAGTAAAACATTTTCCTATTGTATCCCAGTCTAAAGCATCAGGTTCTCCTAGGTATCCCAGGTTTCTCACAAAAGCATCACCGTCATTTCAATTGTTTAGCTGGAAAAGAAAGTTGAGAAAATGTCAACTCTAAGAGCTGGCAATTTGAGAATATAAATCAAAAGAAATTTTTATTTTTCATCATGGCGGCAATAAAAAAAAGCTAAGAAGAAAACGAGACATAAATCCCCTCGTCCTGTTGTTAGACTCTCAGTCGCCCACGCCTGTTTCTCTATTTGTCTAAGTCCATTTCTATGTTTTTCTCACCTCCGCTTTCCCCGGATTGTCCCGGATTTCACTTCTCTGTTCCTCTATTTTTTACATCTACGACTAATCTAATTAATGCATTGGTTGCTACGCTAGAAATCTGAACTTGCAGGTAGAATTAATTAGTTGCACTATTGTTACGTATACTTTTTGTACAAGTTGTCCAAACCCACGTTTTCCTCCAGTCGTCTCACTCTCTCCTTTTATTAACTTTTTATGTTTTTTCTTGTCATTTTGTTTTTCTAGAACTCTGTCACCAACTATCTTGGATGCTTCAACTTTATT
This sequence comes from Polyplax serrata, assembly GCA_037055365.1. NCBI lineage: Eukaryota > Metazoa > Arthropoda > Insecta > Psocodea > Polyplacidae > Polyplax > Polyplax serrata. Next base: position 1,921,797 of record JAWJWE010000007.1, read on the forward strand.
CCTCCTCATAGTATTGATTTTGTCATTCAGGTGTCGGTTTCACGACAACTATTATAGTAATGGTTTAAAACTGACCGTCTGCAATGTATGCAATGTACCTCTGAAACTTCTGTTTTACTATAAACGCGAAGTTTTACTTCTTTCTTCATTTATGTTTTTATTACTTTTTTAGTTTATTGTAACAATATACATTATATATTATTATTGTTTTTGTTAATACGCTTCTCTTATTTCATTGAAACTTAAGTATCCGTTGTCTGGTGCTCGGTAGTCAAGGTAGTCTGCAGGTACTTAAAATGACCGGCCCATTACTGACCGGTACTCAGTGGGCAGTTACCTGGAAAACGATTCCACAAAATAATAAAACGAGTAAATTTTACATTAGCATGTGCACATTTTTTTTCGTTCGACTAACACGTTCATTCGTAAAATTTCAGCACTCCAGAGGGACTTGAAGACGTGTCAAAATATCCAAACCTCCTGGCAACACTTCTGGAGGACCCTCTTTGGTCGGTCGAAGACATCAAGAAACTAGTTGGCCTGAATTTGTTGAGGGTTTTTGCTCAAGTTGAAGAGGTGAGTAAAACCATAAAATTTTTCTTAAAAATTTAGTGCATAAGTTCCTCGACAAAAACCAAAATATATTGTTTTACATAGATTAATGTAAACACAAATGTACCGGCACTCTCCTGATAGTTTAATTTATACTTGTCAATAATTGTTATCCACAGCAATTACAATTTGTCAGAGACGTACTTTAGTACTAATAATTTAGTTATAATAATAATTAAATTACGGTGAGAGAAGTACTTAATGTGTTCCTAGCATTAATCGTTTCTTTTAAGCACACATTACAATAGATAATGTAACATAATTCAATGTGCAGTTTTAAGGACGACGTATAAAAATTTGTCAATGCAAGCGAATGACAAAATTTTTTATTTTCACACGAGACACAATCAACATTAATTAAACTATTTAACAGCTCGTACGTACATCGTTAAGTTAATTCAATAGTTTAGTCATTAATTTCAACGTGAGTAGTTAGGTCGGTGGAAGTTCGTTTTTCGTATCGAGCGGAACTCCGAGCTTTGCCCAACACTCGCGTTTGAAACTTCATACTTTGACAAAAAAGCCTTTTTCCTCTTATCGTTTGATTTTTCATTGTTTTTGTGGGTTCCCGAGAGTTGAGAGAGAGAGAGAGGCTTTAGCTGTTAAAAAGAGGAAAATTTCAAAAAAAAGCTCGAGTTTCACATCGTACGGCTGCTTTCACAACAGAACTAAACAAACTGACTACAGCGATGTAAAATATGCACAACAGCAGTTGGGTGTACTGGGAAAAAGTGCGAGGTTAAATGTAACACATCAGTTACATACAAGCACCCACGCGAATTCACAAAAAGATGAAAATTTTTGCCTTTTTTAAGAGAACAAAAACTATTTTTTGGCAAAATTCTACAACTAATTTTGGCCTTTTGAAAACTAAACCTTCGTGGGTTTTTCCATTCAGAGGCCATCCATTCGCTGACTCTCATTCTACTCTTTCTCTCAAAGGAATTTTTGTCTATCAAACAGGTACTCACGGGTATGAGCCGGGAGGGTCAGCTCGTGTTAAAATGAAAAATTTTGGGTTGGATTCTGCGAGTTTTTTAAAGTCAAATTCGGATAAAAGTTTCCTTTTTGAACGTTTTTGTTTTTATGCAGGTGAAGGAAAAATGGAGGCTCGCAGCCGTAAGACCCGTAGAAGAACTCATACCTGGTGTCTACCTGGAAGGACGAACTGATTGTATGTACCTGGGCTCCTGATCGCTCGGTTTCAGCCTCACCTTAGTTGCGAATGTACCTGTAAGAAACCTGAAATTGACATGTCCAGCTGACCAGAACAACGACAGGATTTACGACGGTGTTTACTTCCATTTCGTCTTCCTTGTTGCTGGAACTCTTTTTCTGGTGAGTTCTTTTTGAATATTTTCTATTCACGGTTTTCACGTATCATTTCATTACCTAAAACGATAGGTGAACCTCACAGTTCGCAGATGATTTCAGTTGAAGTAAAATTGAAGTGACTGCAACACCTCGACATTCAATTCTAAATGTCAGATGTCCTTCTGCTTCACTAAACCTACATCTTAGTAAAACACTCTTTACTCTTAAGAGCTCTAATTTACAGTCAAATTTATTTAATTCGTCACCTAACTCTAAATTGACGGTCAAGAACTACACTAATAACAATGTTATTACTGAAAATTTTAAAAGTAAATCGTCACCTCTGGGGGCTGCAGCTCTTGCCTTGCTGCTGTTGCACGTTTCACAGTTACTTTATGTATAATTTTTCTTTAAATTAAATCATTCTACTATATTTGTGCACTTGGTTTACTATTAAATATTACGAAATATGCATAACATATTGAATATGTTGACAATTATTGAATGTACTGTGCTGTGGCACGAATTACGAATTTAAATGTCATGAGAACGTAAGAGAAGAAACTCACAAGTCACGTGGTAATAAGTTACTACAGTTTTAATACAGAAGTAGTACACAAATTTCTTCTCTTTTCCCTCACCAACTGACCCAAACTCTGCTTTACTGGTGGTACTCAGATTGATACCTTCAGGTCGCAGGTGTAATTGGAGCATAAAAGCACGAGAATTGACACAACAACACTTTGCTGCCTGACAAGTAAGGAATTACGTTGTCCTATTGTGCTCTGTTCTATTAAATTATTCTTCCCTGAAATTTATGTAATATATTGCCTTATTATTAATTAATTAATCTGGTATCGCTTTATCATATTTGTTGTGTCTGAGTTATGTTCATGCACATTGTTTCCCCCACGCTATTCTTTCACGTTTGTCGGAGTTAAGCAGTATACAATATTAACATAAGTTATGAGATTTAATATCAAGTGATATATTAAAATTCAAATTACATTTTGTTAAACTTATTAATTTTCTTATATTCTGCTTAATCCGCATACTTAACTCTATCTCTCATTCTTGCACACCTTCTTCCTTTCTTGAAGTTAATCTTTCTTTTCCTTGTCAAATAATCCTTCCCTGTGATCATCTCCTCCTTAGTGCATCTTCGCCACCCTGAAACCTCTTTCATTCAGTTTTTATATTCTCTTTGTCGTACACACACTCTGACGGTAGCTTTTATTACTTTTAGAGAAACTTTTAGTATTATTTACACAACTAAACATAAATTATTTTCCATTTCATTTGCCCCGCGTAAACACAAATTTATTTTCTCTTTTAAAATGTTTTAATTTGTCCCCTGCTCTACATTTATTTAACTGGATGTTCCTTTTTCTGTTTACAAAACACTACTTTTGACAGAATCTTTGATCTCTCCTCTTTTGCGCTCGGTCATGGAATTTTCTAAACAATTTTACAAGTAAAAGCGAGACTTAGAATTTTCATTTCCACTTTTTTCATCCAATATTTTTCGCCTCTCACACCTTATTTCTAAATTAATTTATGGATATCCAGTTGTCCAGCTTTTCTAACCATTTCTAGTCATTTCTAGCATTTATTTTTTCTTTCTTTTATTCACCTAACAATTTTTTCAGTTCTGATTGACTAAAAGTTTGTTTCTTTTTCATTTCTTCATTGTTCATTCCTGCTGATCTTCTTATTTCCTAGTGAGTTTCACCTTTATTTTGTGCGAACGTGTACTCTAGACTAGTAACCTTTTCTTTTTAAATTTGTTGTAATGATGTTGTGGTGGTCATTTTGCGAGCAATTCGTGCATTTTCTTGCTCCTCTTCTCCTGTCTGATTAAGAGATTGTATAAATGAATTGAATGCTTGATCGCTTTCACAATTGGGAATATTTGAGCTTATCAGGGACAAGAAACGAAAGCAAAGACGTCAGAAATACTATCATCACATATCTGAGCAAGTCAAGCAACGGTCGCGGCAGTTGTTTAGTAAACAAAAAGAATGCTAAGACCAACTAGTTATGAAAATAGGTAAGAAAACATAAGAGCCGAAAATGTATAGCGGAAATAATGAAGTGGAAATGATCGAGGCCCGGAAAGAAAAACCAACAATCAGAAAGAAATTAAAATCAAATTAAGAAGTTAGCTACCGAAGTAGAAATAAAGAAAACAGGGCAAAAACAATTACGAAACTTTAAACAAACAATGACGCGGAATGAATGGAATGAGAAACTTTCTGGAGAAACTAAGGAAACAGAAGAGAAAAAGTTAGTTAAAGGGCAATAGGGAAATAAAATTATGTGGAAAAATGATGTGTGAAGGAAGGAAGAAAGAGAATTGTTTGAATGAGAACTTTTTCCAGTAGACATACACGAGCAAATGAGCGGATAGTACAAGAGCGGGACATCACACACAAGTCAGACAATGGGAAAATAATTTAATGATGAACAAAGAGGTGAGTCTCTCGTGCGACTCTGACGCATACAAACAACAGAACGAAAATCGAAAAGCTACGTACTGAATACGTATACGAACAAGCAAACGCATATATAAAATATAATATGAACTGGGGATGAACTGGGGGAAACTGCCCTACAAAAGTTTCCCTCCCCCACAAAAAAAAAGAAAAAACACTGATGAGTCGCTATAGGAAAAATGCGCAATTTCCACCCCGACGTTGCGCGGGAACTTCAAGTGAGAAATGAAAAATTACGAAAATAAACAAACGAGTTACGCCTTAAAAGACAAAATACATAGATAAATAAGAAAATAAAAGGGCCGTAAAAAATAAATTAATTTTTAATTTAAAATCAGAGCCAAATTGAAAGAAGTTAAATGCATCGTAAGGAACGAAGCGTGGCAGAAGTGCGAGAAAAAGTTCACCGACCCGAAAAGAAAGTGTAAATGTGAATTAAATGAAAAAAGTACCAAGAGTAATGCTACAACAATTTGCCTCAAGATGAATGTTGAATAAAGAGGAAAATGGAATATTGCCAGTTGTTGTGTGCTGGTCCAACACCAAGGAAACAGGAAATAACAGAAGAAGAAGGAAGTGCAAGAAAAATACGCACAGAAACATTGAAATCTTTGAAAAAGAGAAAGGATTTACCAGGTGAGGGCAGGCCAAACGGTCAGAAGAAACGGTCAAGGCAGGAGTACAGAGATGGTAAACAGTACCACATACGACTTCAAACTCGAGCACTACAATCTCCTGAACTCATGTGGTCACTGTTTGAATGAAAATGTTTGGTGAAAGTTCATGCCGCATTGCAACCCCACTCCAACCAAATTTCTTCTACTCAAGTCCCATGTATTATTGATATTTATACATAAAATAACAGACCCGGGATCATCAGATACAAGTCTGGAGTAGGAGTACAGTCGGGAGACCAAGGAACCAAATAAAAACAAAGGAATGAAAATATATAGTAAAGAGAAAATGTGCTTGCGCAAAGGAAAAAAGAGTCGAATATTATAAATAAAGATACTAAATATTAAGAAGAGTATGAAAATTAAATGAAAAAAAGACAGAAGAAGAATTTGTGCAGGTTGAAACTTACTGATCATGTAGAACTACTTGAAGAATCCAGAAAATATAAAAGGAGAGAACCCATGAATATCAACAAAAAAAGGGAAAAAAAGTAGGAGCACCTATTTTCTAGTACTAATAATAATAATAATAACAACTAGGTAAATAGGTAATTACATAAATATGGAGGTGAAAGGAGTTTGCTGTTTGATGGGCAAAACGTAGGTGGCGACACGGGCGTTAACTGAACGTCTCCCAGCCAACAACTTGGTTTTCTGGTTTTTCTATTCCATTTAATTCTAAAATAACGTTTTCTTAATGATCTCCAAAGTTAATTAACAATTTCCAATAATTATACGAGATCGAGTTAAATAATTATGTTAAAAACCTCCGACATTAATTAAACCGGGCGTTATTAATTTCCATTAATCTTTTTTTACTTTCCTTTTTGTCTATTGACCTGGTGACACGCCTCTGTGCCTTTTTGAGCTTTTTGCTCTTTCCTCACATGCACCGTTTGATTTTTCCAACTTTGACTGTGCCAAAAAGGCCGGAGAAACTTATTTTTGAATCTTCCTAATGAGCGAAAGTACAAAATTCGGCCAAAATGTGTCGGGCTTTTCCTGCAACTTTCGACGTGAAACTTGGGAAGGGCACCACGTTCCGTACCTCCCTGTAAATAATAGTGTAATTGTAGTTTTTATACTCTCACTATCAGTTGAAAATTCCCAGCAGAATAATATTTTATGGAATTTTCACCCGGCAAATCCTTTCGTGGCTGTCTCATTTAAAAAAGGGTCCCCTGAACCTTTCCAAAAGGAGAGAAACTCTCGCTTATTCTGTTCATTTTAGCTCAGTCTTTCCTTTCATGGACAAGTGCCACTGGTGGTATTTAAATTTTTCGGTAGGTCTGATACAAATTTTGGGGAGACGTGCACGTGAAATCCCGTCGGATATTTGGCTGGGGAAGCTTGACTTTGGCCCATTTGGCACAGGTTCTAATAAGGCAGATTGTTATTGTTCTTTTTTTGAAGTTATGTATGCCTTTTTTGAAAATAGTAACGAATTTTCTGTTCAGTATCCCTTGAACTGGCGTTTTTTTCGCCGCAATGCTCTGGGTGACCCTCAAACAAATTCAACATTCCATACACGAGGATAGATACAAACAATCAGAGTTACCAAACATTCCTTCTCAAACTACATTTGGCACTTCAGTTTATTTCTCCCAACAGTAAAAATGTCAAACACTGATTTCTCTCCTTCAAACGAACCCTTAGTGTCGACATTAGGGTTGGTCTCAAGTGAGAAACACGACCTCGGCCATTTGGGAACCGGACAAGCTGTTGGACTTTTTCCAGACATCTTTAAGCATTTTTTCCAGGTGAAAAATATGTTGGATGAACATTAAGACACTTTTTTTCTTGAAACATAACTTATGTTTAACTGCCCTTCACATCTGTAAGATTATAAGTGAGCTGTCACATGTTCAACCAAACTTTTTTTCGTTTCACTTGCGAGCAACCCTGCAGTTTCCGATCCAAAATGGTTCAAGGAAAGCCTTAATTTCCTTTTAATGGTTTAACATCGAACGAGAGAAAAATGATCTGCGGTTAACTACAATCGTAAACATGGAGAACCTTTCATTTTGGCCAACTTCAAATTGAAAAAAATAAAATGAAGAAAATGGCAGAGATCCACGTGTGAAGTACAAATTGTTGTTGGTACGAGGACACTTAGGGCTCGAGTAAAATAATTGCGACACAAAAACACAACATTGCGTTCGGTAATTTGTTAAAATTGCTGCAATGCTGACCCATGGATAATTTCATATTTCTTACATGCTTTTACAGTGCTTTTTTATACTTCAAGAGGTACCAAGTAAGAAATATAAATTCCATTTGATTACACCAATTCATACGATACGGTGAGTCATGGAAGCCTCTACATTACTACTACATTTTCATATATTTGTTCATTTTTATCTTAATAATAAATTATTAAGGAGAAACTAGTTGATCGCTGTAATACATAAATTTTCTATAGAAATCTCAATTCATTAAAATTTTATATTTTTCAAATTCTTGTATTATCTTATTAAAAATTAAAACACTTTATGTGTCAATAATTTGAACAGTTCGCTGACGTGCTCTACGGCGGAGCCATTGTTGGGAGAGTAGAATAAAATAGGAAATCAACCAGAAAGGACGTGTGGTTGAAAACTATCATGTGTAATAATATTTTTGTATCCAGTGGTACAATACAATCGTTGTAATCACCGAATCTGTCTTTATGATCTTACTCTTCTTGTGTTACGATCTACGATTTATACGATCTTAACTCAACTGCGGAATTCCCGGCGAAACCTATCGGTGAACTTCCGACATATATAAAATTTGATTAATGGAATACATTTGTGTGATTCGACATTATCTCTTTTTTGGTCCTTCAACATGTGACATTTTACTTGTTTAACGTGTTAATAAGCGAATTAATAATTAAATAAAAAAATATATAATTGATTTACAGCACAAGTTAAGAAATGGAAGAATTTTTCTTGAAACCTAACAAACTGTTCTTTGTTATAAATAATTCCACAACAATTACATAATGTGTACTATTAGTTACGCATATATGTACATAAGTAAAATGTATTTAGTGAAGTTGAGAATGAACTGGTTTTCAATTAAGTTGAGAGGGAAACGAAGAGGGACTTTTTTATTTTCATTCAACAAGAAGAAGTTACTCTGCTCAACAGTTTCCGCTCTTGACTTTTCACTATTACCTTTTTCAATATTTTTTCTTTTAAAATTCTGACTAATAATCCATTTCAGGGAAGAGAAAAGAGGGAAGTAGAAGTCTTCAAAAAGAAATTAAATGCCGACAAATAGGAATACAGCAAGTAACAGTAGCAACAACAAAGGCAACAGCACCAGGACCAACAACACTAAAGCGAAGAGAAGCAATTTGTTTTTGCTTGTTTGTTTCTTTCTTAGTCTTCTTCGGGAGCTTTTCTACTTTAACGTGCGACACGTCCTGTCAGCCGAAACGATCGACCAGTTGTAGTCATCCTATAGACGAAATCGACCAACTTTATTAAATTAAATTATTTATAATAAAACTGCCACAGATATTATATTAAATAGGGTGTCTGGTGAATTAGCCATATCGAGAGTGTTGTAGTAAAAATTTCTGAGTATCCGAGTGTCTCAAGTACCAAATTTTTATGCACCAGAGAAGAGTTTGTTGGTCTTTTTCTATGTTGCATAAAAACCATCAATGTGCAATAAGAAGTTGCTTATTCATAAAGTTAAATGTTTATCACATTGTTCATAGCTCAATTACTATAACCACAACGAATGCTCTACAATGACTAGTCCTATTATCAATTGCATTAATAAGTGTAGTGATCGTATACAATACCTTCATTTACAGCGTGAATTAATTTAGTTTACAGTCGACAACATTCCGGGACAGTAACGTCACTTGCGGACTGTTTACTTCTAAGAGTAGCCACATTTTTTTACGCTTCTTTCTTCGTATATTGTTGTCATTAACCTCCGTCCTTTTGATCAAACAAAATTATGTACATTAAAAAGACCTCGAACTCACTCGCTGACTTCTGTTTATGTTCACGTTTTGTGTGTGTGGTCGATTGATGAAAAAATGTTTAGAGAATTGTCAAATTTTACGCCATTGATGACCCATCGATTGTTACCTGCGAAACAACTGCCACATTTACTTGTAGAAAAACCAAATTACCCGAAGTGGTTCTTAGGATATGTGCGCACAGGTTAAAATATCGATTGTTTCAGTTGTGCGTGGTGTAATTAGACATTATTATTATTATTATTAGAATATACAGAAATTATGTTGATTTTATTAAACGAGTTTATACGATTCGAACAAAAAACAAAATTAGATTAAAAGCGTATCGAATAAATTATTTCGTTTTTTAATTTATTTATTTATTAATACAGTTTAATTTCCTTCTAAACAACTATTCCACTTTGCGTAAGGCACAACGTTTACAGTAGAAGAGATCTCATCTGGGCATGCAGTAATACGGTCCTGTTTGCGGGTACTGGTAGTACTGGTAATTGTTGAATGCTGCGTCACTTCCGGTGTGGTAAGGCGGGGCAGGCCCCCTCAGACGAGGACCAGGTGTTGGGTCGTAGACGAACGTTGCTGGATGACTCCGGTACTGAGAGGACTCACCCATGATTGGGTACTGACCGTAAGTACTGAAACATAAAGCAAAGAATTAATTGTAATTAACGTTGCGGGTGTGATAAGTAGTGTTAGTTAAGAAAATCAATAGTTTTCCATACGTCCTTATTGTTCTCTCTACCATGTGCACAGTTTTGAGGGCTCCTCTACGGTCGCAACGACTCGCTCTTGTAACTCAGGTGGTTACTGCAGCGACAAAGTCACCACTTAACGACTTGTAATGTACAACTTTTATTTTTATTGAGCTTTTTACTTTTGGTTTGACTCGTGATATTAATATTTATGTACATTATTGTCTTGTCATTTTCCTGTTGAGCCGTGTTTAAACTTTTTTATTACCAAAACCTTTCATGAGCATTAAACATAATTCGTCCCCACCTTTACGGTCACTTATTCCTTTGGATGCAGTATGAGTAGGTAATTAATTATTAAAAATTGTAGAATCAACTAAAATATATTTTAAAAGTGTTAGATGATATCATTGAACACGGATTTGGAAACGTTGTAGGGTACTTTTACACGCAATAAGAAGATGGTACTCATGTAATATTTGTCAATAATATTGTACCAAAATGTAAAATGTAAACTCAGCAGTCAAGTAATATCATGTATTAAGGAAAACATTGAAACTATATGCCAGTCAACAAATGAACAGACACACTAGGAATTTGTGACCAATTGACGGAATAGTCGCGGCAACTACCTACAAACAATTGAAATGGGATGGAACCAAAACAGAATCGAAAGAAAGGAGAGATCAATACAGAAAATTGATTTGGAGAAGAGCGAAGAAAGCAAACGGAAGGAGAAATGAGAAAGACAAACAATATTTTATCGTTTCGTATGATGGCGGAGAGAAGATCTCGACCAGATGTTTCCGTTATTAAAAAATTTAACGACATGGCAAACCAGGGAGGTAGAATCATAAACTAGTAAAACCTCCAAGGAAATAATAAAGAAAACCGGAAACGGAAAGAGAACGGAGACGACGTCTGAAGGTTTCCTACTCGTCCGGCCCCCCAGGTTAGGTTACTCACCAGTGTGGTGGAGACGTCTTTTCCTGTTCTAAACGAAAAGGTTCTGAACCTGAACCTGAAGAATCCCTCGGATCGTACATCTTCCCATAGGAACAATCGCTTCTCGGTGAACTTTCTGTCAGTTTGACGAACCTGAAAGTCCTCAGCATGAGAAAATCGCAAGTGTCGCAAAAAAAAACAATAGAAATTTGAAATGGAGATTCACCTGGAAGGTGGCTGGAGATGAGACTTTGGCGACACCAGGTGCGTGTCACACAAAGAATGAATTTTAGAACAGTCGCCAAAATTTCTAGCTTCTCCTATGAAGTTTCTAGGTTCGTTCAAACTTCTACTTGGCTCATGGAACATTCTCGATTCGGTTCCAGGTCGACCATCAAGATAATTTCTAGTTCCGTCTGTTCTAGCTGTTGTCGCGAGGTAATCCTTTGATGAGTCTTGTCCTCGTGAATCGCCAGAAAAAGACTTTTGACCCTCTGAGATCAAAGTTCTGACTTCTGGATACGTTCTGCAGGAGTCAGGTTCATGGTAGATTGAAGACTGTGGCGAAGGACCTGCCACTTCGGTATCTGCGACCAGGTTGACAGGTAGACTTTTTGGCGGTTTTCTTCTCCGCGGTTGGTACTGAAAGGGTAACATATAACTCAAAGTATTGCGGTAGCTGGGAAATCTTCAAGGGATGTAACAAAACCAGCTCAAGTGTGCTCCTGTCGTTTTAGTAGACGACATTAAAAGTTGTTTGTCATGTTCGAAGATCGCCTTGGAGTTGAACGGCGCCAAATCGGCCCCGTTAAGACCAGAATGGGAAAAAGTTTAGACAAACATAAAACCAAGCGTTCAACTAGTTGATGGTTGTAATAAAGTAGTCTAATAATGAGAAGAAGTATCCAATGTATGACAAGCTACCTGAAGTCGAAGAGGAAGAGTTACAATCAAAGTCATATTTAAACGGTTTATCCTTCGGGAACCAAATCCCTGGAGCGGAGGACTCCTCTACCATTAGCGCCAAAATAAATTGAATGGAAGAAACCGCCAAACTACCAGCTGGCCAAAAATCAAAACTAGAGATTGGCAAAAGCAAAATTCAAATATACATGAAACTTGGCAAGAGTCAGTACTTAGGGAATAAATTGAGAGTAACTGTAATTATATACAAAATAAATACAATAAATGTGTAAAGGAGCGACAGTCAGGTTTTATCGGAGGTTTGCTAAGCCGCAGGATCGTCCGGCAAAGGTCCGGAAGGTCCCGAGAAGAAAGAAATTTGGGTAAATCCTTTCCTACTTTATTTTCATCCATTTTTCTCGTTATTCCACCTCATTAGGAGAAATCAAAAGTGGAAATCTTTTAAGCTTCGTTGCGGGTTCATGGATGACCCGGGAAAATGGAAGTAGTCAAATTAGAAAAATTATTATTGTTTTGTTTATTAAGAAAATTAAAGCCAACTGAAGTCAATTTTCATTTCTTATCTCACAGACAAGAGTTCTTTTACTTTTAGGGTAAGGCACAGGTACCTTTTAGTGGCCTTTAAGGTGCCCAGGGTGCTTCCACTCACCTTGTAGTCGGGGTGTTGCTTTTTGTGTGCACTTCTTAATCTCTCGGCCTCATCTATAAATGGAAGTTTTTCTTCATCGCTGAGAATCCTGTGGGAAAAAGCAGAAATATGAAAGCACTCCACTCCACACATATGCCCACAAAGGAAATAAGTTTGACTCACAAAGGATAATCAATGGTTTAAATACCTCCAAAGTTTTCCTAGCGTTTTTGAAAGTTCCGCATTGTGCAATTGAGGGTATTGATCGGCCAACTTTCGGCGAGCTGCCTGGGCCCAAACCATAAAGGCGTTCATCGGACGTTTTATGTGCTCCTTTCGCTTCGATCCGGATTTATGGGTGACCGGCAACATAGTCCAGTCGTAACCTGAACAAAAGTACAAGAGAATGATATGCAGGACACAAGTTCAAATGAGAGGACAACCCCCTGGACTTTGCAGCGTCTCCTCCTCCCTACACGACGTCTCTTTCTGAAAGTAAAGCTCGGACACACCATAAACTGCTGACATGGTTTAGGTTTTTAGGATTCTGCCTAAATTTTTAGTAGAAAGTGATAGTTTTGTAGAAGCGATACAGGATTGTCCCTTAAGCTTTGTTTTACACACGGGGGCATAGTCGGACAACTTATGTTATCTATGGAACGTCGATGCAGAACAAGAACAACACCACATTAACATCAGTTCTTTTCTTAGTTCATCTAGCCAGTGATGAACAATTTAGTTTTCGGCGGGACTAGTCCTACTCAGAACAAACGTGAAGTAGAGTTGATTTCAGGCAACTCTGTACCAAGGCCAGGAGAAGAATGTTCCTAAGGTTGAGTAAAACCTCACAAGAGTGAGGTTAAACAAGAATTTGATAAACAAGAATTTTAACGGATTTTTGGTTTTAGGTTAGTTTTATTTTGTAATTACGTTTAAGTGTTACATTATTCATGATTGTTCATTTTAATTTAATTTTATTTGAAAAATATAAATTTGATTTTAGACAAAAATACCGTAATTTGTTTGCCTTCGGGTTCCAATATTACACAAATCCGTTAAAATTGTCCAAGAGCCCCCGAGAGGTCCGACCTCCATGAATTAAACAGAAAGACTGACGTGACGGTGTCACTCAGGTGAGGACCAGTCACCCTCGGAGTTTCAATTTTAAGTTTTTCAACAAAACTTTACATATATTTAAGCTACAGGTAAGATTCTGTCAATGACCTCCACCTAACAGGATTGTTCCTCTACATCCGCCGTTGTTCTTTGAGTCGACAAAACTTCCCACGCGTACCACGCCGTGACAGAAGACTTCATACGCAGATGCCTGCAAGATGTGCGTCCTTCCATTCAAGAGAGTGACGTACCTGGAGGAAACCTCAAATAAGCAGTAAATATTTTTGGGGCTTAGACATGGCGTACATTGCGTCTGAACAAACTTTATTTTGGCTTCGTCTGTTCCTTTATGCCATGCTACTTAGCATAAGAAGTCTTCTGTTCAATTTGCACGCGATTTCTTCTAAGGATTGTCTTCCCAACTAACAAATATTTTCTGTTGGATTAAAATTGAGGTTCTTTACGAGGACTGGGGTTCTGTCAGGTGGTGTCCGATACAACACAGTAAATTAAACTTTCGGGAAATTGACTACATATATTTTTGTATAAACATATTAATTGGACTATTTTTGTCTGGCTTTGACTTCACATAAAAAATAATTACTTTGATTATTAGTATATACATATTCTATGTATAACACTATTGTGTAGAAACAACAGCTTTGTGAAGTTTGCCTTTCTTGCAAGGTGACTGAATTTCTTGTTCCACCTTTTTGTGGAGGAATAGAAAGTTGCAAAACCCCGCAACAAAACAATATCTTGATAGCCAAATGCACTTAAGTTTGAATAATCGTAACTGGAATTCCTAGCAGATGTCGAATGAAAATTCAGTGTCCATGTATGAAAATAAAATTTTTATACAAGAGAAAACAACGTCTTTCGTGAAGTACGACAACTTTTCATTTTCATAACTGGTTAAGTAAAGTAAAGCTAAGTAAATTTAAAAGATCGTATGGAAGGGGGAAGCAGTGAAGAGGACAGTACGTTAAAGGCCCAGTCAAAGTATGAGAAGGTATGTGAAAGTAGCCGGAAAGGAAGTTAAGAAAAGTATTAAACTTAAAAACACGTTATTGTGGCATTACAAAAGGTAACCATTAGACACGAATGAAAAGGTTCGATGATGTGCACCTTTTAACTTCACAACTACTTATATTTTATGTGTTTGCATTGAAGGTGTCGCACATAGACAACTTCAAAACCATTAAGTTCATTTCTGGTGTCCTTGTGTTGTCACAGGTCGACTACCCACCATTTACTCTCCTAAAAAGACATTTACAACGCACCTGTTTCATGCTGGGCCATAAAACGTTTAAGGCCCCTCTTGTCAGTACCCTGCTATGTTCTACTCGTAAAGCTCGGCAATCGCTACTCAACCGAAGCCACAACTCTCTTTAAGTCATTTTCGTATTGTTATAAAACAGAACGTCGTCATTCAGCAGGAAAAGGGAGGGCACCCGTGAGGGTCCCGAGAGGAAGTGGCCACAGGTCGTGTGTGAACATACACACGTAACAGTTGAACCAAAGAGCTCTCCTCTCCTTAACTCTTTTTTTTACTGTTTTAAACCACGGGTGGAAAAATATTTCGAAACTATAAAAGTGCACAATAGTTAATAGTTGGGAAGAAATCGGGAAGCGATAATAAAGAGAAACTATTTAATGAAAGAACGTGTGACTCTTACTCAGATTCTCACAAGTTGACTCTAACCTCCCGTGTTGACATCGAGCCTGGGCTTAAAAGAAACATGCCCTAGGGTTTTGAGGGAAAATTCAAATGACTGGAATGAACCTGCAAGTCAAATAAACCGAAAAATGTGCCTTTCGGCGGCCTTGGTGTCGGCCGTTTTGCTTACCTTTCCTTCAGACAGACACCTGAAGAACCCCAACCAAAAACGAAATGATCGGAGATCTTCCTCGTCAAGTTGACAGGTTGAACAACATTGGATTTGACTGATTGATTGATTGAATTGTGGTTGACCGGACAGAGAAAATTCTTATAAAAATGTCATGCCCTGCTCTTAGTTGATTGTTTTACCTTGTAACTTTACTATTTCTATTTTGAGACATTTCAACCGAGTTACTGATACGACCGGCAGAAATTTTAAAACCATTTAAAAAAAAAAATGGTGTCTGCGGGACCTGTCACTTCACTAATACTGAACCTGTTTAGTAAAAAGCCTCTCCTCAAAAGGTCTCCTAAAAGCCGACCAACTAAATAATTTCTTATTCCTCTCTGAAGTGGCGTTCATTTAAAAAATATTACAAGTTTAACCAGTGTTCATCCTATAGGGAAGAATTTGTTGTATTCCAGACCGTACGCAGTGCGTCATACTGGCAAGTGAGTATAATCAAACTGCGTGCGTGTAATTTGAGAGATGGCCAAGTATTGGTGACAAAAGCTGATTCAGATGCATAGAGACAAATAGTAAAATATCTGCTTCTTCACTCACCAGGCAATCCCGTCACACCCAATTGATCTGATCACAAAGAAAGAGTTGCAAAGAAAACGAAATTCTCCTCCGAACTGTCAACACATTTCGAACAATGAGTTTTAAAACCAATTTTTGAGTAAAAATGAAGAGCAACATCAATTCTGGAAAATCGAAACTCAGACATGAATTCTTCGTTAATGAAAAAAATAACTGCAATTAATTAAAAGAAGAAAAAGAAGACGAAGAAGAAAAATGGAAGTGATGAAGATGAGGAGGAGTAGGAGTAGGAGGAGGAAGAAGACTTTGTCTTTGAACAGGAAAAGAAATGGAAGTATAAAAAAAGTTGTAGAAAAAACGAAAGGGTCGCTCTGGAAGAAAAGAAAGGCCCCAAAAAACTAGAGAAAGGGCCCCGAATTCGTTCGTAAATCAACGGATTTGGAAATGAGGTGTAAAACGATGAAAGAAACTTTAATGAGGACACGTTTCATTGACAATTATTAAGATAATTAGTGATTTGATTGCTTTCCAACAAAAAAAACATGCTTCCTGATTTATTAATATGTGCCATCTCTAATTAGCTCTCTCTCAGTAATTAATAAAAACTTTTCCGGCGTCTTCTATTCCCGTCTACCTTATCAACATCAACTCTTCTGTCTTATACTTCTGTATTTATCTTCTACTAGGCCATCTGTAGATTTGCCAACAGCCTCATTTCACGCACTTCCAGTCTTATTCATTACGTTAGACGGCCTTTTTCTATTTGTACTGTTCCACTGTCGGGGATCAAGGAATGCTGAGCATTGAAACTAACCCTTCTTGTAGTTATCTGTTGTTTTTTTCGTAAATATCTTGGCCAAGCACTAAGGAACCTCCAATTGTGAGGTTGTTGAAAGGTTCAGAGATTTTTTGTCGGTCTCTTATTTCACCGCTAAATCGACGTGGTAGACAGATAAATTTATTTGAAACTTCATTTTCCCATCTCTTCTTGGAACCTTATGAATTGTAAAGGTGCAATTCCTTGTTGGTGTGACGAACGAAAACGATAGAAAAAATAATGAAAAATAAATCGGACAGTACGAAAACATCAACAATAATCCCAAGTAATAAAAATACCTTTCTGAAGGAGGACGAAAGGAAGCAAACAAACAAACAAACAAACAAACAAACCAGCAAATGAGGCAACTTGGTCGGTCTCTCCTGTCTTCATCAGATAACAGACTTTCTAGCAGCAAGGCCAGAGTTTCAGAGGAAACGAGGCGGGCAACAGCCAGGACATTGCCGGAGGAGATAAAGAAAATGATGGATGAATGAAAAAATAGAAATTAAAAGCAGAAGAGTTTTACTTTCCACATCTTAACTTCCTTTCTGTCTGCTGCCAGGCGAAGTGGACGCAAATCCGCCAACTTTGTTTTGGCTGTCGTGTAAACAAATGGATGGTTGCTGCTGTTGCTCGCGGTGGTCGCTCTTACACAATACTCGTCGGCTAAGTAACACTTGGGCTCTGGGAGCAACAGTTTCTCCTACGATGTGCTGGAACTGTCGACCAACCCGACCTCGACCGACCCAAGGGGTTAGCCCCAAAAGGCGGTGGGGAAACCTTTTTAAGTGAAGAGGCTCAGGTCTACTTCATCATTATCTTCGATGAGTTTTTATTTAAAAATTGCCCGGGTGGAGGCTCGAAGGCCCGTGACGGGGCCCTCGTCAAAGGGCCCATTGTTTTGCATTCTGCACGCTCCATGTCCTCCACTAATTTATAACTCTCATTTCGACGAAATTATTTTTGGGGCCGAGAGTCTCCTTCCGTTGTACGTTCCGATCGTTTGTTTGTTTGTTCGTCTGTCCGTACGATTGCCACTCTTTTAATTTAAGCTGTTTGCCCTGTGACACTTCACTTCCACAAGTGAGGGAAGTTGCTTTAACACCTCCCATTAAACTTCCTTCGACATGTTGAGGACAGTTCAACGCCGAACAACAAAACCTTTCTTGTACCTTTGCGGTTGTCCTTCTTCCTTGACTCAAATCCTTCAGAAAAAGAAAATGTTTTTCTCTTTAAACGTCAGAAAAAAGACTTGAAACTCAAACAATTTAAGTAAAGTTCAAATTTCCTGTTGTCTCCCACCCTCAAGGCTGAACCTCACCCTTTGCAGTAACACTCTCGTACAAATTACAATTAAAGGACTAAGTTAATTTTCACAGTTTAATAATAGTTATCATTTAATAATTTTGTAACTGTTTTCTTCTTATTTTATGTCAGCTTGCTATCCAAGGAACACTCAAAAAGTTTTTAAGAATGTAATTCACCTGTTTAGAAGGCAAAGATGAGGAAACTACTTTTAATAAAAACTAACTTTAATAAATATTTAAATATTGTACAGTTTCTACTTGTGTATGATATACATATATGTGTGTGTGTGTGTGTGTATATGACACCACAGGACACAAGAGTCTCTCAAACATGACGCTGGGTACTGACTTAATATTCACTCAGAAAAAATGCAACATTAAAAGAGTACCCCAATTATGCAAGTGATCGATCAGATTTTCCGTTTATTTTCTTCCGGATTTCAGCTTAACCACTCACCGGAAATGATCTCAATTTGATCATTGTTCTCCTCCCGGGTTGTTACTCGCCGTATTAACCCCGAACAAACCTTCCTTATTTCCTCTAACAAGTGATTTTTTACAAATGTATATAATCAACTATTGTTCGATTCTCAAAGTCGTTCTTTGTTTACTTCGGCCTAGCAGAATTTTCCGACAGAAAGTTCAACCTGTCGCCTCCGACGGCACCTGGCGTCCCTCAGACAGAACTCCTTTGATTAATTAAATTGTTTTCAATTGGCGTGAGCACACAATTGACCTTATGTTGTTCAGCCATTAATATTATTATAATATCTGCAGAGCTGTCAGATCGCGTTTAGACAGATCAACGATGTTCTGTCTGTTGCTCATTCAAAGGACCTTTGCCCGCGGCTTTTGTCTCCTTCCTTCTTCGATTTCACATTTGTGTATACGTTTGACCGTGTTAATGACTCGGGTTGTGGACACGAACTGAGCTGCGATTGTCTCCTCTCTTCTTCTGCTGTTGTTGTGGCTGTTTTTGCAGGTTTTCTTCGCGTGACAACCGTTAATCATCGCTTAATAAGTGTCGTTAGCAATCATTTCACGTTTTATTAACTTTTGATGAGCTTTTTCCTTGCCTCCAGCTCTATGGTAGTTCGTTGCTTTGTTTGTTTGTTTGTCTGTCTGTCTGTCTCGTCTGTTCTTCTTATTTTCATTTCCCACCCGTTTGATTTTGTGTGTTCCTTTGACTTCTCACCGGGCAGAGCATAATTGATAGTTTTATAGATCTAACGCTTTGTAAACGTTTTATTTTTGCCTTTCCCAGTCTCGTAAGCTTCATTGTTCTTCTCATTTATTCATTTCCTTCCGTTCAGAGTGTCTGCGATTTTAATTCGATGTTTCACACCGTCGCATACTTTCATTTTCACCATGAATTTTGATCGATGATGATTTCGATCAAATTTCTGTTGTTGTATTGTTCTTCTAAGAAATAATTTTGTTTTCCGTTTCTTTGATATGAATTTTTTCATTTTCATTTTTTATTTTAAAATTTTTTAACATCATTCTTGTTAAGTCCGATGGATTCAGGAAAATGGTACGGTTCCCCTAAAGCCTGCCACCTACTCAACATTTCTTTTACTGTTTTAGGAATGAGAGGAAATTATTCATAGAATTTAAAAAAAACTCTGATGAGCTGAGGCTCCCTCCGGCTGTTAATTACTTCAGAAACAATTTCCTTGATTTTATTTTTCGCTTTACTAAATTTTAACATGAGTAACCCAAAGACAATCACGTTAGTTCCATCTGCTCAGAAGGGTTATTAATGAACTTTGGCAAACTGACTTGTGATTGTTTCTCTAACAAGTAAGATTCGTCACGTTCAACACTTTTGGTGAGAGGAAAGAGTTTATTATTCTATAAGACTTTAAATATTAATTTTCCCAGCAGCACTGCAGCTATTTTTTTTTCAATAAATAAGCATTGCTGAAATTAATTTTCAATTTGGTTACAGCCATCAGCATTATCTCATTATCTCTTCCACTTAAATGTCATATATAACACCTACACGAAAGAGAATTGAGAATGTACTCTGTTTTTGTAGCGTTCGTGACCACTTCCAGTAAAAGAAATAAGTGAAGTCGTCGCGTTCAGGTGAATCTAAGTAATTCGTAGAGCATTCAATGATTGTTGTTGAGAATATTTTTAACTCTTTTTTATTTGGCTTCAGTTCTGTTAAGCAATTCGTATATGTATGTTCAATGTAATTACGATCCTGCAGTGCCCAGCCACCCGACAGCTTTCATATTCGCCTGATTTCTTCTCTTTCAGTTAACGTCCATGACGAGGTGCGTTCGTCCTTGAAAATAAACACAAATTTCACTGCCAAACCCGTTAGAAATAATAATTTTAGTTTGTCGAGTGTGTGAGAAAAAGACAGAAAGGTACCGTACAAACTGGACCGCACAGAAGACCACCAACTCACTCAAATTTAACGGATCATTAAAATAGCCAGGCAGAACGACCCGACGGTTTCCCGTGGAAGTTTCTACCTTCCGTCAAATTGGCATTTGCCGTCTACCCATGTGTAGGAAGGAGACCCAGAAACCCAGGGATCCATGGAGAGCAGTTAAAATTAAGAAATCGGTCCGTTCCTGGGTCCACCGAAAGCAACGAATGCGTGTAATTGGGAGACCCTCACGAAAAATTATTTTCTTTTGCAGGTGGCAAGAGCCCAGAGAAGAAGGAGGTTTTCCTGCGTGCCTGAAACCTGAATTGCGCCTCCAACCGGAACCGTTTTCCTACCATTACTGGGTTTATGGTGACACAGTTCGTCTCCTCAAAGGTATGTCTAACACTAAAATACCTTTTGACTCAGACGATTAACTGCGTACCTTCCCACCTACCAACAAAATTATTTACTGCAAAAATGAATAGTTTCCGGATTGTGAGTCAAAGACGAAACTTCTTGAAACCCGATAGATACAGACAAATAAGACATTAGAAAGAGTAACGACTAGAGATGATCATAAAATATAAAATTTTTAGCGTTGATTTAAGTGATCTACATCACATCACAGAAAACAAGCAAAGCACCGAAAAAAAACATTAAGAGGTTAAATCTAAGACTCAACTTAGAAATTTAGAGTGTTACTTGGGTGTTAAAAACAGTAACGGCAATACGAGAGAAGTTTGATTCCTTTGGAGAAAATAAAAAAATTAAAATAACATAAAATAAGTAAAAAAAATTGATAAGAGGGAAATTCATGTTAATGCTAGAAAGGCTTAGTAATGTATTGCCTTAGTAGCAGTTACTGGAAGACAAATTGATAAGAGAAGAACTGCAGCGACTGCACTTGGAATAGAAGTAGAAAGTAAAATACACACACGTAATAAGAAAAAAACTAATAAAATAAAAAATAAATGAATAAAATTGTTCAGTAAAAGTAGAGTTCAAGTTTCCGAAGAAGAAATATTTCCGGAAGTTTTTAAACCGGGTTTTGAGAGGAGAAGAAGACGAAGAATAAAAACAGGAGACTCTCCGATACAAAAAGAAATAAAATACATAAATATAAATTAAATCAAAAAGGAATTGACATAGGCAACACGAGACACATGAAGTAAGAAAGATGGACCGACGAAGATGCAAAAAAAGAAAACATGGCGAGATGCGTCGAGTCAAATGAAATTTGTTTGTTTACAGGAGAACTTCAAAGTTTGTTTAGTTTGTTTCTGTTGATTGTTTGTTTCTGTGCCTTCCAGAGAGGACAGAGGACTGAGCAATGGAATATACAACATTTTTTGCATGGCCATTTTTTAAAATTTCCAACGATGTCCTCATTTGCTGCAGAGATATTTATCTTTTAGGATGGTTATAAATGGCAACGACATTAGTGAAAAGTCAAAAACGCTGACATCCGTCTGCGTTTTCACTCCTTCTGTTTGTTTTTTTTTTAAATATTCTAAAAAAGCATTTCAACAGTTCGTCAACTAAGTGATGTGAATGGAGAAGGTTTCTAGTTACGAAAATTCAGGTTGACATTCTCTGCTGTTACTTAGACCGCTACGTTTCTTCTCGCTGTTACAACTAAAAACTACAAATGAATTAGAAGAAAATGTTTGTGCATTTGTAATTCGTAATTTACAAATTAAACTACAAATTTAGCTTTTTCTACAAACACAAAATTGTGGGAAGTCAAAAAAACGGAATAAACAAAGATGTAATGACTTTAATAACCAGCACGACACAGGTTAATGGAGCGAACATCAAATAGAGATACGTTACACTCTGTCTGTCTGTCTGCTTCACTAGAAAACGCTCACCTCACTACTTTGGGCATAAAAGTGTATCACACCTTTTCATTTTAATACCAAAACGGTAACTATACTGAAAATATGTATTAAGCAAGTACCACATAAAAGTAAAAAAAGTTGTGGTGGCACATAAAGAAAGAATACTCAGCAATGTATGCGGAGATAGATAGAACCGGTAGTTCATTAATAACTACTCATTTATTTAGTAAAACTTAAAAATATCTTATTAATAATATTTAATATCAGTAATGTTATAATCGAGGGCTAAGAAAAGTGTTGAGAATTATCCAAAGAATTAGAAAGTTATTAATTTATTAAGTATCGAACTCATATTAATAAATTAGTAGGTCAAAGGAAACGATTACTTGCAAACCGGAAACAGTACTTTGCCTTACCTTCCAGTAGTTTCCCGACGGCAGCGTCCAAGTGGAGGCCTTCCCGTTCCTGTGGCTGCTCCTTCCCGCCCGTTTGACCGGAACTTCCCTGACTCTCAACAGCATCCGACGGTCCTCCAATTG
This sequence comes from Polyplax serrata, assembly GCA_037055365.1. Classification (NCBI taxonomy): domain Eukaryota; kingdom Metazoa; phylum Arthropoda; class Insecta; order Psocodea; family Polyplacidae; genus Polyplax; species Polyplax serrata. The sequence continues at coordinate 1,944,504 of JAWJWE010000007.1, forward strand.
TTTCGGGTTTGTACATTTTATGCTGCTTATTTTTTCTATTCTTCACAATTGAAACATCACTGTACACTTCAGGTTTAGGTTTTGTATTTTTTCCAACAGTTCTGACGTAAGGTTGTTGTTCCGAACCGTTTTCAACTTCACTAGGAACTTGAATTTATCACAGGTACATGTCCCTGAGAGCTACGTCGCTTCCACCTAAACCTGTGGTTTTCTCAACTCCTAGACTCTTGTGATAAAAACTAACATAGTTACCAATTGAAATTTAAACCAGTCGGGCGAAATGTTACGGTTACACATAAATTCTGTGAAACTACACATGTGTTTTAACAACTTTGATTGTTATTTGATTGTTTAAATTTATATAATTCACAAGTTTTATGTCGGAAGAACAAGCGTTTCGCGCTATATTTTCAAATGTAACAGTTTTAGTTAAATAAGTGACTCTTACACCGAATTATATATACGTAATATAAGTTAATACTTTTGCTATTATTGCACAAGTTACGATGGTTACAAAGAAAATAACAGACTATACTTAAACGCAAGGGCAGCAGCCATTTTAAAGGAAATCCTATCTTTTTCTTCTTTTACTACGATGCAGTGATGGTTGACGATACTAAACAGTGTTCAAAACGTATCTCCAAGGAAGAAAGAGGAATAATATCTTTTAGTAAGGAGGAATTTTATGCTCAGTCATTTTGGGGCGACCAAATTTGATCTTTAATGTAACCTAATTCACCAAAATTTAAGTTCATCTTCTGCCACGGCAATATGTACAACGCCTACAAAGTCCTTAATGGTTGACATGGGAAAATGAAAAGACAAGAAATTTGAGAAGTGATGCAATCAAGTGTTTCAAAAATGATCATCCCCTTAAAGAAAAGGTTTCTCCCTCTCCCTCTAAGTTGAGTTGAGAATGCCAACATTTCGGGGGTGAAAAAGCAAAAGGACGTTCTTTTCTTTGCATTTCCGGACTAAACGTAAAAAGGACTGAAAGCAAATTATAAAAACTAATAAAAGAACTGTACAAAGTAAGCAATAAAAAGCAACGATGAGAACTTGAAGAAGAGAAAGAGAAGGAAGGAAGGAAGGCGTTGGCAATAAAAAGAAGTTGAAGTTGCAAGGGATGAAATCAAATCCTGCTGGCCTGAGAACATCCACTCTTCTTCTAAAGGAAAGCACAAGCGATAGAAAAAGCAAGAAGTGCAGTCTAAGTAGAAAAACAGTAACAGTTACTTATACTAAGGGATATTATATCTTACTCTACCATATAATTTTATTATATTATATAATGAGTGGGTAAGAATATATTTTTGTATGTTCCTTCTTCTTCTCGTCTGTTCTTCCTGCACTTTCATTTCTACCCTTGCCTTTCCGCTTCGTCTTTTCTCTGCTTTCTGTCTACTGCCTCTTGCCTAACATGTAGGAAAAATTTTGTGCTTTTCTGATGCGTAGCAAATGCAAAAAGAAATTAAATAAAGGAAGCTATCGCGATTCGTCGTGTCTATTTTGCTTTAGGTGAAAATGAAAAAGCCTTGATCCTCTAGACAAACTAGAGAAATAGACTGATGGGAATAGCAGGGTGGGTAGCAGGTAATGATGGTGATGCGATCTGCTGGACTTGTCTCACGATCTGAAACCCGGAGCCGGGGAAAAACCCAGTGCTTGGACGCTGCTGCATAACTTCTGACAATCCAAGAAACCTTTTCCTCCAGTGAGAGAGGCCCAGATGTCCAACCTGTTCCTCGTCGAAACGCAATAAAAGAAAAATTCAATTCAAATCTGACAAAACAAGAAATTTAATTTGGTTTCGTTCTGAGGCGGGATTGGCGGCCATTTTGAATGGATTTTTCTTCTTTCTTCTATTTCTTCTATTTCTGTCCATGCCCCACTCTACTTCTATTGCGATATGCTAAACTCTACCTAAAAAACGGCATCACCTTAATAGATTAAATGCCTCTTTGGCTGAGGACATGAAAAAATTTAAAGATTCTGCAGGTTGAGGAGTAGAAAGAAGTCCGTTTCCTATGTCTTCATCTACTAAACGCAGTTAAAAATCTGTTTCAATCGTCACCTATGCCCACCTTGTAAATCTGTATGTACAACTTGTTAATACATTTTTTACTTTAACCAACTTGCATATTTTTTAATTGATTGATAATGATTTTTATCGACCTCTTCAAACATAATTCCAAATCTTTGATTTGTTCAGGCTAATTAGCTTTCAGTACTACGGCAAGAGAAGACCGCACAATTTGGCAAGTAGGTGAACCGGCTATTGATAAAGACTTCTTTATTAGGACTGCCACACATTTAAAGAGACTCAGTTGTTAATTTTATTAACACCATGAATTGCAATATTGCTTGTTAATAAATTTTTATACACATAATTAGAATTATGAAACATCTTTACAGGTGTGGAGCAGAACTAAAATTTGAGATTTCAGTCAGTAAAAATATTTGTTTTTCTTCTTTCTCTTGTCCCTGGAGAGGCCTTTGTTTCTAATTAAATTGGCACGGCACATTGCTGCCGGTACATCGGGCACCAGCTCTCACTGACAGGGCAGTTAAACAAAACTCACACAAATCTGTACTATTGATATTGTTAGAGGGGACCACCTCACACCAACAAGCAAAAAAAATACAAGTATGATACTTGAAATCAAAGAGGTGGGTTGTGAGTTGTGAAAAAGTAGAAAAAGAAAAGTTGGCAGGAGCAGGTGGTGGCAGGGGAGTCTGCCCACACCAAGAGAGCCTTTTGCTCCCCGAGTAACGGAGAAGGAAACGGAAATTAATTTCCAAACTCTCATTTCTTCGAAGTTGCATTATTAATTCATAATGAGAATTCCTGGCTCCGACCCCGGCCCAGGCCCATGCCCAGACCCAGGGGTGTGGGCAAGGTGAAATCGATACCGAAGAAACGTCATAAAGCAACCGTGAACGAGATTGTTTTACACGGCGAGGTCGAAAATAAAAAATACCAGAAATCGGTCTGCACCTGCGATATTCGAATTTATTAAGGCCCTTTTGGAAATTACCAACATTTTTATTATTATTTGATTTATTGCTTGATTAAAAATGCGTGACGTTTAATTGTCCACGTGAATGGGAGAAGTCGTTACTAAAAGGTCTGGTGTGATTGTGTGAAACTGACCTAAAAGGACCAAACAGGCACGAAGACAAACAATGAAAGGAGGGGAGGGGGACATCAACTAGTGTGTTCACACTCACCAAGAGAAAGGTTTTGGGAGTGTTTTGACTATTTTGAATGAGACACCATTCGAGTGAAACATACAGAAATAAATAAAGAGACTTGAAAAATGAACGACACAGGAAAAGAATTGCAGAATTAAGGATGTCGTAGGCATAAGAGGCTGTCAGAAAAAGTATTTTGTCGTTTGTATTCAATTATTCAGCACGGGTTATGCACTAAGAAAACTATTTTTACGATAGTATTATTTTAGTACAGCAAAGGCCGTCGTCGGACATGTCGACATGTCCGATTATGAGGGAATGTCTCACTGAACATTTGAATTTTTTTATCACCGTTTAATTGTTAAGAAATAAAAAAAGGGTCTGAATGAACTACCTGTTGCCCTAAAAGCTGATATATACTATGAAATAGCATAGAAAATATAAAAGCAAAAAAAAGAAAAGAAATCTGAACATTTGACTTTTCACTCAGACAGATATATTATTCGGGGCCTTTTCACCCGTCAATGGTTCACTGGTGACCACAACTTGAGCTTTGTTTTTTCCTTTGTCATGTCTGCATCGTACAGGAAATAGAAACTAGAAATTCCTAGACAGAATCAACCCGACACAACTTGCAAGAGAATGAAAAATGGGTTAAAAAAGCATTAAAAAGTATACGTTCGAAAAAGTTCCGTTTTACCGCCCTGACTACACTTTCTATTGGAAACAAAGAAAAGGTTATTGCGGCTACTGGTACCCATCAAGGTAGTCTTAAACCCTTTGCCAAAAAGGTTTCACCTTCATTCGACCTTTTGGCGAGACGTCTCTTCTCGCTGATTGCTCAGTACCTGACTGCCAAGCCACTGACAACTGTGGCGTTCGCGCTTCACATAAATATGTATAGCAAGTAATTTTGTGACGGGGAAGGGGAGTCAATGAGTTAGTCGCCAATAGTTAAGATGAAGCGTGTAACTTTCAGTGTGTTTGGGTCGATCCAGGTATCACAAATGTACTGCAACGATATTTAACAAAATAGTAGACATATAGCATATTTTATCTAGGCAGACGAAAGCCTTGTGCCTGGCTAGAGTCTGCACTCCTATTTATATTAATTGTTCAAGTTTGGGTGTCATTTTTGTTGTACACAGCTATGTCTGTGGCAATTTTAATGTCAGTACATTAAAAATTAAGCAGACAAAAAAGTAACCAACTACTAAACATGCTACTTTCTGATTCTAAATTTGCCAAATAAAAACAAAAAATCCATGTATTTTTCTTTCTTCTGTTAATTTTTTCTAAACATGGTTCTAATACATTGTTTATTCTTCCTAAAGTCCATCATAGTAATACACATTTTTATTATTCAATCATTTGTTTTGATAAAGACAACTCTACAAAAATTCCTCCTGTCGAACTTTCTCTTATTAATATGTCTGATATGTCTATTCATTAAAAAGTTTTCCAAAGTTGTTCCTATTTCATCGTTCCAAGTTGTACAGTCTGTAGTAAAACTAGGAAAATCTGTTCAGTTAGAAAGAATTTTATCGATAAGGTACAGGAAATATTTCATACAACATATTTCATAACTCTGCACGAAGTCCTTAAGAGTTAAAAAAAAAACCTGCCGTACAATATTGAATTTATGGTGGTGTTTTATTTATATCGTATGAGATCTCATGTCATGGGTAACACACTGAACGTCAGTGTAATTTACCCAATGTACTGTAAGTCTATTCAAATAGTTCACATTTGACCTATTATCTTGACTATTAGACATGGGCAATAGTTCTCACCTTGCAAGATTTAAAGGTGTTAAATGTTGTTTAATGTACTTTTCTTTCAAGTCGACTGTTACAACTGAAAACAATCGCTTGATAAAAAACGGAGAACTCCGATTTGAGAGGAGTTAGGCCGTTCAGGTAGCCAATACCTTCTATCGCACCTTGCTCAAATTATCTCATCGGTCCGTCGTTAACCTTTCCCCTGCCTGTCATTGTCTGTCAAGATGCCCTGGAGAAACAAGTGTAAAATTAAAAGATGAAACTAAATGTTGAATGATAGTTGGTACCTCTCGGCGGGTATCTCTGCCTACCATTCGGAATGGCATTTTGGGCGGAATCCGTTAGGCTCACTGTTGACTTTTGGTCGATTTATTGATTTGAGGGATCAATGGGTTCAAGGAGGCCCGGCTTAAGGTTTTAAACTGTAAATTGTTTTATGGATGATAGTCGAGCAATAACCGCCAGTAAGACGGGACTGATAATTATTTAATACACACATTTACACACCTTGACTGAAAATGGATTTTAACAGCCCGTGGACTGGGCAAGGTGGTGCCCAAGGAACGTTGACTACCGAGAATTCCAGGTGTGTGTTGACTAAGAGGAGAAAAGGTTACATTTATGACAGTAAGGCAACTTGAACAACTCAACTACCAGAACGTACACGCCGGAAAACTGCGCAGTATAATTTTTAATTAACTCATAAGGCTGTACAACAGCTGGAGAACTTCAGGAAAGGATCTCATAGGACACCGAAACTCTTAGAAGGATTACGAAAGGATTACTGCACTATCGACAACCGCTTTAAGAGCTCCAGCTAAATGGAAAAGTAAAGAATATAGGAAAATAGGGATTGAGGTTCTCAAATGTGTATTAGAATTCTTTATTGCGGTGGACAACTAAAAAACGAAAACTGAGAAGAAGATGTTTGTTGTGGCGACATTATTGGAAGTTAAAAAATATAAATATACAAATATAATAACAAATAGTTTTATAAGTAGAACTAAGAAATACAAAACGGAGAACTCTTTGGTAGAATATATGAAAGAACAACAAAGAACAAGAAAGTGAATAGAACAGTAAGTCGGACAAGAATCTACCACGTACCTATTGAACTAATATTATTAACTGTACATATATATAAGTAACAACAACACCAAGAGAAAGATACGTATTCAACGTAAAACTTGTAAATATAAAGGTGACGTTAGGAACCCGTCAGGGCCGTTTGCAGAAAAATAAAAAAGTTCTCAACTGATGGCATCAGTGCCGTAGATGAAAATTAGCATAAAGTTGTGCCTTCAATTAGCACTTCCACGACAATTTTAAAACTGTTAAGTCGGAGTCAGAATTACACTTAACAAGTTATGATTGTCAACAATTATTACTTTGGGAAGGGCAGATTTCATAACAAAAAAAAATATTATCTCGAGGGGGAGGCACACAAACTTAAAAGATTTTTAAAAAAATTTTATTACAATATTTATTTGTTCTAACGCTTCTTTGTGCCGAGTCGTACGAGCTCAGAAGATCACAAAATGCACAGAGTCAAGGTATAATAATACAATAAATAAAAGATACTTGCTGTGCAAATCAAACAGATCAAATCTAACGAGTCAAATCTAAAATAAAGTTATGTACAGACCTTTGTTAACTACGTATAAATGACATAAAATGGTAATTTAAATTATTAATTTCATAATATTTTAAACATCACACCATTTTTCACACACAATTGTTACACGTTCACAAAATTATACAGATCTGCTGTATAAATGCGCTAAATGTACACGTTTTAACATCCTCATTATTAACTATATTTTGAATATATACCGGTAATATAATTTATACTAATGAAAACGACATTTTGACTTCCTAAAAAGTCTAACAATATGTGCAGTGGTGGATATTTCCAACTCAATTCACATTGACTCAATGCAAAATTAGTATTTGTAGGCAGTGCAGATGAAGCTACAGGAAATCGCTTAAATAAATTAAACGAAAGACCGTTAAACGATGTTTAGTAGCGGCTAAAGTGAAACAAAAACTATCAAAAGACTTAAATAAACAAATTTAGTAGGAATCGGTGCGAGTTAATGGAGTTACTCGACTGTGTTGCAATCCGACGGCCCATGCAAGAGAAAAGTCTTTGTACAACAACACGGCTCTCTTAAAGACAACCAAACAAATTCACATCTCACGTTAGTGTAAAATGGGATAATTTAAATTATAAAATAATCGTGGTTTTGCATTATTAATATAAATAGTTTTGTGCACAAAATAGCCAGGTTGGAAATTTGATTTGTGAAAAAGACCACGGAGTTTCCCAAAATAGAAAATGTCGGCAGAAAGGCAAATAGGTATGAAAATTAAAATTTAGAGTCTACTCGTCTAGCCTAGATGTATGAGTACTTGACGTCCGGGTCGCGAGGGCATTAATTGGTTCGGAAATAGTTAAAATAGTCATCATATGTTCGATCAGAACTAATGCTGCGTCATTCAGTGAATGACTCCTACCTTTTGAAAAGTTAAATTAATCTAACAGTATTACTAGAATATAAGAATATAAGAATAGCATTGTGTACTTGTCCACACCTTGGCGATGAGCACGTGACGTTCTCAAAAATTTCGTGGCCCAGGCACTTATTTTGTTAAATTTAAGGTACATGTCAGGTACAAATTTTGTACGCGGAATGAAGCGAAGAATTTGAGGGAATTAAAATCGAAATATTTTATTTATTGCTTCTTCCAAGTTTTTGTGCTCTTGCAACGGCGTTAACCAACGTAGTACCAATGAGACATATTTATATTTTATGTTTCAAGCCAGTGGGATGACGAACCGACTTTAAGTAGATTCATATATTAAAATTCCGTCGATTTATAAATTTTATGCCAGAAAAGGAAATATTTTGTAGAGTAAATTTGGGTAATTGGTTATTATCTATTTTTTAAGTAATTCTCCATAAATCACACATAAATAGAAGAACTGGTAGTAGTTCCCTGCTCAAGAAAATTGGAATAGAATCTTTCACTGATAAAATATATTCCGACGTATTGTCACTTTTACAGTAACACTTTTATAACCAAACACTCTACTGCTAGAATGTAACTTTTATAAATAAGATTTAGTATCAAACTATTAAAATAGGTCGTTCTCGGGGTACTTAAAAGGGTAACTGACTCATTCAATAGTTGTACTACTATTGGTACTAACTTGTAGTACCCATGACTTAAATCCTAAGTGTAAAACGAAACTTCATTTTGTCACGGGTTTTACTACGACCGCTAAAATTTGTTCAAAATTACAACTGAGAGGAGAACTACCTGTACTTCCTACAAGCAACAAGTTGTGTGTATGTTCACTTTCACAAGGTTTAGACAAACGCACTTTTTGCAACAGTAAGAAACGCAAAAGACATCAGGTCGATGTACAGAAGGCACTCGTAGGGCACGACCGCGACGAACAACGCCCAATCTATTTAATTAATAGTTTTTGCCGAAATCAAAATGAAAACTGAAAGGAGTAGAAAGACGTGGAAAGATGAGATGGCGGGTTCCATGGCCCTGAGCATATCCCCCATATATCCACCGCGTATCCCCATTGTATCCCCCTACCATTCACCTCTATGCGTACAAAAACCGCCACAACGCAGCTTCTTCCTCCTCCTACCAATTCTTCTTCTTCTTCTTCTGTTTTCTTTCTTTTTTTACGCCGGCGGTCGCCAGAAGATTTTAACATGTTGTATTGGCACGGAGGCAAGCGCAAGGCAACCAGGTTTTTCCTCTGCACACGGTCTATCCACTCTGACTCCATCAACTAGTACTGAAACCACACATCTCCGTTTCTTCTGGGTGAATTTTATGCTAATTAGTCTACTTCTTACCTTTTCTATAGGAAAGTTTAAACTTCAGCAAACGAATGCGTCAACTCAGGCAATCGAAAAGTCTGTCCTGTAGGATTGAAAATGCCATTGTTTGGTCCAACAGTGGCAGGTGAACCGAAAAATCAAAGTCACTAAGCTGAGATTAACCTTGTCGAGTATCTGTCGGACCGAATGATTGATTGATAGATTGACTGATTGATTGATCGATCCACGCGTTTCAGTTTTCCACCGATTCTGAATGATCCGCGATTTGAACATTTCAGGAAGAGTACAGGTGAGACTCAATATAATTCTCACCTGCCGCAACTAGAAGAATCGAAGTGTCATCGATAAGCCAGTGCGATGATTTAGTGTCTGACGCATATTGAGAGCTTTCTGCATGTGTAGAAAAAGTCAGATAACTTGAAAGTTCACAAGTGGTGAGTTTCTTGACTCCTGATATCGTCAAACGGAACTTTTAAAAGAGACGTAGACAGCTACATAGAGAGGTACTCGATGAGGTACCCAGGTGTGGGAAATCACCAAAGTCGAGTTACCTAGTTTCGAGACTGAGAAGGCGGAAAAAACAAGAGAATTGAAATGGAAACAAAACGTTTCTTTATACTCTGTCTTTCTCTCTCTCTTTCTCTCTCTCTCTCTCTCTCTCTCTTTTCTTTGTGCCCCTTCCTACTTTACTTCTCCTTAATAACTTCGTTACAAGAGTGGACTGCAAAACCTGAGAATGCACAAAATCAATCACTGGTGCATTTGTGCCATTGTCAAAAACATCTTATAACATTTGGTATTAATTTGAATATTTGTCAATAAATGTAACACTACATTTCATATTTTAATGTAACACCCTAAAACTACAAATCGGGACTGTTACATCAATGTAAAAATAAAAGAAAATTGGGAAAAATCTTAGTATCATGCAACCTACATTTGTAATTACTTACCTCTACACAAAGAAAAGTGATGTTCAAATTGTACAAAATTATACGTAGAATTTTACACAAGACAAAATTAGAAAAAATTGGAAATAAAATGCAAGCAGTAAAAGTTATGAAATTTTAACGAGGATAAAAATCACCCTAAAGATGGCGCAGCAGAGGTTTACCGAAAGTATGAAAAAATAAAAAAATGGGAGTGAGTCTGTAAGGAAGAAATATAAAACATGATTCAGTGATGTATTTTTTAAAAGCCAACTTCAGACACGAACCAACAAATTGCATAAGTTTAAGCACTACAATAGGAGTCATATTTTTTTTAGGAAGTTGTACAAAACCTTTTTTTGCATAATCTTCTGATATTTGAAGTCGACCAAAATTATTAATTTGAATTTCAAGTGATGAAGTCTCAGCTAAAGTGTGAAGTGGGTACAAAACGTCAAAGGCACTTCAAGTTATCAGTCGTCACTTTGGTATTTGGCAAGTACCTGATGTCAAGGGTCGCTTTGACAGTAACGAAGGGTCGCCTACTAACCACAGGTGGTCGGTTCCATAGTTTTCTTACAAAGGAAAAGACCCAGAGTAATTAATTACTAAAAAAATAAAGTAATTAAACCGAAATTCCGGTTTCGTTCAGCATTTGGTGATCCTCAAATGAGCGGGCGGCACGGTCCACTTGATGAAACAATTTCGGTGGGTCTCAGACATGAGATGGTTGACATAATGAGAAACGCCTGCGTTTTCAGGGAACCCACAGGATCGTTCAGGCCCATTTGTCTGGTAGGAGGGCCCCAACACCGGCAATTAGGAATGCAGTGTACGACAAGGGTGGCAGTGCCCCTGCAGCAGGGCCCCACAGATGCCACTTGAGTCGACTTCTTTCGTCAAAGGGACCGGTAGCAACTCCGTGACGGCCACACATACCTACCGGAGGCCACTCTTCTCTCATTAAAAATCCTTGTTTACTTTCTGTTAGAAATTTTTGTTGTTGTTCCGACGCCCTGTGCCCGAACTCAAAGGAAGGTGTTTGCCCATTGCTCCCTCTCTCTCTCTCTCTTCTCCTTCTGTTAGTGTTTCAGGCCATCCCTTTAGTACATGAATAAAAAAGAAGTTCAAACGCAAAATGAAATGAATCAATGGATTTCGTGGACGCTGCCCCACGTCTGCCGTGCTCGTTAACAAACGTGTTAAAACAGTAGCCTCGGTTTTGAGCCAATGAATGAATGAATGAATTTCACGTCATAAACTGAGAATAAAGTCGATTATTACGAAAAACGCGGTTCAATAATTTCAAAAGATAATAGTTTAAAAAGTTTGACCGGTTCACAGGAATAGTTCCACTAAACAACATGATGAATAAGGGCGCATGTGTATTTGCCACGCAAAGATATGTATTAAAATGAAACAATTTATCTTATATTATTTTAAGTACATGTATTATCGAGATTTTGGAATAGAATTGAAAAGTATTTGGACTCAGATGCTTTGTCCTTTTTCTGAGTAATGATTTTATATCATAAGAATGTTACGATACTCAACACATTGCACATCTAACTGACACGATAACTATAACACGAATTAAACTCTGGGTAAAACTAGGTAATGGAAGCAGCTCACACGAGATCAAAAAACGACAGGTCGGCAAACGAAACAAACTTACCCCCAATAAAAGCAATTGGTACAGTTTTGTGGCGCATAAGTCTGAGTCCGCATGCGAATCAGACTCTTACAAGTTTCAATTTGATTACTGCACCATTTTCCAAATTCTATTTTATTTTTATGTCTTCAAAAGTTGGTTACATTAGAAGAAGAAAAGGGGAAGAGGAAGAGGCGAAAAAGAAGAAGAAAGTTTCTAATTTTTCATTAACTTTATACAACTCTATTCTGGTAGTTTTTCAGGGGTTTATGAGTCTCGTAAAGTCGACCGTAAACGTACCATAACTCGAAGAAGCATCTGTCCGGAATGAAAGACAATGAGTTAGACTTGCTTCTAATTAATGAAGGAGTACAATGTCGTCGGATTTGTTCGGTTTATCTGAGAGTTTCCGGAAGTCTAATGATATGAAATACATACGTGTAAACAAAGCAAAGTCTACCTCTAGAGGTTTCAAGAATGGAAAATACAGCAGAAACAAAACACGATACATCATTAAAATAACAAATAACTTAGGAATATGTATAATTGTGTTAGTTACAGTGACAGACTAATAGAAAATAGGTTGGCCTCTTCCTCTCTTGCAAAACAATTTGACTAGAAAAAAATTGTATTATCCCGAATAAGTAATTACCCGAATGAATGTTTTTATTTTTACAGTAGAGCAAAGCCATCAATAACTTGCCAACGTTGAAATGGTTTCAACCAGTCGCCAGCAAAAAAAAATAGATCTAGCAGAAACCTATAAAACCGTAACCAATAAAGAAGAGTAAATGGAAGAAGGTAACTGGAAGTAGACAAAAACGTACGACTCACATCATTGACGAGGGTAAGAGAAAATCCAAACAGACAATTGAAAGGTTCGAGACAAAACCTCTGGAGAATTTAAAACAATGGCAAATTTTGCTTTCCTTCAGAAAGAAGGATGGAAAGACAGGCAGACAGACAGAGGAAGAAGCTTTGGGAGTTGTCGGAAAACGGCAGTCATAAAAGAATGCAAGCAGAAATGAAATTTGAAATCCTCCCAAAACCCCCAAGGTGGACGAGGAATTTTCTACGCCCAATTTCCGGTTAGCCGGATGTTCAGATGGAATCTAAAAATTTATGTTCCTCAAGAGAATGATTTTACAAATGTCCGGCTCAATTATGGACAATTACAAATTGTAGAAGTAAAGCCACAGGGTGTCAGTGGGTACCGAGTACTCCCTGGTCACGATGACATGTAACCAGACCTCGGTGACCTCTGGGCCTGGGCCTCCTCGGAATCCGCTGACTCACCTGTACAAACAGATCCGACGGTGCGGTACCTGCCTTTGTTCAACTCAAAAAAACTGCTAAATTTCCTCTTAGCCAAATCAAAACCTTTCTAATCATGTTCAGCTAATGATGGTTGCCGATACCCGCCCTCACAATGAGGGCCACGGCTCTTAAAAATCCAGGTGTACGTGTACTCGAGTCACCGATTTGCCTGGGATGGGAACTCGCTTACCACGGCAACCGCGAGACAGAATATTAAGGTAACGCCAAGTTAAGGTTGAGACGAGACGGATAGAAACGTACAACAGAATATTTAAAAAGTAATAGAAGCAAGTGTAGGAAGTGGAATGCCAAAGGTCAAGGTACAGAGTTTTGATAATGGCGTTACGCAAAAAGAGAAAACCCCAAGGGTCATCATTCCAAAGTCACAAAGGAACCCCACAAGTGACAACAACAAGCATCATCAGAATTTAAGAAGAGCCGACTAGGAAAGTGAAGATCTTTCGAGGAGGAAGGAACACCGGCGATGTTTCAAGTTCCTCAGGTGTCCAGGAAAAAATGGTTTTAGTGGTGATGAAGCAGACAAAAAGAGCCGTCAGGGTCATCGATGACAATCAATAGAATGCCAGGGGGCCTGAAGATGGGAATTTTGAGGGTACATCACTCCTCATTACAATGACGGAGGTGCCGACAACCAGACTTGACGATTACTGCCCATGACTATTGACAGCTGGTTAACTAACAGAGATGTCATAAGTCTAAGTAAAAAAAATCCGATCAGAACTACGTCAACGGCTATCCGAGCGATCTAACGTAAGTGAGTAAGATCTCTCAAGATTTTTCACCAGGCATCCTTGCTTCTGATTAATTTTAACCAACTTCCCAGATCACTTCTGCTGAGCAGTGATACTCACCTGAAATTCAATCCAACACACCTCCTGAGTCCACCCAACTATTTCACAGCGTAAATGTTCTCCATCTCATGCGAGGAGTAACACTTGTTAAGAGTAGATTTTTTTCTTCCGATCGAAGAATATCGGTCATCAAATTGTTTGATCGACTTGAGTGTCCTCCCTCGTTTGACTCAAGTCCAGACTCAACCGGTTCAGTTCTTTTGAAAAACTCGCGCTTTCGGAACGTGCCCCTTCACAATGGTCCTTTGTTCATCACTCAAAACGCTGTCATTCCCTGAAATTAATACTATCTACTAATCAACTAGACGAAAAAAACGACCGCCTGTCCAAACAGTCACCTAATTCTTTGTAGGACTCTTAACCGGTGCCGAAATATCATGCCCGTGTGTACACACACACACGTAGTCAAGTACATATAAATACACAAGTGGGGTCTCTTCTTGTACACATGTATGTATCCTCCGGTTTTTTTTCTTTGGTCTTCCTCTGGTCAACCTCATAGACTCTGATGGATCATCTCGTCTGATTTTCCTTCTTCTTTCTTCTTGCGTTTCCCTCCCTTCGTGCGGACAAACATTTCTTACCTTCTTATGTTACTCCTGAAATTGGAACAAACTGTGCCCTGGGACCCTAACAGGAGACAGAAATTTCTTTTAATGATTCTGTTAGGCCTCATTTACACAAATGGGCGACCGCACAACACTTCAACGTACAAAGTAAAAAGCAAATGTCCAGGGTTGGGAACTGTGAACGAATTCGTCCAGTCGTGGAATTAAGGGATTAAGACCGTACAGTAGGGAGCATAAAAAATTTAAAGTATATCGAAACGTTTCCTTTTTGTTACCTTCAACAGAAGTCACTTTCCCACACTAATCACTTCCTGTGACCATTTTCAACACTTGAGTGTTTCTGTTTCTCTCTTAACTATAACCACATTACACTGCGATTCTTACAACATTCAGGGGACCAATTTGAAACTTCAAGATAAAATTCACGGCTTAATAGAAATTTTACAATGTTTAATTTTCCTTTGGTAGGACAATAAATTTATAATTAAATAATAATAAACAAAATAGTCAGTATGCGAGGTACCAAGCAAAAACTTCATGGCCATTTCTTGAATATTGTCGACCCCAGCAATTGGAATCTTCCGACAAAGGAAAGAGGAAAGCCACAAAGGAATATTCCCGCCTATTTGGGATTTTAACCAGATGAGAATTATAGTTAAGAATCCTAATTCTCTAAGTCGATCAATACACAAGAAAAAGATAATGGAGGAGGAGGGAAGGAGAATAATCCCATCGTATTTTCTTTTGGGAAAAATATGAAATAATCCTTTGGCAAAGGAAAAACTCAGAAAAAGGAGAAAATGAGAAAAAACCTTTTTAGTAAGAGGACACAAAGAGATCATCAAACATTGAGAAGGATTCAAAGCAAAATGTTCACTGCAGCAAAATGCAAATTCACTGGAAATTGTTGCTTCAAGTAAACCTTTTGTTCGATTTGATTATTTAGACTTATTTATTTTTTACAGCCGCCACAACCTTTTAATCATACCTAAAATGAACTTCTTCTCGTCTGATCATTTTACATCTGATCTAAAGTTTTTTTAAAGTAAGATAAACTACCAAGATGTCAATGAGGCCTTGTTTACGTCCTATTTTTGTTTTTATTTTATTACACATGTAAGTTTGGCAATAAACAAAATTATAAACAGCTAACAGAGGGCTAAAGAGTTGTAATGGCACGACTTTCACCAATCATCCGAGCTTTCAGACCGTCGAAATAGTCAAAAGAAAAAAGTCAAAGAAAGACAAAGTTCAATTCAGGTCGTTAGAAGAAACTTAAAAGTAAAAATCGAACTTGGTTCATTGTTAATTGTAACCAAGAAAAAACAAGTGTCAATTGGGAGGTGTTTGGTGGGCCGAGTTGATAGGAAAACCACTCCTCCACTTCTAACGTTGGAGGCCACCTCCTTCGTTTGGGCCTGCACGGGACAAGTGGCCAGCTCCAACTTTGGCTCTCTGCTTTTTGGCATTGTGCTCGACTGCCCTGGCTGACTGCGGAGACCGTGTCGCCCATTAAAAGAACGACAATGAGATTGATACATCAGCAAACACTTCGTTTCTTTAGAAGTGATCAGGTCTAATCATCTGAGTGATGTGAGAAAGACGTCTAAACCGTTACATTTTGTTCATTAGTCACATCAGATGTGTGACTTCTGTGTGATAGTAAAAAAAACTCCCTGAATAATATTAAAATATAATACAATAATAATATAGTAAACACTGCAGAATCAGTAAAGTGATGGAATAAAAACGAAAGTTTTTTGGAATACCCAGCGATGTAGAGAGTGATGAGGAAGGAGTTGTCACATCACACATCACGCAGGAAAAATAAAATAGATAATAGAGTAAATAGATAAGCGATTGGATGAGGATGAGTGTTATTTGCTGTTACTGCTGTCAGTGAGCAGAAACACAAAGATTAAGAACTGTAGTGTTCAATTGTAACCCGACCCACTTGAATAATTATAAACAGAAGAAAACAGAAAATTGTTAGTAGAAAATGGTGAGTTTTGATTTGATACACAGAAATAGAAGTAGAAGAATAATAAAATTAGAAGACTGACAGATTTGACATGTTAAATGTTGCGTGTACCACTTCGTTTTTCTGTTAAAAAGATCGGTCACCTGGGAGTGTCCTACCCATAGGTGTCACCCCTCCCTGGCGTCATCAGCACAAAAATATTTTTAGTTAAAAAAACTTTAATTCTACAACTTTAATGAATTTGAGTTTGAGGACCTGTACCTGTTTCTCATTTTCCCACGTCTTAGCACGCACGGGTACCGCCTCTCCCCGTGCTACCTGGTCGCAGGTACCGTCCTTCCAAGTCTCTTTCGTGTACCAAAACATTTTTGTTTTTGACTATTTGCTCATTTGCACAAATTAAAAGTCAAGGTGCGACTTATTAGCTCAATGAGATGAGTTACTAATAAGGTGACCTCTCCCTTCTCTCTCACTCACTCTCTGTCCCTTCTTCTCAATGATTCTAAATTTTTGTTGCTGTTGTTACTCAACTTCTGCAATACCTGGGCTATGAATTATTTGCACCTGTGTGAACCTGAAGGCACCTGATGATGTGACGTGACCCTTTTCTGTAGTTCCATGACTAAACTACCTGGAGTTTCAATCAACATTTTATGTTCTAAATTTAAGTACCTTTAATAAACACAATTTATTTGTAATTTATTTGTAAGAACTTTTACATTATTAATTTAATTAATAAACTTATTTAAAAGTTTCCCTTGGCTGTTAGTTGAGATGTTTCAGCAATGACACCTACTCTCGTCTCTCTTTCTATTTCTATTTTCATTCATATTTATTATTTTTGAGTTTTTCTATTTTAGTTATTTTGCTTAGTTGTAGTTTCTGTTCCTTGTTGCGTTTCTCCTCGACAACAAACTGCTTCATTGTGTTTAGGTTAGATAAAACCTAACGCACAATTTAATGTTAAATGATAAATGACAAGAAGTAAACAAATCCACGGGCCACAACTCGGGACTTTATCTATTGCTATTTATTGATGCATAGATATTCATCTAGTCCTATTTATTGTATTAGGATTTTGCTGTGACGCAGACATTTTCTGTTGTAATGTATTTTCTCGTCGTGGCATTTGAATTCTGCTTGATCAAATGTAAACCTTCCCGTCTGTTGCTTGCTGTTTTTACATTCAAATGTTTGGTGCCCGTTTCTTTCCGTTTCACCTCAACATTTACGGTTGAGGTTCACCAACAGCAGTAATTGTATATGCAATACTAACATTGTAGTGTTTCATTGGCCAGGACGGTGCAATCAACATTTTCTCCCAAGCGGACTCTAACCTTTGCTGTAGGCAGCTAACTTTTAAACCTTTAACTTGATATCCTCTTCTGCATTCTACTTTCTATTGAAAGCTTTTGGCCTTTTCTGGGCAGAAATTCAAATTTGGACTCATGGGACTGTACAGACGGTGTTTTTAACGTGTCCAACTAACGAATGCAGAAAGAACAACTAAGGTTTTTACCTGCAAATCGTGAGATCCAATAGATCTTTTTCAGGGATGTCCAAAACCCAAGGGAAAGAAGGATACAGTGAGAGAAACACGTCAAACTAATAATTAGTTACACCAAAAACACTGCCCCAACTACCACCACAAGTTAACATGACAACAATCTCTCGTATAAGCAATTTCTACCAGCCACGTGCACTTACTTTTTCCAGGTAGCATGCCAATAAAATGAACCTAAATTTTAAATTGAAAAATTAGTGACAAGAAAATTTGGATTTCACTGAAATGTTGAACTACGAAAATTAATTAATTAAAATATACACCGGAATACTCATATTATTATTTGTCATGCACCAAATTAATAGGTATTTTATTAAACTCCTGCGTATGTGGCAGTAACAAAAGTGTTTTGGGTTTGGGTCACATCATAAATCGGGTTCCAACCACTAGGTTGGTTTTTAACCAAATAAATAAATTTCTAAAAGGGTGCAAAGCGTAGAAATCAAAGGGCCGGTCGGATGGCGCGGGGTAACCAAAACACACACCAAAGACTTATCAGTACACCCAAGGCCAGGGCTCTGCCACTCAAAAAACGCTCTGAGCCTCATTAGCAGGACATACACATAAAAACGCACGCATAAACGCACGCGTTGCACACCAAATGGTTGGTGGCTTCAGTTTCTGCCTGATCGTCACTTGGTGCATACGTGTTCTTCGTCACCACCATCTTGTTCCTTCTCCTTCGTCTCGTCTTTCCTGTCAGCCGCAATTCTTCTTCCTCTAGTTAGTGGGAATTATGTGATCATCCACATTTATTAGTGATAAATGGAAAACAAAATATTTGCGGACATAAAGTTGCCTGACAATTCGGAACAAAAGCCTAAAAATATACTTATGGAAAGAAAAGGTTCACACGGAGAAAGTTCATCGCCCAGGGAATTGCCGGTGGTTACCATAACAGTGGCCAACATGACGGGTATCCCTGGACAAACGGGTGCCCCGAAATGTCTGACGGAAGCCAAAAGGCCGCTGCTGGGAAAGGCTGAGATCAACGAAGCTGTGACGAAGGTTCTGCAGGGCTACAACTGGTCATTAGTGCATAGTCCAACTAAGTAAGTAATTTATTGTCAGAATTCTATTTATGTACAACCTAAATATAATTAAACGTTGCATGTACTGCTCTTTTAATATCTCAAAAAGATTATGGTTCACCATTACCAGAGTGTTCCACTCTTCACACCTATATTATATATAAGCTATATATATTATGCAGTATTTATATGCAAGTTAATTATATTCTGCGTACAAGATATTTCTAAAAGCTCAAAGGGATTGTGTTTCATTTGAAATTCCGTTGATGGGACTGTGTCCAACACTTTTTATACAAAAATTGAAATGTATGTTAGTATTTAGGCAACGCATCTATTTATTATGAATTTTAATGTCTCTTAATGTGCGAAATCCAACAACTTGAGACAATGTTGTTCAAAATATAGTAAAGAATCGTAATGTAAAAATTGCATAATCGCTAAGGTCAGTTGAGACTTAAAGTATCACTTGTACAATTGTGCTTACTAGAAAGACCAATAAAGAAAAATAGAAAATGAAATAGAAAGATATGTAGAAAAGTGTTGCCATTGACAAATATACTCAACCTTACATTTTTGCCCGTGTAAAAAAAATTGAAACTGCTTTTTAACGTGGACAATGCACAATTCTAACGCTTAGTTAAAGTGATTGATAAATGAAGTAAACACAACTTTATCAGTGACATGTGAATGTGTGTCATTCCACCTAGAATTGTGGTTCCTTCGCTACAAACTCATCCCTTAGAATACAACGTACCACCCTTTCTTATTTCTAATCAACCCAATGGAACTGCGAACGGTAAGTCTAAGCAAGCAGGCCAATAATTCTTACTTCCAACTCATCTCGTCTTTGTCCAAAACCTGGTTTCTTTTTTTGTTTTTTGTTCAGCCCTACCAAAATTTGCTTACAAAAATGTATTTATGTTAAAATCGCAATGCAATGAAATGCACTTAAAGATTACCCATTTATATATTTTTGTACAACTGAAATTCCTTTTTTGATTTGTATTTACGTGAAGCTTACTCTAAATTGTCGATGCTCCAGTTGTTTTCTGCTGTTCAGTCGACACTTTAAAGCCCCGCCGATGTCACTCATTGATCGAGGGTTGATTTTTTATTTTTTGACCCCTGTAATCAAAACATAATCAAACTCATTTTTAAAATACACTCGTGGTTAGTTCACGGAAAATTTGTGTATTGTTTCTGTCACTTGTCAAAGTGACGTTTTCGGGTTTTGTTCAAAGTACTACCCAGTGTTGTCACATATCAATCAAAATTTCAATGGCGGTGTCAGGTGTAGCCGGGTCCTACCTGAACTTTGAATCCGGCCGTTGAACGATGATGGAAGTTCACTTTCGGTGGTTTTCTAAGTCAAAGAAATTCGACGTTTACCTGTCTACGATAAACCATAATATCAGAAAAATTGATTAAGAATCGTTTAAACTATTTCTTCCACTCCAGAAATCCGTTATCTCTGCGACTATGTAAGTTTACTCTCAAAAAATCTACAATCCAAGCGTTTGCTTTCATACCAGCAGTTGCTTCAACAATACAACAGTCCAACTGCATTGCTGCCGTAGTTTATCAGTCCAGCGGATAAACAGACAAAAAGCTCCACTTTAGGTCAATTCTTTTTGAATCTGATTGTTAGTGACCTGCTCAGAACACCCCTAAGAAATGGTACCCATGTCCAGGCCAATGGCAACGGGAAATTACTCTATTTCTGGACACCATCTCTTTGGATTGTCCATCAGATTCTTCCCCCAGTTTCTCAACTGAGCGTAAGGCAAATACTTAAATTTTCTTCTGAGAAATGCCAAAACATAAAATTCTTCTCTACCCCGTGCACCAACCTTGGCGTTCATCTAGGTGGCTGTCCCATCAAACCATCCATTTTGCATTACTGATACTCTCCACTGAGGAAGAGATTGAACTGAATATTCTTCAGCCACGGCACCAAGTACTGTTTTAAATGTCTTAACTTGGAAACCTGGAAAAAGGCGTATGTATACCCACTTTGTTGAGTGGAGTGGAAATCTTGAGTCCTGAAACAAAGCAGAACATTCGGAAACTGAACCTTTAGTAAACATATCTTTTACTTCGGTCATTCACTAGAATGCACGGCACCTCTAATCACCCTACAAGACTAACTCCGAGTTCCCCTGGTCAATACATAAATAAAGAGAGCAACACTGAAACAAAAATTCAGATATCCTCCTTCCGATACTCTGTTAGGTATTCCGAGAGAACCTCTTGTTCTACATGACCATCCCCTCCAATATCAGCCCCTGGGTCATCAATATCTCCCCCGGACACCCTTGCCCCAACACTGACCGCACACATTGGTACAAAACAACCAAAATTCAATTGAATGTTGTACTCGGTTAGCCACATGCACAAAAAAAGTACTCATCTCACGCAAATTTTAAGCACACCACAGCACGCATACCGCCATCTTATGTGTGTCCGGAGGGACTTGGGAAAGTAAACCTTTCCTCAGAGTCACCAGCACCATTTTCACCTGCCTGTCTAATTCTCATTCACGACATGTACCATTTTAACCGAGGCTCGAAATAATCGTTGAATAAGAAAGTCAAAAAATTTTGTCGATGTCCCAACCGTTGATTTCTTCCATTATTCAGTGCGAATGCAATTGCTAAATAGTTGAATTTCCTTCTTTCTTCTGTCTCTTGCTCTTTCGGTTATTGACATTAATTTACCATAGTCTAACGCCTAACGCCATTTTCATTTCACCACAGGTTCACCCCTGTGCCAAACGTGAGGCTTGGAAAGTGTGGTATAAATAAAACTACTTCCGATTATGCCGATTCACGGAACCTAACGTTAAAATATTCAAATGCATGCGTTTTACATAAAATTTGCAAAAATAAATTTGCAAACCTTTTAAAGTCTCTCATGTGTGCTGGGTACCGTGGGCTTAGGGGATGAAAAATCCCGGTCTTGGTGGGACAAGAGGTTTCCCCAAATCGAATTTTAACAGTTTGAACTAAATTCTACATGAAATTCTTAATATTATGGATGTACGCCATGCAGAAATAGAAGAAGTTTTAGTTTTAATTGTCGAAATAGAAACCCCCTGAGGTCAAACTTCTTTCTTCTACCCCTCCCATTATTTTTTTCATTTATTAGCCTTCCCTTTGTTATTTTCCTCCCTTCGTTCATCTGCCTGATCATTTCATTTTCACTCTGTCGACTGACTTTCCTTCAAAAAAGTCAAATTCTCTTTTTCAAGTGTCGAAAAGCAGGAAAATGTCAATCTTCCAACATCAACAAATGAGTTCATAAAACTTCCTGTTTGCCATTTCATTATTAATCAGTCATTAAGTCTATCTCGTGATCGGTACCAGTTCACCCCGATGAAAGAAGCCATTCTCCACAAATACCACGCACCAATTGTGATAAATTTTTTAGTTTACCTCAACCTCAAAATAGTTGGCACTATTTATGTTTTTTTCTTTGTATTCAAAGGGTCTGATTGCAAGAATTGGATAAATCTGTGTTCCACGAGGCGAGATCACCCCAAGATCACTCAGATCATTAACAAACAGGTGCCCTGACGGTACAAAACGTTCTAAAATTTCAAATTTCTTAATTAAAAAAAAATTGCTTACTTCTAACCTAGA
The DNA here is from genome assembly GCA_037055365.1 of Polyplax serrata. Classification (NCBI taxonomy): domain Eukaryota; kingdom Metazoa; phylum Arthropoda; class Insecta; order Psocodea; family Polyplacidae; genus Polyplax; species Polyplax serrata. Next base: position 1,966,904 of record JAWJWE010000007.1, read on the forward strand.
TAATAGAGAACTGGACTAGAGTGGGCGGAATAGCTTCAACTTAAACTCCCTACGACGTTACCAAGTTCTCAAAACTTGGATGTTCAGGGACCGGACGAGGAAAGGTGAAAGTTTGGAGGGTTCGAACAAAGCACCTGGGCAGAGTAACTCCTAGATCAAATAGATGTGTTGAAGTGAGTTAAAATTTCGGTGGTTTTTCTATGCCAAGAAGTGAAAATGAAAAGCGAACCCAACTCGTTTAACTCACCTTTCTCACCTGTCCGTTTCAGACCTTTTTCGAACGAACCGAAATGAAAAGCAGCAGAACTATCCTTTGCAAGTTTATGTTCCACCCTTAAAAACTAAAAGAGATAGGTTTGAGTGAGTGGATGGGGGGGGGGGCACGTGAGCCCCTTTAAGCTTCCCGGTAAGAATAGAAGATTTCCTTTTATTATGCCACTTTTTTCTATCCTTTACTATTCTTCTTCTGCCATCTACTCTTATATTTCTATCTCTGGCCTTTCATTAAACAAACTAGAAGGATTTTTACCTGAAATTATGTCTATTTTACGTGAAGAACCTTTGTGCCTTCTTTCAGGATAGTTTTCCTCCTTTGTACTTCGGCTCATCTCCTCTTCCACGTAACCATCCGGTATTTTGAGTCTTTCATTCAACTTCAAGATCGTTATATCTTTTAATTTTACATGTTTCTTTTTATTATCCTCAAAACTTTCTCGTCTCGTCTCGTCTCAACGGTCCCCTTCTGCTGCACTTGCATACGAAATTTCAGTATGACGTCACAAGAAAGTTCCCCGGTCCCGAGTTTTGGAAAATTTAAAAACTTCGACCGGTCGATGATTTGACATTAAAATTATTAAAAATTTATGTTGAGTGTCAGTGTCAGTCGAATGTTGAGATTTCTATTCGTAGAAAACCTTCAACCGGAAATTTGGTGTGTTTGTTAAAATCATCTTCAGCGCCATGTTGAATTCTTTCATATAAATCTTATTAAAAATTTGTTAATTATTATGTGATGTTTCTTTTTTATTTTGGCCTGGTAAAGTTTGTCAGAGTGTACTGTGTAAGTGAATGTTTCTCTTTAAGATGAAACAAACAGGAGAAAGGTTCGATTTCACTTCGAGATGGAGTTTGTTTTCCGAACTTAATTGAGAGTACTTAACGCTGCTTGGAAACATAATAATTAATACAGCCGTGTGGAAGGGTCAGATTTGTGCTTAGGGAATATTAAATTGTGCATGCGAGTTGTGTATAATAAATTATCAAGTTAATGGCGGGAACTAACAAATAAATAAATATGAAATTGGGAAACGGGACGCCGTAGAAATGTCATCGAAACGCTCTCATGTTAATTTGACGTAATCTGAGTAACAGTTCAGTGAAATAGTTTTAGTTAGTTTTAAGAATTCATCTAATCAGTTGTGAGGTTTCACAACGGATTGGGTTTGCCTTCAACATATAAATGTTGAATGTGATGTTGATTTTGAGGATGATTCGAGCACGTAATGCGTCGACTTATACCTTTTTATCAGTTTACAAAGGTTTCAGGTTCTCACGGTTGGATTTATCGTCGCAAGGAAGTTCGGGGGGCAATAAAAACTTGTGTGAAAGGTTTCCGGTGTACCTTTTGATGCTTCATCAACATGCCATCGGACCATCAGGTTTTTCTCTTAAACAAATTGGAATGGAATTTTCAGGCTGCGTACCTGTTCCCGAATAGAAAATGCTTTTTTCACTATTTTCTCTATCCGTCTTTTTTACGTCCTCACGCAAACTTTGGCTTATAGTTTTGTAGACTTTGGCTAGTTTTTATCAAAACTACTTTTCTTCATTTTTTTTGCTTATAGATATGGCTGCATAGTTTTACCAAAACTAGATCTGGTTTACAATATTTGACCACATTATTAAGAAATGTGTGGCTTATTTTAGGTCAATTGATTTTACTAATTTTCCAATGGTTGTTATATTCTTTCAGGTTTTCAGTTTTACTTCAGACATTAAGCATTTTACTGGCTGTATTTTTCCCCAAAAAATAAATTGCTTGAATGTACAGGGTCAGGTTTTTATATTTATAAATTTGATGTTGCATTGGTCAGTCCATACGTTTTCTGTCTCTCTAGTTAATCTTGAAATATTCTCACCATCCCATCATTTTTGGGGGTAGTTTAACAACATCTGGTTCTTGGCAGTAGTTTATTTTTTTAATTTTTTACCCAGGCTTAAGTGCAATAATTTAAAATTCTAAAATCACTCCGATAAGTCAACACACTCAGGTCCTGTAAACACACTAAAATGCGTCCCTCACTCATGAAAATATTTTTTATTATCCAGTGTATTTTCTTTGCTGTGGTCGAAATTCAAAACAATGGCGATACGGTCGATTTGTTTATTTGAAAGAATCGAATAATCAAATTTGGATCTTGCTTACTTGGAAACTATTTGACACTTTTTTTTGCTTCTTCTGAACCTCTCACTATCAGCTTGGGTCTATCAGTAGTTATCAGGTCTGGTTTAGTTTTCTTTTGGGTATGGAGGATCAACAGGAATTTGCCACATTGCAATTAAATTGAAGTAAACCAGGGAGCGCGGAAAACCCCTCCCTTCTCAATGACAGAAATAATTCAACTTCCGCTTTGCTAAGGACCTTCTTCCTTCCTTGCGTCCGACCCTGACATCAGGAAGTCATTCATCTCAAGACGAACTTCAAAGGTGTGTTGTTACCCTGTTGATTTGTGCATTCAGGTGACAGTGCGGTAGGCCAAAATTATAATTTTTCACATGTTTCGGCCTTCACGGGCCATTTCGGCGGGTCGTCGGCTTGTCTTCTGCTTTCCTCACCCCGTCCGACTGAGTGCAAGAAGCTGCCGACAAGAACACAAATGCCTGCTTTGAGTCTCACCAAACCTCAGGTTCTATTTTTGTCTAATGAAACTTTTGTGCTTTCCTTTTTGCCGCATTTCTTTTCTTTCCGCATTCATCAAAAAGAATGCCTTTTTGAAAAAACCTTGTTTTACCGTAGTTACACCAACGAGAGTGGTTTAAGTGGTGGTTCCTGACTATTTTTCTTCACATCCCCACACAAGTTTCTCTTTTCTTATTTCTAGCGTCATTGTAATAAACTCAAAGCGAAAGAGGACGTAGAGTTTCTTCTGGATGAGAGGAAATATAAACTGTTTGCTCAATTTCCGGTTAAACGAGCCGTAACAAGAAATTATAGTTTCAATTATTCGGATAGGATTTTGTTTACAATTTGAAAAAATTTACGCGCACCCACTCGAAAAATATTTAGGTCACACTTTTAGAGTTGTATACTAAAAGACTCCAGCTAGTTGGTCGTCGCAGTCAAGAGGTCCTCGACAGACCTGACGAACCAAGTCACCTAAAATATCCGTCTGGAATTTACAAATGAAAAGTCAAAATGTTTAACAAAAACGTGATAATTTAAAATAAAAAATGCGTTGGGGTTAGAAACCCCTCGAGTTCCTAGTTAGCGTTTTCTCGTTTTCAACTAAGAAGTGAGCCCCATTTTTCATTATACTTGTTCGGTGACATGTCGTCACCGCCTTATTTAGTTTTCTTTCGGTTAAATATTTCCTAAATATCTTGAGAATTATACATACGTCTCGTGTATCAAAATTGTACAGACATGTATTTGTATTCTCTGTCCTTGCATTTGTCTAGTGCAACTTGTAACTTTCACCTATTTATTGAGCGTGTTTTCCATAGTTTCACAGACATTGTTGGGTTTTCTTTCTTTATCAATTCGCCTTTCGTGTTTGGACGTTTCTTCCCGTTGGAATCTTTGTATTATTTCCATCCTTCACATGGTTGTATCCATTAACTGCCGGAAAGTTGCATTTATAAATAGCAAATGCGTGTCATCGTACCATTTTCTTTCTTCAAAGTCACACAGCATTGTTCTTTGAGACGAACAACAGGACACTACAAGCTGCTGAGTTTGTCGGAAAGTTTTACTTTCCTGCAGAATAATATAAAATGATATAAAGAAGGTATCTGAAATATTTCGGCAGCGACGTTGCCAAGAAGAGTCGCGTTTCATTGACCACATTATATTGAAAATAATTTCTGGTTTTTGGTGGTCGTCTGTCCTACTTAGTTTTCTGCAGAATGCAAAACCAAAATTCAATTAGTCCCATGATTACAATACTACAACAATCTGTGTGTAATAGAAAGAGCATAAAATTGTGTAAGAAGAGGGCCATCAAGTGCATCTACCATCCAATTTTGATTTTGTCCCGCGTGACAATTCCTACAATTAGTGCACCAGTACCTAAATCCTGTCTTTTTCCTACCCAAAAACATTAAACCCACTTTCGACATTTTCGTGATTTTCATTTGACGCCAAATTCATTTTGTAAACGGGTGATAATTTCAAGTTAAATTTTCAAAGAGTGAAAAACCTCGCAATAAGCCCACTCTGAAGCTCACTAATTTAATTATAACATTTAAAATATTTACGCGAATTTAAATTTGCATGGCGTTAAAATAAAAATGAGAGTTCAAATGTCCCTCACTACAACCACGCAAACTACAAATCGTGGCTTTTTAACGTATGTCCCCTTGAGTGGTACCTGATGAGGCTGAGGTTCGTCACTGTGATTTAACACAATCAAATTGCATTAGTTCTCTTGGCTTTGCGCTTTTTTTTACTCTAAATGTAATATGGATTAATAAGTTTTGGTTCTCATTCGTCAAATTTGTTTGCATTTGTTTGACAAAAACGGCAACCTCTTTTTTACGGCATCCATCAAATGAGCTAATGAGACGACCTGATCGATGGGAGCATAAAATTTTTGTAAATGGAACGAACACACCCACCCCTGTCCAATGGATCACGTCCATTTCAAAAAAAAATATTATTTTTAATGTCACAACAGGAGTCGAGTAAAAGATCATTAAAACGAGTTGGTGAGACTTAACGATTGAGCTGGTTCCTCCTAATGCCACCAGAATCAGGTTCGGTCTTGACTCTTGGAACTCGAGAGGGTGACATGAAAATTTGTTTTTTGAGGAGGTCATAGGTCAAACGATCAATCAGCGCCCAAAATTAAATGTTTGGTCGTACCCCACTCGTACCAGTAGGACACTTATTTCCCATCTATCACAAAACGCCCTTATTAATTAATAGGAAATGAGGTGAATTGTGCTTTGTTTATTTATTTTCCATCTCTTGCTTTAGGTGGGAGCCTGCCTGTTTCCAACCGTCGCCATTTCTTACTGTTTTCTTAACTCGCAGAAACGTCACGAACCGATGTGAGACTGATCGAGTGGGAAACGTGGAAATAAATAAATTTCACTATTTATTAGAAAGTTTTATCGTCGGTCGTGATTGTACAATTCTTCTAATGACACGTATTAAATGCTTCTCTTTTTTGTTCCTCCAACTTTTACGACGGAGACGATGCATCAGCGATTGGGGCCCCCACAGGATTAAACAGCCATTATGGGCCGAGGGGCTGGGGCTCACACGGTGCCTGGGGTCCTGAAACACCTACGGTTCGTGCGCCTGCCCCGTTCCTTCTTTTACCATTTCCAATGTGCTTTTTTATTTTCCCATATTTTCGTTCTCTTTTACGACTTGGAAAAAAAACAACGATAAAGCACGACGGCCATGTTCTTATGCTTGGCTACCGGGTACACCCACAAAACGTGTCTGACGCCCTCCACACGTAGGTAAAGTCACCTGACCGTTTGATTTAAAACCAACTTCATATATTAATGAGATAATTAAATAAAAAAAAGGATACAAATCATGTGAAGCAAACAGAGAGAGGGACACAATTGAAGAAAAATGATTTCAATACATGAAAATAAAACGGGACCACTAAGTTTGTTCAGCGAATTCCAAGTCAGTCATGTATTTGAGGCAAAAATAGAATTTTGCAGCTACAGTTCCTGAAAGAGTTCCAAATCGACTAACAACAAAATTTCCTCCCAAATTGATTTGAAGTGACGACGCCTTTTGACCGGAAGGCACAAAGACCCGTTGAGGACTTCCGTTTTTGCTCACGACTATTGGGTTAATTAAAAGTTACTGTAGTTGGAGGACAAGTTTTTGTTTGGAAAAGAGTGGACCTTGAGTAAACTTGATCCTCGAGGACAGGCTCGTTTCATCGTTTTCAAAAGTTTCTTTCCTTAATATCTTTAAAGCAAAAACCGTCTAGTTCTGAAGGTTTCGCAATATTGTTAAACACTACGTGAAAAGTTCAGGTGTCTCAATAACATCAGGTCAAGGTACGACGTCTGTGCATGCCGGCTTATTGTACATTGCGTGAATATTAAAAGTAGAAACCAGTTTATCGATTTTATCTTATTATAAAGATCATAATTAATATATTACAAAGGTTCGATATTGTTTATATTCACAGACCTACAATTTGAAATAAAAATTTTAAAACATTTATCTAGTATTTCAAAGTTTGGTTAAGTCAAAATTATTTATGTCAATAGAAAAATAATCTTACACAGAACTCGGTGGTGTCGCATACAACAGAATAACAAATACACATTTTCAGAAAAATATTAAGCTTTTGATGTGAAAAATCACACGGGTTACTTCAATAGTGACATTAAAATGAACAATGCACGGTTACACGTCTTAAGCGTATTGTTATTACCTAATTTATTGAACTATTGCTCTGTTCAGGTAGAGAGAAATTATTGCTCGACTTTTGATAACCAGTCCACTTTATGTTTTTCAAAACTTTGATTTGCCACTTGCACGTCGCGATATTTACAAAAGCAATCAAATCATTAAAATGAATCAGACAGTCAAAAAATAAAAGTAAGTGAGGGTTGAGTGAGCCGTAATTAATTTTTTTTTATCAATCAAGCATTTCATCCTTAGCTTTATGGGCCGTACGTTATACGGTTAAAACTATATAATTCAGCCAACTGCGTAAAAATATTAACTAAATAACCGTGCCATATAATAGAACACATAATAACAAGTCAATCTGCAATTCTAGTAATATACGGATAGAAAAATGTAGGAGAATGACTCTGACAATTAGTAAACAGATAACAAAAATGACTGACAGAATGCAACGAAAATCCTGGTGGAAAAAAAAAAAACAAAAATTAATAACAATAACAGATGGATAGTAGATGTATTGATTAAAAAGTAAATAAACATAAATGGTGATTTCTTGCATAATACTGTACTTGTTTTGGTATGGAAAAATATATAAATTAAAGAAACAATGAGAAAGTTCAACATCTCAAAGAATAAAATCGAAATCGCGCGCGACGGACACAAATTCAGGACACGAAGAAGCAGAAGTCAAATATAAAAATTCTCAAAGGGTTCAAGAAGAAGACAGGACTAGAAAGATCGACATCGGTATCAGTAAATCAGCGAAAAAAAGATTGACAGGTAGCAACAACAACAACAGGAAAGGATCAAGAAGGAGACGATAAGATTCACCTGCAGGACAATCTAAAAAACCCAAAGGACTTGAAGAAACCGAAACCGGAAGTGAAGGCTTTCGAATGCCAAAATTTTACCAAGTTCCTCCCACAAGAAGTCGGGAGATATCCCAGGAGGAAAGACTCTGAAGAAAAGATGAAGTGACACGGTAAAAACCTCCTGGTTCCTCACGGGCTCTTAAACTGTATCCGTTATTAAAGCTGGAAAGCAAAGTTGAGGAAGGTTGAGGGTGGAGGAAGTGGGAGGAACCGGCATGGGGCCGTTTCATTTCGGCCCGTTCGGAAAGGTCTGAAAGGGACAGGTGAGAAAGGTGAGTTAAACGAGTTCGGTTTACCTTTCATTTTCACCATCCCTCGGGAGCAAAAACCAGCGAATTTTCCCCACAGTTCGACACATCTTTTTTTGAGAAGCAGACGGAATCGGAATGTTTCTCGAATTTTCTTGTTTCCGGCGACAGTTTGAAAAAAAATGAAAATTAATTTTAGTTTTTAAAATAAAATTCAATCAAATCGGGTGCAAGCAATTGATGGAAGTAAAACACTTGCTGAAAATTTAGACGTGGACCTCAACGGATGGTTTCAGTTGGATTTCTCGTATTCTCTTTCGCAACTTTAACCTGAAATAAAAATTAGAATTTTATAAAGTACTTGTATAATACCATCTAATAGTACAAAGTATCAAATAGTGGTACAAAGTACCGGGACACTACCATCAAGTAGACGTAGCAGCGGAATAAACATGCAACTTTGACCACCTCCTCGTACTTTGGGTTTTGTGTAAATAGCAAAGCACGAGAATACCAATCACAAGTAGTATATTAATAATAATAGTTTAGCATAAATACAAGAATGAACTAAGATGATGATTCTTTTTTTTATTATTTCAGAACAACATCTGAAAAGAAGAAGCACGTAAAACGGCCCATGAATGCCTTCATGGTGTGGGCCCAGGCTGCCAGACGCAAACTAGCGGACGAATATCCGGCCCTCCACAACGCAGAACTGTCAAAAACTTTGGGAAAACTGTGGAGGTTAGTTTTTAAGTTCTTGGTTTTATTTCGTATGACAATACTTTTGTATGTAGGCCATGAAAGGAAAGACTTTCGGTTTGTCAACAAACTTCCAGAGTTACGCGGGTCTTTCCAGGCTCCCCTGGGCCCACCTCATCGTCCACCTTGGACTTAGCGCGGAATCAGTCAAACATTCAGGCACCCACTTTGCCTAACAAGTGCTAAGTACCTGAGGAACGTTGCGGTGGCGTCCACGTAAGCGCCGGACTGTGTGCACAACGGACACGGGGTACCGGGTGGTAGTCCAGGCGTGGAGAGGCCTCGTGTGTGTGTTTTCTACTTGGGGCTCAGTGGGTTCCACTAAGAAACGACCTAAAGAAGTCCGACATTAAAATTTTTAATTGGTTTTCCTCAGTTGTTTCACAATTCCAGTTTAAATTCTGCGAGTTGGGTGAGTCCGGTCCACGTCGACACTCCCGCAGTTTATCCTTCAGGATTTTAATGGCCCTCTCCATGTTTATGCGATCAAATCGAACGTAAACATTCTTCCGTGACACATTGGTACTTAGATTACTGGACAAGGTCTAGGCTGCGGCTCACAGGTATCTTCGGGTATCCTCAGGGGTACTTCCGTTCTCCTCGTTGTCGTAGTTCCTCTTCTCATTACAATTTGACGGGTATGCGATAACAACCCTTGAGGTATCATTGTCTTGTGTAAACACGTGAAGAACAAGCCCGATCTTTTCGCTTTCTTTGTCTTCCTGTCACCCAAATCCTGTGTGCTCAAACCTGTAGGTCCCTAGGGACCAATTTTCTTGAGAAATTCCTGGCTATTGCCAGCAAAAGTTGTAAAAATTACTGCTGCGAACTTCCCATCTCTTTCTACAAATTTAGTATTTGGATCTGTAAATGAATTGAGATTTTACACGTTACTGTCTTTCGATGTTCCACACACTTATGGTTTCTCATACGGATCCTGTGGTGTATATTAGGTATACGATAATAATTATTTGTGTTCATACACTTATGTCCACCCGTACGGTCGGCAACTAAGAGAAAACCAACAACGTCTATTAGAAACACGAAGAATGCTGGCTCTAACCAACAGGAGTGTCTAAATTCTTAAACAAACACCACAAAAAGTGAGAGAGAGGGTCGCGTTTTGATGAAAAGAATAAAAAAATAGTAAAATATGATTCACAAGTAACAGAGAGAGAGAGAGAGTTTGTGTGTGTGTGTGTGTGTGTGATGAAAAACATCAAGTGGCCCTGGTCGAAAATGATTCAGAGGGCCCTGAATGTATTGACATAACGGGTTAGGCCCCACTCTGACTGACATTTAGGCTGACGGCTAAGCATTAGCAGATGATCGTGAACCACTCGAGCGGCGTTTTCTCTTCTTCTTCTTCTGACACCACTGCCACCACCACCACCGCGACTTCTGCCACGTCTTTTCCCGTCAGGGGTGTGCCCCTCTACAAATTCGAAATTCACACTTCATAAATACCATTTACTTTTAAATGAAACGTATTTTCGTGATGAACTCATTTTCAGCTTGGTTAAATAACAGTTTTTTTCTTTTTTTTTTCTCTTAAAAATAAACGCGCGCGTACATTGATGTAACAATCGCAGACGGACAGGCATGCAGGCATGCACGAAAGAGGATGTCGGAGGGAGTGCAGAGTCTCTCAGTCAATCATTCAATTGAATGAGTTTTGAAATGTTGCAGGAGTGTAGAATTCGAGAAATGTTCGGGGGAAAATTAGAGCTAATTAGTCTTGAGAGTCTAATGGAAAAGTAAAGGAGGAGGAGTGACGGTATCGCGGAGGCCGTGCGGTTTTATGCTTTTGCTACCCGTCGAGAATGGCCTCGTGAAGTCAGGTAATTTCCCCGGTTTTCAGTACGAAATTGAGGCTGTCTGTTGCAACTGTTGAAGAACACTCTTTGGAAGGTGCCAACTGGTAGATGCAGGTACCTGCTGCTTCCCTCTGAGCCTGCCACAGAATCTTCACTGCCTGCTTTCTACCCTTCTGCCGCCAGTGGGTCCTTTTTTGGGGCGCCGTTCCTGCTGTTGTTCGCCCTTGTAGACCTTTTTTAGTCTGTTCCTGTCTAGTAACTTATTTGTCTACTTCCACTTTTACCTCTCGGACATTTTTCCATAGTAATTTCCTCCTTGCTCATTTTACATCTTGTCCTAATCGTCTACCTCATTAAGTTCGAATTACTTTTTTACATCTCTTTGAGTTTCTTTTGCGTTTTCCACATCAAATTTTCCTCGCTTTCTAATCCCACACTTCTTCATATTTTCCTGATGTTTTCCTTCATTTTCAATTTCGCCTTTTCTTTTTTCATCTTCTTTTTACTTTTTTGCACGCCTACTTTTTTCCTAATTGAGGCGGGTGTTCCTGTTTCTCTTTGACTTTGCCCTACCTGATGCCATTCTTTCGTTTGAAAGGTTAAAAGTGGTTTTTACATTTCTAATTTTATTTTATTCCCAAGTTGAAGTGGAAAAAAAGGTATCGGTTTCTAACTGACCATTCTTTCTTTAGATATGAAAGTGCTGATACAACTGAAATCACAAAGGTACGAAACGAAAATTTTTCATTAATCGTTCAGTTCTTAAAAGTTTTACACATCTCTCCTGTATCTTACCTGTATCTGTACTCCCTAAAACACTATATTAACTGTATTCGCTTGGAGTAGGACTCTGGTTACTAAATCCAAAAATGTTAAAACATTGTAAACTGGTGCAGCGATTTCTGTACAAATGAGCGGAAAGGATTTGTTAGCCTGAACGTAAAAGACCGTGGGAGCCGAAAACAGGTGACGAAAAACGCTTTTTTAAGTGGATAGTTTAATTATTTAATTTCTAAACAAGTTTGTTGTCCGCGAAAAAATAAATAAATAAGCAAACACGGAGGGAATCATTTCTGGAGAGTGATAAGTGATAGCAAACAAATTTATTGAGAACTGCAGATAACCCATTTATTTACACTCATGTTCGACACTAATGGCAACCATTCGAGCAGGGATTTTCTTTCTGTACAAAAGATGAAAAGGACAACTGGAATTATTAAAAGTTACGAAAGAAGAGAAAGGTCAGCTGAAGACCTTTTGGCCGTGCTGCATACGCAAGGAGTTGTGATAAAACGACCACTGACCTTCAATCAGTCAAAATCAAACAAATGTGCAACGACAGTTCTCATATCTTCTTCCATTAGTTTTCATAACTTTTATTTTGTAGAGAAAATATTAATTTAGCTGAACCTTCGCAGTTCATTTGAAACGCACCCACAGAAAGCAATGGGCTGCAGCCTCCGGCATTTTTTTTATCGCGCCTGCCTGCGTGCCTGTCTGTCTGTCTCTGTATTTCTGTCTTCCATCCGTCCAATTCACCACTCCTTTTCCCGTGACGTAACTCACTTAGACACTTCATCTCCAGTTCTACACATGTGATCCACGGGATCTGCTCCTTTTAAATACTCAAATTACCAATTCAGTTTTTGTTCGACTTGATTACTTTCCATTTTATGGTGAATTGAAAGAATTCAAGTTTTGGTCAATCGGTTCATGTCAACACAAAAAGTTAAGCAAACTGTTCTGGACAGTGAGCCATTCCAAGAGCACCTAAAATACAATTTAATTCACTAGTTCGAACTCGACGGATAACAACATTCTGCCTAGGACCCCCCTCCATCATTGTAATACTGACTTTGCTGGTCCGAACCACCTCAAGAGTGGCGTGTCCGGTCCCTTAGCGGAAGTACCTCGGAAAGCATTACAACAGTACTCGTTTACTAAAATATTTTTAAATATTGTCTATAATGTCAGTAAATGCTGTTAAATTCAGCCTAAAATAAAACGGCAAAATCGTTTGCTACTAAGTTAAGGAAGCCCACCGTCTAGTAGAACCCAAAGTTGTGTGGCAAATCAAATGAATTTGTTTTCACATTTTACACTAACATTCGTAATTTTAATGGTCAAAACACGTGGCATGCGTTCTCTGCTGCACTTCTAGTCTAATCTATCGAAAAGAAGAATACATTAGTTGAAACTGTCACTTAACTGTCACTGTGAACTGAACAGAACACAATTTATGTAATATACGTATTTTAATAATTCAGTGACACTAAATAATTCGTTCAGTTTAAATTCGTTCTTTTGATTAGGGCACTATTACAATGTAGTACAGCATTTAATTAATAGATACTTCCGTTTAATTTCGTACAAAAATTTCAAAAATGTGTATAATCCGTAAGAAACACGAAACGACCATTCGAGAAGTTCTGTTAGACAAATTGAAGAGCCATTCTTTAGGATGCTTGCTAGGAAATAATATTAAAAAACAGTATGAACCGATAATGAATATTTAGTTGGGCTGTAGCTTCTACGAGTTCCATGTGTCTCGGGTATTCCCGGCGTTGTGTTTCATTTCAAACCTGAGCAGGGAGCAGGTGAGAAAAGGTGTACTTCCAGTGAGGGAAGGCAAAGCACCGATATAACGGAATGAATGGAGGAAGTTATATTTGGCATAAATTTTTGTGTGATCAGCTGCTGATTTATCAGTTTATGGTACCCCCGCCAGCGTAACCCCAGCCCTCGTATGACTGATAAGACCCCTGGTAAAAATGTCTGGTTTATTTTTTATTGAAGAACCAACTTCTGAGGTGTTGGAATATTTGATAAAACCATTTCACCGGTGTTGGTTCCTTTCAAAATGTCAGGTGGGTTGAGTTTACCGTTTCAGAGACATGTTCCTCATTATTTTGTTTTATTTCAGATCTCTGTCAGATGAAGACAAGAAACCTTTCATAACGGAAGCAGAAAAGCTACGCGAGGTCCACAAAAAGAAATACCCGGACTACAAATATCAACCGAGGCGAAAAAAAGGTTCCAAATGTGGCCACCAAGGTCCCTCGAGAAATGGAAACGTCATTTTCAGGTATCATCCGAACCGGGACGTTTGCCTTTTAAATGAGTGGAAATGAACGGCTGATAACTCTAGGATGTTTAAACAGGTCTTTCAAACAGGAAGACTCTTCATCGAACGAAGGTAAACCGCCAGGACAAAACAGTCAAGGGCCTCCGACGCCTCCTACAACACCTGGAGAAATTAAGAATTTCAGGGTGTCCAAGAACTCGCCCTCATACCCGCCGTACACGACAGCAAACTATTCGACAACGGCTTCGTCCAACTTTGACATCGGCGACTTCCCTGAGGAGATCATACGACAGGGAGCTCTTATGGATAATTCAGAATTAGATCAGTACCTGCCAGAACAAAGCTACGTTCTGCAGCAGCAACAGCCTTGGTGAGCTTTAGATTGCTTTGATGCCTGGTTAGACAGAAAAAATACTTTATGTTATGTACTTTAGAGGTAGAGCCGAATCTGAGAAAAACCAAGTCTTCAGATACCAAAAGCTTTTAGATGAAGTCAATTATTTTTTCCAAACTTCATTTCGGTGTTATTTCTTATTCTCCATATTGTCTAATTCATGACATTCTGTTTTCTTTAACTTCAATTGGAAAATACCGTACATTTCGAATTTTTTACTCCTTGTGTCAGAGCTCACGGCGTAAATGTCCTGTAAGAAGTTGAAATGACTTGAAGTTAACTTTTTGATTAACTCAAATTGTCTTCCTTGTCATCAGCCTTGAGAGGGTAGACAATTTGGTTGAGCAACCTGCCCTGTGAAAATCGTAGCGTCTTTCAGTCTTCATCACTTGTTTTCCTTTCATATTTTGTGTACATCCGGACTTGAACTGTTTGTCTTGCACCCATTTAATCCATTTCTTTTTTTCACGTGCAGGTGCTGTCAAAGCGAGTCTGTCTACGCTGGCCCGGAACCAACAATCCTTCCGACGGAGGAAGCCAACAATAACGACAACAAGTCTGTGGTCAGTGGCATGTGGATCAAAGGAGGAGACCTCGAGCCTGAGCCCAAATTCCAAGAGCTCACGAAATTCAACTCATCGACAGTGCCTTCGCGATTTGTACGGAGCGGAGGCGCAAGCCTCGATTCATACGGAGGAGCACAAGTTGGTTCAGACGACAGGTACCCGGGGGCTTTCTTTTCATCCCCATACCAGAGCCACACCGGTCAATATGTCGTCAATTCCTACCAATATTGGTCTGTCTGTGGCACGACGGGCTACCCAGACTCGAACGTACTCACCGAACTACAGAAAAATGGTTAAAAGACCTATTAGAAGCCTATGTGACGGGAACAATGTTGATTAGTACCCGAGGTCACCCATGCCTAGGACAGCTCTTGCGTCAGTAAAAGGTTACTGAACAAATTTAGAAATTTTAAATTTATTTACAGTCAAGGTAGCTCTTTTAAAATTAAATTCAGTTAACTAAAAGGGGAATTCATGAACCTCTCCTTCATATAAATATTTAGTGTAATTATTCTCCATTTTTTAGTCACCAAAGATCGATTACCAATTGTAGATTTTCAGTAATTTTAAAATGATATATTTTTTATTGTTAATATTGTTACTGTACAACATGACTGAGATACAAAAAAATGTGTATGAAGAGTCGAGGTAAAACATTAGTGAAGTGAAACGAAACGGTTGAAGAAGGTACGTACAGGTAGAAGCCAGTAGAGAAAACTAAGAAATAAATTTGGATAAGAAGAAATCGAGGGAGACGACGAAGTTCACAGAGTTCATTGCAATAAAACAAAGAAATCTGGAAAGAACTTAACGAAGAGATAAATAGAAAAATAGTAGGATAGTACAAGAGACTTAGGAAGCTCAAAACCTGTTCATTTCCCTTGACAGTTCTACGTAATATACAAATAAAACCAATTATTTCTTATTGCATTATCTCTAAAGTTATGTGCGAATAATCTCGGTGTTATTTTAACTCTTAATGTTTTTTTTTTCAGGTTAGAAGTTACTTCTCTGACTTAATTTTCTTGTACTTTATGATATATTTTCTATTTAAATAAATGAAATGTTAATATTGTGCTTCCGAGCTTTACACAAGAAAAAATTAGGCTTATTTATGTATGTTGTTACTTATGATTGTAATTTATTTTTCAGTGTTTTCCGTCCTTTTCGGTAGCCTTGTAGAACTAGTAATTATTTTTAATAATTATCTACTACACATTAACCACTGTAGAACACCATAACTATTCCATGTCCTGCTGCTAAGCTTTTATAATTTTGCTTTTTTGGCCGCGTGATTGCCATAAACGTTAAAATCTTACAGATTTCATCCTTCACGCTTAAATGTCTGTTACAAGGCACAATGTCAGTCGAATTTGGTCATCGTTCAATCAAGAATTAATTATTCAGACATTTTACAACTGCCAATTTTTTCAATAAACTCTTAACTCTAACAATTGGATAAGTTTAGTAAAGCACTTAAGTACGATTCTATTAATAATCTTCACAAATACAACAATTAACTAAAATTTTGAAAAATCCACACCTAAACCAGTGACAAACAACTTATATAATTAACTTTGTTACCGATGATATAAATAAAAAGAGACATTGAGTGATAACGCGAGGTCGTGAACCATAATAGTTTAGTTTGTCTTCAACAGGCTTAGGTCGTCGTTTTTTCAGGTACAACTTGTTATTTCATTGACTGCCTTGGTCGACCACGTTAAGTCCAACTTTGACATTGACTGGGGATATAAGCAGAATCAATTTCATTGTATTTGAGTAATTCGGTCGGATTGACACTTGGAATTTGTCAAAAGTAACGCATCACAATAAGTTTTTAGTGTGCAGTAGTTATTACTTATGCAGTTTCAATACTTTATGCTAAATAGTTGTGACAACACCGTTACTCCGTTAATCTTACGCTCACAGTAATCTTCTCTCAAATATTGAGTAATTAGACGTAAAAAAAAGTTTCCTTCGTAACTTCAATGAAAATAATTTTCGAACGAATACTTGGTACAAACTAATAATAAATATTCAATAATATAAAAGTTCAAACTCACTCTAAAGAAATAGCCAAAATAACAATTATAAAATGCAACATCAAGTTACATCGCGAGTCACAGACTGTATCTTCCGAATATTATAAAACGAAGATATTTAAATATATTATTATACATAATAAAAAGCGTTACATTCTGCAGAAACGGCTAAAACTCCACGTCTTCTCATAATTTGAAGATTATTTTCTTAAACGATGTACATTTAATTACTAAAATTCAAACAGCTGAAGTTTACATTCAATCTTCTATTTCTTCATCTTTTTAACATTCGACCTGAACCTTGCACTTAACAGTTTGTTATTGTTCTGGCGAGGATGTTAATCTACATTTCTGTAAAACAGTTTTAATGTATGAAAGGTAGCCGTTGTAGTCCTCCCCAAATAGGTGACAACATTTCATTCGTTGTGAATTTGCTCACACTAATCAATATATAAATCTTATCCGTTCTAAAAGTAAAGCTTAGAGTGGTGGAATGTCGTGTCAACCGGCTGGAAATACCCGTACAAAACCGGAAATAGATAAATTGTAAACGCCCGGTGACTTTAGAAAAAGGTAGCTGTTGACAACAAATTGGAAATTCTTCTTATAACCAGTCAGCAGCTCCACAACCTCAAATCAACAAAATCAGCTTTCACAATGATCTCAGAATTGCAAAACTATCTGGCAAATCATTGTGAAAACCAGTTTTGTTTTAAATACTCGACGGGATCCGGCCGTGACGTCACTTAACAATGAACTTTCACATCTGTTTCCGGTTATGAAAAATTTCATCGAAGCTCCAATGAGTCCGAATGTCTTCTATTCTTATCCAAGAGTGTCGCACAGCCTTCTGTTTGGTTCCTGCTTGTACTTCCTGCGCGCTCTGAAAGGTAGAAAACAAAATTAAACTATCAACTCAAAATCTTACGAGTATTTAGTCTGGTTAATAATTCGATACCGAAATAATTTACATGAAGTTATTCTTGTTACCGTTTATTGTTCTGAATCTACCAGTGACAATCCTAGTACTTATTCCTTCCTATTGTTTCAAGGGCCATCCTTTCCTGAAAAAAAAAGTTTTTTTTTGATCAAAGCTACTTTTCCTATAGCTTAAACTAGTAAAAACTAATAAAATTGTCATTACTCATGTAAAATATGAATTTTCTGACTCTAATAAACTCAATATTGCAAAACAGCAGTAAAAAAGGAAAACAGCCTCACTTGGTCTCATTGTAAATTTTAGTTTTACGAAATGTGCACGTGTTTTATTCATTTCAGCAAGAGCTCTCGCTAAAACAACTACAAAATAAATATTTGTGATACTTCGATAGGAATGCTACATTCGTTACGTACTCGTTTCCTGAATACCTGATACTCCTTTTGCTCCGATTGCGACAGTCGATGTCAAAGCAACATTCAATCGAGTGCACTACAACCTCTTCAATGTGTACCAAGTATGCACTTGAAGAAAAATAACTGGCGATCGAACCCCAGCAAATGACTGATTTTTCTCACCTTCCTATTCGAATTCATCGGCCTTTTAATCGGCCCACATGAGGAGTTCACCTTTGACCTCTGATCCTACGACCTCCCGCTGCAACAACAGATTTTCAAACAAGTCCGATTTCGACACCCGAGACTGGCGGCCAATGGCTGAAAGATACGAGCAACTCCATCAACAGCTTTTGTTGGGGCACCCGAATTTTTCCTTCAATTGAAAAATTACGCGGGCGTGACGCAAGAATGCGTCAGAGAAACAAGTAAAAGGCCAGTAAACAAATGTCGCGTTCTACGATACAACGCAAGAGCACCGATGAGAATTGCTGAAGTATCGCGACAGAAAAACAGACGCAAACAACTAATAAGAATTCTGTGACCATCTCCACCTCTGTCTCATCGAATTTTTAGCAAAGCATCCTGTTACAATGAGCATAATTTTTGAAGGAGCCGTCTCCTTTCGTAACAAGAAATGAATCAAATTTCATGACATGGTGTGTCTGTATGACTCACGGTTAAATTGACTTGTTCATGGCATATAGTACAGTGTTGTACAACATAAGATAAAACTATTGCCAATGATACTACTAGAACAGCTAGAGAAAGTCAGTCACGCGAACGTAGGTACCCACTTGAAATGCGAGTATCGTCAACAACTGATCAATAGTTGCTTAGTGTTATCACTGAAACGTATCCTGACGAAATGAAACATTCTAATTGAATGATATGAAAATGATTGAGACCACAGAGGTTGGAGATCAAAAACATAAACAAATAATTGCAGAAATATCACAGAAATAAAAGACAAGCTTACATAAAGCAGAAAGAAATAAAGTATGAAACAGGTCAGCAATACTAAAGGAAGAGTGTGATATTGTACCTGGTACTGTGTACGGGGTATGTGACGGTAGATGAGACACACCAACCATAAGGCGGTGTTGCAACAGGTGAAAAACCTCTGACTAACGTAAAACTAACAAAGGCATATCTATCACACTACAGGAGGTGAAATGCCCTGAGGTCCCACGAGGACCTCATGTGACATGCACCAGCTCTGCCACAGGAAGCAGGGGCTTAACGTGACGGAAACGTTTAAAGCTGTCCCGACCGAAAAGTCAATCACAGACCCGGGGAATGAATGATGGCTGATCGAATGAATGAAACGTGACCTTTGGACTCATATAATATACCTTCTTATCTCTGAATCATGGCAGCCGAAGTTCACCCCGTATCATCTTCAGTCAGACGGTTGACTTCATAGCTGGTTCTTCTTTCTTTCTATTTTTTCTCATCCCGAATTTTTGCAATTGTCCACATCATCTGAAATACATAAACCACTTAAAAATTCATAAATTAACAAGGTGATCATTGCGTCACGGCACACTCTTCCTGCCCTCTAAATAAAACCGTGAACGAACAGGTGGCTATAAATTCTTGCAATACAAATGACCCGACGGAGGAAAGACACAACAAGAAAATAATGGAAAAATCAAAAATAAATATCGGTAACGGTAAAGTCAAAAAGAATTAACAAGATAATATTAAAGTGAAAAGAAATTTTTCTATATTTTGTAGAGGCCTTAAGAGAAACATAAACAATAAAGACAGCAATAGAGAACTAAACATCAGACGTATGGTCTAAAACTTCGACGATCGAAATCGAATCTTGACAGAAAAGAAGAGGAGGAAGAACAATACAAAATCAAGACCAGACGTGGAACAAATGACAGAACAATACTCCGGCTGAATGAAAACAAACAAAAACGGAACAACAGAATAAATAGTTGCCGCCACGTCTCCCGGCAGACCACCATCTTGCTGTACCTGATAATAAGGACTCACCCACTACAAAGGCTACGGAGCTTACAGCAACGAGTACACACAAGCACAACAAAATTTCTTCTACTTCCCACCAGCCGACACTGCACTACGCACAGGTTTTGTCAGATCTCTTTTCCTCAAACCTCCATTTTGTCTTTCTTGCAATTACAAATCTCCTAAGATCGTGGTCGCGAATTATCTTATTTATTATCCGCTACAGGTGCATATTACCGAAAAAAGTAATGACTACGCAGTGGTATATGCCAGTACTCACAGCGGACCTGTGTTGTCTTGCGAACTCCACAATTAAGGTACCCAAACGCGTACAATTAGATAGATTTTCTCTTTTCCCTTTTATATTTCCTTATTACTTCCTTTGTAACCTTGTGTTTTGCCTAGTTTTGCATTTCCGTAACCACCATCTTGGCTCAACAACCTAGGTTGTCCGCCCCGCCACAAAAATTCCGTACCCTCGCTCGAGGACGACTGCAAAGATGATGATTCACGAAGGTTTGCATTAATAGCCAATTCTCTCTCTCCCTCTACATTAGGTCAATAAAAAATAAATTAAAATGAAAGAAGCCTCATATTTTCATTCACAGACCTTAAGACAAGCCATTTTAAGGCACTTAAGGCGACGAAATATTGCAGTTCGTTCAACTGCAGACGAGTGTGCGACAAAACGAGCCTGAAACGCTACCAAGCAGTCAAGTACGCTTGGCAAACTTGACAAGGTGAGCTAGATGGTTACAAACCGAGTACCCAGGTAGAAGGTCGAACGAAAAACCCAAAATGGCGAACTTTGCTGTTTGGCCTACTCACCAGATGACACAACAGTACGTTTAGTCCTCCAAAGGCCCGACAACTGACACTTCCGTGGCTTTTGCCTTTGCAATGCCATGGCGTACGTTCGCGCAGCAGCACTGTCGTTTCCCACAGAGAGCATGCGCATTACTTAGGCCGAATTAGGCCAAACCGTCCGGCATTTTAAAGACAAAAAGTTATTAACTTTTATCGACCACTATTGTCATCATATAAGTATCGACGACACCCTGTGACGCGACGACAGGTCAATACAGGTGAATGGAGTGTCTGACAGAGTCTATTCTGTAGTTTTCATTTTTCGAGAGCCAAGGCCAAACACGGGAAACAACATCGATCAATTAGCTTGGTGCCAGGTGATACCAGCTACTCCCTGAATGTACCGGTTCCCACCAAAATAACCATAAACCTAAAACATAATTGGGCATTACTACTTAAGACTCATTCTGTTCTGTATTCTGATCTTAAACGTGATCTTGATTACTATCAACTATGCAGTACATTAACCTCGCGATGTCAGCTTCTCTACAAATCATCCGCAAGCATTACAAACATACCATTTTCGTACGTCAAATACAACAAAGCTCACGTAAGTTGTTTCCCGTAGCAACATATTTGATTTTGACAAACAGAGCCTGGAGTCGACAACATTTCAAATCCGGAAACGGATATTAATTGTCGAGAATATAGTTTTTTAGGGGAGCGACAATTTTTCTATTCCCCTAACGTCACAGTGGGAGAGAGAAATCTAATCCCACGCCTATGCTAATTGCTTTAATAAGCAGAGACCTGTGATTTATACGTGCGAATAAAACATAACATGTAAAGTTTCAGGTAAGATGGGAACGAGAAGCAGATTTGGAAGTTTTTCGACAAGTTCTTGATTACCGCCAGCTGAGCGTGGACAACGTTTCGGTTAACCGTCGGATCCAGAAGGCAACTTTTCTCAAGGAGATACACAAACAGGCCTATAATTGACCTCTTGTAGTACTACAAATATAGGAAGCAGTTGAAATTTAACAAGAAATCATGCAAAAAAGATGGCATTTTATCAAAAAAGAAAACAGAAGTGAAGAAACCGTCCTTGACGAAGATGCACGTCACCGAAGACCTTTAAATACAATCTGCGGGAATTGATAACAAATGGAAGTAAAAACTAATAACGAAGATAAAGGTAAGGAATCTGTTGACGTTGGTGACGAAAGAGGTTTTGCTAAGACCATACGGCATTCAGCAAACTATTGGTCCCAAGGGCAGGAAGAATTCAATTCTGTAAGAACACAAGAGGAAAAAATCACAACGCATGAGAATGTGCTGTTGGTCCCTGAAGAAGGCAGTACACAAAAGAAATACCTCTAACTCATAAAGATCACTAATTAAGAAGCGGAAAAATTAGGGCAAACGTATTAATTGTGTGTTAAGAAGCGTAGTGACGCATTCAAAGAATTAGTACCTGAATTCACGAAGAAAATGCAGAGGGCGAGGTGGGACAGCCGTACCTGAATGCCTAACACCGTGTACTAGGCAGACCAAATAAAAAATGGATGAAGAGATCGTTCAACTCACCCTAATTTAGTTAATAAACCGTTTCATCAGCTGCTCAGACACGAAAGTCGCCTTTTTTTACCTGTTAAGACGCAAGACACGTGGACTCCCTGCTGCCACGTGTGTACAACGTCATCAATGGTTGCTTTCACTTCAACATTCTTCATTTGTAGTTCCGTAAATAGCTCTCCTGATCTGTAAAAAAAAAACTGTTTAGCTAAATCCCTCAATTCGTCATTTTCTCATTTTTTACAATAAGAATATGTTTCAACTAATAGAAAACCGCTTTTTTACATTACACTGATTGGCAGCTGCATTTAAATTATCCATTCCTTCACGTATTATTCCTTACTTAGATCTGAATATTTGTGTACCGGGTAATATCTCTGGCCGGTGTCTAAGCCTCTGACAATGAACAATTATTTAAGATGGGTCATATTCATAATCATCACAGGTAGCGTTTAAAAATTTTCCCGGCTCGTCTTGGTTGATTATCCGACGAACGCCCCTAAGGTATCACGCATTCACAGACCGCTCTGATGCAGTACGAGTCGCGGTGTACTCGATGCACAGGTTCATACCCACGCCGAACGGGTACTCACTACGGAATAATACACTGACCACCACAGGGGCTATAACAATGAGGCAAAAGCCACGCCAAAAATCCAGGTGATTGACTGTCCACTAGAAAGGGCAAGAACCTGAAAATGAGATACGTGACAATCCGCCAACGGACGACCGTACGTAAAGAAATTCACAATTTTCTTCCAGAAGTTCGACCAGAAGACCGAAGCCGAAGCAGAAGAGAGTAAAGCCGAAAGAGATGACGGGGGATGGAGAGAAACGAAACCTTAACTTACAAAAAACCACTAACCAGGCACGATTTTTCGTGAATGAGTTTCACATGGGTAAGTCCAACGGCGAGCGAGAATTTGACTTTGGGTACCTCAGTAATTCAGCTCACCTAGAAACACACACACACAAACACACAAAATGGTTTTCCTAATCTGCGGATTAGAAACAATGATTTACACCTAAATTCTACGACCGTTGGGACCTACATCCAGGTCTTATCTTTGTGAAGCTTGCAGATGAGCGTCAAAACGAGTCGCAGGAAATCTGTCAATTTCAGTGAACATTTTTATGTTTGAAAATATCAAAAAAATTAACATTATATTTCTCCTACTCCGACAAAACCTTAATTGGGTACCTTAACCTGGTAGAAATTATGCACACTTTAACATAAATCCGAAATGAAGTTTTGAAAGTTTCCCCATACCATTATTCACGGTTTGTTCCTGAATTCAAATGCAAAAGGAATTACACGAGGAGTATCAAAGTCTGGTTCTAGGCCGAACCTAAGTATTTCAGCGTGAACGGAGTTCAGGTTCGTCTTCCATTTGTATTTGGTTGGTATCAATTCGCCGTGCCATTCATTCGAACCTGAGAATGGAAAAATTCATTCACGAAACGGTTCGGTTCAGGTATTCCGAATAACGGGATTTCTCTAATATTCGCAAAACAACCAGGCAATGGCGGCATTCCCAGTCAGTTTCCTTTGCACGGCGGCTTCCGGTTCCGGACCGATGGAAGAGAAGATTTTTATTGAACACCTGATGAGGGTGATGACAAGACACTCGTTCGACTACAGTTCTCATTGAGAAACCGATAAGGAGACAGACAGTCAGGGAAGAAAGACAACAGGAAAAACCGTGATAGGCACATTTTCATAGAATACCGAATACTTGAGAGAACTCTAAATATCGGAAACAACGAAGCAATGGGTCGCAAAGGGTACTGAAATCCTTATACCCTAAGCGCAGGGTAGGGTCATCACCCGTGAAGGAAAAAAAAGAAACTAACCCCCTGGAGGTACAATTCGGACGGATAACGGAATGTGAAGAAAATGCCAACCGCCAAAGAATTTAAACGTTTTGCGGGGTACCGCGTGCGGAGAACCCGGTGGCTCTTCTAAAGGTGGCTTTTTCTAAAGCTACCACGTACCCATTCATTACATGAGAAAAATTCGTATGTACACCTACCCTTACACTGTACTACGAAAAAATTACAGGGGTTAAAAAACAAACGAAGACCCATTTGATGCGGAGGTCAATGGTCTCTATTACCACCGCCCTAGGGAACCTTATTCCATCACGTAAATCAGGTACAAACGGTTCGGTTAACCTCGGGTTCTTTCCTAACGATTACCTCCCCATTTCTAGTCAAACGGTAACCGTGCAACCGTCTCGTGAACCTGCATACGGCACTGCTGATGGAATATTTACCGTAATTCAGTTTACGTCGCCGTCGTCATCGTACCTGACTAAGATCTAAAGGGAAAGACCGAAAATCTGGCGATCAAATATGAAATACTCGTAACAGAAGGTTTTCTTACGGTGTGGTCTCTCTGCTCAGATCCAGGCACGACCGTTGGAACACCGTAATAAGATGCATAATTCAAATCAAACAAAACGCGGAATGCAATCTTCGTTTTTAAATGGTTTAACCGAGGTATTGTACCTCAGGGCAACGCATTCCTTTCTGCATTCTTTCTTTATTTCTTCTCCGTACCTGAACTCTCTTCATCTTTTCCAACTTTTCCTCCCTCCCGCCCAAGTCTTCCATCTCTCTGTATCTCCTCTCTCTCTCTCTCTCCTCATTCTTTCCAGATTCGTTTGCTCTGCAACTCATTGCCAAATGAGGGCACATATTTTCAGGTTCATTTTGTTGTGACCTCGCATTTCCAGAATCAACCGCAGACGATTCGGCGCTATCTCTGACAGGAGGAACCAGTAAATTGTGTCCGAGGTGAAACTGCTTCAACTAGGAATGGAATTTATTCACGAGAAAAAATGCGAGCCTAAAAATTCCTGAAACGATTACTCAAACTCTCGTCGAACAGGTACACACATTCTCCTCCGCTCTCTATCTCTCTCTCTCTCTCTCTCTCTCTCTCTCTCGTAGCTCCGTATTTTCTGGTATGACCCCCTGTCCGTTGCTATCTCCATTTCTACCAACTCCGGTAGTCAGATCCGGCTGCAGACACTAACGCTTCCAGGCAAACAACATGCCCTCGTACTTTTGTTGAAGTCGTGTAGTTGTGCCGGCATCTCTATATTTATTCCAGATACATCGCACAATACACAACCGGTGCAAAATCGTTCGCACGGATCAAACGTCACATTCATTCACACGAAATCCACACACCATATCCGCACAAAAATCTATTCATTCAAGAGTGACCGAGTACCAGCGTTCACCGGCTGCCAGGACACCACTCTGAATGAAACTCGCCAGACGAGCCGGTTGAGAAAAAAACAAAATCCTGAAAATAAATTCCTTTCTTTCTGATCGTACAGGTACGTAACCGAGACTTGGACCTTGGGTTTTCGCCCTATTGTTTACAGAGGAGGCGGTCAGGTTCGCAACTTTCAGAACTTCCCACCTCCTCCCGATTCTGTCTGCACGCTTTAGAGTTGTTCGATTGAAATATTACCGAGTGAGAGAATTCCACAATCGAGTTGTTGTAGATGCCGTCTCCCTGCTTCATACATCATACTTCGCCATGTTGAGTTTTCCTTCAGGCTCTAAAAGATTAGCTTTTACCCACTCGTAGCTGGTTCATTCTTAGTTCTTCCATCTTTGTCTGTGAGTTCACCCCGACACTGATACCAATATACTTAAATCGAAGCAATTCTGATATATAAAAATGGGAGAAACCCGATTTCTGAGGACCAAAACGAGTAACCAGATCCTCCAACGTGCCTCAAATATTCTGCCTCCATTTCCTTTTTAAAAACTTGTACACCTCATTTTTAAAATTCTGCAACACGGCCGATTTCATGTGCGCTCTTGAATCTTAGTAAAGCGTTCTGTGCAAATTTTTTCTCTGGGAGTTTCACAACTGTCCTTTGTGCATTAACGTAGTCATATTAAGCATGAATCTGAAATGAACAACAACTACCTGGAAACGAAAGGAGGAACATTGTGCTAAAACCTTAAGCAGAGTATTGTAAATCCACTCGTACCAAAAATGACATTCTCACTGATATTTGGTAAATAATAGCAAGTTGACGTTGTGCTACCCATCGTACCTGGCAGTCATTCGGCCTAATCGGCAGACTGCGACATAGACAGATTAATCAATTACCCACGGTCAGGAAAGTCTTGAACGGTTTCGAACCAGTCAATCCGACACGTATGCAAGCATGACATACGAAAGAGAGGGGGAAAGCAAGAATTAAAAAGGGAAAGGTTCAAACAGGTACGATTCTAGGTTCAGTGTCCGCATGGGAACCAACAGAATGTTAATCAAGTTATCATGTTAATAATGATAAGTTGGCTTAGTCGGGGGTGTACAAAATCAGTGTTCTCGCTCTCCTATGTGTACTTAAACATTTTCATTATCATTGTGATAGTGTGAAGGTTTCGGACACCCACTTGCAGACGTTATTCACTGCTCTACAACGAACCAGGATTCATGATGATTGTGAATGTCACGAAATTATGAACAATGAAGCAAGTACATTTCAAATTATCAGAAATGTTAAAATCTCACCGACGGTTATCATTATATTAATCTAAGTACAATAAATACTTGTGAATCACGACTGAAAGACCATGAGCTCTCCATTTACTTTATTTTGAAAGAGGAAAGTTAACACCACCGTTTACACATTCACAGTTCAACTTATGAAAGATAGACTCAGGTAAAAATAGATCAAAAACAACAAAAGCCTAAGAAACAGAATCAAACTTATAGGAGAAGGAGAAGTCTTGTTCCCATAAAAACCACAACACCAGGTTGTAGGTTAACGCCAGCCTGGTGCACAATCAAATTGCAAATGCCGTTCTGCTGAACGTAAAATGCGTTCCAGGAAATCCATCACCTGAGGATCATAAGTAAACCGGACGTGAGGTAACCACACAATTCAATCACATTGTATGACAGTAATGCACATCCTTCTCTCCCAGGTACATGCTAGGCAGCGACCAAAATTCTTTGTGTTCCTTATCGAATTTAAGCCCGCACAATTAACGGCTCAATCACGGCTCCAACAAAACGAATTACGACAATACCAAGAGTTCGCTCTTGACCCAATGTATACCTGACCTTCACCTAAGAAGGTGTACATGGCACCCTACCCAATTTTATAAAAGAAAAACCTCTGTTTTATAAATAATTTTAAACGATGAATCTGCAATAAATGACTTTGTTAATATTCAGGTGGAGCTAGTTCTCCCCGTGAGACCCGAAATCAATAATAATAATTAATTAATGGACGCCCCGTTCAGGTCTTCTTGACCAGGTAGCCCAGCAAGAGTATATTAATTAGGAAAGACCCATTGTGGACCTACCAACATGTATTGTGACCTAATCGGAGTCAACCGCCAATTTGAAAAAGGGCACCGAGAGAAACATTTATGAGTAAGTGGTGTGCAGTTCTTAACAAAACGTCCACACAAACAAAATTACATCGAGTTTAACAGCAAAACGAATTGAACAAGTACAGGGCAGGCTCCAACTTTCAATTCCTGGTAAAACTACCTGAAACAAACAGAAAACCACCGTTTGTAAATCACTCCAAGGTACGTCATCCTTTTTTGGCAGAGAACTTGGTATTTTCCAGTCTCCGGGTGGCAAGAAAGCTGGTAGACTTTTCGAGGCCTCTCCTCACCACCACCACACATCACCATCACCATCACCATCATCATCATCAGCATTATCGTCATTCTTTTCCATTGAAATTATATGTTTCGGGTGGATTTTTATTGATCATTTTCCCGGACGTCGAACCTAATCTTATTTGGACGGCGAGAAGTTTTCGTTTGAGTCACGAATATTTTTGAACTCTCTTGACAGAAAGATGGACGAAGTGGGATGGCAGAGAGTTTAAAAACGAAAGACGAAACAAGTCCAAGTCCAAGTCTCTTATTCTTGGTTATTTTCATTCGTCTAGGAATTTGGCTCATCGGCTGACCGCAGACGAGGGAGGCATTGGGAGAAAAATAGATACAGACAGAGAGCTTTTAATGGAAGACACCCGAGGAAACATTTTGCGGAATGTTTCTCTTATACTAAAATATTCTAAAATTGCAGTAATAACATTTTGCCGATGTGTATACCAAATATTCCAAGCCGACTTACACATAGCTCACTTACTATTGATCAGGTGAGCGACGGTAACTCGTTAACGACATTGTCAGAATAAATGTTCTATTATATTAACGAATTACACTTTCATCATCTTCAAAGGTCTTGGATTCTGTTTCGGAGTGGTTTACAAACAGAGGGTCCAACCAATGTCCAAACCGAGGTAGACGCTGAGATCTTTGAACGGAATCAAAGAATCAATTGACCTGGCAATTGTCTTTCGTCAGATTTCGACTGCCAAATGATAACAAGTCGCAGCCACTTATGCTTGCTTGTGTGCGTGCGTAGGTCAGATGTGGGGATATGCGTTGTTTCAGGAGGTGGTGGTAAGGGGGATAGATTAACATGGTATTGACTGACTGACTCAAAAATGTCAAGAATGTCAACTTGAATTTGTTTACCACCGTCGATGTTTGAACTGTGTCGTATGCACCACTTGCTTTCGAGTGTCTTTCGTCTGCTTCCAAAGAAACATTTCCTAGCTCTGATACTCTCGCATTCCTACCTACGTTCAGCACAAAAAAATCCATTCTTCCACCTATTCTCGATGGCTGACACAACTGTAGACAACCGCAGGCAACTCGCAAGTTATGCGTGTGCAAGCCAAAGCTCGAATGTCACACCGTCTGTTTCTGAATCATTCATTCCGATCCGCATTCACTACCGCCGGAAACGACTTTTTTATCAAGGCATTATGTCGAGCATGGAACGACACTGGCAAGCAGAATTTTGTTTTATGCTTTTAAATCCGTATTTTAACGCAGACAAATGCTCCTTCAGGATTATGGTTGGCTAACAATCAAAGCGGCTTGTTGGTAGTTTGGTCAAGGGAACTTTGCTGGTGACAACGTCTACCTAAATTCGATGTGACTACCCATCGAGATCGCGTTGGAGGTCATCTTTTATGTTACATCAAACTTTGCCTTAAAGTCTTTAAATATCAGGCAATGATGTCTGTTGTTAAATAGTATCTCCCAGTGTATCACCCAAATACTGATGCATTTTGCGAATCTCATTTTGACCTCTGAACGATTCCAATCTCTTTCAGCTCAACCTCATCTCCAGGTACTGTACTACAAACATTAACTTGAGTTACGACCGGTTGGACTCCTAAATTCATCATTGCATTTATGTTCGTATGTATGTTTATGTATATGTTTGCATGTATGTTTGTGAAATATGTTCACACACATACGTGCATACATGATGCATTCGTGAAAATGTCGGTCTTGGATACTTTTGAATTTGCCCAATCAAGCGTTATAAATTCGTAGGCCTGATGTTCGTGGCAGTAGAATTCACAGGAAAAAGCCAAACGCCTAAGCAAAACACACATACACCGATTGACCTTTGACAAAGCAAAAGGCTTCCGTTTGAATTTTGTGCTTGCTACTCCTTTTTCGCGTCGTTGTGACAAAAATTTACATAAATGGCGCTGTATAATGAGTTGTGTTGCTTGCTGCCGCTGCTTTATCGAGGAACGAACGATTATAATACTATTTTTTGATCTACTTCATTCAGAAAACCCCCGAGTAAAATGTACGGCAATCCTAGGGACAGTTGCATCAATCTACAAATGACGAAAGTATAAGATGACTTTGAAAATAGGAAAGTCTGTTAATGGTACGTGGTATCACGAGAGAGGTATTTATTTAAAAACTATCAACAACAGGAAATCACTTACTCCGCGGTGTCGCTACACCACTGCCAATCCTTGTTGTGTTGCACAAACGCGGATTTAAAATTAAACGAGTAATAGTTCGGTCTTGGAACCAATGTGTGTCGCCGTTCAACTAACAACAACAACAACAACAACAACAACTGGGGCCGTATTCGTCTGTGGGAAAACGCTTCGCTTCGCCGTGATCCCATTTAAACCGTCTCCATGCTAAAATGTCATTTGTGTTGCTTTCATTCATATCCGTTTCATGTGGCGGTTACGGGGGCCCTTCTGGGGAAGGCAGGGAGGTAGTTACGCGTATGTACACTATCCTCCGAAGTGGTTCCCCTGTAAACGATGGTGCCCACAATTCTTTCACACGGCTGCGGAATTACAGTCATCTTCGACCGAGGAGATGTGACGCTTGCAACGACGCCGAGTCTAAAAGTTTTCATTCATGGTTAGCGGAGGGATCCTGTTTCCTTGTCCAATGTCCCCCTGGTCCAGCAATGAAAACTCTTTACGGGGAAATTGGAACCGCACAATGTGGAAGTTTCTATTCTAAAAATCATCAGGTGCCTGTTTGATTATTTTTAGTTGATTATTTTTACTAGGAAGAAAGACACTGCTAGGAATTTTGAAATTTCATCGCCAAAGTAATTTCAACGCACCACAGATTATTCTAAAATTTTGACAACACACGCGGCACCCAGCGGTAAGCAGTCATAAACCTCCAAAGTCTGGTATGCAGGTCTCCTGAGTGGCCTCATCAGTTGTGACTGAGTACTCATCTAAGCAAGAGAAGCCCGAAGATGACGATTTAATCATTTAATTCGGCATTTGTCATTGCTGAAAGGCGTTTTCCATTCGCATTGAACGTTTTATGTCGCTGTAATTGATTCAGTCCCAAGTGCTGTCGGACAACTAATTCGGTTGGGGGCTTCACAATCCAAACCGGGCCTTTGATGTCAGCGACAATGAATGCTGCAGCAATTTTCCGGTTTACTTAATAATAATTTGACAATTCGTTCATGAGGTACAGCCATTCAGCAGTGTTTCAATAAAAACTGCTGTATGTTCAATCTCTTTCTCCCGATTACACCGGGCGCACCACGCTTTCTGAAGTGGAAACTTAAATTTAGTTTTCGGCCATATCAAAGCTTGTATGCAATAAGGGTTACGCTTAATTGAAAAATTACTACAAAATTCTGTTCCCGACAAATCACACTGCAAGATTGCATATTATTTGCCTTACTGGTACCAGGCATATACCACGTTGGAATTTACCCATTTATCCCATTGTAAGAATTAGGTAGAGTGCAGAGACTCTAAAGAGTACAGAAATGTTTTATACTCCTGTGGACACACTACATTATTACTGCAACGTCTTTAGCAAATTTCAATTTGTTTTTTTTAGTTTTTGTTTATAATAATTATTACAATATGTTTAATACAGATTCTAACTGGTCATAGGCCTTGTGTCAGAAAATTTCAATTTGTTAGAGGCAGTCTCTCTGGACTTTAATTCCGATGGATATAACTATCTCCCGACACAGATAGACAAGCAATTGTCTGAACTATTACAAGCATAGTTACTCCAGCCGGTACTTTTAATAATGGGTTAACCTGTTAGTAGGTCATCAATGGTCATCAACGGTGACTTCCTGGTTGCCTTGCGAGATATTGCACAGAGCTGGGTGTTAGATTTTAAACAACATAGAAAGAGAGGTGTAAGAGGTACCTCTAGTTTTGCCTACAATCAATCCAAACCTTCTGTCAGTTCATTCTTCGACGGGCAACCTGGTTGTTCTGCCTCGAAGTCTAAACATATTCTTTTACATTACTCGTGGCAGGTTGAAAACCGAAGTTAAGCAAATTAATTCCTCAGGTGAAACAGTGGTTGGGTACCTCCCCGGCTCCTCTTTCACTTATCGTGTCTCACCCCCGTGTTTTGTTCCGATTTACACCTGAAAGCAGCCAACCATTCTAAGAACCCCTTTGCAAACGTCATTAATTTCAACACATGACGACTTCCTAGGAAATTCAACGGAACAAAAACAACAAAAAACAAAGACACCGAAAACGAAATAAATTCCTTCGTAAGAAGTGAACCGGACCAGTCAAATTATACTCGAGGTGATGCGCTGACTGACTCGTAATTGACATTGTCATTTCCTCGGACTTAACGGGAACAAACAAAACTAAAAGGCAGATGAAGGCTCTACACTCCAGGCACTCGGGACAGAAATTGCTGTGGTCTAATTATACAATTATAATATAATTATATTAATTACAATTCTCTTTTACCTAAGGATTCGGAATTGAATTTTTAATTACTTCGTAATCTAAGCAATTATTATTAATTACAAGCCGTTAATTTTAGTATTCTTCTCTCTCCGTTGGTATTTTTTTTCTCATGACCGCCCAGGTATTCGCCGATTAAATATGTCCAAGACAAATCCCTTAACTTTTTTTATCCTTTAACAACAAAATAAATACAACAACAAACTTATACAACGGGTACAAACATTGTACACTATAACCAATGTGTTGATTTGTTGTCGGTATGCTATGCTACCAAAAAAGTTAATACTCTCACCTCACTATTCTCTAGATCACCTAAGTCTTACACCTTCCTACATTACTTAAGACGTTGACACTACATAGAGAATGTCTGGTGAAGAAGCATAAGCAGTTATAATTTCCAGGTGTGAAAATAAAACATGACTTGATTTTTTACATTAAATTTAAGCACAACAGTTAAGTGGCGGTTACTGGAAAGAAATTTAAGATCGTTCCTTATTTAATTTATCCAATATTTTAATTATTGTCAAATAAAACTCGTAGAAGTTACGTACAATTATAACTTCACTTAAGGACATTAAATAAATTTTGTAATATTTGTTGGAATAATTTGTGAACACATATAATGCACTTTAAGAAACCATCTAAGACGTTTGTGGTTTATCGTTGAAATTATATATAACGCTTGGTGAAATTTAACAATCGGATGGAAATCTGAAACCTCCGCCTCCAACAATTTGAAACTCGGAGAAAACTATTGAAACTTAACCAATTAGCAGTAGTTTTTGCCATTTATTTCAGTCGCGTGCACGTGTCGCAGTTCTCGTGAAAATGACCATAAATCACCCTTAAATAAAACGAGATGTTTGTTTTTTTTGGGGGGAGGGAACCGATTCAACAGGATTTAGGGTTATGGATCGTTTGAATTAGGCTCGTTTTTATTCAATTTCAAAATAAACTGGGGTTTCAGTGTCTCTTTATTAGACATTCAATCAGATTTTCTATTAAGCCAAAGACAAACGAAAATTGTCAATCAGCACAGAAAGTTATTCTTCTTCTTTTTGCTACTGCCTTTTCAGACAACGACAACTTGACGTCACATTTAAAAGTAAAAAATAAGAAATAAAAATTTCTGAGTGTTTTCTACGTCATCATATCCGTCATCTATACGCATACAAAAATGGAAAACCAAAATACACGCCCTAAGATAGTTGGAGGCAAGTTGTTTGTGTCGCTTAGACATTGGATGAAAATTAGAAAGACGTAGGTTCTACCCCAAACCTACAATGGACAAGACTACACAGAACCTGGCCATCCTTTGCAAGAAAACTACATTACCAACCCTCAAAAGCTATATTAGTCCGTGAATACCAAAATTGTCAAGTGTACACAAAAGCTTAATTATTTGCACACTTAAATATTGACGAAAGCTTTCACACATTCAGTATTGAATCAGTTTCAAAATTGTTTACAAAAGAAAATTATTCAGTAATTTTTGTATCAAATGACAATGAATTACACTGGTATTTCAATAATTTAAGTTCTGTAACTATGTGTAAGGGTTTCTTGTTATATATTGTAAGGCATCAAATGACATCTTGTGATGTGCTGAATGGAATACAATTCATTTAATAATTGCTTAATTTAACAATAGTGTAATTCTCCCTCTTTATTAAATAAATACTTTGGGGTATTTTCAATTTGTCAAAATAGCTGATTAAAGACCGGTCGCAGGCAATCCTCCCAATTATTTATTTAACTTATTAATTTATTCACGGTCATGTTCCGACGTCAGGTTCCATCATTTTGAGTTGGTACAAACAGGCTCTCACAGGATTTGCGTTCCCCTTAAATGCGTTACAAAGGCCATCTGACCAAGTTTCCTATAATAACCGTGAGACATTGAAAATAAAAACTAGTTGAACAGTGGTAGGTTGTTGTTGCAATAATAATAAGAAAACCATTAACGAGAATTAGAAGTACAGTGGATCATCAGTCGTCTCTCATAAATCTGCATTTATGTGTACATTAGCCGTAGGAAAGCACAGAAACTACCCAAATTATATCAATACCTAGAGATTTAAGCACTTTGTATATTGTTGTATTTTAATTTCGCTGCAGACTCATTTACTGTACCCTTCGTATTACATAATATTCGCTGGAATTCGCAGCGAAAACTACAATTATCTTCAGCTTAACTACAAAAAAATTAATACCACTTAAATTAAAATCTTAGATACCCTAAGCCTGTACAATTGTGCTGTACAAACACATGTGCACATAAATGATGAAGAGACGCTCACTTAGAGCAGGTTATGGAGGAGAAAGCAAAACGGGGTGGGCACCAGTATAACAATGTATTTCAAACCAAATGGAAAAAGTTACTTAAAGTTAAATGCACATCATAAACACTGGCAAGTCTTAATTGAATACCATCAATAATATTACGTAAACTTAATTAACTTTGTCGTTTAATTTAATTGTATATTACTTTTTTAAGTGAACATACAAACTCATGATTTGAAGAACTCATCTACAATTAACTGCAACTTCGTAATAAAATACATTAAACTTCAATTAATACCGTTATTACTACGAAGGCCGAGTCTTTAACAGGATGCACATCAGAAATGCACATACGTACCTGAACACTGAAAATCACTCGTATTTTTCTCGTTACGATTGACTAACTACATGAAAAATTCTTAAAGTCTCTTGAACAACTTCGGTTAATGCATCACGAAAACAATGATAATGATAATGTAAGGCGTGAAACTACGCAACTGAAGATGACAGAGATGAAAATTCAACATGGCCGCCAAGCTTTTTAGTAAAGCTTTGTATACGGGAAATTGGCTGACCTTTAGCAGCGAAAAATAAAAACTATCGTTTAGTCGCATGGAGTTTTACACTCGAATGGTTATCATTTTCACATAGCGCTTTTTAAAATTTTTCACTGACACTCTTTCACGGACAACCCAAATTCCTTTGACAAGCGGAAAACAACGGCGGCCATTTTGTCTTATTTGTTATTCCACTTCTTTCTATTAACCGCTCTTCTTGTCTTCATTTAATTCGCCATGTTGCGCACAGGTTTAACATCTAGGCAATTGACGTCTCGTGCCTTTCGCATGGCCACGGTTAAAGAATACCTTTTCTTCATTTTTCTCTCTAATCATTTCCAACTGAGTGTGCAAACGACACAACCAACTGCAAGAATGTACAGTACATAGAAG
This sequence comes from Polyplax serrata, assembly GCA_037055365.1. Lineage (NCBI taxonomy): Eukaryota > Metazoa > Arthropoda > Insecta > Psocodea > Polyplacidae > Polyplax > Polyplax serrata. Next base: position 2,002,345 of record JAWJWE010000007.1, read on the forward strand.
CTTTTCTCAAGTTTACAAGGTGACTGCAGTCTACACCTCATGAAAAGAAACAAAAGGACACATACATAGTTCTATATTTGTGGGTTTCTTCACATTCCTTCACATTAGTCATAGTTACAAGATGACGATGTCACAATCAAAGCAACAGGCAGAATAAAATTGCTTCAGCAGAGATTTCTGAACGCATTCGCTTTCATGTGACGTATAGAATGGCGGAAAATTTTAAGTGATGTAATTATGCCGTTTACATTGTGTGCCGATGTTAAGAATGTGTCTGGGGAATTCACCAACCGCAAATATTAAGCAATACATTGTTTACCTATTTCAGATGTATTTTCTGCACTTGCATACATTACAATTATTTATGCTACTTTCACGTTTGTCATCTCCTGCTCTTGTAAATTTGCTAATTCCTCACACAACCAACTTATAACTTTATTTCATTCAGAGTTAATGGAGACGAATCATTAATGTTTTTACATGTATTTGACATTGCATTATACTCATGGGTGTGAGCTGAAGCTATACTATCGCTTAAATTTATCTAATTCTATCTAACTGGACCTTAAATTACATAAACAGTTTCACGTTAAAATAAAATATTTATAAAAGAATTTATGCAATAAGTTTTAATCACCGGGAAAAGAATTTTGGTAAAGAATTGGTGGAATCCATTGCAACTTTAAAGAACAAATGATTTGACTTATTGAACCCATCATTACAATTCTGAATTACAATGATGGATCTAACAATCAAAATCTATTTATTACGGTGATTTTATTCGGGACAAAATTTGCAGTGCCCAGAGTGCCCAGAAATGGAATTTTTTAGTCGTAGTAAAACATTTTCACATTTAGTTTATTCAAACTTTTCAGCTTTTTCCACAGGTGGAAGGACTCTGAGCTGTTGGTTTTCATAGCGTTGTATCTTTTGATACGACTGTAGGTGACAGTAAAATTAATTATTTCAAATACATTATTCTCCAACAGTTTCTCTATTGATGTTAGTGACACCTTTCCCCAGCCTCAAAAGTTTGACTCTGATATTTCGTTAGAAATCTGAGACCATCCAAGATGAATTACCGAATCAATAACTGCTGTTCCAGACATGTGAAGCTGTTCCAGAAAAATTGTGTTACATTTTAGTAATTTAGAATTCTAAACAATAAAAAAAACATCAAGCTTGTTAGAAATAGTGCGAGAATCAAATCTTGCTTCAGACTACTTGTATGTATTTGTTGTGCGTTCTAGAATTGTGTTTGAAAATAACAAAATTTAGTTTAATTACTCAACATGGAGCCGAGCGCTTGGTTGATTCCTCTTAAATTTTTCTGTTAAATATTACATGGTTCTTGGTTTGTGTAATACGGTAGTTAGTAAAAAGGAAAAATAAAAAAAGGATAAAGAATGTAAAAAGTACGATGGCGAGACAAACGGAAATTAATCTACCAATTTTCGATGGCGGGGACTATGCCAGGTGGAAGATTAGATTGATGAAATACTTGGAACTAAAAACGTAAAAGAGGTTGTAGTGAACAAAATTGAGTTTAGTGAAAGACTGGATAGAAAAGAATCTCCAAACTGTGAACATTACAAATATCGCAATATCTAACAAACAATTACATATCGTATATATAAGACGTATCAGACCTTGACACAGCGTTCGAAATCATAGGGAAGCTCAATGAAATGTATTTGGTAAAATCGACAGCGTTACAAATAGTATGCGGAAGCAAGTTGGAGAGTATCAAACTTCGAAGTTAAAATTATGAAAGTATGACAGAATTCGACTTTTTTGAAAAGGTAGTAAACAAATTGGAGGAAGCCGGCGCGTCACTGACCTAAGAAGAAAAATTGAATTATTTGCTGAAGACCCTACCAACGTCATATAGACATTTTGGAGATCTTGTTGATATCGCACCCAAAGAAGAAAGGACGGTCGAATATCTAAAAAGTAAGATAAAAAACCATTACCCATCAAATTAACTGACATTCTACTACCCAGCAAACTCAAGGTGAGAGGTCCAATGCTTTTAAAATAAATACTAGTAAAAATCATTAAAAGGTCCACGTTTTATATATGGAAAATGGGACATTTAAAAGTCGACTGCTGGTATCAAAATCAAGCTCTGAGAAGGACGATGCATAAGCCAGGTCAAAACTACCGGAACGAGAATCAATCATCAAGAAGTACAAGACCCAACCAAGAAAAGAAAACTTGGAGAGGAGGAATTTTCACGCAGTAGTAGAAACAGCTGTCAATGAAGAAAATTCAGCAACACCGAATGATCGAATCAAGTGAATCTTACAAGTTGGAAGTACCGATCAAGTAGTAAATACAGATGAATATTTCACAAGAGAGAGTTTGTTAAAAGAGTCAGTAAAAGTAAGGGTGGCAAATGGTAATATCGTACACGCTACAAAAATTTATTTTACATTAGGAAAAAGATTTGTTCCAGTAACTGTAAACAATCTTCTGTATGTAAAATCTAAGAAAGCGAATTTGTTAAGCATCGCTAGAATAACTGAACAAAATTCAATAATTTTAAAAAACGATGTTTGCAAAATATTCAATACAAAGGGAGAACTAGTAGCATTATCAAAAAGACATCAAGGGTTTATACAAATTAAGAAGTTTTCTGAACTATAGTCGGAAAGATATGTACTCAGTCAGAAAAACAATATCGAATAAGGAAAGGTTGCACAGGATGGTAGGTCATGTAACTATTACAAAAAAAACTTGTAAAAATGAACTATTAGAAAAATTGCCTAAAATGTAGAAAATGAATATCTAAACTGAGCAACATGTGTATAGGAAAAAATTGCATAATGTACCTTTTAAAAATAAGAGCTACCTAAATACTAGAAATCGTGCATACAGACCTTAATGGGACACACAGGACTACCGGTTGTAAAGAAGAAAAGTACTTGCTGGCATGTATAGATGATTTCAGTAAATTTGTTAGTATATTGCATAAGGTCGAAGTCGGACGTTTTTGATTGCTTTGTAGAACACGTAAATCCGAAAAAAGAATAAAAATAATCCCATGTGACAATGGGAAAGAATACTTGAACTCCAAAATTTCTGAGTTTAGTAGAAACAAAGGTATAACCATACAAACGTGTCCTCCATATCTGCCTCAGTTAAATGGCACGACCGATCGATATAATAGAATCTTACTGGAGACAAGGAGATGCTTATTAGAATAAGCGAACGTATGAAGAAAGTTTTGACCACAATTAATCAAAACATTTAAAGAACAGAACGCTCTCGAATACTAAACTGACGAAAACCCCATACGAAATATTTTTTAAGAAACCAACTTACGAAAACTTAAAACTCTATGGTAGCGAAGTATTTGTAAGAATTCCAGAAAAAAGGCAGAAATGGGAATATTACTCGGGTATACCGTACTAGTAAATCAGAGAGTAACTGTAGCTAGACATGTAAATATAATAGAAGATGATAAAACATGAACTGGGCTTCTTGAGAACCCTCGCAAGAAGACAGTAATAGTACTGAATCAGAAGAAAATGAAAGGAAGATGAACATGAAGCACAACAAGTATTACCAGTAGAGGAGAAATCAGATGAACATGAAATAGAAGAGGAACAACTTATAGAAGGCGACGCAGACAATACAAGAAGAGGAAGGGGAAGCCCAAAACTACTAAAAACAGGAAGGCCGGGTAGACCAAAAAAGATATTTCAAGAGAGAATGACTCCAATACAAAATAATAATCAGTCATTATGACTAGAAGAGCCAAAGTCATACAGGGAAATTGAAAGTAAAAATTGATAGCGAATTGTGGAAGGGAGCCATGGATGAGAAATTCGAAAGAATAGAACAAAACGACACATGGGAGGTTGTAAGCAAACAACCATTACATAAGAAAGTTATTGATACAAAATGGGTCTACAAAATTAAAAGTAACGGTGTATATAAGGCCAGACCTGTAGTAAGAGATTTCAACAAAAGGATAGTACAGAAGAAATCTACGCTCCAGTAGCAAAATCGTCTATACTAAAATTATTATTGGGAATAACTTGTAGCATTGGTTGGACTATACATCAGATGGAGTAGAGAAAATCTTCTTAAATAGTGAAATTAAAGGAGAAATATATATAAATGTACCGGATGATTAGAAAATTTCAAAGGGCAAAGTATTAAAGTTAAAAAAGGCTCTGTATGATTTGAAAGAAAGCCCAAGAGATTGGTATGAATGTTTAAATGATTTCCGTAAAAGAAATAGGGTTTGAAAAATTCCTATTATTTCGGCTTGAAAATGACCATTGTTTATACAAGAGAATAGTAGATAATAATGAAAAATTCTTAATAGTGAATTAGGTGGATGACCTATTAATTTGTGGTTATAATTTATTAGAAATAGTAAGAATTAAAAAAAGAATTAAGTGCCAGATATAATATTAAAAATATAAGAAATGTAAAGAAATACTTAGAAATTGATGTAAAGTATAATCAGAATACAAAAGCAACGTATTGTAGTCAAGAGAATGACATAGAAGAATTAGCTGAGAAATACACCAATAAAAGAATCTAAATTATACGAGACACCAATGGAAGTAAATCTAAAACTGTTACCGTCAAAAAAATCTGACTGTGTATTAAAATACAGAAATCTGATAGTAGAATTTTTGTATATTAGTAGTGGTACTAGACCGGACACAGCATACAGCGTTAATTACTTAATTAGATTTTGTAGCAATTACAATGAAAGTAGTTTTAAATATGCCGCAAGAATATTGAAATACCTATGTCGAACCAAAAATCTCATATTATCATTTACGCAGAAAGAGAAAAATGTTTTGTTGATGTCAATTGCGCAGGTGACATATTCAATTGAAAATCGACAATAGGTTTCGTTATTAATCTGTATGGTAGTCCAATTTTATGGAGCAAGGAAGTGTTGCGAAGCCGTGACAGAAATAATTTTTACTAAGGTTATAATAGAGGAAATGTTTTTCAAGTTAAATGATTCAATTAAAATTTACGAAGGCAATTCGGCATCAATAGCCATTGCCACGAATATAAATTTGACAACGAATTCAAAACATACTGAAGTCCACTACCATTATGTCAATGAAAACAGAGAAAAATTTAAGTACACAAAGTGAATACAGAAATGAATATAGCAAACATACTAACAAAGGCTTTAGGGAAGATAAAGCATGCAAAGTTAAGTAATATGTCAAATTTAGAAAATAAATGAAAATAGAATGTAATGTTTAAATATAAAATAATGTAAAGGCAAGCTTTTTTATGGCAAGGAAGGATGTTAGAAATAGTGCTAGAATAAAAGCTTGCTTTAGACTACTTGTATATAATTGTTGAGCGTTCTAAAATTGTGTTTGAAAATAACAAAATGTAGTTTAATCACTCAACAAAACGATTGAACCCATATTAAATACATTACTGTTTATTTTACATTCCATTACTTTTTACATATTGTAAATATTGTAATTCACGTTTACATTCTAACAAAATGAGGGAAATTATTTAATGGCATTACTAATGTGCGGCTGACAATTTACTTAGTACCTAAATAAAGGACAATTAATTTGTTAACGTTCCAGTTCAAGATGAAACTCAAAAACAAGGGCAGACAGTTGGTGGTAAGAAATTTGTGCAGTATAACTCACCGGAATCCCATTTCGCAGTTGGTAAGTCTCGCATTCATGGCTTCACCTGTAAGTCGAACAGAAAAAAAATAAACTAATTTATTAAGGTAATTCTTAAAAGAACTAAAGGGATCTTTATGACGAAGTTTATCACCGTGGAGTTAATTAATGAACTCGACCCGCAGACATTCGTCAAAGAAGAAGAAAAGACACGATGGAAGAAAAAAGTTAATAAGAAATTGTTCTAATTAATGAGACGCACGCCGCACGGGTGGAAATGACAACTGTTGAAAACTGTTGAAATGACATTCATGCAAGTGCAATGGAACATGTTTTAAGATATCATAACACTCGAGCGTATGGTCGATATGTAATACCATTGGCTACAATTTGTAAAACATGAAAGTACTGTCTAAATGTGAATATTTATAAAATTAGTATTTTGCGCTTTTAACCACCCATTCCCCCGTATAATATTTATAATATAATTGCCATCACTACAAGCAATAATATTACAGCAACTACAATGACTTTATATTTCAATAATAGACACCACCACGTTAAAATCAGATGCACATTTGCAACAAAAATGTTTCCAATAAATGTAAGCATGGAATTTATTACTCGCCAAGTGAACATGGCAGCTTTTTTCAATGAGAAAAATAATTAAATTTAACAACACTAAAATTCAATTAAAATTTCCAAATTGCTTTGAGTCTTTATTGTCTCATTTTGTTAAGTCGTACAATCACATCAATACGATAATGTAATTTCTGCATTATAAATTCTGTTTGATCAGCTACCAGGGATCACTAGCCTTAGCACTGCATTAAACCCTTAAACGTTAGGGAATTCACTAGAATGAACCCTACACCAAGAGGTACGAGAGGAACCAAGAGGAATGCCTTTAAAATTTTTTACTTTTCATTTTCTTGGCTGCATCGGACGTTTGTTCAGGGGGCATCTTCGAGGTAGCTGTTCTGTATTGGTCGGCCATTTGCAAAATTTACAGTTTTCCAACTAAACTGTGTTATTATGAATGAACCCGAGACATTTCGTTTCGTCGCCAAAACAAAAAGCTTTCGTTAAGAATATGTCTATCAATAAGTTGGGCAACCCAGATATTCGGTTTTTGAATTTCGCACAGCGACAGATGCGTGGGATTTTTTTTAACAAATGACTGAACAATAGTTCGAAAAGCTCTAGTGTATGTAGCCATTTAAATAAAAAATAGGACCCAATGCAACTTCTAGGCAAATTCTTTCAAAATTGGTAATCAGACACTACACGAAAAAAGTAACTAAGGTTCAGACAAGACAAAACATAATATTTTGAGTCAGAACAATTTTTGTTTCCAACTAATTTATTGATACATTGATTAACATGTTTCATCTGTTAGGGAGAATTCAATAGGTTTTAACAGTACTTACGGAATACTCACAAGACATGGAAAGCGGTTGTGGGAGGGGAAAAAATGTAATTCGCTAAAATCAAGATAAAAGGAGTTCTAGAAAAGCAAATTAAGAGGCGACAAATTTCCGTCAATGTTTCACGTATTTCTTTTTTAAGACTAAAAGAAACAGTTTCATTTTGAAGTGCTTTCCCAACAATATTCAGTGTCTGCGGGAAGGGAGAACGAGAGAATGTGAGGATGGAAAGAGAAATAGAAATAGAAATAGAAATAAATGAAAACAGGAAACATACAAACCCATAAATCTAGAAAGTGTTATATTAATAGAAAATAGACTGAAAGATGGAATTAGCAAATCTCGTCAGAACGATAAACATTTATGATTTCCAACGAGAAAGAAGAGTCGTTTCTTGTTTTTCCTATTTGTATCTATTTATGTGTTTTCAACTATGTATCGGTTTTGCCTATGACAGTCAAAGCTTTCTTTCTAGTCGAAAAATGCTCCTTCAATTTTTTTTTGCCTTTGTCAGCCAACAACTCAAAGAATAAACAGTGAAATTGAATTCCGGAAATACGGAATTATTACGCTTCTCTAATTATGTCTATCACTATAGATAATCTATATCGAACTCATCTCTCTCGTGTCTACTATTACGTTGCTTTTATAACTTGCCTCTTTTTGCAGAAATACATTTTATACGGTAACTTTCAGCAAGTGGGCAAGGCCTTCTACTCTTCCACATTTGACATTTAACTTGGTGGGACATTTAACACTGAGCAAATAAAAAAAAATTAGTGAACAGCTTAAACAAATGTAAAACCACAAATTTTCATACGAACAAAATGCCTTTGTGCGGATACAGGATGTAATAAAATGTCATAAATATAGAGAGATAATAAATGACGAAATGCAATATTCGCATTTCTACTACAAACAGTCTGCATTGATTTGAACATATGTTTGATAAATGGATATAAAATAACATATTTTAATTAAAATACAAATAAATGGTATTTAAATGCTTACAATAAACGCCAGGAAACATGGGGTGAAAAACTGATTGGCACAAGATAAGCAAAATTGAAGGCCTGAAACGAAATTTCTAAACTTTGAAATCTTAACGGCTTTTCTGTTACATACGTAAATAATTTGTATAACTCTATAATTTAACACAATTTAGCCGGTAGTAACATTATAGTATATTGTAAGTAAGTATTGCAACGCTTTAAATTACACGATAATATACCACATTATTTCAAGTTATTTATGACTGTGAATAATCTGCAGCCAGACTAAGATTATGGACTTCATATTAATTTAATAGAAACAATTCTGAAGAAATTCCCTAACACTAAGCTTACCGGAAAGATGGACACATTCAACACATTCTGCAACATTAAACATTGAATTGACTGCATGGCGGAGTCCTCACTTGATTCCTTTAATTAAATTTGCATTTCAATAATGAATGGATACCATTCAATGGCGCATCAATTTCCTTTCTTCCTGCACTTAATTTCTCACTTAAATTAATTTTTCTAATAGTAAATAAAAATTAACACAACTGACTTGATTAATAACAGGGTACCACAATTTTTATTTTCAATAGGTTGAAACTCATTTATGTTTTATTATCAATGGTACAGACTACCGTGGAATTTATTACCAATCGTAACAATTCTTCTCATGGTCATAACAAGTTATCTACATTGATTCAAATCAACCTGTAAGAGGACAAGTGCACAATTTGCTTGTAAATTTTCATTTATTTCCTGTGGTACTAAAGGTTATTACGAATTGTAATATCCTCTTTACGTAGTTTAAGAAGGCCAATTGAAAATTATGTCTGAAATTATGGCCTGCCCTAAAATGTGTACAATTTTAACTCGTAGTTTGATATCGCGTTGAAGCCTTGCTTCCTTTTCCGTTTCTGCAACTGTCGGTCAGTACTACAACTTTTTTTCTTGTCTAGTTAAGTTTGTGAGTGGTGAGTTGTAAATCGTTAGTTTCCAATAATTACAGGAATTAATATCAATGTTGCGAATTACTCCGGCATGTAATTAACTCGAATGTGGCAGAATTATGCATCGGATCAACAGAACGGAACAATTACGAAACAAAAGTTCATGTCATGCCTAAGTGGCAGGAACGAGGCAATCGCCAAAGAAGGTAACCGCGGAATTGCTGCAAGTTGGTGGCCAAATGCGGATTTGCCAATACCCGAGTACCCAGGTTTAGATCGTACCCAAAATGGGCCAATGGCACTTCAATTGGTACTCCAAAATGGACCAATCGCGTTACTCTCCTTTCATTTAGTCTTAGACGAGCTGAAAGAATATGACATTGACGGTCACAGGTAGAAGACCGATAAAGTGTCTCCCCCTACTTCCCGCACACAAACGCAACAAATTTCCAACACTTGCTGCGCAGTAAATCAAAGATAAAGCAACTTTGACTATATTTCTATTATTTTAAGGTAGAAATAACAATAGTTAGACGTAAGATGAGGTTCGATAAAACCCAATCTGATCAACAAAATCTAGGCGAGACAATGAAAAACCTCGACGAATATTGAGAGTGAAAAACAGTACTCTGAAAAATCAAACTCCTAAGAACCACGCTCTACATACTGTAAATAAAAGCGTTGAAAATACTGTTATACTGAAACAGGTGGTATGCATATAACTAACTACTAAATTTATTCGAAAAACAATACGAAATTTCTCATCAAATCATACTTTTTATCAATGAAAATAGTGTAATTGAACAATGAGTACGGGATAATCTTTCGTGAATGTGTGTAACGTTTTACCGAAGAAAGTATATGTTATCGTAAACTACCATAAATAGTCTAATACGCTATGCTTTTCTTTCCCTTGATCACGAACTCCTTTCTTTCCTTCTTGTTTTGGAATTTAAACGCAAACGACGAACAGGCTGGAATGAACCTTGACAATAACAGTGGTAGAAGAGAAACGTTTGAAAAGAAAACGAAAAATGCAATTGTCACTTAATTGACGCTTAAATAAAGCAGTTGTCTCTGTCATCACCAAACGAACACCACGTATATATATATACATCCATCCATCCATGCATACATACATACAGTTTGAGACACGTGACAAACACACGTGAGCTTTTATATTAGTTAAACCACGTCTCCCCAAAAGTAAGCGACCGGATGTAACGCGTTTGATCGTCGTGTCAGGACCATTGAGAGCATTCAAACTTCAAATGATGGATGCACGAACTTATACCTAAAAAATATAACTTCTTTTTATCGAAATCAATAATATTAAGATCCAGAGTCAATTTATAATATTACAACCATGTCTCGAGTCAATTAATTTATAATACAATTAAAGTAGATTTAGTTAATTAACGATTACAGACTTCTTTTGCAATTTAAAATTTTCTACTTCCAACTGGTTCCCGCCGGTTTGGTTTTACAATCCTGCAAATTTTTCGCGCATCAGAGACCGCGATCGTTGAATCGCAGATCAAGTGGTGTAAATTTTTTACTATTAACGATGAAAACCACAAACAGAAGTAAATCAGCGGGTAATATGTGTGCACTGCTACGTGGAAAAAAGCGTACGAAACAAGATTGGCACATATACACAGAAACGTAGGTGCACCATAAGCAGAAGAAGCAACAACAGACCAATTATATATTTGTATGAACACATTTGTATGCAAAAGGCAGGAAAAAGATTACGCCTTAAACTTATGGGTAGTTCATCATAGCTAATGTAACTGAAAAGGTATTTAATTAGCTACGTCTTGCACGTGTCTGCAGGTATTTCTTGTTCTTTTCCCCAAGACCCTGGGAAAAACCTGGTGCGAACCGGGGAGGAAAACTTACCAACGTGTAATGAATCGCCGTGTGTAAATTTGCTTCTACGTAATGCCTTCGTATTCTCAATTCAAAGGTATTCTAAATTCGTTCCACCCAACCTAATTAACTACAAGACTTATAACCGTTCCTCTGAGACTTGTCGTATCTTACGAAACTATCAATGGCTTGTCAATCAAATTCAGGTGAATTTCAGGCAATAAAGCAAAACATTAATGAATTTTCCTCACACTTGATGAATGTACCACAAACAAACCACTTTCGCGACGATATCAAGTTATATATTTTACAGTTCAAATTCAGGTAACTCGAGCCTTTAAACATGGAGAATATTAGAGGATATATGTGTCCGTCTGTTTTTCTCTGGCTTTATGTCTACGTATATATAAGTGAGACGCTGTATTAATAAACGACCTCTCCTTTTCTCAGAAGTATCAAATTCATCCACTCTTTAATGGCTCATTTTTAGTACTTTTGAGAAAATTTTCCCATGAGGCAACTCCAAACAACCTGAAAGATGAATCTGCCTAGGGCTACAAAAGACACCACAAAGCGTAAAAAAACAATGTTCTGTAAGCTCATCATATTAAAATCCATTAGAATTATATTATTATGTCTGGTTCATGTTTACAATAAATTCGTCTTGCCAAAACCACCGCTGCAGACATGTAACCATTATGAAATGGTAAGCTGCCCTCGAGGGGTTGGGGCATCAGGCAGATGACTCCTGAATAATCGGGAACGAGTTGCAGCTCCTACACCAAAATAATTGGCGATCGCGGAGGCTACGGGGACAAATTGGGCAGCATCCAGGAGGCGACTGTGCAAATAGTCAACATCTGCCAAAAGGCCGCAGCCAGGGCGAGGACGAGGGGCCGTTCAGCTGTGGCGCCAATGCTATCAGACTTGGATGGACCAGGCCCGATGACACGAACTAATTTGACGTGCCGTAACCGACCCGTCTGGTTCCCTCGATCCCATTAATTATTGAAGCAAGCTACAAAATAAGTTCGATGTATCGATGTATGCCTTACCGTGTGTCACGAAACAGAAATACAACGCTTCTCGCCGTCAACGAAAATCCTTTTTCAGACTCTTGGAAAGTATTCAAAAGCAACTGACATCATTGAAATCGTTTAATTATGGTCATTAACCGGTCTCCCTGTGTCAGATTTTCTTAGCCAGTAAACAATCTAGGTTGATCAATCAGTTTTTATTTCCATTAAGTTGTAAACACTTAGAGAATCGATGGCGGGATGTGAACGCTTTGTCAGTCCTCGGCGGGTATACGTCACACCCCAGCCAAGACAAAATTAAAATGTTGAACGAGTTGAAGCAACGAGAGCGAACGAAAATCGAAATTGCATCGGCATTGCAAAAATTGAGAGGCATAAAGGAGTATCAACGACATGATTTCGGAGGGGAAGCCAGACGCAGCCATTAGGATTACGGTCAATAAGAAGAGACAACAAACGCGACGTTTAAAGGGAAAACAAACAACAAATACCAATTGTACAATAGGAGGAATTTAAAAAAAAAGAATGTGAACGCATCACTTGGGAGTTCAATTGAAAAGATGGTAATCGCGTCCAAGTCAGAACTCACATGTACAGAACCCTGTAGTAGCGTAAAACTAGACAAATTAAACAACTGTCAAAGATTAAACGATGAATCTGGACGGAATATTTCTGCAAAAGTAATAGAATGGAACAAGAAGAAATGGAAGAACGGAGACACGAAAAGGTTGTTGACTACCTTAAGGCAATTCAAAAAGGTTATGAGAAAATCCGGTTAAAGTAGTTACGACTGATGCCATTCAGCCGCCCAAGATTAACTCTGGATTCTTTGATATTCTACGATACCCGACGATTCCTTTTTGGCAACTCTGGTAATAAATATCGGAGTCAACAAAACTACACGACACGAGGTGACAGCCTTCTTAATGAAACCCACCCAACACCTTCCAGGAATTTCAAATATACAAGGCCGCGTGCTAAGATGTTTATTACTCGCGTAACTTGTTCACAATAGGAAAAACTTTTATCTACGAGCACCATCCTTCCTTACAAGGCGTTCTCAAACTACTACGATTGTATGATTGTGAGGGGAAGCACGTGTAAAAGTTCAAGTAGTCGGAGTTGAAAGTTTTACTATTCGGAAAACGAAAAATAGATCCGCCGAACGGAGTAACCTTAACTTGCCTAGAAATACGTAAATGTAAAACAACTATAACCGGATGTGATAAAAACAGAAATCTTACCAAAGTTTCCGTCAGAACAGGACCGCTGGCAAAGACTCTTCGCCGATACGCGTCAATTTGGTGAGACCCTGTTAAATGGCTGGCAAATCCGGTGGTCTGACCGGGCTGGGCCGATTTTAGAACCTTTCCAAATTGACCCAACCAGACTGGACTCCCATTCTTCTGGCAGTTGCACCAGACCGAGTGACACCATCATTAAAACATCAAATTCTTTCTCCTGTGTCTTTTTGGACAGTTACAAACAGGACAATTAAGTTGTTTGTATCATCGTTCCTAATTAATGACTACATTTTCTCTTGGTCTCTCTCTCTCTATCTCTTCCAACATTTTTGATACCTCTAGAACGATGTTTACAAGCAAACGACCAAGTTCCAGAGCATCTAAAACCGTTTATACGTAAATTGACGTCGTTTAAACAACGAGGACAACGTTATTAACAGTGAGACGTGAATGATGTCCGTAACGTTTGGTCAGCTTCTGAGAGACCTCACACACTGGCACTGGCGGCACCAATTCAATAAAATCTGCAACGCATGTCACGTCTGGTATCAAATTGAAAGAACACGTTACATCCAGGTGCAGAAATCTTCCCACCTTGATTACAGAATTTTGGAATTTGTCCTCTGAAAGTCCTCCAGTGAGACACACCACGGTTGGGTCCCGGTAGATTCTTGTGCACCAATAACTACGTGTCTCTAGGCATTTCCAATGGGATCAAAATTCTCAGACCTTAGCAAACAAAGTATTTCCATTATAAATGAATTTAATAGCGCGTCCTTTCATCGATTCCATTTAACAAGACCCAACTTCCACATTTTTCAATTTCAAAAAGAGTATCTCCGGCTCCTTAGGAGTCATCACGGACAAGCCAAATTATACGGAACCCAAAATTCTTTTTTCTTCTGTACAACCGGCTATAGTAAAGGTGCTTCGCGGTCCTTTGATGAGTTCATGCCGCAATCAATAGATATATATTTAACAATGTGTAAAAGTCAAAATTCCCAAAGTACGGGTTGCAATAATTCCAACAATAGTTGACTTAACTAGCTTAAATATCAAAAACCAAACTTTTATTATTTATTACTCAGCCCGCTGTTTTGATGACAAATATTAGGCCTGCAACTACTGAATACGTTCAATAATATAAATCTATGTGCAATGGAAATTTTAAAAATTTAAATAAGAATAACAAACGAAATTGGAGTGAAGTATTTGTTTACCTGCCCGGATACTTTCAGTTTTGAGATGTGCAGTGGTCTGCCATGGATTAACAGATTTCCTTATTCATTTTATTGATTCTGACACAAGGCTAATGGCCGAAAAGAGCCAATCTATTATAACAATTATTACAATTACAAATAAAATGGTAACAAAATGTAACAGGCAAATACAATTTATCTGTCCTGTGATTGTAACATGACTTTAGAACAATATTACAAGTACGAAAACAACTGAGTCCTTATTTGAACCCAACTGAAGCATATGCACTGTACTTCGCGACTTGACCACCAATAAACTTTAAGTTTTGGATATAGCTCTACAGTAAGCGAGCTACACGGGGGAGTGGTGGAAGACCGAATAATCCTCATTAAGCCAACTGTTTAAAACGACACCATAAGAATAATGAAGGTGAATGTATAAAGGTATAACGGTCATTAAACCTGAATGGACAATACTTCTTATGTCCGACATTCATTATTAAATGGTAATGAATCTCTTCGAGTGAAGTATGTGCGAGTAGTACCGTATTCTAAAGTTGCAAGTAATAGAAAGATAGCAATTCTGCAGTTCTCACGTACCTGTGAAAGTGTTAAGGAAACTCCGTCAACAAAGGCGATATTAGTGCCATTTTATGTGGATTCGGATGTGGAAAACCTACGCAGAGGCGGTCAAATTGCCAAATGTGGTTGTCTTTGACTAAGCATCTATAAGAATGACAGACTAAGAGGCCTTGGCGGCCAAAAATTTTGTCTGCCACTTGCCAAAAATTTCCCTTTAACGCCTCATCGAAAATCATACATTTAATGGCCTGTAAACTGTTGAAAATGTGCCTTTTCAGTCTCGACGAATTCGTTGTAGTTGTATATGCGACAGGTCCAACATATAAATCAAGACTCAAGTTAGTAGTGCAACCGCGAGTTCTCAGAGTCCAGTTTGTTGACTTGGCAAACCAGAAATTGAGTTTCCTCATTTAAAAATTAGTTCATCCATTAAGTTCTTTCTTATACAACGTTCGAGTAAATAAACGTGGTCGAAATTTTACAAAAGAGTTCGAAATGAAGAAATCAGAAAGGAAAAAAACGCGTTTGCTTTGCGGTAGTTTGACTTTACGGTTCGGTGGACTTGGATGATAACCGTGGTAATGACCCCGCCATCGTTTTAGTCGTCTCCACCAAAACTACTTGGCTTTAATCGAAGTCTGATCGATTTACCGAACGATCCCTCGAACTGACTCATTGGCCCAGCTCTTTGACCCATCGTCATCGCCGCCACGTATGAACCCGGTCTCTGATCCGATCTTCGAAAATAGTTCTCCCTAATTTGGCGTTTGAAAGCCTTAAAATAGATGATGACTACCCTTTATCTAGTCACCCCAAGTAACCTCCACGGTCACGGAAGCCTGTTCCTCCCATCTCTTCGATATATACGGGTTCAGATATTATTTTTAATCTATCCGACATTTATTATCATTTCCGACAGAATCGGTTCTGGAAGAAACAACGTTTCCTAGAGGGACGAAGTCGACCCTCGTGCCAAGCAATTATTCGCGGATGTATGTGTCGGAGCAATTCCTGAGGCTTGAGGTACTTTTCCGTGCGATAGCACTTGGCATTACAGATAATCTACATAGCTATTCGCCGTGCGGTGATGACATGTTACTGTGGAAGGCGTACGCAAATGGAGCCTAAGTTTATAACCAATTTCTATCTTATCACGAGTCTGACAGGCTCCATCTCGAACGTTTAACCCGACTAAACCTTGAGGGGCTTGCATTCCACGTAAACACCTTTATTTTTATACGCTTCAAGTTCGGGAGGAGGAAAACACAAAAACAATAAAAATTCCTTTTTTTGATTCTATTTTTTACTTAAAAATTACGCGTGTACAGCAAACGATACCCCTAAGCTGATGCAAAAAGAATATCATTTTTTTTAAAATAAATGCTTGGATGACACAAAACGTGTACATTAAAAACACGCTTCCGATGTTTTAGGCAGCATATACACAATTGAGAGAGTTGCAAGAATGCGACCATGGGAAAAGGTTCTATTCAAACTCCGTCGACACAGACATTGTGAAAAAATTATGCGAGCCATTTCCGGTAAGCAAGTTGCTCAAGGCAAGTATTCATTCAATCCGGAAAGCCAAGGCCGAAGGCTGACTAATAGGTCTATTAATAAGGTACGAGGATTTTTAAATTTCTGCAAGGAAAATCCAAGGTCGAATTCCACGACGCGTAAGTTTAAATATTACAAAATGCTCAAATGTCGATATTTGACCAATAAGCATATGGCCACTCATTAAAAAACGTTACAGAGATCCAGAAAATACCTCCTTATTAACGTTTCTAGCACCTTAAGATACCGATTCACCTGACGGGTACAAATAATGTGGTATTACAAGGCCTATTGTTTATACCCCCGCGAAAATAGCGTTCCGCAGCTTGGAGACTGTGAACTTAGAGTGTGAATCCTACATGACTATTCTTAAAACCATTAAGACAAAAATAGTCAAAAAATTATAATCAGGAGACAATCTGCAACAACTCAATAAGTGTTGATTGCTCATTAATCATATGCCTTGGGGTTGCCTACTTGCCTCACTGTCTTATATAAAATTATTGCCGGATTGAGAGAAATTTTTAGTATGCGTTTGTAAATACGCTAACGATGGTCGGTCGTAGCCCTTTAAGAAACCTTCGTTAAGGAGATATTACAAATTAGAGACATACCAGTTCGCTGCAAAGGCAATTTGAAACGATTAGAAAAAAATAAGAAGAAAGTTTTTCATAACATTTCTAAACATCGTAGTTTTCGGTTAACTGATGATGGCATGAACGGCATACACCCGCGAGACACCCTGTACATTGAACCGAAATTAAAGCCATAAATGGTGATTGATGACTTTGAGCCATTATTATGAGAGACCACGGTCCCTTAACCATTAACGCTTGCGTACAATGACCAAAGACTGTTCAAACGGGCCATGCCGGCGGCTTAAACCTCCAAGACGTCGGAAGTTTCAAAATAACACAGAAAACCGTATTAGTGAAAAGTCGTAACAATACAATAAAAAAAATATATGAGGAGCGAGAGACACACACAGAATCCGTTGGAGCCAACGCCAAAAAAGTCGACATGGCGAGGAGACGACCAAGAATAAGCCCAAGAAATAAATAAATAAATTTAAGCGGCGCTTATTTTTACTGTTCTCCTTTTGCTCTCAAACAGAAAAAGAGAACTTCTTTTCGTTGTTTTCGTCTTTGGCTTCGACCGGGTATATGGGAAAATTGGAAAACATTAAACTTCGGGCGAGTAATAAACAAATTCCCTGAACCTAGTCAAGCGGTACCTGAATCCTACGAAATTCATTCAAATGCTACATTCAGACGGTCATCCAAGATTAAGGTTGCCGACCACAAATCATGCCGCAAAACTCAATTTTTTTCCAATTCGTTGCAAGTAAACAAAAAAGCTGAAGAAGAAAGCGCGTCTACACTACCAAGACATGGGAGTAGAACAAAGTGATGAAAGACAAATAGAGTGACGATAGGGATAGTCACTCAAATCAACGGGGCGACTGGGTACCTCACCTTATTCGCATAAATCCCGGAAGTGATGATGCCTGTTTTGAAAGTCTTATAACTGATCACATCGAAGAGTCCGTACACCTGAATCGCGTTTCACGAACCCCTTTCAGGTACTTCCTTTGTGGCTGAAAGTGGAGATGGTTTTGAAAATTTCACAAACATAAAGTAAACGAAACGGCAAAATCAATAACTCAAAATGACGTTAATTTAACGTAACTTTTTAAGTTCTGGAATTTAATGGGGCGTAGCAATGGTACGTTAAAAACTGCACAACTATGATAACTCCAAAGCATTAAAGTCATTTATTTTGTAAATACCTGCCAGACGACGAATGCTACCAGGATTTGTTGCTTTCTGTAACTGGTCTAAGAGGGTTATGTATACCACCCGAGACTAGAAAATAGGGTACGTATTGACCCAATTCACGTGCTGCCTCTTCCCATTTAACGCGAAAAAGTCTACTCATATCATAAAGCGACAGCTGTTACAAAAAGAAAATTAATTCCTTGTAATCAACCTCAGTTAACAACACTCGGATTGACGTCAATACTAGATTATTTGTCTGGTTTATTTAAGGAGTGTACTGGTGATTTAGAACCTGGAACTCAAGTCCAATTGACAATTGCTATTTTAATGTGTCTGTCTGACTTGATCAATTCAGTTGTACCCATCGATGGAAATATAGAGCCTAAGAGTTTTTCTACGCCTATGCAGTAAATCACACTGAGAAGCGTGATAAGCGACTGTTGCATTGATCCCTCCCATCCATAAATAGTAGGATTTCGGTCGAACCACAACATTGCAAACGATGGAAATTAAATGTAAAATTAATAAGATAATGAAACGACTGCTATAATAGAAAACATAGTGACTGGAGAAGATTTAATTTTCAAAATAATGAGAAGAGAGGAAGAGATACGGTGACACAGAGGCTCAGGCATCCTAATACGCCTATGGGACCGATCGCGAAGACTGGGAGACCGAATTGAGGAGGCAGTGGCACAGAGGCGAACCCATTCATTCAGTCAATCCATTCTCAGGATTACAATGGACTAACTCGCTGTAGGCATAAAGCAGTTAAGTCTTAGCAGTTTATAAAGAGAAAGACTGGTGACACGCGTTCTCCCGTCATTCATTTATTTAAAGGAAAATAAACTTTTGACTGTAAAAGGATTTTAAAAGTGTCAAACAGGAAAGAAATACCTTCATTTGGTTTTTTTTACCAAACTGATTAATTAGAATGCTTAGTTAAATCAGGGTTCACTGCGAGTACCGTGTGCTTAATCGACTACCTGTTGGCATGCATTTATCGCAAAACAGTAAAACCATCTTACAAGTTAACGCATTTAATAATCTAGAGTAAATGCGTTTCAATATACAAATTCTTGGGGAATTGTATTGTTAATTTGGCTGTAGCAAAATATAATTGACATTAAGGTCACAGAAGTGATTGAGACAATAGCTTTCGGTTTTTGTAGATCAAAAGTGCTTACGTCAGGCTGCATATGCCACATAGCAAAACTAATTCCATTGATCGCAAGTAAATAGTTGTACCTCATGAACATTGGAATTGTTTAATTCTGACCAATTTTCAACGGTGGGTATCTGCATCGATTAGGCCAAAAGTATAACTAGTGTCGTGTTATACTACAAAAATCTCAAAAAATTTTAAATACTCAAATATTTAAAAATATTACAAAAATTAACAATACAATCAATTAAAAGTTGTTGAATGGAAGGAGGAAAACCAAAATCAATCCTGCACCGGTTCCTCCTTGCTGGTGACATACACATAAAACCAAAGTTATTCGACGGCACTTCTGTAATTCCACATTTGTAATTTGCACAAAAATATCACAGATGTTTTATTTCATCAAAGTCATAGCCCGAAAAACAGTTGATTTCTCTTTAAATAATTCCAGGGCAAAGGGCGGCGAACGTACGACGGCATAAGCACGAGTCAACGATCGGGAATGGTCACTTGAACACCATACATGTCCGTTCTCAATAGTGGAGTCCCAAAATAAGAAAGTCTTCTGCACTTCCACAACTCCAAAACATTCTTTTACTAATGCGTGCTCAACAATGTTGAATGGATAAAGAATAAATAAAATACATAGCATCCCTCAAAGTAAAAGTTTCTAGACGAATAACGAAAGAAACAAGAGTCTTTCTTTTATTAGGACTTTTGCTGCGAAGTGGACTGCCATCGAAATAATCGGTTGGAAACCCTTATATCTGATTAAATAATTGTGTATGCACGACCAAGCATTCAATTTCGTCTTGCATGTACTCATGTACAACATGTCACATTACGTTTGCTTTTAGAAATAAAACGAGACAGTGTGCCGATAAGAAATTTAGACAAAGTCCAGGTTCACATACCATAGGCACACATTACGTCTTTGTGGGAACAAAATGCAGAAACTCAAGAGAACTAACTTGTCTCCCATACAACCCAATTATAAAACTTTCCTCTGTTTCCAAAAGCTGGAGCAAGTGCACGGTAAAATACAATATATTGATGTTTTACAAGGAATAAATAATTTCATGAACACTACTTGACCCAAGTTTTGGAGAACTTCTAAAGTTCCCTGATTCAACCTTTCACTAAATGACCTAAATGAATAACTACTCAACTTCTGATGAAGAACCGCACTAAAGCAAACACAGACACACGCCGCCATTCTTCATTCCCATCAACGTTTAATAAATTGCAGATATTCTATGCCTGTAAAATCAACGTCGACATCGTTATCTTCACCTGACCATACTTGTCGACAAACTCCCAAACATGACTGCTTCCACCTATCCAATTCCCTGTACTATCAGACGAAACGCGACCTTGGAAAAGTGAATGACCTTGGATTGGGGTCACTGTCCAGCAAAAATTAGACATTCCATAGGAAAGAAATCTCAATCGAAAAACAAGTTGCAAATTATACGACAAATAGTGAGAGGAGGAGAGAAAAGAAGAGGGAAGAACAAAATTTGTACGCAAGCGTGACTTTAATGAGTAGATTGAAGATGTTTTACCTCTTTTGTATCTTCAAGACACAAAACGAAGATGCTTTAGAAAGAGACCAACAACTCTGGTACAAGAAAGAACAACACCTCTACTACCATCTATGAGTGCTATAAGTAGCCACATGGTGTCGTGAAGGGTCTACTTCTATGGACCAAATTTAGGTGGAAAGGTTGAAGATATCCTACTCGAAGAAGTATGGGTGAAGAATTCAAGTATAATTGGATATTTCGGTCGGGTACCTCTATGAGAAGAAAACCATTTACTTGCTTTCAACTCCTTACACAGGCAAAATGGCTACACAACGGGAGATCAGGTAGACTAGTTGATGAACCCAAGGGAAAATGGCCAATAAACAGGCAACATTCCATGCATTCCACTGCGTGGAAGTTCAATTCTGCGAACTGCATAAGTCGGTCAAATCGATTTATACACGCATACTTTCCAACGCCAATTCCAAATTATTTCCCTCTGGCCTGCCTGCCGTCTAAAAATGAAAATGTCGCTTCGCATCCTAATCAATGAACCGTCATCGGACAACAATAGAGCCGTCAAAATTCTGTGATGACGTACATTCGAAAAACATAATTTCTTTCTCGTCCTCTGTAGGCCTCACCTTAGACTTATTTTTTTTTTAAAGTGCGAACGACAGTTGGCACTGAACACGGATGCTGCCAACTACAAGGTGGACAACAGGTAGGACAAAATGTGTCGTCTTAGTTCAAGAAGCCCACGGAGTCTACACCAACGGAAGGTTGCTGTACATGGAGCCTGCACAAAAGTAGGGCTGCACTATGATTTCTCCCCCTAACAAGTGGTATTCATCAACATTATTTTACATTAGTCCAAAAGGTTAGGCGGCAGATAATATACAAGAAGATCTAGAGGAAATAACAAGGACTCAATACAAGAGCACTTAAAATACGAAACAAATACTTAAGTACGTGTGAAACACTTCAACATTTATTCATGATACTGTGATACGTGTCGTACATCACGAGCTTTATTTTGCATTATAATTTAAAACTTGAACAATGCAAGGGATGAAGAAGCAAGAATCCCAATAATTTAAGATGTGGTGAGATTTTCTGGGTCAGCCAGAGAAAAGAAATTCAAACATCGGATCTTCACCCTGTACCTGACTTACTGATAATGTTGTACAACCGCACTATACTTACTAATGAACAATTGTCATTTTCTAAATCACATTATCGTAACCTATTTAAATCGAACCGGAACTTCTTATATTCGTCCTTGGGAGGGCTGTAATTTCCTGACAAGGACGTGTTTTAGCCAAAACACAATACAAATTCTGGATTTAAGGAGATGGAACTGCAAACGGAATCCCGTAAAAAGGCCAATCCGAGTACCATCCCCGATGGTCATGGTACCGCATGAAACCCCAGTGCTACGGAGTATTACGTTTGAACCAATGTATGAATGTCAGTAAGTACCGGCCCCTCTTCTCCTCACAAAATCGAGACGGGCCGTCGTGTTACCAACCGTATGTGGGCCTCCATCTTTCTCGCCCAACTTTTCCCAAGTCCGAAGGTGTACGCGTTTGTCATCGTGAGAAAAATTTCTTATTCCGCCGGCTCGAAGCGTACGAAGGTAGACCCGTCCCATTGAAGGAACCCGCCACGGATCCGCCATCTTAGACTGAACCATTTAAAATTCTTTAATAAGAAGGCAATTGGACTTCGCGGGCCTTACGATTGGGTCGACCTGCTTTTTTCAAATCCGTTTTTCACTTCTTGGCCGTATTACTTCGCTCTTCCCACTAGGTCCCTCACTGAAACGCACGCAGCCAACGGGTGACACGTGAAACAGACAAGAGAAAAAGGATACAAAGGGCAACTTCCGGTATGCCGCCGGGGTCGCATCCGGTTGTTTTCCCTAAATGGGATCAAATGTTTTAGGCAAGGAGACCCAATACCCAAGAGTTCCCGTCAAATCCCCTAAAAAATGAAATGAGTTGGAACCAAAATGAAAAAGTAAGGAATAATAAAATGTAGTAAATTCTAATAGAAAAGGCAAAACACAGGCGTTTGACGCTTTCTCGAACAACCGAAGTGAAATTTTTGAACAGCAGAATTCGCAGAATTGAATGTCTGAAAATGTTCCTCCCCCACCAACAACTAATATTAAATGATTGTACTCGTTATTTCGGTAAACGTAACAAAAATGAAATTAATCAAAATTAACAATAAATAAAAAATTGCCGTTGTTAATTTAATTAAACACCGACATGGTACGGTGCCATGACAGCAAAAATTTGAAAACGAAAAGCTGAATTTTTGAGAATGCAAGAAGAGAAAGGGGGTGTGAAAAAACCATTTCCGGTTTTTCTATTTTGACAGGCGTTGGAGAAAAAGTTTCTTTTCAACGAATTCCATTTCCACTAAGGCAACAAGAGAAAATGAAATGACATGGCGAATCAGTCCGATTTTAAAGGAGGGAAAATTTTCAGATTCGCCATTTTTTCGCCATGTCGACAAAATTGAAAATTTGAATGGATGAAAATAGAGCGATAGTCGACGAATTAAATTTTTACGGTGGCTGGATTTTTATGATTCGTTTTTTTTCCATTTTAAAATGAACACTTACCAACGTTTCAATCAGCCGAATCTCCTCAGTCATTCCGAACTCTATTAATTTGTTTTTCTATTTTATCGATAATCCCATTCAGTAAATTGTGAATTGTGACGACAGCGAGTTCGCGATTATGTTCACACGACAAAAAAACTGTCTTCCAATTTTTTTCTACATGAGTTCACACAAGATCGTTTCGTAACATACGGGCGCTAATCGTAACGAAATCTGCGCAGCGGAAATCGCAAATTAAAGGAGACTGCTAGAGAGAGTGAGTGAGAAATTTAATGAGGAGGCAGAGGAGAAAAAATTTGTAATGGCGGGGAGAAGAACAACAGAAAGAGTAAAAAAAATCGGGTGTAGCATTCATCGAAAGAAACAGAAATGGGAAATGGCGAGAAGTTAAAACGGAAATTAATCAATATGGAAAGATGTCAGCAAAGGTAGAAATCGCTGTCGTTCGCTGAGGACCCAGAATTCCATCGGTTCTCACTCTCCAACGCATCGGCACGTTTTGCTTTCGCCATTTTAGTTTTGCAATAAACGTTTTTTTTTGCGAAACAATGTTATCCGGGTTTCCGCTCGTCGGCGAGCGAGTTCATTGCTATTTACCACAACTTCCTAAACGTGTAATCCGTTCGAAATCCACACTGCAACGTCGGTAAGAAAAATTTTAAAAAAATTTTTTCTATGAAACTCAAAAGGGAAAAAAGTAACGGTCACACGGGGAGTTGAACTCGCGAAACCCGACCTGAGACGGCAAAGAGCAATAGCCAACTGTGCCGACAAAAATCTCCTGGGTTTTCAGCCAGTCAAATTCCCCTCGTTGCAACGCCGCGCCACGTTCACAACGTTTGAGCGTTCACTTTGTCGTAATCGAAACACTCAGTTTTGTTTTGTTACTTTTTTCCTGATGGAAGATACTCACATCGATGAAGCAACGGGACGGAGGAACGCAGGCGGCAGGCAGGCAACGCACGCACGCACGCGTACGCATGCACGCGAATAAAAATTTCAACTCAACTTCTTTTTCCCTTGGCTTCTATTTTTTTGCTTTACCTGTTTTTGTAAAACTCCGACCAAATATGTCTGTGGCAAACGAAACCGAAGAAAGAAGGAAGGACAAGGAAACGGTGGGGGCCCAGGTTTCAGGTTCGATTTCACCGCGGCCATCTCCTTTCCATCTTTTCTATTTCGGCCGACGATCACATTTTCCACTTCTTTTTTATTACTATTTTTACTTATTGAAAAGGAGAACCCACTAATGAAGGACTGGACGGGTAAAACACAGGTACCGGTTGAGGTTGTACGTTCGCACCCGTTACCCGCTCCCTTACCAGAATAAGTTCCCGCCAGGTATGCACACCTTGTGGTTATGACAGTCAGATGAATTACTCATTCAGGAAGAATTATTCTTAAAAAGAAGAACCTAAAACGAGACTCCTGAAACCCGGCAGGACTTACTACCTTACTTATAACTAAGTCTACAAAAAGTTGTCAATTTATTAATCTTACGGAGGGTAGCACCCTGAGAGGATATCAAGCAAAATATCCGTAGTGGTGGTGTGCTGACGACAGAAATGCGTAGAAATTGCTTTTACGACTTTCGGGGACTCACCGAACCTGTGTGTGGCCCCCGGAAAAGTTTGTTTCTTTTAATCGGCGACAGAATGAACTTCTTGAAGGAGCGACGGTCAGAATGTTTGAAATGTGTAAATTTAGCACGTGATCGGAAATAGACGAGCTGGCAGCCAACGTCTAAGGACTGTCTTTCTCAGCTTCTGTCGGATGCTGTCGTCACCAGAGTCTCTGAGACCGTACAGAGTTTATTGAAGGCAAAGGTAAAGTGTGTTAAACGTTGTGATACCTTCTGTCTAGACGGTTGTCCGGATCATCTGCTGATCTCTCCGACCAGCAGAACAGCTGAACAAACTCCCACGACACGTCCTCCAGACGCACTCACAACATCAAATTGGTACCTACACCAAGTCAGATTTGGTTTGTCAGACTATGTTTGGCACGGCTACTGCACAACCGGGCACCTACCAGCATTGTTATTTCCACCTTGAACGTCTTCCATTCTCCGTCGAGTTGTCCACAACAACCTGCGGAGGTGTTTGTCCTCCCCAGAGGTGTTGTTTGGTTTCCTTCGATGGGCACAGTGTCCATCTGCTGGAACTGATACGAGTTCTCTGATGCGAGAGACCCTGGGGTAGATATCTCTTTCTGTTTTCTAGTGTCTTTCTGCTCGTCGCACTCCTTCCTTTGAATCTCTTTTTGGAGACAGAAATGACTCATGTGTATTTTGTTGAAAGAATAAGCACGATTCATTTTGTTTCCAATTCCATGTGTGTTCAGTTGGAATTCTGAGGTCAACCGCACCTCGATCACATTTCTCCGCACGCCAACAACGGAATCTCATCCTCAAACTCCAGGCCTCCTTATTCTTCCATAATTCATTTTGTAATCGAAGGCAGCATTCAACTCGTTTCCACAATGGTCGTCGCCGTCCTTTTTCTCTTGAAAGTCCTCCTCTTAGCATTTGCTGGGATTATGGACCTAAGGTTAGTGAGCAAGAGGTCATGTCCACAAGATATTGCACGACGATGCAGACAGATACAAATTGAAATTTTAAATTCGCATCGGACGAAAGAAGGAATACGGAACAGATGACGGTGGCCTGATAAGGTTGTACGGAAGCAGAAAATTAGTAGTTCGACAAAGGCCAGGTACTTCACTTCGCCTGGTACCTGAAACGAGCAACCTCACCGAGAGGCAATGTAATTTATCCGTTTTCTACGAAAACCGGCAAACAGAAGGATAAGCTGCCAAACGTCAGCCGGTGACGTCGTCTTTCAAAAATAGATGCCCCCAGATACGACAAAATGGATCTTTCGCCAAAAGGAAAATTTCTCTCTGGCAGCAAGTCCTGCCCAACAGGTACCACAGGCAAGGAATTAGGGAACTCAGGGAGATTGTTCACTTCTAAGCGGAAGAAAGAAATACTACTTAAACTGGGTACTTTAAAATCCTTTCGAACTTATTTTGACTTTCCTTGGCGATTGTTCTAGACAATCAAGTCGTTGACCCGAATTTTTAAACAGAACTTTTGGCTTTTTGACCGGTTTTGGCCGCCGCCGACTCCATTTTGATTTGCCAAAGAAACACAAGCCGAGAGGCAATTGTCTTTGGTGTCTTTGCTGACGGTTGCTGACGTGCCCGGCTGCACCTTCTTGTCAGATGAAGAGTCCACGGGTGACTGCTCCCCCCCCCCCCGACACTTCCCCACAAAATAATTCACAAAAATCAACCGTAATTGTCTTCCGTGATGGAAGAATTAAAAGAAGAAATCGCCGACTTGTCTGCCAGGCCTGACTGGAAACAAGCAAATAAATAATCCATTTGATCAGCCAAGTATATGCCCGCCTGTCAGGACAATGCACCTCACTCGTTAAGGAACTAGTTTTGTGTTCATCAGACGTCCTGTTCGATGAACGAGCATTCCCCGGTGCTTGATGGTACTCGTTGAAAGAACACCATCGATGCTCACTAGACCTGCCGACCAAGTAACCACCAGTCAAAAGGACCGGACAATTTCGCTTCCTGGCGGGTTTTACTTTATCACTTGCCTACCTTTCTTTATTTCTCTTTCAATCTTCGACTGCGAACGGAACCAAGTTTTCACCAGTAGTATGTGTGCTCCCTGACACCTGAGTACTTCTTGCATCGGTTCTCGTCAGGATACACCCAATTCCTGAGAGCATAAAAACCGCCAGACACTCTAATGGCGTTTTCCTTTGGAATCCCAAGAGGAGATTTCGGAGATTACACTTCGGTCCTTAACAGTGTATTTATTGCCCCTTCATCCTGCTCAAGACTTTTACTACCTGTTAAATACAACTTGTTCATGGGCTGAGTGCATACGTCTAGGTCGCAGACAGGTCCTGAAAAGACGGAATAATAATAAATATTAATCCGAATGTTTCATTCGGATCGATCATCTCGCATCATCTTTTAAGTCTGAGAGTTAACTTTCTGCTGAGATGAGTTCGAAAGTCGTTCGACCATGACCAGCACCAACAACAACGTCAGCCACCGGTAACGGTCCCATCGCCAGCACAGAAACACCCTGAAATGGCTCCCTCACCCAGGGAAGTAACACGTGGGATTAGATAGGCAAGCAAAACAGTGATGTTGAAATATGTCCAGCGAAACTTCATTAATACAAGTGTTCTGGTAATTGTAGTAATAGTAGTAGAAGTAGTAGTTGTTGTTGTTGTTTTTGTTGTAAATGAAGCATTTAGCAATAAAAAGCATTCTGAAAATTAGTGAAAATGCTGCTTTGATCGGAAAGGCACGCTCGAATTCACTCCGACAATAACTCAGTGTAAACTCGTACTACTCTCACAGCTACCGGTACCGTCCTAAACATGCGGCCCACATCTCGTCCATCGTTAATCTCCTCCTTCTCCGGGGACGTCCACTTCGAGAAAAATGCTGCATTGTTCCCACAGCTTCTGGCATACGCAGGACTCTCCCCGTGTGTTCAATAGTGGCCCTGCGTCTTGAAGAGCCAAACAAAGCCAAAGGCCAGAGGTAGACCGATCTGACGGTTCGACTAGAACGAATTTGCCCAACTTAAACATCCAAGGACTAATTGGCAATGAATAATAAATTGCAGAGCTGCACATCCGCGGAGGCGAAAGAAGGCGTCCATCAGCGTCTTTCAAATTAGAACGGCGCCTCTGCTTTTAGGGTTTCTGCTTTTCTAAGTGGCGTAGGCAGACTCTCTCAAAAGAGCTCTTAGCTCAACTTGTAATTGCAACCTGAACACATAGGATGTCCCAACAATGGCCGATCACCTTGCGACCTACTAACAACATAGTTGGTGCCCTTTCTCTTTCGTCCAATAAATAAATAATATTTAATTAATAACTCTGATTCCTTAATTAAGCAGGTGTTGCGAGGGACTGCTGAAGGCGGATGAGCCAATGTCTTTCTTCCTCAACGTTTCCATCATCCTCTTCCGCTCTTCCTTTTTACTTCTTGCCTTGTTTTTTTTTTGTTACCTTTGGGTCCCCCTCGGCGGTTACACCGGTAACATCCTACCGTGATTAAGGTGCTCGCCCACCGTGGATCATTTTTCTAGTTCGGGAAGCAGCCAGGCGTTTAATAAACTCGGTTGTATGCAATCTGACTGGTGGACGAAACATTAAAAGCAATCATTGGTTACACTACTCTATTCTTAGCTGGTTTTGGTGAAATTAATTGCCTAGGCAAAAACCGAAATTGGGTTTCTGGAAAATTGCTTTTACAATTCGTTTGTGGAGTTGGTTTGTATGCTTTTTGTTTCGTTTGACAACCCGAGAGGAGACTGTGGAAGACAGAGCCTCCTCCTCCTCCTCCTCCTCCCCCTCGAAAAAAAATGAAAAAAAGAACATTGGAGTGATGACAATTCCTCCACGATGGGAAGGTAGCGTCTAGGCATATGCCCAAAATAAATGGTCAAGGAGCCGACTTTCAAGTTGGCTCGATACCCCGAGCACTTCAAGTAAAAATACAACGAGAATATTTAAATTTCGAAAATGTTTATAAATAGAGCTCCTTAACTCATTGTTCTTAAGGATCTTTTCTTCGCAAGGACGAATTCCTTCTGACCGAATGTTGACTTTAGAAAAAACTTGGCGACGGAGTGAAGGCAGAATGTTGACGACCTAAAATACCTGGAGGGTACACGTCGAGAAAGACTGGTGTAAACAATTAGCTAAGTGAACACAATTATTGCTGATGAATTTATTTGGTGACTGCTGCCCCTAACATCTCATGAGAGGACAGGTGAAATGATGAGGTTTACATCAATGTTTTCGGGAGTAGAGAACTTGGTAACGGCACTTATGGAGTCCAATGCCACTTGCCAATTACGAGTATCGGTAAACATGTACGCAGTAAACGTTAGACAAGAGATAATGAAAGAATACAGAGCAGGATCCCGTGGTGGGTTTAATAATTAACGAATTAATAACACACACGACCGGAGGACCCATCGATTCAACCGAATAATCTTAAGAAACCAGAACCTCCTCACATCGGATGAAAAAAATCACCCGCTAAAACACCAGACCGAGCAAAAACCCGTGAAAATTAATTTGAAGTAAAAAAAAAAGACGAAACAATTAAAGTACCCGAGGTTGAGTAAGCGTTTAACTAGCATAGCGGGGCGGATGGGTCGTACAGGACGGCGAGTACTGTAGGAACTCCTTAATCCTACCCTGCTGCGACTTACAACTTAATTTCTTTTAGGGAAAAAAAGAAAATCTGGTGGGTTTTCTTGCATAACAAAAACCGCCTCGTTAGAGAACGCCGGTAACCCGTGTTAAGCAACCTCTCCCACATGAGTACCCTTTGGATACCCAAAGGCGGTCGAGTTTTATAACTTCCGAGACCACTCACTTTGCGCATCCGAGAAGTTACGAGTAGACTCCGACGGAGACAACGGGTATCTTCAACAGAAGTTACAACTCCCGCAGCGTTTAAGCCGACCATCGGAGTACGCTCCATTTAAATTACAACACCTGACTACTGATTTGTAATGCATGTAACTGCACGTGTCGAAACTCTTCCACGGTGACAACGGCTACTTCCCCGTGACGTTAGTTACAATTAATTTTTGAACAGACGACAAGAAGCGACGACCAAACACCAAAACACAAAGCTCTCCTTTGCCGAGCAAACATGAAAATTATTGCCAATAATTAAGTTAATGAAATTAAATGCAAAACAATTCAATTAATTGTTTTATTATTAAAATTAAATTTTTTTTTTTATAATTACGACTAATTATTTGCGTTATTATCTTACTTCGAGGTGCATTAATAACTATAATAATATTATGTAGTAATGTGAGTGCCGCTAGCCTTTCTTTTCTCCCGAAATGCAACAAACGACCAAAATACTGAAAATCAGGCGACCACCCTCATCTACTTACATAGAAACCTACCCATTTAAGGTTGTCTATTGCCCTCCACCTGACACTACCGGCTGCGGTGTTAAGTGTCCACCAGACGAACCAACGGGGCCACCTTAGCCCAAGCCGACGTCTAAGGCCATCATCACGACAAATCCGAGAATTGTGGCTGAAGTGGCGAGTTTTCCTCTTCCACTGAAAAACAAATTCTGCTTTTAGTTGGACCAAAATTAAAGGTATATTTAGGTTGAGATATGTTAAAATTAAGAATTTAAATCAATGTACAATTAAATATATATAATATGCATAAATGCAGTTTTAGAATTGACCAGCAATAAAAGGAATGAAGCACCTTGTTGCTTATTAAAATAATTATTTTATTTTAATTTATCCACGGTAAATAAAAGTTTTAGTTGACTATACACTTATTTTACTGAATAATAATGACATTATTGTTATCGATTTTTACTATAGAATTCTGTCAACAATTGGTAATGATTGAAAAAGTATATGAGGGAGATACTAGAAATGCATGAAGTGCAAAGAAAATAACCGAAAGTAGTGCAATTTCTGGCACACGAACTCCCTCTCTCTCTTCCCCCCCCCTTCCTCCCAAGTTATGACAAAGGACGACGTTAGCAAACCAATAAGTCAGAATTTCACTGAATATTGTTAGAAATAACTCAGGTACCGAGAAGGCTAAAAATTCCCAAAATTCGAAACCTGAGGCTGAATGTTGTGACCATCGAACGAAAGAAACATCCGAGAGAGCAGACAAAAAAAACGTTTTTAAAATAAAACAAAGTGAAGCTTAGGGGATTCATCCGGGTGCCAACAAGTACACATGATCCACACTCGGTATGTGTCACACATATTTTGACCGAACCTTTCTCAAATGTTGTGAAACCTCTCTGAAAGTAAAACAAAATGAGTAACGTAAATTAAAACAAAAAAAGCCAGCACAGTCGACTGCTCTCAATTGAAGTACCTGGAAGTGAACTCGATTTCAATGTCAGTACCCGGAGGTTATTGACACGACTGAAAAAGATCCCCTAAAAACCCTAAAACGGAAAACGGGTGATGAGCACGGGGTGACCGGTTAGTCCTCACGGTACGAGGGAAAAAAAACCGTTCGTTATAAGCGAATGAACGGCTTTGGCCGACCGGGACAGACAGAAGGACGGACGGACGCATTCCGACGGACTACAATACTTTGGCCTTGCTTTTCTCTTACGAGTTCATTCAACTCTCTTCGTCAGACGTTGCTAAACTGCATTCTTTTACTTTCTACTCGTCCATCCTTTCCAATTCCGATTAATTACGCTTTCCGAGTTTTCGGCGGGTTCACCGTGCGGGCGAGCACCAGGGGGAGGCACACGGGTAGCTACCCCTCGACCGAACGCCCAAACAAACTGAAATCTCAACGGAACGGCCCACCGTGCCATCGGTCACCCATATCGGTTTATTGTTCTGCTTTACGACTGGTAATGATGAGGGTCAAGGTCACATTTTCTAGACTTTCTTTTCACCTACCAGGTACATGAGTTGCACATACAGGCGCACAACACACATACACTGCCACTTGAAATTCTCCGAATTCCACATTGGAATGGAGTTTTAAGAATGAATTCGAAGCGGGTTGACATTGCATTCGGACGGAGGGACACACGCAGGTAGGCAGGCACGGACGAACGCACGCATACACACGCACACGCACTGCCTCCTTACAAAGCCCGTTTAAACTTTCATTGAGGTCTTGACAGGTGCCATTATGAGACTCTCGTCAAGGGAGCCTGTTCCTCCAAATGTTTCGCCAACACTTTCCTCGTCTTACAACCATTATTTGAACCCACAATAAAGTCATTCGCCATTCGCAAGCACACATTTATACATAACACACACACACACACACACATAAAAGCACTCCCAGACCCTCCCGGATGCCAGCCAGATTTTACGTAAGCACACACACACACACAACGATGCTAATAAATTTTTTAACCGACTTGTTATTTATTTCATTCATTCGATTAAAGCCCCGTTTGTTGGTTCATTCTTACGTAGCTTGTTTCAGGTACAATTTGACCAGATGAGAGACACTGCATTTCAGCAGTGTGACCCACAGAAAAGGTTTCTCTTCTGACTACACTCTCCATCGTTAAAAAAAAAAATTGATTGTGAGACACGGCGACGAACACCAGAAAGTAAATGCGATAAACGAAAAAGATAAAAATGAACAAAACTAATGAAATAGATGAACGATTCCCAAAATGAAAGGAAAACACAAAATACGACAAGATAAATAACGGTTCTAGCACAAGGAAAAGAATATTGGTTAAATCAAAGAAGAATAAATATGATTAAACAAAATAGAAGTTAACATAAAAAAAATAAACCAGAGGAAAACAGAGAGAGAAGAATTTAGAAGTGTACCGGTGGCGTTGAACATGCTGTTTTTGATATGAGAAGATAGAAGTGACACATAAGGAAACAGACGAATACAAGAAGGAGAAAAAACAAAAAAATTACACAAAATACAATTAAATAAAATATTTTAACAAGAAGTAAAGAGTTTTAGGGAGGAAACGAGCAATGGAGCCATCGAAGCAGGCCCCAGTGATGTCCCTGAGTCGAGGGTTCGGTGTCCAGCAACAGGAGACCGACAGCAGGCCATGACCCCAGCAAGGGTAACTTCCAACTTTTATGATGCAAACGACAGGTTCGGTACCTGAACTATCCCCTTCCTGTCAACTTCAGCTTCCCATTTGATTTGTCCATTTTAGTCTAGGCGGTTCGGTTGTGCTCAGAGCGTTTTCTCCAGCAGCTCTTTCAGTACTGCTCTCTCTCTTTTCCCCAATTTCTACTTTATTTTTCCTTCAAGTATATGGTTCGATTATTATTTCCTTTTATTTCTTCTGCAAAGTCCCCATTACTTTTTTACCCCGGCTTTTATTCCGGTACATTCATATTTTTCAGGTTGCTCATTGTAATTTCCTCCCTTACATTGTGACTCCACATTAGCTGACCTACCAAGGTTTTTTTTATGGGTAGCGTGTAAAAAATGAATTCAGCACGAACCGGAATTATGAGGAGTATGGCGAATTCTCATCAGAAAAATTGATTAGATACACAAATAATATTACTTAACGTCGAAGATTACTGTTTAATAGCAAGAATGTCTGCATCCGAGCCAGATTTCCCAATCGTGTCGTTCGATTTGAACGGTGTGAACTCACACCTGGTGGCTACAC
Source organism: Polyplax serrata (assembly GCA_037055365.1). Lineage (NCBI taxonomy): Eukaryota > Metazoa > Arthropoda > Insecta > Psocodea > Polyplacidae > Polyplax > Polyplax serrata. The sequence goes on from JAWJWE010000007.1 coordinate 2,036,154, forward strand.
GATTGTTGCATGAGCACCATACACCGTGGTGCAAGGTCTTTCCGTCGGACCTGTTTTTCGTTAGTACTCGTTCAAGTTAGATCCCATGGTCCCGTGTATGAATATAAAAATTAAATGAACAAACGTGCGAGACTCTAATTGAGTTCGAGGACTTTCCTCCGGCATTCACGATTAGATTCATCGGAGAATCATTGAATTGGCAAAACGAGTTGGTGCCAATGGCACGCCAGGTATGCCAAGAATCCATTGACTGCAGACGACTTCCAGCTTTCCACTTCGCCTCCTTCTGTCACCTCCTCAGCCACTCCAAGTACCCGATGATCGATTCTCTTCGCTCTTTTGCATTTCAAATGCCTGCCAGCCCGCGAGTCTGCGCGAACCTGTGGCATACCTGCATACACACACTCACACACACACACACTCACACACACACACACACACACTTCCTCTTCTTTACTTCCGGTTAACCTCTCTCTCTTTTGTGCTTCCCCAGACCAGAGGAAAGGTTTGATTCAGAATTCTCAGGTTTTAATGACAAAACAGGTGACATACAAGACATTAACGTTTAAGTCCACTCCATCATTTTGTTTTCTTCCTACTCCTTCTCTGAATACCCATCTTATAAAAAATTGATTATCTTATTATGAGTCTCCCAAGAATATGAACTTGTCAAAATTTCATTTTCTCGTAACATATAAGTGTTTCCTGGTGTATTTCACATGTAACATTACACAAAAAACTTAGGGGATTTACCGCGAGGCAGAATTCTCGACTACTCCGGTAACTTGCCCTGTCTGGACCGACTCAAACAAATTACATCTCTTCTTGTTGACTCTGCGTTGTTGACACCTTGCGGAACTGCTTTCCGTCAGTTCTGTCCCCTAAGTACAAGGACGAACCCCTGCCTCAGTTAATGCATAGATCCTTTTTCACGGCGCCCAATGCATAGGTTTGTCCTATGTCCGGGAACCACACGGGGGAGGAATCTGATTACGTTTACTATTATTATAAAATCATGAAAATCCACCTTGAAATGGTATCATAAAAACAACACTAGGAGTACCTATCCAACAAGCATAGATATTTCTCCAAGTTTATAAGACAAACGAAAACTCCCCTAAAATAAAAAAGGACTCCGATGGTGAGCTATGGATACTAAAAACAATGCGTGTATGCGCGGTAGCGAATTGCGGAGACTGCGCGTAGTCCATAGATGGAGAGCAACAAAAAAAGTAGAGGAATTAATCAAAATATAATAAAATAATGGGTTTAAATGATTAATGGCGAATTGGGGCGGTAGCGTTTGAGAATTAATTAACGATGAGTGGCAATTGAAATTTGAAATTGTAGAAAGCTGTGTGAAAATTACGACCCCCGGAGACCCCGAGGTCCCATCTGCGAGCCATTGAGGGCCTTAATTTTTAGTCCAGGGATAGTAGAGCACCAGTCGAGAATGGTGGGTTGCTACCCGGAGTAAGACAATGACTCAATCACGTGGGCAAATACCTGGTACCCGCCGGAAGTGGCGAAATTACCCGCGGAAAGGGCGGTCTTTAACGAGCGCAAAAAAGAATTTCCCACATTGCGAAACGAAACAACCGTTAACTTGGCACTCGCTAATTTACGGTCCCTTCAGGTACCCCAGGGTTTCTTTCGCTCTCTCTGTCTCTGTCTCTCTTTCCACAACGAAAAGGATCCTCTCTGAAATTGAAATTTAGGTGACTGTCACAGGTAGGATTCCCTGCGAAACGTTCCGGCAGCAAAAACGAGTTAGTCGAGGAACAAAATGGACACAACCGACTAATTACTTGTCGGATTTCATTTATGATTTATTGTTTATTAATATTCCTTCGTTCAATCAATCAATCATTCTTTTGCACCGCGTACTCCTTGCCCCCCCCCCCTGACACTCTCCACTTATACTTCCTACACTTTACAATTTCCATTTCATGCTTCCTCTGTGTTAAGCCATTCCGCAATATTCTTTGATTATTCCGTTTGATTGACACTCCATTTCGTTTTATTCCATTGTACCTCTTTTAGGTTGAACCCATCAATCCGTAGGTTAATCCATCCCTTTCAACCCCCGGGAAAAAATAACTTATTTGTTTTATTCGGCGATTAGTCAAACGCAAAAAGGAAGCAGTTACGGGCAGGGATTGAAAGATTGCACAAGCAAACAGAATGCCCAAGTGTGTGCCCCTGGCCGCAGAACAACGGCGAGGCCACAGCTCTTTTATTTGTCCACGTATTGAAAAATATTAAACCAATTTGGTTCATTCTTTAAAGATTCCCGTCGCCTAAATCTTTTGGGAGTCCTACCTGGGAACGATTCAGCAATATCACATGATCCGTCACGAATCAAAGATCTGACCATCACGTGAGAGTGCAACTTCCCAGTTCAGTTGCATCAAGGTGACGGGAACTCAAATGAGATGCGGTTCTACCTCATCAAGCTCCTGACAAGAATGCAAAGTGCATGAAACATGTTCTTACATGGAGGCTACGTGTGGCTGCACTTGAAAACTGCAGAACAATTATGTAATTTAAGCATTAAATTGGCCTGGAAAGTAATAGCCTGGGGAGGGAAGGAGGAAGGGAAAGAATGATGCAATCTTTGCGTCACAAAAATGGCACAGACGGGAAGACTATTAATAGATATATAGATCGTAAAATAGGAACTCCATATGAATAATCTAAAACAAACGCAACACAATATTACACAAAACTACACTTAAGAATTGAAGGTAACTCTAATCGGTGTTCAAAAAATATAAAAAAACGAATAGCCGTGATGTCATTCTACAATTCTCAAAGAAGAAGAAGAAGAACAATAGGAAAATAGAAATGAAATGAATATAGTACAAATGAAAGACATGAAATTCTCGGCCGAAATTAAACACAATGATCAGAAGATCACGACGTTTTAATTTACCAATTACTCTGATCTTATTTTACGACAAAGATGAAAGTTTCTTGATACAAATTTGTACGCTACACATGTGATGTAAACAAAAATCAAAAATACCTGAAAATATAATATATATATGATTAAAAATTGCATTAAGCAAAAGCTAATTTCAATTCCACAAAAACTAGTAAAAAATAAATAGATAAATAGAAAAAAATTATTAAATTACAATTCAGTGAAGTTTCTTTTAAAAAGCAACGTTAGAGTTAGTTTGTGTGATGAACTAACTTTTTACTAAGCGACAGAAATTAGCTTCTGAAATACAGAAGAGCCTGATTCTGAACAAAACACAAACGACTGCTGAAAAGATGACGAAAGAAATAAGACCAAATAAATAAGATAAGTCAAGCACCACCACAAGACAATGTTGTGTGCAGTTTCTGGAATGTTTGAAAACGGCCAATTAGTAATAAGTAAATAAATAAATAAAAAGGCAACCTCTGTCTAAGTTCTATTGAAATAAATCTAATAATTTTAATAACAGGGATACCTTTACATGTCTACGCCACGACTTACAGTTAAATATGGAGTCAATCATCTGACCTTTCGCCCATGAACTATTGTAGTTTTGTGAGAATTGGAAAATGGTCGTTTAACACTAACGAGTACTCCAAATCGATTTTCAGGTTTCATCAATTCTAAAGCCGATACCTTGTTTTTCTTATAACCAAGCACTCATGGGTCGCAGTATTCAGGAGTAGGTTCCTAATTGACCCGCATCACATCAGTTCCAAAAGAACGTGGCTGTATGATCAGAGGTCGAGGAGTTCCGTCGGGGTAACAAAACAAGAGAGGCAGGTAATGCCAGAGAGAGAGACGTCTTCTTCAGCTGGGCATTCGCAGATAGGAGGAGACCCTGTTAAATAAGAGTGTGCATGCGTGTATGCCTGCGTATGCGTGCGTGCGTGGGAATCTCAGGAAGAAAATTCTACCTCCGTTCGTGAATTCGGTTCTCACGCGTTCGTCTCTCTCTCTCTCTCTCTCTCTCTCTCCAATACGCAGTCGTTCCCCTTTTTGTTATAGTTAGACATTTCAAAAAAAGCGCAGACTATGTTCTCATGACCCAGATTGCCGTTTTATTGCATTCACACTCATCGACGACCGCTCGTTTTTTCAAGCTTACTACTTTGTTCCCGAGTATTTCCAACCTATCCCAAAACAAGGCCAAACTACTCTAGAATAGTTAATTCTGACGCCATAGAAAACACATGTAACTTTTGCAGAGCAGATAGAACTAAGAATGTTTTTCAAAATGAATTCCATTCAGATTTCCTACCAGAAACAGGGAGCATACTATGAAAGGGCTGATTTTGTGAATTACAACTACTACCACGAGAAGATGGGATAGTGGGATAGGCATTCGATATGTTTTCATCATAGTGAAAAAAATCCTTGTCGGAAGCGTTGTGAGAAACGATTTGATTAACTTGTAAGGTGAGAAATTACAAAATGACTTCAAAATGATTTGAACACATGGGAATTCTTGTGAACTGCATAACATAATTAAAATCAGAACCTGTGACTAGGTATTGTAATACTGAATAAAGCCTGACGGAAAATTGTTGAAGCTCAAGTGTGGTCTTAAGGCACCACAGCTTAAGTATTTCCCTCCGATCTAGTTTTATGTAAAATCGAAAAGCCAAATCAATACGGCACCGTTTGAAGAACCCCCTGTACCAGAGGACAAAACGGTAGTGCTGTATGATCAGAAATCACACGGGTTGCAACATGAAACCCACACTTCTAGATTGCCAAGGTAATAGAAACATAAAAACAATTGCATGCAGACGTCCTAGAAAGTCGCCGAAGAATGTCGACACTCCCATAAATGTCAGGCTGTTTTTTTTTGCGGAAATGACCTCAGAAGAATGAATGAAATGAGCAAAATGGAGTGAGAGTGAGGAAAGTGACAAAAAATAGCAAAAACAACTACAGTGAATAGAAAAGCAGAGCATGAAAATAATTGATGTTAGGCAGTGAGAATTTATTTTAAGATCAGTGAACGGTCTCGCTCGGGTTATTAGCTTCAAGTGACCCGGGGAATCATCCAAAGTGGCTGGGAGGAACAGTAAAAAAGTCAAAATCAAAGCTCCTTTGCTAAACTTTTGAATATGCCGACCGACAAAGGGACAAAGTTACCTTCAAGTCTCATCAAATCTGCCAATATCGACACTTTCTACTTCACTGCCCATATGATGCGTAACCCAAAGGGGTAATTCTCATCAATGAGAAATTAACTTTTGCCTTGTGCAAGACGACAAGCAACGGTCTTATTCTCTCTCTTGACGAGGCACCCAGGACGACGGCTAGGATAATAAAAGGACAGGTCGAATTGCGCAATGGGACCTATCAAAAACGAATCTAAACCGAAATTAATTACCCGGAGCAATGAAAAAGGGGCAGAATTGGTAGAATAACAATAAAACTACGATCTAACGAGTTCTCAAGTAAAGGGCAAGATGCTAAAAAAACATTCACCAAAACCGGAAACGTGGCACGAAGTTGCGTGAGAGGCAGCATGATAGTTGCGGTGCATAAGGGTTGAACTAATTCTTCCGCATCGGTACCACATCGCTTAGGTACGAAGAAGATCCAACACACACGTCTACCGGAAAGGGGTGGTTGTCGAAGTTGTTTTTTGCGACCTCACCAACGCCGCAAATCTAATCAAGTGGAAAAAGGAAGAGTTAGACGAAGAGAAGCGCAACCTTCTTGTTGGTGCCCCAGCGAAAGATCGGAACTACCCGCTGGGTACCTGAACACATAGGCCGTCAATCAGACACACGCGAATTCAGTTTATTTGTGAACGATAGTAGTCATTTTAGTGCTATAAATAACCAGAGATTAAAATTTTTCCAATACATTCGACGGCGTCAGTGTCCTCGGTCAAAGTCTCGCTCCTGTTCTGTCTCTCTCTCTCTCTCTCTCTCACAACACAAATTCACCAAGCGATATAGCTGGTGGCTTGAAACGGTGGCTAAACCTATTTTCTATGAATGGAAGTCAAGTCACACTCACCAAGACCTGTCCGAACTAATTAATGAAATAATAACAGCTACGCAGTCGACTGGTGAAATTGCAATTTAATTGCAGTTACCTAAGCCCCAATATGTGGTAGCAATCGATGATCGAACCGAGTTTTAGAAAACAGGTCTGACAAAAACAACAAGACCACCTTGACTTAGACAGGAAGCGAAGCCTTAAGTTGTGAAAAACAAAAAGTTTAAGCAAAAACATGCTGACAGGTAATCAGGTAAGGATTAGCTGGAGAAAAACACCTGCGTAATTATTTTAACTGCAGGAAACTTTTGTTATGCATAATAACTGTAACTAGTTTCTCACCGTCAATAGCTTCATACCTGTACATAAACTTACAGATAAGTTTTTAGTTATTCAAAGATCCTTTAATGTTATGCGCTCTTCAAGGAATAGACTAATATATGTTTTCTATTAATATTATACTACTTTGAATTGTAGTTTTTGTACCTCTACAATTTTTTACATTGCGGTCTATCTGGGTAATGCACTGGTCCGAGAAGGCTACTCTTTAGAATGTTTCCGGTGTCTTCGTGCCATAGATTTACCCGCTTCCACCTTCACGTTGGATATAAAAAGACGCTGAAGTGCCCTGGAAGGCGTTACGTGACGAGGGCCAGGTGCGTCGTAGGACCTCCAGGTGTTTCCTTCGTGTGCCGTGTGCCCCGCGTCAAAAGCATCTCCTAGTCTCTTGATCCGAAGCAATTAGAAATCACATCTGCACGCATCTTCAACCCCAGAAGAAGAAGAAATACCACCCTCCTGCCCGATTGTTCCAAAGCTTTTTCTCATTCTCCCTCTGCCCTCTCATTCTGACTAACAATGACCGAATATGTTTTTGTAAACGAGTCACAGTCGATTTTCAGAACATAAAAACCGTGTTCGATGGGAGGAAAATTTCCCTATTTTTATGAAATGGGGCACAACACGAGGACAACACAGACAGAGAACAAGACCGTCTTATTCCATTAGATGTAATGGAGAGGTCAGGTAAAGGCTGACATGAGACCCTGAACTAGGGTACAATGTGGGATAATCAAAAGTCGTCCAAAAGTGGCCCCGACATTTCTTCTTCTGCGTCTACTTCTGGCTTACCGGCGACAGAGCCTTTTATCTCCCGGAAAAACAAGGGCTAACACCTTGCGTCAAGGTTTGAACGGCTCGTTGGCTTTGGGTTCTTCCCTTTTGTTGCACCCTGACGTTGGTTTCCGTAAAACGGACTATGAAGAATGCGTTTCGCCCTGCATCAGAAAAAACAATGGCGACAGGAAACTTCGGTTTGCTGCCTTCTTTTTCTTTTCTTCTCTTTCTCCTCTTCTGATTTGTCGTAACGGTTTCTTTTGACTTAACCCCAATACATACGGCACCAAAACAACTGCCATTATTTCCGTGTCACTTTTACCTTGGGCAAAATTTACTATCAAAATTCGACTCGTAGATCTGCTCTGCTCTTTTTTTTCTTTAGCGAATTTACCCACCACTGAAGAATACCCAGTGTTTGCGTGTCTCAGTTCCAGGCACCACAGATACAAGCCCTTTGATCGCTCTCGCACTGAGGGAGTACAAAAACCTTACGCAACAATTCTGGGACGTTGAGATTCATTCTACTCTACTAATACCCTGTACGGTATACATTTCTTTAACAGATTTAATGCTTCTGTAAACTTTGTTACTCCAAGATTTCTTAACTATTGTCTCAGAAACGATACAATCAAAAATACATGCCCAGTATGTTTCGCTGCAGTCACCTAACTCGCTGCGAAGAAAGAACAAAATAAGTAGCATGTTGCTGGTCTTCAACTTTTTACATCAAAGTAAAACTCGTGGGCATCTTTCTCAAAGGAGTTTTCTACCTGGCTGAACAACTACAATTGCAAACTCAGTTGTTTCCCATTTTAATACATTTACAGGTATATTTTAATGCACGAAACTTACAAAAAATAGAAAAATCGTAGGTAATAATACTCCACGTGACACTCCTAAACAACCTTCTAGTTAGAAAAAAGGATTACATGGGCGAGAGGCGAGAGACAAAAAACAGTAAGTTAATACCTGGATAAATGATAATGCTTATGGGGACAACCTAATTATGTAATAAATTGCAAGAAATAACTGTCTCTTATGTAAATCCATTCATTGTAAAATTACCATTTGCATAAACATTTTTTTATTACAGTGAAAGAATGGTCAGCATTTTATTAATGTTGCTATTCACAAGTTATTATCACTCAGGGTACGCGAGAGCTTTAATATCAACCGCCTCTACTGAGTACCACTACTAATTTAATTAATTTTCACATGTCGGTGAATTGAGCAGATACATTCATGACAAATACTTAAAAGAACACCGAATACTTAGAAATGAATTTCCGAATAGACTGTTATTCTTTCGCTTTCTAGGGATGAATAGGGATGCAACTGGTTTTAGTTCCGCTGCCCTTACTCCCTGATGCAACAATGATGACCCATTCCGAAAGCATACTCGTCCATGTATAAAGACATAAGTGTGCTTATTGAGCCCGCGTTGTGAGTTTGTTGGGTCGATTAAACCTCCTTGGACAACGACCCGAATTTATTTAGATTTTATTGCCCCCAAGGATTAAAGCGGGGTGAAAATACATGGACTTGCAGTAATTGCCACTGACTGAACGACAGAAGAATCCGGTACGGGGCAAAAGAATAATAAACCCAAGGCAATCGAACGCTTACAAAAGAACGAGAATTTCAAGTTCACCGCAAAAGGAGCGAATGACACGAGGTAAATGAAAAACCCTGGAAGGAGGGAACGAGAAAAAAAAGAAAAACATAGAGATGGACACCAAGAGCAGATCGCAAAACAAAGCATAACGTCAAATTGAATTTTAGAAGTTGTCGGACCACCCGAGTGGCACAACCCTACGGTCGTAGTTGCACAAAATGCAACAGAACAAGAAGAGTAAGCGTCCCATTTCTCGACCCCAAGTAACTTGTTTCCAAATTCATTGAGATCTGCGATCAAAAATCGATTGACACGATCCAAAAGGTCTCATTTCGAGTTTTATGAGCTCTACGGCCCTCCTCACGAATAGTTAAATGCCTTTTCAATTTAGATGTACACAAAATTGACACCGAAAATTGCGGGGTTGTCCAAGTGTCAGAATCTGACATTCTTTCTGTTCGATGAAAGATCAATTAGTTCACGAATGTTTCTGTGATCATTCTTTGAACAATATTTAATCTGAAATCTATCACCAAGAAAATTGTCATTTTCAGTTGAAATTTTATTTAGCTTAGATAATCTGGAATGAGTGACTGTACTTGGCAAAGCGTGAGTAATTCGTATGGAAATTCACAGGAGTACTTACGTAAACCTGGAAGAATGGTGAAACCTGTTCCCCTACTGCCCTCGACAAAAAAAACAAATTTGTTTTTTCATTCACAAGGCAAACAATTGCAATTACTCCAAAGGCAATTAAATCCCGTGCTCATAGGGAAGGATCACGAAGGTCTTGCGAATGAATGGAAATGGAATAGTTCGTGGCGAACTAGGTGTTGGTTTCGAGTTTCCAACAATAAATAAATGCATAATACGTAAATAACTTAACACTTAAGCAATAATTACAGAGGACACTAGGCATGTCTTTTGAATGGAACAAGTCAGGTCAAATGAAAAACGAAGAAAACCTAACGGGATGAAAGAGAGTTACCAACATAAGAGATGATGACGAGCTTGGGACACCACTCGGAACATCATCCTGGCCAAACTGAAAGGGGTGTTATAACCAAGGAAGAAGACAAACGGCTCATTAGTACCCTTTCTGTTGTCGTTAACCCAGAAGAGGTCTTCGGTTTCACGTCTACGGTCTTAGAAAAGTCTAAAGTTGAGAAGGGTTGGTTCCAGCGTCAACTGCACTTCATGGTGGAACCAACAGATATGCACCATACAGACACACACACACACGACCCGAAACACCCGAAGGATCAATCAAAACATGACGAATAGCACGGATCACAGTCTTGAAGGTTGTCACAATGTCAAGGTCAAATTAACATAACCTAAATTAGCATAATCATAATTTTAAATGAGTTAGTGTCATATACAATGCAATCGACTTCTCTCTTCTATGGAAATCAGGCTGGGACGGCGGTGTGTGTTTTTATGGAAATCAGATCGATTCGGGCTTTATGATTGTGTGAATCCCCGCTACGACATGTCAAGGGTTTCGGATAGCTCACCACACCGGAAGTGATTCTGACAAAACAATTGTCCCGTTGGCCCTACTTTCGAATGGTCTCCTCCCGCGGGTGAAGTGTCATCTGCTCGTTGGGTACGCACTCGTTGAAGATGCTCTTTTTATGAACGTAAGCACGAATGCACACACCCAGCGTCAATGGTCTATACTCTCCAGACAACTGTATGTGATCTTGAAGAGACAATCAACATCCCAACGACTGAATACAAGGAGTATTCCTATTATTGGTAAACTGATACTTGTCACATCGCTTTAAGCAAATTATGACCCGTTCTCTTGAGAGTACATGAGCCGCATGTACTTCGCATTCCTGTTTTCCTGTCAAATCCAGCACGTACGACAAGGGTCAGAACAGACATTGACGGAAATTCAACAGGTGCAGGACAAGCCATCAAAAACATAAAAAGAGGTGGTATGCAGCAATTTCAGACATAATTAAGGATCATTCACAAGGGTTGTCTGGTGTACCCCTGTCTGAGGGCTCTGCAGGGTGGGCACGGCACAAATCAGATGCTTAAAAAATGCATAAAATTAGTTTAGGAAACAATTTCGGTCGATTAACAACGTCATTTCCGTTTTAAACGAAGGTGTCCCTTCCCGGCTTGGTTTCTTCTATTTATCATTGCCATGTATACGCGCGTTATAACCAAGTCGCAGGTCTTAATTTGGGGCGTGTTGGTCGTCATCATCCGCACGCGTTAATATCTCCAGATATTAACGCACACATCTTCAGGGGCTCAGAACGGAAAGAGAAAATAAAAAAAAATGGGCGGATGACTAATGGAAACCTATCTTCCATCTCTTTAAGTGCAATCAGTCATCGTTGGCCTTATCCCATATGACATTACTTAATTAATTAAATGCTGTTTTTGTTGTTATTATTGTTATTGGCACTATTATTACCGAAAAAAAATCTGGCAATAAAACACTAAATGGTAAAGTTGCACTGCAAAGGTTTCCACTGGTGTGTTTTTTTCAATTGTTTTTCATGACTTGACTTCGATGAATTCAGGTACTGGTGGAAGCTACAAGAGAAAAATCCAAGACGACCAAAAAAATAACAGAGGTGATTTTGGTGAATCAAGTCGGGATGGGAAATGTAACCTTTTTGTTTTCGGCTCTAGAACGTAAATAACTCGTAAATCAAATAATAAAAATAAAAAATGAAACTATCACTTGAGGCATTTCTACGTTACGAAATAAGAAGGATTTAGGTGGTTCCAAAAAAATGTTACGAATTTGGTTACTGCATATGCAGCTTATACACGGGTGAATACAACAAATACTTGAAAAGGAGCACCAATACTTAAGCAAAACTTGAATATGAGGAATCAGTAAAGGTAAGACTATAAGAACCTTAAAAAACCGGGTTTGAAAACTGAGACCATCCCGCTGATCTTCACCATCATAATTTAAACAGTGTGCTCTATCATATGAGACCATATGGGTCCCCTCGTCACTGACATGGAACGGTTGCATCTTCACTGTCACTAACTGAAGAGATATACGAATGTTCTGGCTCCTCATTAATTATCCCTGCTTGGGTAGAAGGAAAAAAACAAACCGTCCGGCAGATGGAACAGAAAAAGGGAAGGAAACGAAAACTGTTATTGGAAAAAACAAGTCAGCTAGCTCGTTCGAAGCTTCGAGTTACGCTAGTTTGACAGCTAGAGAAGACTAAAATAGATCCCTCTGAAGAGGTCTCGGTTCGTCCCAAAGGAACATCAGAACGGGGTTGACCTCTGGCGTCATCCAGGAAGGAAGAAGATGACGGTTTTACATAGCATATACCAAAGTATTGAATATGTCACATTTAACGGAGATCAGTCATAGGATCCGGGATGTTGTAGAAGAGTGATCTGTTTGACTCATTGAATTTTTACAATCCGGCCGGGAAACAGAAGGCAAATAAAATTAAAAAAAATTAATAAGATAAAAATAAACGGCTTTCAAAATATGGAAAACAAAGTAACCAAATCCGTAGGAAATCTCAATGCGGCTAATTGCCAATTGTTGAAACTGTCAAACCCAAAGTCGCCCAAAAAGTATGAAACTCTGCAAAATTCCTCGAGTTTCACGTCCCCTGTTTGTTATGTACGAACTTTGTCCTCATTTACCTGCTCAGTTTCTTCGGTCCATTCGACAGGCACCTTGAACTATGAAAAGTGCATTTCAAACGAACTGGGAACCCCAGCTTAAGTCCTCAGACGGTGAGACGAGGAAATGCGGAGGATACACACGAGGATGGATGTGACTCACTTGGAGTGGAATTAAAATGGCAGCCATTGCAGAAGAAACATGCAACAGCCTTGGATATGTCACTTAATGAGTGGCGTCCAAGTGCCGCCGTCCCGGTAACCAAAGGTCGTCAAATACCTTCGTATCCGTTCCAGGTAGGTGGCTGTTGTCCTTCTCAGCACCACTCAACGACTCATTCTCGCGGAATTTCCTTCCAATCAACACACCCAGGTCTTATCAGTTGCGCAAGTTTGCTGTTCGCCTATCTAATCGTACAATCGTTTTTTATCTCTCTTCAAGAATAAAAATTCCAAATTTTTAACTATTTCACTTATGGCAACGCAATCAAACTGCAAACATTTTGCCCCGTGTCGCACGTGCGCGGACAAGAGTGCGATACAACGAAACCGGAGGTGCACCTACTTTCAAATCAATGAAATTTTAATGTGGGGGACCCTACGAAAGAAGTAGAAATTATACCGAGATAAAAATATTTTAATTACTATACATTTAGCGGAGTTAAATAGGAAAGGGGGACCAAGACGACTTTACACGCCGAAACCTAAACATATTTTAACATGAAAGATTTCGGAAAAGATCACATGGTGTTCGTGTGATGATGCAAGCATAAACAGAAACCAAAGGAAACCGGATAAGATGATAACGGGCAGGGGCTACAAAGAACAGTCAGACCTATAAATTACAATGAACCAGATATTTCACAAACAGCACGTGTAATAAGAATTATGAAAAAATCACAAATGTACCATCAGCTACCCACCAGGTCAAGTGCAGCGCAGCTAAAGTTGCACAGCCACCAGATATATCGGCACGATGTAGGTGGCTAGAGGTGTTGTCACGCGGCAACCGTCTGACCGCCCATGCACAAAAAGCTAAGTAAAAGGCAAAACTGGGCCAGTTGCCCTGACCCAAAAACACATCCAGAATGAGTTGGAGGAAAATGCATCTGCCAACTGTCTGTATTTGGCTAGTTTACATTTGCTTCGAACCTGATTTCAAGATGGCAGCCAATTCAAAAAAAAATAATGGTTCTCTGGTCACACTGGTTGGGGGCCCCAAAACAAATCCTGAGCGAAGGAATTCAAAGGAGTCGCAAAGTGGTCGGCCAAACGAATCAAACAAAATTATTTCGGGTTGTTTTATAAAGGATATTATAATATTTTATGTAATAATATAAGGATGTGTAATATTTTATAAAGGATGACCGACCACAAAAAAACAAGACCGGAGAATGCACCTAATTAAGGAATATCGCAATCCTATCTTTTGATGTCGCGATTTCACATTTCATTCTAGTGCGAAGTTTAATTGTGCCTCTACAATCGACTGCGAAAAGGTCACATCACTTTGGAGAAAACCAAGTGAAGTGAAATGAGTTATGTCATGTACAGTTGCTTCTCCCTGAAGATCTTAACTTTCCGTACATACACAGGCACGAAAAGAATCTAACCCAGAAGACAAACAATCAAGGTGAAAGATTCAACATTTCAGATAGTCATCCCAATATAAGAATTTTGCCTTACACATAAAGAAACAGCTTTGGAAAAGGAACGCAACGAAAACAACCTTACGATGTTATAAAAATATTCAAAAACTACACAACGGGACAAGAAGGCAATAGACCTCACCCTACCTGTACGATTACTTGTCAGAGCGAACAATCACGGGTTCACATAGAGACAGGAAGTTCGCTGCGGAATACCACAGGAAGTAGATCTGGGACCAATGCTCTGGAAAGTATTACGCAATAAAATAAAACACTGGACAGAGCATAACTATATTTTTTATATTGCTACACTCTTGTAGTCGTGCAGAGTTACGAAAAAGGACAATGCAGAATGGAAGTTACGAAAAAAATAAAAAATTAAAATTACTAGTGCCACACAATACTGTAAGTAAAATAGTTAATTGCCTTCAATTAATCACAGACAACAAATACTGAATATTAAAAGAGCAATCAAAAAGAGATGAGTGGGCTACCGTCGAACTGAACTGAACTATCGACTGTACGGTACATACGACTAACGACAATGAAATAGTTACAAGACAAATGCCAACAAATCAGAAATTATAGAGTCTATTAGCGATAGTGAAGTATATATATAAAAGGAAAAACGGTCCATGGGATGAAAAAAAATACACCAAGAAATGAAAAAATAAAAGCCCTGTAAGCTAGTTTGGACAACACCAAGCAGCAGAGTAGTACTTGATGCCATCGACAGACACTTAAATAAATGAGCCCAAAAACAACCACGGGGAACGTGAACGTGACGCAACTGCTTAGCGGACATGGACATTTAACTGTTTCCTGCGTAACCAAACAGAGTCACATCCAACCGCGTGAAATGCCAATATGACAACTGATTGTAACTGGAAGAGAATGATGCCCGAAAAACATTGTAAACAAATGACACACACCGCAAAATAAAGTTAGTTGAACAAAAAGGAATCAGAGAGAATATCAAAGCAAACGACCCATGTTTGTCCTATCGGAGATTCCTAAAAATAAAAAGGAACATGTACGCATAATTGAGAAAATAATTAAAACAGGTGCAACATGATACATTATGAAATTGACGGATGGAGAGGTGTGTAGATGAAATGATAAGTGCAAACGAACAATGAAAAAATTGGTGGAACGCTACCGATGTTGCAATTGCTAGAGCCAAGTCAAGAATTTTAACCGAGTGCCCCATCAGGTACGTATTGTCGGAAGTCTTTCTCTCAAGTACATTCAGGTGCATTCACACTCTTCATATGTCCCTTTTCAATTTTTTTAAGATTTCGGATTAGTTCCTTAGATCAAACTAACTATCTAACTAACTATCAAATGCGGTTTCCAGAAAAAATCGTAATAATAATTAGTGCTTAAACGCAGTGACAATGATACTAAGAAAATCGTTAAGGTACATTGGTAAACATTTTTTACAATTCACGGTTTCAGTGGTGTCAACAAAATCAATTTCGGTTAATCATTTGTAACAACATTTGTTGTAGAGTTGGACAGAAAATATTTTACATAAATTGACAGAGGAACAATATTTAAAGCACTCTGCCATGTCCAGTAGAGAATTTTGGAAGGGCTTAAATGCCTTAAATTGTAACGATAATATATATATGGGATTAAGTGATACTGTGTAACATTATCATAACATTAAATTATGAGCAACACCTTTAACTTTGAGAGCAATATCTGAGAAACTTTCAGTTATTCAAATCTATAACGAGTGCCTTGCCTGATATAACAGTAAGTAATCTTCAACGGTAGCAAAGACAAGTAATATTAATAACAACTTAAATTATTAACTGGTCTTTTCACAATGTTCGGTTTGGAAAATGCTAACTTAAAACCGGGGTAAGTAGAGAAAAACAAAAAAAATAAACTTAATTTCTTCTGGTTGGACCTGGTGGCTGCTCACTTTTTCATCGCTTTCTAAAACTCATTGGTTAATTAATTCATCACCTGCACTTATTTATGTACTTAAGATATATCAGCACTGTAACTGACAAGACCATTAAATATTTTTTTTCTGAAGAAAACAATTTTTAAACAAAACAAAGTGAAAAGGTTTAGTGTAGTTGAGTGAAAGGAGGAGGATTTTGTGGGCATGAAGGCGGGTTACTTGACGCTAACTTCCTTTTCACATCAACATTAGATTGTTTGGAGCGAATAAAAGAGAATTAAATAATGTGGGACTCAATGAATTTACTATTAAAACTATAAAAGTCTATGAATATTAACAAACACGTCAATTTTCCAATATAAGAAATTTTCTGTTGTGTCCAATGCATTTCTGACGTCCTGACAAATGCAGTCAATTGTTTAAATTCTGTACCTGTTCGAACTACTCTATTTGAGTTTCTACTTGTCTCCTTTTAAGGAAGGGAGATGAAGGGTTTAGGCAAACCCTAAACCCTCTTGAGGAGGACCAGTTCTGTCTCTGGCAAAAAATGGTCGTTGCCTCACTCAAACATCAAGTGTGGTGATCCATTCCGCCAAGTCTCTTTTACCCGCTGCTACTATTTGAAACTACATAACTATTTGTTTCACTTTCTCTTGGTTCTCTTCTGGTCATTTCAATATTTGGTGTTAATGCATGCAATTGCAGAAACCAGAGAGACACGTTTAACTTTCTTGACGACACCATCATTTGAACAATCTTTGCTTCTCTTTTCAAATATGGACATTTTTAATTTGTATGTGGAAGCCTCTAGAATTGATGAAATGTGTCGCTCTAGTGTCAAATAATGCTTTGCTCGTTTCTTTACTTATTTTAACAGGTAAGACGATTAATGGCGTCCTTCCTCCTTTTCTGATGCGCAACATTAGATTTATTTTCTTGTTCAGCAATTTGTCATTCGAATTTCCTTAACCCGCGTAATTGAACTCGCAGATCGAGAAAAGACACAATTTTTGCACAATGTACTCTGTCAGCAATTGATTTTATTAACCCCGTGATTATTACAATTAACCAAGGGCATTCAAATCCGCAAGATTACCTTGCATTTCTTTCATTCCAACGTCATTTTGTACTGACTTGTAATGCATTCGTGCTTTTTTTAACATTGCTTTAAAATTTATTATGGTGAATGTGTAGAGCAGAAATATACATCATTTTATTTATTTATTTACAAGAAAGTGTATCGTTAGACAGTGTCTGATTTTATATTTCACTCACTTCAGAGGAGGAAGTACAAACATCAACAATTACTCATGAAAGACCTTATAAAAAATTTTATGCAAAAAGTCTGGCGGATTACAAAGCGGTCCAAAAAGAAAACAGGAGAATAAATGATGAAAGCGATAGAACAAAAATGTATACGATAATTAGAAATAAAATAATGCATGAAATGAACTCTTTCGAAAGAAGTAGACAAAGCAAGATGAAGAGCCCCAACAAAAGTATTTACGATGATTCACAACAATCGAAACGACACAAAAACCAAACTTCCTGTCCGACTGCATAAATTGTTGAAACGTTAACATCCACTTCCGGTTGACACGTGTCTGCCCAAGAAACAGGTTCCCGTTAGGTGTACAAATCCACTGGCAAATTACTCCGGAAAAAAATATCACTCGTTTCGTTGGCCGATTAATCGGATTATTCCTTATTAGCTGGAGACATATTGATGACTGAAAACGGGAGAATTTAACAGGAATGATTAAACCATCATGGAAGGTAGAGCAGGGCGCCGAAAAACGACTTTAATTCTGAGTGATGTATTGGGCCGGGGAGCCCCTCGCAACACGCAAGAAAAGCTGATGTGAACAAGAAGGAAGGAAGGCAAGAGAAGACAACGGAAACCACTCAGTAGAGCCCAGACGTACCAAGACAACATGGCAACTCTCACGAGCTTTACACTCAACTTGGGAACAACCAAAAAATGTTTATTAGATGACAGAAGGACGTGAAGTGGATGGACGATTACCGTCTGCATTCGACGAGTTCTTAGCATACCTGACATTCCATTGACACCAACTTGTTTTGCTAATTGGATTGTTTTCCTGGAACTTCGCCGCCAATACATGGAAAGCCTTAAAATTCATTTGCAGCCTCACGAGTTGAAGAGTTTTATTTTATGTTCGGTCACCGCGGGGAACACATGAACACTATTCGATACAAAAGAAGTAGAACAAAAGACCCCGTAAAGGCACACAACTAATTCTTTACCGTTTTTGATAAAATGATGCACGCGGTCGCTTGGACACTTTATACTTCATTTATAGGTGACAATGTACAGGCAAAGTTTCCACCCGCAGGCATAGAAACATGTGCTAGGAGAAATTTAGGATTGGATATTTAGATACAAACAACCAACTAATAAATTCTTTATGTACAACGAATAATCCAATAAATGCGAAATTTGCAAAATGAATCAACTATTTTAATACTCGAAAATCCACGACTGTCATATTGTTTATAAGTCACCCATTTTGAGAAACTAATCTGCAGTATTCATTCTTTAGGTAAACTCTTGTGTCTTACGGAAGTTTATTTGGAATTGTGGAAAGGTTATCTCACCCCGACCTTCTAATTATTCCGAGGCAGTTGAAGGACACGACTGAGGAAACCTGTCATTTCCGGCACTTTGGCAAACGAGTAATGACAGACAATGCTGGGTTATAAATAATATTAGGCAGTAACAATTATAAAGTAGTAACAGTTATAAATTAGGAGGAACATTAACAAATGAAACAAAGAGTTCGCAACCAAATTCGACCTGATCGTAATCTTCAGACATTAATAATTGTGGAATGTGAGTGATCGATCCCTGCGAATTTAAAAAGACAAATGATGAGAGCGTAAGAAAAAGTAGACAAAGCGTACACAAAGTTCGATGCAATAACAAATAAATTCAGGAATAACCCTAATTAATCGCCAGTTATGTACCAGAAAAAAGGTGGAACGGATACAGGAATGTAAAGAAGTTGGAAATGGGTCCCTGAGAGAACAACCGTGGCAGAGAACCTGACGTACCTAAATTACATCTCTACCCATCTCTACTATCCAACCACAATTAAGGGAGATTTTTATTATTGTTTGATTATTGTAATTTTGAGCCTCCACAAAATTTTGCAACAAACGTTAAAATAGTTTTATATCTGCTGTGGCCTCCACCTCGGGACACCTTTAGTGTATCTGTGTGCTTTTATTTGTAGCGACCCTGGACCCTACTCTGCCAGGCACCACATCCCAAAACTCCTTACTTCGGCCGGTCTCTAACTCATCAGGACAAACGCCTAACTCGTGCTTTTAGGTTCTGATTGCCTCCGTCAAACCTTCTGCTGTTTCTGCTCCACCGCTTGTCTTCTCGGTTTCGGTTTAATCTTAGGATTCAGGCCGCGGTTCCACACCTAAGCCCCACGCGATTTTGTCCGTTTTTCTGCTCAGTCCTAGACACATTCATTCATATTTTTCCAGTCCGCCCGGAATGCGTCCACCCTGAGGCTAACCTGTTTTTACCTTTTCCAAAATGGACCTAGCGATACGCTAAGACGAGTCACGAATCCACCATTCGCAAGCCCTTCTTCAATAATTATTACTTATCCTATTAATGATACGTACGGGAATTATTACGCAAATACAGAATTAACAATAGTGATATTACACTTATGTTGCACTCTTACTTTGCTGGCTTTTGTAGAGAAACACAATCGAATTCTGTACCAAATACCTAAATGAACAGACCAAATGACCACGGTATTTCTGCCTTTTTAACTAAAACAGAGTCCGGAACATTTCTTCTCCTGGCACACCTAAAGCAATATATTGTTTCTTGTTTCTTCAGAATTTCAGATTGTAGCTTACGATGCCATTGCGAAACGCTAAATGTGTAGTTAAGAGTTCGGTGTTCCACGTTTGACATTGCCCGTGACCTCTGGTTATAACCCTCTCTTTCAGACCTGTACCAAATGATCTGTCACATTTTTCTATTTTGTGAGCAAGAATCCATGTCGGTTAATTTATGGGTAAATTTCATTTAGGCATGACCTATGTCAAAACTCTGTGAGTAATGAATAATGCCACTTTTATTGTTAAATAAAGTCTTAGAAAACCTGGTTAAGGTGGTTCTCTGAGTCAACCAGTTTTCCATTCTTTCCTAAACACTGTCAATTGAAGTTTCAAATACATGGTTCCCATCACTTTCTTATGCATGACTGTATTACAGAACTAAAAGAAACTTAAAATATTACATTTACTTTTTTTTGTTTCCTTTGATCGACTTTGTAAATTTCTTAGATTTTCTGTTCAATCCAAACATGTCACATTGATACGCTCCCAGCAAAGGCGACAGATCGTTCAACCATTTTCTTTTACACAAAGGTCATTATTTTATTGAGTAACACATTAATAATAATAATAATAATAATAATAAGACGATGATGATGATGCTGATGAAAAAAACAACAGCAGGCACATTGCTTAGTCAGTTCTCTACAATTTAAATTTGTATTTTCTTTCCTTACAAAACTTCATTTGCAGTTGTCTAATTGCCGGCTGGTTGTTCTTTTTTTCAGAGCACCTGCGTACCTCTTTGAATTTTACTTATTTGATTTACACCTTTTTCAAATTTAAATTTTGCTCATCGTGGGTATTCTTGTGACCCAGGGTTGCACCTTGGCTAGGCTACATCAACTAATTCCGTTGACCTGACGTAAAAGGCAGAGGTTTCCGGATTGGCTCTTTAGTCATTCCACATCTTACCATTGCAAATTAAATAATAATTATCAACATAAGCGCCTTTATTTTTTCTATTTTAAACCTCATTAGAACTCAATGACGTGGCAGAAGCTTCTTGGGATGGTGAACCTACAACATAAATTTTACTGAGAAAAAAACAGAGGTGACTATAAAAGGAACTGAAAAAACTATTTAAGGCTTGATGGAAAGCTCCAACGTCATTGCAGCTCTTTCACCTTTCCTGTATACCTTGAAGGATGTTTTTCTCAACATTCAAGATGCAATATAATAAACGAGTATAAGAGGGCTAATTCGATAGACTGATTTAACCGGTTGGGTTAAATCAAAGAAGCAGAAATACGAAAATTGAACAGACCACAAGAATGTCAGAAAGCATCAGTCATAAGAACACTCTCCTTTTAAGCATTAACCAGACAAATCCATTTGAGGTCTGTGCAATATGCAGAAAAAGCAATCTCCCTGTATGAGTACGGCATGTTCAACCAGGCGTCAAACTGTGCGAATGCGAAAGGCCTTCCGACCAATTCCATCGTGTAAAATGCGGGACAATGCGGGTGTCCCAAAGTGTTCCTCCAAGGGTCCTCCAAACGTCCGGTAAGCACGAGGGACACCCCAAAGACAAAGATTGTTAAAGGTGGGTTCAAATGCTCTATGTGTACGGGCCGTCAAATGTACAATGCAGAGTATGACACAGAAACAGAGCACTAGGCTTCGAATCGAGCAAACATAAGAGAAGAGTCATCCTCTGCTGATCTAATCCTTAAGGGATTACTTTTACTATTTTTTTCTTCGAACAAATTATGGTGCAGTATTTTTTATGCATTTGATTCAAAAGAAACTATAAAATCGTTTCTATTATAAACTTATGCCAGAATTTATCTGCACTTTTTCACAAAATAACCGAACCGAAGTTTTCGCACAAATTTAATAACTGGAGCAGTGGCCCAATAGTATTTCTTGAATGGTCATTCCTTCAATAATTACACGAGGACGGTGCAACAGTACACCGTACAATCAAAAAGGTTTACTTATAAAATCCAATTCAGCAATAATCGTCGACAGAAAACCATTCAGTTGGTACGAGAACCTCTGAAACTAATAAGAGTGGAGCACTTACCCAGAACTAGCTTCCGGTATAATGTCATCAACTACAACATAGATCATAGCACCGGCCGCGAAAGACAGAGCGTATGGCAAGAGTGGTCTGGCCATGGACACTGCTAGAGCTCCCAAAATTCCAAAAATTGGTTCAACCATTCCACTCAGTTGACCATACCTGCAAAGAAACAGAAACGTTTACTTCACCCAGTCCACTGACAAGTTGACAACTTCTGATTTGTCTTGTGCTTGTACCAATCAACTGCAGCGTACTGATAATTTTCTTACACAAAAAAGCATGCTTTAAGATAAAAGCAGATTCGAAATATCGGGGCAAAGTTACAGTAATTCATTACATCTTTCCAATTAAAATTACACTGACATTTCAGACGGTTCAGGTGCTCTGTCTTGTTAGAACATTATATATTTGGGTACATCCGTAATGCCGTAACGAATAACTAAATAATAGAAGGCAATCGCCTGAACCCTCGAAATTTGCTACTCTTCTTGAATAAGACCAGAATATGAATTGGAACGATTTTAAGAGAAAGAGCCTTTTTAGTTGTGTGTCACAGTTGAGTTGGGATTAACAAATCGTACATATATATTTTCGTTCTTTTTCTCTCGGGTACAAGCCCAACATTTTTTACTATATTTCTTCATTATTAAGCAAACATTTTAGTATTCGTAGTACCTTCCAATCGGTAAAAATTTCCATTTAGATATAAAACAATCTGTTTTCTGCAGATTTACAAGCAAAAAAGTTCTCCTTAAACAATTTTAAGGAAAGCCTTCGCGACTGTCACTTTTACTGCTCTGAAATTGAACTTAATTCTTCCGGGAAATACGAATGAAACAATACAAACTTAAGTTTTAAGTAATTTTAAATAACTTCCTAAGGAAAAAAATTGATTTAGATATACATGAAATTGTTGCAAATTAAATGTAGAAAACAATAAAAAAACGATTTTAGTTAGGTGTATACTTAAACTCAGCAAGTTAAACAAAACAATAAAAACATGGAATTTTGAAAATAACATTGATTGATCTTCGTGAAAGAGAATCTCACATTACTGGTATTCACTTTCTTAAAACCCTAACAAATTTGAATATCACATATGCAAGGAAAGAAGTTATAAGTAGTTGGGAAATGCTTCCGCTTTTGCAAATTCTATATCAAACAAGAACTTTCCAAAGGAATATACTTACCAGAAACTTTTCCAGAGGGAAAATCCAAAAGCTTTCAAAGGAAGGCTGACGGCGAGCCCCTCTGGAAAATTTTGTATTCCAATTCCTATGGCCAGGTTCCTGTAAAAAGACAAGAGAAGTCTGTTTTAATAAATTGAATTTACAATAAGAGAAGACCAAGTACGAAGAGACAGATGAACATGGGATTTCAATAAAAACAAGGATACAGAGAGAGAAAGGAGTAATGGAATTGAGCAGAAAACAACGTAGCAATGACCTGGGGTGTATGCCGTCATTAACATTAGCATCAATAAATACATCAACACCGAAACGAAAGTTTCCGTCAGATCGACAATAGAGCGTCTTCACTAATGTTGGTAATAGTGCAATAAAGCTCGAACTACAGCTACATCTACGTGAGCTTTAGGAACTGTGAATCCGCCTCCGAGTTCATGTAATTTTTGGGCGAATACCCGACGAATTGGCAAGAGTCTACGCCACAGAGTAGGCGTCAGACAACGTCAATGTTGAGAAGTTGTGAGGGGCCTCGTAATATGAGCAAGAGTCTTGGAGAGGCGAGTTGCACGAGTACCTGCCTGCGTGGTCAAAACAGGCAGAAATCAATGACTAGGAGGAGACCTCCTTTGAAGGATTTTTTCGTTTCACAGTTAGATTTTTCACCCACGGAATGACAAAACGACGAAAACAATCAGGCGCGCCAAGGAGGTTCAGCACCTGATGTAAAAGTACCTAGTTTAAATTCCGATTCTGTTGATTCCCAACTAGTTTCCCTTCAAGTAATGGCAGATTAATAAAAATTATTTTATAGATTGCCACAAGAAATTGCTTGTGTATAAGAGGGATCAAATCGTGGAACCACTGAATTGGTCAGCAATAGGAATATCTTTATGTAGCTTCCTAGAAGATGTATGCATACAAATAAACAAATTAAAAATGTCACTAATAAAATGGGCAAGAGAAAACAGAAATGAACTCAGTAGTAGTGCAAAGATGCAAAAAAGTTCATAACGGATTTATCGAATAATAAGAAAAGCAATCGAATGAAATTATGAAAAATAAGAGAAAGGAAAGTTCAAAATATAAAAACATGTGGAACGGCATATATGCAGTTGCACACTCTCCCAAAACGCGACTGTTACGGTACTAGAAAGATAATAAATCGTCATCGGTTTATTGAAGTCTCCTGGCTCTTTGTACCTTCAAAGAAAAACAAAACATTCCATGGGTTTCGTACCTTCGTAAATAAGGCACGAGTCAACAGGATGAACCCGCATGCCAATCCGTACAGGTCTAATGTCTTTTGCAAGAGTAATATTTTTATGAGTAAAATAAATATTTTTCAACAAGGTAATAGAATACCATCCAAAGGCCGCCGAGATTCAACTAATTTAAAAGAGTTACTCTTTTAGAAACTCACACACAGCCCCCAGTTCAGGTAAAGTCAAATGCCATTACATTCCAGGTAAGCTGAACATGGAGGCAAACAAGGAGCCGAACCTGGAACCTACTTCTCGTACTGGTGAACCCAAGATCCCGGTGTTGTTCCAAGATCCAGTTGGTCGGCTCTCGCCTTTTAATAAACTGATTGGGCTTTTGTCCGGCAGGTGAACTCGAAAACCTCAAGAAAGGTACGACGGATGAGTACCAATTTAAGTAACTATAATATGGGGTCGTTGACCCAATAAAATGGTAATAATAATTGTAGAAATGGTTAGTAATGGTGACAGCTGCCGGTACCACCCCAGGAGGTTACTTCGGTCTTTGTGCATTGCTAAAATCCTCAGGTTTTTCAACCATGCGTCTGAATATTTTTTAACCTAACAAATAAACAAATCTTTATCAATTACTATTATTCATATTACAGTGTAAAACAGATTCATAAAGATAGATGTCGATTGGAAAAATAGTTCGGTCTAGAAAGGACTAAGGTAGTTTAATTAAAAAAATGTTGTAGTACGGAAGTACCAAACTTAAGTAGGCGCGTTTTAGAATACTATTTTATGATATTAGAAGATCATTGTAGAGAAGTTAACGATAGATAACTTGATGGTACAACACATGAACTAAGTGAAGGTAATATTCGTTAGAGCAACCTTCTTCTCCCTTTCCCCTGTATTTTTCCCTTCCTGACCCTCCTAACATCTGCCCTTTTCTTTTTGCTACCCTGGGTCATTCCTAGGTCACCAATCTAGATATTTCCTCTATATTAAAACAGAACACCTTCCTCCATTGGGACCATGAGCACTCTCATATGCATGTATAGGGTGCTGTGCAGAAAACCAATAATTATTAATAAATTCAAAAATTGAAATTTCCGTAATATGAATTCTAATTAATTTGTTTACAAAAACGGAATTTTAATTTTTGCGATATTTATTTAATAATAGTTAATAATTTATTTGCGAGGTCTAGTGTGTTATAATTTATTAGTTATTAATTACAACCGAGATGCAATGATGGCCGGTGCAACAGAAGGGCCTTAAGATGGTCGCATTTCCAGGTGGAATCGACAACAATGAAACTGCTGGTTCTTGTTGTTCTTACGGTGTCTTCGGTTGTACGTGTTTTCCTTGTTGCTGTTCTTCTACCGAGTCGGGCAATAATTTTATTTTTTACCCTAACGATGACATTTATAGTTGCATTGTTTTGATTTATTAGTGTTGTGCCAGGATCTCAATGCGATTAATAAAGAAACAACTGTTTTATTTATTTTTCCGTCCTTCCTGCTCCTGTTCATAATTTTTTTTTATTTGTGTTAAATTTTATCAAATTCGACCGGAAAATGGGCAAAATTTAACATACTTTCTGCTTTGTTGACGATTTGATCATTTTGGGTTGGGTTCCCCTCGGTTCAGGTTTTTGACCTCAAACAGTGTTGAAAACAATCAGAAGAACTGAATTTGTGTACCACCATGTATGTTACAAATGCATTACTAAGAAAAGGATCCGCCAGAAAAATACATAATAGTTAAGTAAATCTTCAGAAACTTTTGCTGCAAAAAGGTATTCCAAAGTAAGAGAAACTAACAAGCGCACGTAAGATTAGCCAAATAAAGTAAAGAAACGACAGAAAACAAAGCCATCAAACCCAAGTTGTAATTTTTTGCCACTCCCAAAAATGGTAGACCACATACTGCCACAATGTATAGTTCTAGCAGAGATTAAATACCTCAGGAGGCAGAAGGTGTGTCATTTGAAAAATGTAAGGTACAAAAACAGATAAATGTGGGGCTGCACCTTAAGTGTATACAATAACCGCATAACAGTAATAAATTGACTACACATTGTAGTCAGGGAAGAGATACTACACTATTAATGTAATAATTTCTAGGAAACGAACTAATTTCAAGGAACAACGACTCAAACTGAGGAAATCACACAAAGAATATCATCAAGCAATAAAATACGGTGTTCGACACAATTTAATTAGGAAGTGTAATGACATATAAATATATATTATATAGAATAAATATCGCAATACAACGTAACATAAATATAGTATTATATATTCTATACATAAACCCCGAGACCCGAACGGATTTGTTGACATTCAAGGGCAAACAAATACTATCAAAAAATAATAAACAAATTGTCTGCACTACACACCGTCCTCAATGGCTTTGTTTCTCCTTTTTCTCGCACCTGTTTGGGCAACAAAAATCTCTACCAACTTTCCATACACAAATCGATTACAGTCGCATCATTTTTACTCATATTAAATATTTGTCGCATCATACTAAAAATAGCAAGCTCCCGCAATTCACCCATTCATTCATTCATTCAACAAGACTGAATCAACTGCAGTCATTTTTTGCATTTGGCAGGGACTGCAACACGAACACAATCAACATAAATCCATAGAACGAAACGGGTAATTAAGTAGGACACGGTGGGCGAAAAGGAAATAGTTTGCGGCGGTGAGAAGTGAGGATGCTTGTGTCACAATCTCATTCCTTTCGCTCATACACATAATATATATATAAATACATAATTAAATACAAACACGACCGACTGTAAAACGTTAAGTGATAAAACTTGTCGAATGAATGATTTCTAATGTTTTTTTCTCTTTCTCTTTTTCTTTCTGCCTTCTCCGCCCAGGAATAAGTTCATTCATAAGGTCCAAGTCATGAGCGGAATGACTAGCCGTTCACTTTTGTGCGACAAAATTTAAAAAAAACCGTGGTGATTAAATCGGCTAGGAATTTCAGTTGCACTGCTCCTCCGCCCATAGGAAATAGTTTGTTCCTTCTCTCACACGACTAATTGAATTAAAACTTTTGGACGGAGTCGAGTGGGGACAGGCCTTACAGATTTTTCGAGTGTCACTTGAGAAGAGAAACTCAACCAAGTTGAGATACTTAATGGAATTGATACGTTGAGCCCAGTCGACAGTAGCAACGAATCAATCTATTTAGTCTCATCATACTTACAAAAATAGATTAAACAATTATGGCACTGGTTGTATTAAAGTGAATTGCCAGGTAAGAAAGGAGAGAGAGAGAATTACCGTTGCGGCAAAAACTGACAGATTTGGTTCAAACGAAATTAGTGACGTATGGTGTTCCTGTGACCAACACAACGAGAAGCCAATCTGAAGCTAGCAAGAAAAAGAAAAAGCCAACCTGTGAAAACGCAACGTGTGGGTAGGCTATGCAAAAAAACTCATCAGACAGTGACAAATTGAAAGAGAAGATGTTCGTAAGGAAATTCTCGTGCAGTGGTTTTCGTTTCGTTCAACGAACACCGAACATAAATAATAAATTTCGGTATAAAAAGAAAGGACAAGACAGAGGGACGAAGAAGAATGAGGAATAAAGCCAGATCCTCAATTAAAAAGGTACGGCCATTAACTCAAACCCCCTTCTGCTTCAGAACTTGAATTTAATGTTGCAATTTTTACTTATTAAAATAATATGATTAAGGAAAGGTACCGGGTACCAAAACCAAGGCCGAAACCTCACACTCGACTCAAAGTAGTTTTTGCCCGTATTCAAATCTTCCTCAGGGGTGCACCATGGCTGACTGCACGTCTACCCCGACGGCTTTTTCCACAAAAGCACAGACGTCTGAAGTTGTGTGACATTTACCAAGTTCACACCGCTGATCGGTAGTGCCTCGATGGTATTCCTGGGTGCCTTTGAACCTCCATTATTAAACATCTGTTGAGCAACTAAAAATTCGACCTGAGTTAAACAGCGTCTGAAAAATACAGCTTAGTGTTGATTTTACTCTTTAGAATCTGGCGAACGAACTAACTGTGACAAAATGGCATATAAAGATAGAAGTATTAAATAATTAGGAGGTCGTAACAGTAATGAAACCAAATAGTAGGACAAAGCTAAGAACTGTAACATCACACCACGAAACTGATTGGAAGTGAGACATAAAAATCATCAATTGTACGTCTAGAGAAAGAAGTGGCAAATGCAATATATATAGCAGAATAATCACAATGAAAGAAGATGAAGAAGGAAGAAAGAACAAGCAGACAGACGAGAATTTTTCACAAGTCCTTGTATTTAATTTTCTAAGGAAAATGAAGGATCTAAGGAAAAGGATAGGAAAACAGAGTTCACCGTCTATTCCTGTTGTTGTTGCTTTTGCTGCTACACACCACGGAAATGCATCAAAGCGATCACATTCATCACCAATTGCTCACTTCAACCAGATAATGTCATACGCAGCGCCTAAAAATAGACTTTAACTAACCGAGGAAAACGATTTGTGGCAAGAATTCCATTGAAAAAAACGGGTCTCCAGAAAACACGACAAGAATTCGTTTAAAATAGCGATGATACCATTCACAAGCGAATCGGAGACGCATGTGACGAGCATTGCAGGTTTCGGGGTCCCAGGCCGGTGCAGTGGCAACTCGTCGACATGTTGACAGAAAAGAAGCTGCCAGTTAAGTCAGGGCTGAGGTGACCAGCCGACGTCTGCGTACCCCATGGCCGAGTGATTGATTCGTTGCCGGGTCTAACGGGTAGCCGTCGATGTCACAGAGCAAGACTTCGGAGGTCGACACCTGACCTTTTCCCATCCTCCCATATTGTTGTGGGACTCCAAGTCAAGAGTCAGAAGTAAAGCCGTAAAATGAAGCCGGGGTTCCGGCCGAGGGCAAAAGCAGGCGTACAATTTTTACGGGCTCTTTTATTACGGCTTCGTGGATTTTACCGTGCTGATTGGACACGGGTTATGATGAGAGAAGAATTCATAGAATAGAAATAAGAAAATGAAAAACGCGCGAGAAGTTCTAGGAATAGATAAACCTCCGGAGATTTTCGGATTTCGATGACGCCATTTCAAACTAAGGAAGCGGAAACCTTTTACGTCAGATTTATTAACGGCCGTTACGCTATTTGCCTTGAAGCTATTATAGTTAAACAATATGCAGTAAATGTGGGTGATATTTTATAACAGAAATATGTCATATTCTGTAACAATTCGACAGGTACAAGCATGCCCCGGTGTTTGCTGCATGAACGCTTACATAATTACATGAGTAACAACATGCAACTTTACAAATATTAATTTAGCTACATAATTTTGAACACATTTAATAATTGGCCATGCTTCCAACGGCGTTATTCAGCCGCTTTTAATACTACGAAGGGATCAGCAGAACAAAATTGCAGATGGATGACTCTCCTAGACGTTTAAAATATCAAGAGTGGTCGAAATTTCCGCGGCCAATTATCAATGTATTAATTTTTAAACGGATCGACTGAATTCTAGATGAACTCTAACAAAATACAAGTCGAAACCAAAACATAACATATTTCAAAAAATTGTGTGAATTCAAAATTTCACAATCAAAACAGTGAACCATGAGACGTGAGACAGAAGACTCAAATGGCAGGCAATGAAGCAGAAGAAGAATAATAGACATAAACAACTAGGAACCCACATCCGCATTGTCATTAATGCAGTCGGTCTATTAAATTTTTATTTATTAATTTATTATCGTCCACATAATAACAACCACGTGGGGTTTTCAAGTTTTTACTCGAAGACAAACTGCTGAATTCAGCAGAAGGAATTCAGGTACTGATTGAAGCCGGAGAAATCCTTGACGAGTACCGGAAGGTGATGGGAACGAACAAGAATGTTGCAAGGATCGGCGGCATCCCAAGAAAAAACGCATCTCATCTCATGCATTTAATTATCTGTCAGTTGATGCATTCCAACGACCACTCCTAATAACGACAACAACGACAACAACAACCATAACAATCAAATTCATGTTTACATACCTTGCTTGTGTCCCGTAGTACCAACATTGTACCTATTAGGGGGAAATGATTTATTGGTAACGTCAGAACCACATTCTCTCGCCAAATTCTAAAACATTCAAGAGAGCATGCTAAAATGGAATGCGGCCAGATGGCTTCGGTAACAAGCAGGTTGGGGAGCAGCACCTCAACTGTTAGTTACAAAATGTATGAAAATTCTCCGAAATAAAGCGCGTATAAAAAATATTAAATAGAATAACGTAATGCAATAACATGAAGTTGGGAAGTCTTTTCAGGTGTGTTTCACAAAACATAACAAAAGTTCATTGTGCAGTCAATTAAAAGACAGATTGAAGGTGAGTAGGTATGAGAATTTCTTGACGATTCTGGTACCAAACATCTACTATTTCAAGCGACCGAGATCAGATTAAATTAAATCAAATGGAATGTCAGACAGTGCGCACACAGACAGACAAAAAAGCTCAGGTCACGGTGCAGAAGCTTAAATTCCCTGACTTCCGGTGACGCAATCA
Organism: Polyplax serrata; assembly: GCA_037055365.1. Classification (NCBI taxonomy): domain Eukaryota; kingdom Metazoa; phylum Arthropoda; class Insecta; order Psocodea; family Polyplacidae; genus Polyplax; species Polyplax serrata. Next base: position 2,066,931 of record JAWJWE010000007.1, read on the forward strand.
CGGGCCCAGTCCGTGACCGTTACGAAATAGAAAAACAAACGAGTGGACCCAACGAACAACTCATCATCTCCACCAGCACCACGTTTTTCTTTCACCCAGGGAAACCCGGCACACATTTCTTCTTTAACATACCGTACGACCTTGGGAAGAGACCACAGTTTATGCTATCCAGGTGCGCCGATGCAATTGCGCCATCGGTCACATTTTACACGAATATTGCACTTTGGTCTTCAGGGTTGGGTTGTCACGAAGTCGCAGAGTGGATGAAGCGTCTCAAGAAATCAGGCACCCACACGAGTACTCGTACCCTGTTTATGGTGTTGATGAACTTGGTCATGCCTCCTTGATATTGAAACCCTCTCGTTTTTTCCACATGAAGACAGATCGACTCCCGATGAGACTTAACAAGTCAACTCAACTAAAGTGTAACAATTAGCTTGTCTAAGATTCGTCAATGAAACCTCATACTTACGGCTATGGGTAATTAAGGTAAGAGAAAGAAAAAAACATTTAACGAGTCAAATAGCCCAGAAGAATCGAACGAAATAGTTTAAATCAATTAGACGCTTCCTAACTTCCTCGGTTTTCGCAAAACGGAAGACATATGGATGAACCCATAGTTTTTGAGATTTTTTCTCGGTCAAGTGCCACGAGTGATTACAACTTTCATTCCCTAATTTCAGGGACCAGGGTATCGTGGAAGTTCTATAACATGCGTCCCACAACAAGATTCATCTGATTGCCTATACAAAGTTTTCATTCTAAAAGTCCCACAATTTTATTTAGCTGTATTTTAGATGCTTTTTAATTTCCTTTCATGGCATAGCAATCATTCGCTCAACTTCTCCCATAAAAACCTGTAATGAATGTAATCCCTTAGATCTATTGTCTGATTGACGTGTCCTTTTCTAGTGCTCTATGAGTCTCCTACTACTATGTGATTCCGTTTCTCGCAACAACTGCTTTTATGATAGCTATTTACAATTTAATAGAATGTTTCATTGTCGAGGAAACCGGTGTCCGCCTGAGGGTTTTCTCAAAAACTGGGAAAATGTGTCAAATTTTACCAAGAAAGCTCTCCAAAATAGGTAGGAAAGCATAAAATCCGACATCTTGCTCACCTCATCTTTTTAGTCACTTTCCTATTCAAACTGTTGGCAACGTCCTTACCCGTTGGATGCCAAATGCAACTTTCATAAAAATTCCGATTGGGAGCTAGCTATTCGTACCCTTGTGGAATTAAAATACCAATATGAAACGTCCAAAAAGTGTTCTGTAACTTTAGTCATCGACTCGTGCAAAGTGCAGGTGAAAATTTCCAAGGTGTCCGACTCAGCCCCTCAAGTCTCAAGTCTTAAGTCTTGAAAAGCCCACGGTTTAAAACTTTTATAAATAGACAAATTAATTCAGCGCCGTGGTAATTTAAATTTCATTGATTCAATTCTAATGCCACGAAGAACATCGACTGAAGAAAAAGAAGAGGAAGAGCAGTGTGCGGCCGACACGTTCCCTGGCATAACGTTCGGAACAATTAACAGATCCGTGGGTCATGTGAGCAATTATGCTATTTCCTATTCTTCAATGAAACGGAGGAAGTTAATGCGTTTCTTTTAGCGACGTCACTCCTAAAACGATTATGGGAGAGTCTATATGTTTCTATGAATCATCTTTCTTTTAATTCTTTTCCTAACACCTAATTTGGCGTTCGACGGATTCAACTATCCATATCGATTTTTTTACGATCTAACTTTGATCGATTATTGGTTGGGAGGGGATGGTTTTAACGACCGCGCCGAAGGGGTTAGAAAGGCCAAATACATCCGATATCAGTAAAAACTACGTTTCTGGTAAAAGCATTGTCCATTGCATGTTTAGGAAAAGAAACTATTCATATTTTTACCAGGTTACACCATTACAGAAAATCATTAATAACAGCAACATAATAACTACATACAGAAATATTGCTGGCCTAACAATTTAGAAGTACTGATAAGACAGACCAACCTCCAACAATTGTGACTTTATGGCAATGTTTCAGTTTTGGCAGCACCAATGAGAAACAGTCAAGTGTCTTTTTTGGAAAAATAAATGTTCAAAATATTTGTCAAAGTGGAGGTGTTGTAAAACTTCAGAATAGAGCACAATAAAATAACAATTAACAAGGGCATGAGTACCCTTTTGCAACGGAAGCATAATTAAACAGAAATTCACAACGTACCGAAACTAAACGAAAACGGCCAATTTCCTGTCATTCATTCCTCAAGCTCTCACTAGTTCATCCAACCAGAAAAAGTCCCGAACCGGAAATGGAGAACAATTAGAATACTCAAATTTGCAAAAAGATTTATTGTACAGCGTACATCTGTGGTGAGTTCTGCGATAGAAAATCAAGAATTGTCGACAAACTACTGTAAAGAAATGTCGGGAAATGCATTGATTTAATACACACAAAATGCATTTCTAAGTAAATATTAGAAAACTAATTTCGCATTCATTACTGTATTGCTAATTGGATTTAAACCAAATGCTAACGTATACTACCAAGAAAACAGTTAGGAGGGATTAAATTTGTTAACTTTTTTTTCGTCATATGTTAGTGAAAATGACGACAGGGACGTGATCCACTTAAGCAATTTTAAGGGGAGGAAATAACTGAAATTGTCGTAATGTTCGTGGGTATGGGAACTGAGGTTTGTAGGTCAAGTTCATCATTTTGCAGTGGGCGGGACAGGACCTGAAATGAACCTAAGTGGGCATCCTTGTCTTACAGCAAAGCACTTTCGGTACAATCCGAGGCATCAGGTTAAAATTTTCAAAGTCCTCCAAAGAAAAAAACGCCATTTTCTTAGAGATGCATGGGCTTCTGTGATGACCCGTTATGCCGTAATAAACGATGACGAGTGGGTATGACAACGACCATGAGGACGACCAAAGCGGTCGTAATGGCGATGATGATACGAATGGTTACACACTACGATGGAAACAATTTAAATAAGTCTGCATATAAAATTTAATTATGTTCAAACGTATTACATCAACAATTACAGCGGAAAATTCACACAATTAGCCGCAAAACTGATTCTGCTTTGCATAAGGCGCCAACGTTGAGAGAAGAAGAAAGATCAAGAAGTGGAGGTCCTCATTTATCACTTTCATGTCAGCGTGGTAATTCATTTCTCCTGGCAGACTGACGTAAACAGAAACAAAAACACGTAAAGGAGGAAGATATAGATGTAGTCTCGGAGGCAGTGACCTGATTTTTTTTGATTCATGAAATTAACAAAAATTTGATGCTGTCAGTTTCTTCCCCTCAGAGAGGCTGGCTGAGAACATTAGCTCTGTATCCCTTCTCTGACCATCTGATCTAAATGACCGCCCTGACTATAATCCTCACTGGTACTTAATGTTCCAGCAGCAGATACCACTTGTGAAGATTCCTCTTCATCTGCAGCTCAGCAGCAAGCATCTGACATTGAGCAAAACTAAATTCCTAGAATACTATTCGTATTCTGCGCTTTCAATTAACTTCTATTTGACTGACTGTAAGCTCTTCCTACCAATATTTTTCTACTCAAATTATTTCCTGTCTCTTTTGTAATGCTGTAAGTGTCCACTCAATTATCAACCATTGAACATTGTGGTTTTACGTAAATTTCAATTAGGTGAAACTCAACCTGTACATCCGTTGTTGTATATTTACTAAAACTCGTGTACCAAATTACTAGGAACTGAAATTTGACGCCATTCAGCTCTGTGTCAAGGGGTTGGGGGGTGAGACAAAATCAAATTCGGGTAATTTGAAATTTGCGGCCGAAATTTAAATCCTCCTCAAAGTACGTCTTTGTGAGCGACAACGCATGCGTATGTATAAGGATATAAATGAGAAAAAATATGTATACGACACCGAAACAACTTTTAAAACTTTTAGGTTTCATTCTTTTTTATTTATTTTGGTCAGTCTCACCTGGGAGGCGCCCTGAACCTGAACCTGAATCCGATGGAATGTGACCAACCCCCGACACATTGAAATTTCGATTCGAATTTTTGTGTACTTTACTACTGCTGCCATGGCCATCGTTACTACCGCCACTTCTTCATCAAAGTACCACTATTCTTCCTTTTCGGCTTGGTTCAACTGCAGATCAGTACTTTTAGAGGGCCCCGACCATGGAATTGTTAACTGCAGTGTAATATTCAAAGAATTCAAAAAGGTCGTTGACTCAAGATAATGAGCCCGACGTTGCCTCGTTTATTTTCAGTGGCGTTTTGTGTGCTTTTTGTAATGGTAAAACGAAACATTTCACCCGTTCAATTGTTTTTCTTTTTGTTTCTCAAGAACTGACAGAAGCCTAACTGTTTTCCTACATTCCTTCTTCGCTTGCTGAACAACCGGCAAGGCTTCACACACTGGTCCGAAGGTGCACGTAAACCCTAAGGAAAATAGTTTACGTCAATTGCCTTTTAAACAAATTAAACATTGCGTTCTATCAATTGTCGGAGACTTCACACACACCCACACTCATAAATGATCGTACAGGCTGAAGCCAAAATGGTCGGGTAGAAAATCTGCATAAAAAACCAGAAGTAATCAGGAAGGACAAAGCAAAGATCATGCCTCACACACATAATTGAGTGAACACAGAAGCTTTCTGTGATGTGCAGACCATTGGAATGCACACCTTCGGACCAGTACGAGTTATCCATAACTTCATAAGGTCCGTGCTGCGAAACAGGGTGCTACAATATTTAGGTATTTTGTGACACTGAGTCCCCTGGGTACTGACTCGTTGGACCAAGGCTTTCGGTTCTCTTCCTTGTCGCGGCCGATTCCCATTTACCAACAACAAATACATTTCCAAGCAAAAGTTAAAAAACGATCACGCCTTGGTAATTGAATAAAAACAATATTACAATTTCGTCACGTCAATTTTATTATTCGAGAGTTTCGTGAGCACGTTGGTAATACGAAAGACCTTCCATCAACTCGTGACATTTTCTTCCTTCTCTGACTGTCACACACGCATACGCACGCTTAAGGGCACCGGACGAACACGCAAAGGAAGAAGCAGGGTCACAGCAATTTCTTATTCTTACGCTTTCCGGTCCAAAGAAAATTGGCCCGGAGAGGAAGACACGCCAGATGAACCGTCTAGACTGTACCTAAAAATTGTCGCGAAACTGGTCGTTGTTACTTAAAGCAAAACAGATGTAAGTTCACTATTTATATACACCTCCGGTTGTTAACTTTGAAGTTAAGAAGGTAAGAAAAGTAGTGTGTACTAGAAGTGAAGAAAATAGAAAACGTCTAATATTGCATATAAATGACGAAACAAGCAGAAAGTGTGACCATAAAAAAACAATAAATTTATTAAATGCCGGAGTTCATTATACAATAAAAACTGGACATTGGTGCAAAGGAGTTACATTTTGAACACAAATATTTCACTATGACGAAGAGTAGTAGCCTCATCCAAACTGAATTCTCTCCAAGATAAAATATTAACACTTTCCAAACTCCTGCCAGAAGGCAAGATACCATTTTTCATATTTGTCGGAGCTCTTCTTTCCACCTTACTCAGCCTTCCTCTCTTGCGTTCACCCCCTAGCTAAGTAGCTTGCTTACCTATTAGGTTCCCTGATTTCCACATGCCACTCTCGGCCTACAACTGCCGTCATTAATTCTGGCTCGTAACAAAAAGAAATTATTGTGACTAGATGGATATTACGAACAAAAGTGCCCGAAACTTCATTCCTTTGGGACGTTTCCGGAAGGTAGCAGAGGCCTGACAGTTGCCCAATCTCCTTGTTACTTGTTTACAAACAAGGCTTTCACTTCCAAAAAAATTAATCTACAAATAAAATCGATTTAACGGTCGGATTAATTACATATCAATGGCTAACCACGTTCGAACTCCTTTTACATTTTTAAATATTAAAATTAACAAGCAAAAACTAAGGCATATTCAACGACCTTTGCTAGGTGTTAGTTTTTTCAATACAATGACTTATTTGAGCGGACTACGCATGTGTCGAAGAAGAGCATGCTTGCAATTGTGGCTGTCTTATAGCTCCTACAATTAAAAGCAACAACGAATGTTTGTTTCCTTCTAATGGAAAAGTGGAATAGTACATAGTTATTGAAATTAGAACAAAAGGAAAGGATAGAATTGGAGGTGGTAAGATAAAGCAGCAAAACTAGAAAGATAGTAATCTGAATGAAAGGGAAATATGAAAAGGAATGGAAAATGAGACTTAAAATGATACAACTGCAAAGAACAAACTACACGGCACTCAGTGAATGAATAAATGAATGAATGAAAGCTAAGAAGAATGCATTTAAATGCCGCATAATTTTATTATATTTATGTATGAATTAATAATTGTTCACTCGAAATAAAATAAAACAAAATTCATAGATTCAAACTCTGCAACGGACAGGCTTCGTCAGAATTAGAATTATTACTACCAGCATACAGTCGGATTTGGTATGGACAGTTGTTCCGTGAGAACAGAAAGCCACGATCAGCCTAAGGAAATCGAATATTATGCAAATGTAGACGACAGTCATTTCTGAAGCACTTATATGCAATTATTGCACAATCGCAACATCCAACAAAAAATACTTAAGCGAAATGCAAGGAACCCTAGCCATGTAATAAGAACAAGAACCTCAGGTATAATGCTACGGCGAGACGGACAACAGAACAAAATTTCATAACAGAAAATCACACTATAAAGGTGATGGCAATCGTGAAGACCTCACTTGTATTTTATCGTGCAGATTTCATGGTTAGTTGAGAGCCCAGGTATGGAATGCAGGTACGTGATGGCTTCCAGAGCATTTACCCCGGCAATGCTGGATCTGTGCGCATTGGCTGTTTCTCTCTGCGAACCATACAACTTTTTTTCAGAGTATCAAACCAAAATCCACCCTTTAAATGTTGTTAGCTATACCTTTACTGCTACATGATTTGGATAATTTTTCATGAAAACACCGGCAAAATTCAATTCTTGATCTCAGGAACATAAAGAAACAACAACCAGGCCAAAGAACAATTTCGAGGGTTTGTGAACAAACTGTCAACCTTAACTGACGTCACATTGACGTCATTGTCAACCTGAAATGAACGTTTAACGCTCTAAGGCCGTTTTAAACCAAACTGTCATCGCGAAGCTGCAGAGTAACAGGACTCCGGAAGCAATTCATTAGCAACATCCTCAATCTTCATCAAATAATTTTCGGCTTGAAAGTGAACTTGGCCCCGGGTTTGACATACCTCATTTTTCAACGATACCAGGCAACAAATGCACCATTTATGCATATATCCTGGTACCATTTATGCTATAAAATTCACTTACGGCAGTCGCCATTATGTAGTTACCCACCGTTTTTCACAAATTCAAGCCGGTGACTGTCATTCATCTAAAACAGCTCTCTACTTCGAAATTAAAAAAAAAGGCAGATAGATGCACCCATCGGATTGATTGGTCGATCTCTTCACACAAAAACTTGTCTAACTCAAGGTCTAGTTCAAGACCTTTAGGCGAAGGCGTAGAAAATTGTATTGAAGTGACATTTTATTCTTTTAAGGAAGTACCACAGGTACCCCTGTAACGCACTAAAAAATGGTTGGGCCTTCTCACTTTTCAACAGGTGAGTAACGACTTCATTAACCGCGGAACACTGATGCACTTCACGTTTCAAAACACAATTTCTAGGGTTATTTGTAAATCATAATTTGCGGGTCATGTCGAAAGCTTTCCTAGCAAGAGTTACAAGCTACATTCATGTTGGCGGTACCCAACAAAAAACAAGACCCCCTAAAAACGTCCAAAAAGAGTCAGGGAATGACCTTTGAAGAAGTTAAATTCTCAGGATCCCAGAGAACAATTTTCTGATACCTCAACCGATAATTCGTATGGAATGCCAAAAAAAGATCTCCATTTTTTTGCTCCTGCTCAGGCACGCCACTGTTACGTTCAGCGGAGAGCAAACACCTCTGATTTGTCTTCCATCTACAATACACATTTTAGATGCACCTCCCTTAGGTGTTTCCTCCTTCACCGGTGGCAATAGCTATATTCTCAGTGCCCTTCACCCTCTTGGACTCTTCTTTCTTTCCAATGAAATTGCCCCCATAAGCGGAAATTTCGTGGCAAAGACTTTAGCCTACGACTTAACCCCTTCTTTCTGCATAACTTTCTGCAAACCGTCCTCCTTATCGTTGTCAAATAAACTCGTTTGTTGTTGTTTGTTTTTTTTTAATGTTTAAGTCCCCCTTTTTTTCAGTGTTCATTCATTCTTTGGACTTTGCGAACAATCGCAGAAAATCAAAACAACAAAAGAAGCTAATCCGGTCGGTAATTTGTAATTTTTTTGGTTTTGAGCGTGAATTTCCTTCTGAATTTTAAGAGACTCGGTTACGCCTCCGAGATCACCTGGAAGTGAATTATTAGCTCAGATTTTGCCCATTATAATTTTTTTTTATATCTTTCATAACCTTGGACTTCTTGGTTGCATTTTCCTTGTCCAGTTTGAACTGACTTGAATGTAACAATCTGCACGTCCCTTTCAGGTATTCACCTAGCCTAATGGATGAATCAGTTCGGATAAAGATAACCCCGATAGATAAATTGTGTTCTGTTGTATAGCAGGGATGTTTTCTGTTATGTTTGCTTTAAATGTAGAAGATTTTTGTGGAGGTTGGGAAGAAAACATTTTTCTTCGGTAACATAAAGGCAACATTTTTTTTTAATTTTAAAAACATAGAATCTGAGTCCTTTTCAGAGCAACATAAAAGCACGATTCAAACTGGAAATTTTAAATAAGAAAATAACAATGAATTTTACAAGAGTAATTGATAAGTGCATTCAAAAAAAGGCCAATTGCCATTCAAATAAATCTAGAGAAGATCCAGTAGAACATTTCTATTGAATGTTCAATTGTTCGTATCAAGAAGAGAAATCCTCCTCAAAAAAAATAAAGAACTTACAACCGAATTTACTGTTGGGAAATGAAAGCATCATTAACGTTTACTTATTGTACCAAAATATCAATTTTATATAAATACATAAATACCAAAAATTATTTAAAAGTTTATGTGTTGATGGTACTTGACTATTAAGGTAATTATTTATACATTCTAACATATGAAATGTCTTCAAGCAAAACGAAATAAAAACGTGTCTTCTGGGATTCGTGTGGAGAGCGAAAAAATAAATAGTAATGTGAACCAGAATGGTTGCATTGAAAAAAGGAGGGCATCAAGAAAAATTATTGTGATAAGAAACATAGAACACTGATAACAAAATGAATTTTCATAATTAGGTTTGTTTGGTTTTTCTTAATTAGTTGTTTGAGTTATAATTTGACTTTTACTCAACTTTCAATTAGTGTATTCTCGTTATCAAGTTATACTATGAGTAGTGTTGTGTAGTGTTAGATTTTTCAGTGCATGTGGACCACTTATTCTTATCTTTTCATTAACATATAACTATCACATTAAGTAAACCATCGTATTATTTTAGGTAATTTTCCTCTGTTATTATGAACAAATTTTATGTTTAATTAATAACCATTGTAATCTAAATTGCACTAACACTTTCGGGGGAGTTTAGAAGTTCAGAATAAGTAAACGAGAACAAGCAAACAAGTAAACCATGACAACCTAAAATTTAACATCCACCCTTCACCTGAGTGAGGATATCTGACAGTTACAATTTTGATAAAAACGATGTAACGATATAACGTTAGCTAAGCGAAAATGTAATTTGTTTATTTTCTAATAAATTATTGCCATTACTCTTACGTTAATTTGACTTTTGTGAAGAGGAAGGGCCTCCACCGAACCTAGTAAAACATGCAGTTGCCACACAAAAAGGATCCTCTTTGTTGGCTTACTTCTTCTGCCATTGACCACCTCGAGGGCAAACGCGGGAATTACATAGATATGTTCTCCCTAGGGCCATAGTTATCAACAATTTTTTTAGCATAGCACGAGCAAGAAAACCAATGGGCAACAAGATGGTACGAAATTGATGGATGAATATTTAAAGAAAATAGGTAGATGTGAAAAAGGGCCATCTTTTCTAGCGGCAATTAATCTACACACTGGCTTGCATCCGAGGATAATAGATATTAATTATCTAGTGCCGAAGATGACCTTGCGTGGCCTTGGAAAGCAAATATTTGAAATATTTACTGTTTCATAACACAGTTTGGTGTAATTATAACTTAGATTTAAGGATGTCCAACTGTAAATTCGGCGTTTTCCGACTGATCGAAAATCATGTATCGTGTTTTAATCATCTTGTACAATCTGTGAACGTTCTTTCTTAATATTGCTACGTATCTTTTCGTATTCAATTATTTCAAATTTCAACTCCACAATTCAAATGATTAAATGCAAAGACTGCGATTAAAACTTCTAAGAAATGCAATGCAAATATTTAAGAAATATGTAATTTGCACGTTGGGTAACAAAACGTAATATACCCTGAAACTAATTTTTCACTGCTGAAACTTAGGTCACATAGAACCAGCAAAAACAGTACTTGTTAATAATGACATGTTCTTTAAAGGAAAAAAATTATACAGAGCCTATTCGAGTGTATAAAATGAACTGTTCTCTTCTGTATACATCTCTTCTATACATCAAGTACTTCTCATGGTTAAGTCACATCTCCTAGCCTCATCTCATATCTCTTAAGCCTACATCTTATTTACATCTCATAAGCCAGAAATAAAGAACAATTGTAAACGGAAGATGAAAAAGTTCACATTTAGGAAACATTGAGAAATCAAATCTAAAACATCTTGGAAAGTTGTATCTAAAGCTGTGTTTCATATAGAAGACAAATCAGAGGTGTCTGCTCTCGACTGGACGTAGCAGTGGCGTGCCTGACTTGGAACAAAAAAGTGGAGGTTTTTTTTGGCATTCTATACTTATTATCGGATGAGGTATCAGAAAATTGTTCTCTGGGATCCTCAGAATTTAACTTCTTCAAAGGTCATTCGCTGACTCTTTTTGGACTTTTTTAGGGGTCTTGTTTTTCGTTTGGAACAGTCACCACGTTTCTACATGACCAACAAATTATGATTTCGTTTTACGGAACTCTAATGTCAAGCAACACTAAGATTATTAATCCTCCCAAAAGAGTGAAATAAACCCTGGTCAGGTGTCCGCGGTGTGATACATCATGCCGCCACTGAGCACTGAACCCGTAATATTATCATTAATACTGTAACGCCACTGTAGGAAAGAACGTATGGTTTACTTCTTCCATGTCCACATGCCATATCGACAGGTAACCATTGTAAACCGAATAAAACAGTTTAAAATAAATAAAACAGTTTTTAAATTCTAAATTCACAATTTGTTTTGTTCTAATTCAATGAGAAGTACTGTTGATTAGATTCATTGACGAACTACCCAGAATGGGTGTCAAAAATTTTACGTGAGCACCTTCCCAAATTGGAAAGAAAATTACCCAACGTTTAGTGCTTCAGATCTCTCTGCACCATTCCATCATTGGATTAATAGCAAATTTCCTATTAATAACCGTTAAATGGACCGCCATGGAGACAGCGGTGGCAGTGATGTTGGTGATGTTTATCAAATTTCACCGCATCAAAAAAGCACTGACACTTCACTCGGTCGTACGTTAGTTAGACAAATGGGCTTTTAATTTAAATCGAACCGGGTCAGGCATTTGTAACGTTTCAATTGATTCCCGCATAACAATTTTATAATAAATTATGGTCAAAAAATTAATAGCATTTTCCCCGTCATCTTTCGCTCCTACAGTTTGTCGCAGCATCAGAAACACGAAATGTCGAAAGCCTCATAAATTTCTACCGTTAACATCATCTTTTTACGTATCCAAAGTTTCGAAATATCAAAGTTTCAATTGTCGATCGCATCCTATGAATTTGTAAAAGCAGTAGTCCGCCACTGACTTCAATTTAAAATTATATTTATTGTGCACTGGCAAACTGGCATACCCGTTTTAATTTTTCAGGCAAATTAACATCACTAAAACAACATTGGGTGTATCCGCGGTAATAAAACAACTGTAACTGAACTTAATTATTTCAAATAGTTCACAGACGGCTCGGTAATTCCATTAAAAATTCTTGTGATTTGTAGTTATTTTTAAGAACCAAGAAGACCCTAGAGGAATTTATTATTCAAAAGAGAAGGTGTAATAGAACCAGAATGTTATTTTAATCAATCCAAACAAACTGATAAAAAAGAACTGCAAGCAAAGAACTGAAAATTACTGGCAAAGTTACATATGAGTTAATATGTATAGTTAGTACGCATCAAGACTTCATGGGTACCATAGAAAGTGCTTCAAAAGTGAGAGAGAGGTATTCTAACCATACTCAAAGCGTGTGTAGGATTTAGACATTTAAAATGTCACTTTACAATAATTTATAATAGAATATTACAATCCAATGTTTCTAAACAACCACCTGGCAAGCATAACACGTTCTTGCAAAACAATAAGCAAAGACTCATTTAGTTTGACATGAGTAAGTTAAATTTCCCTACTATTACATTTCGTTATTCGGACAGAAAACCTTTGACAATGACAATATATAATTCCGGAAAGCAAACTGTTTACTTAACTTCAACTAAGAAAATTCAGGTGAAATGAGGTAGGTGACAAGTGTGGTCGAAAAAAAGAAAAATGTCTACCTGATCCGGACGACGCAAGGAGGAGTAGAGTAAGAAATTGGACCAGAGAAAGCAGCAAGGCTTGACGTATTGTGAGAAATTACACTCTTGATCAGTCAAAAACCTGTCTTGCTCCTCTGGAATGTTTACAAAGTCATAATTCTTTTGCATTCGGTAGCGTCTGTGTAGAGTTGAAGGCCAAAAGATATTTTTGTTTTCACGTGAAACACAGTGTTCTGCCTTGCTTTTTGAGCAACACACGTTCAAGACAATCGAGAGGAACACAATAACCGGAATGAAATTTAAACATTGGTGAGGTTAAAAGCGCACGCGTTTTCCTCTTGTATGCAGTAATTGGCTGGAGTGAATCGGAACAAATGTATACGCCTGCGTTTTGCCCAACTGAAACTACAACTGCGTTTAAACTTATTAAAATTTGTGACTTTCTGTATACTAAAAATTAATAAGCACATTTTACTCTCTAAATTTAAAAGGATTTCCTTCAAATTACTACAAGAATGCAAAACTGTTACTTGAAATTTATGTAGCACATTAAACACATAAAGAATACTCTATGTAAAATTCGAAAATCTTTCTAATAGTATTCTCATTTAAATTGTAAATTACTGTAAAATATAAGTGAGACTACCACGTTCAAATTCCGGTTGAACCCCGCAGATATTTAACCTTTTACACCATTTCAAGGTGCAAAGGTTCTTTCTACCTATTAGTCGGACGATTACAACCGTGAAAAGTTTGACTATCTTTTGGGACCAACGTTTGGGGTATCTATACATAACAGATGATGTCTGACGTTACTTTGTGGTAAAATTTTTTTCGTGAATGTCTAATACATAAATGAAGAAAAATGAAAATTAGAAAATGTTGAAATAGACCGAAATTTAGTCTGAACAATAACTTTAAATATAAATGGAAAACAGGACGTGGGGACCCGGCTGTAAGCTGGCAAATTAATAAAATGAAAATTGTATCGCCTTCGGTAAGTTAATGTGGAGTCAACGTTTTCCGGAAATGTAAGTATAAAAAAAATTCTAAATGTATGGTCCGCATGGATTTTCCGTGCCTATAACGACAGGCAATCGTTTTGCCTAGTTAGGAACCCTAGTTAAATCCTTTTTCGGCCATATTAGGGTAGTAGTGGCCTAGTGGGAATTACCCACAGTCTGCGGATCCATGCTACACATTAAGTAGCATTTGCTGCAGAGGTCAGACTCTAGAATACTTGACTCGGCAGTTCCTTGAAACTAATAACTTGAAATAAACTTGAAAATAATAGAAAACTAATAAAATCCCCTTGTTTTATTATTAACTCAAAAAGCAGAAAACTAAAATACCACACGTATTATATTTCCCATGAGATACAAGGTAACAAGGCCCACCCAAATTCATTTCGACACAAAAACACAGCCTTATCTTCCGATGTACTCAAGGGGTGCTGCTACGCCGCCATGGAACAGTCGAAAAACCCGTGGAAGTTATTTTAATTACAATTCCACGTGAATAAACTGACTGAACAGAGAAAAAGTCATTTGAAAACTGAGAGCCGGGACCAGGATATAAACAATTTAATTAATTTGCTTTGAACCAGAGGTTGACACTTGCCGCGCCAACGGGCAGAGCCCCTAGTTGTTAATATTACTTCAGTTTTACGAGTAAAATCAAATTCCGAACATTTTCAAATCACTTGCCAGCCTCCCAGGTTTTTCTCTCAGGCATGGTTCCACAATAACATTGCTTACTCCTCATTTTTATGTACATAAATGCAATCCGTGGTTTTAATAACTGGAACACTTTTCGAAAAGAATATTGAAAAAAAATTATTAGCGAAGTTCATAAATTGCCTAGAATGAACCTGAAGTTACAGACATAAATACAAAAAGACACAAGATTGATGCGTCTCTTGCGCTGTTGCCAGAGCCCTCGCTCACAAAACTTTCGATGTGAAGCCCGAGACTCATGGGTACCCCCACAAAATGCACAAGACCAACATAAAAATGGAAACTCAAAAAACCATCAGAAACTGTCAAATGCAAAACTGAGACTGACACTCGGGCACAATAATATATATAATTAACAAAAGTTAATTTTTCATTCGAATAAACCCTTTTAAGTTAGCAAAAGGTAAGTATACATTTTTCCTTCCCTTTGTAAGATTCCTGATGTCAAATGACTCATTAATTTTTTAATTACATGTTATATTACTTTAACGTATGAAAAAAGTAAACTATCAAGTGTAGCGTACCACATTATAAAAAGTTGTTTTTAAAACTATTACAATATACTTATTACCGAAAGATACACGCTTGGCCTAAGTCGACACCCACAACAGGAGTGTTATAATGTACATTGGGGTTCTCATTTACGACACCTTGGCCAGTATTTATGGTGTTACTCAGATTCCTAAACTGTAAAAGACGGTTTACTTATATTTTCGGGACATACAAGTTTGAAAGTTCGGTTCATAAGACGCATAGATTTATTACCTGTTAGATAATCACCGGGTACAAAAACCAGGTTGTTCAGGTAACTAACTTCAACTGGAGAGTCTATCCCATTACTAGCCCATGGAATTGTTTGTTCACGTCCCTGACAAAAAATCTGGGAGCCTACCATACGTAAGGGTCTTTTTCCTCGACTATCCGGTCAATTGAATCTCTGAGATTATCCACGGTTTTTTCGTCTACCTCGAACTATCGATAAAACACCGGTAATTAAAGTCGTTCGACCGAATGGACCCAGAACAATATGAAACGAATCCACACGCAGTTAAGAATGTGTCTGTCAAAGAAACGTCTGAAACAATAGTGCCGGCATGGAAATGCTCCATCTCGAGCTAACTTTGACGACGGCCCCATCCTGGCCTCCGGGGCCAACTGAAAGAATCGTAAGAGGAAATCTAAATGGACTTCGTATTCATTCAATCAATCAACAATCGGACCAGAGCCCGAAATTAATCATTCCCGGACCACTAGCACGGAATTTTACCTTCGGTAACGACCTGTACCTACAGAACCAATTCTCTCAATTCCGTAACTCAGTCCAACGAGTATTGCGCCTTTTTCCTCTGATATCCTGAAAATTGGTGTCTTTGATTCCCTCGAAGCCATCAAACAACCAACCAATTCGGAGAATAATTATACTATCATGTTCATAAATATATTGTGTTGTAAAATAGAAATATGAAAAACTACAGCACAACAGGGGTCGAACTGTAAAGAATCGTACACGACGTTACGGTAGCATTAAAACTACTCCAGTTCAACAGACACCAAAATAAATATAAAATATGATGTCAAAGTTATGGGAAGTAAAGTAATTTGACAACTTCTTGTTGGTATAAGTTGCACAAATTCTATCTGTTTTGTTGTCACAACTTAAACCGAATTCATCACAACTTAATTTCGTAATAAACAATAAATATTTCAGAGAATGCAAAAAATGAAGTTACTTAATGACTTCTTTGTGATAAATGATAATCTGCTCTAAATTACGCAAAGAATGACCAATCTCAGAAACCGTGTTCGGTCTCAAATTTAAATTAATAAGTATCAACATAATTTCTAAGTCTTATTAAGTCTTAGAGTGTAAACATAAATCTCAATCCTAAATTCAGTACAATAAGGCAATTACATAATCCCGGAGGCACCATTTTACCTGAGTCTAGTATATTTCCATATTTCAAACGCCGAATAAAATTATAGTTTAATAAATACAGCAAGAACACCTCATTTGATACTTCAAATACTAATTCCAATATAGAATCAAATTCGCATTTAAATTAATTTGCAAAACTTGAACGAATAACGTAAAAGTAAATGAATTAAGCAAACAGTTCTTGACCAATTTAAAATTGAAGCATACGAATGATTGGACCTCAAATTTACTTTAATGAGAATTATTCTAGTTACATTTATTGGGAGTAACCGATGGGTCAAAAACCTAATCGGTAGTTAAGTACTTTGACTGTAAATACAAGGTATTTAAGATGGTAATCTAATCGTAAAAATATTCACGTTCTTACTAATCATATCAATTCATAGTTTGATATTAATGTAGTCATGTGTTGACGAACACGATTCATTCTCATTCTAGTAACTGATCTTTCGTCTGATAATGTCTAACAGGACTTAAACGCATCAAACATTTTGCATTCCCATCCCAAGTAGTGACTCTATGTGATACTGTTGTTTGTGCAAATAGCACAGGTACCCGTTCAAATTCAAACAGATTTCTCAAACCTTCAAGCATTCCCTAATGTATTTCCATATTTAGTTAGGTTCTTGCACATTTTGCCCTCAATCCCTAAAACGTGTGTTGCACTCGCACGCACCACTGCATGTTGACATTGTTGACATTGTTTTCCAAAGAACTTTACATCTCTTACAATCTGTGCCATTACCAGAGTCCAACAAGTTAAGCTAGGAGTAATTATATGATCATGAGTGACAAAGGTAACAATAGAGAACCATAAGAATATATCGGGGCATAGCTGGAATACACCAGGTGAAAAGCTCCAAATTTTGGTCAAACTGATTTGGTTGAACCGACATCACCTACTCGAAAGTACTCATGAAAACCATCTGATTCAAAAATGCCCACTAGAAGTACATGCGTTTTTGTGCCCAATACGAAAATTTCCTTAATGATGAATGGGCCAGGAGGCATTTGAATGACCAAGGTTGTCTTCCTTTCCTAAAATGTAATAGTCATTTCTCAGGAAGTGATGGAGCGAAATCATTTGGTGAAGACCAGGAATTCGAGATAGGAATCCCGTTAGAAAAGGCCTTCCGCGGCTGCATTCCACACTCCCCACTCCTTATGAATGAGCTTTACATTTAATCCCGTGTAAAATCACCGGAACCATCGTTCTTTCTCTCTCCGTAGGCCGAGACCCAAGAACTCTCTTCCATAAAGGTAAAATATTGACGTGAAGCCATTATATTCACGTCATTTATCGAACTTTTTAAAATTAATTCACGATATAGTTCAATGGAAAGCGTAAGATGTCCGGAGACCTGCGTGGAAACGCCCACATTTTTAGGTTCAACTTAGGAGATGCCTGGCATGCCGTCTCCGGGCCCATTCATAACGTGGGACCTCCCCGTCGAGGCCCCAAGTTCTGCCACATTTTAATGAGGGGGCCCAGAAAGCGGACATTCGTGCTGCCCTCTTCGAGTTATTAGAGAAATCACCACGGCTTACTATCTCAAGCGCACTGGTGAAGAATCTCAATTGACGATAAGGGCCCTCTAACGAAACAACCGAGTATCTAGTTTTGTTAGTTTCACTACCATTACCGACATTATCACTACGGAGAATGACCAAGCTCTTACTACTCAATTCTCAATCGGAGCCCGCGATCGAAAAAGAAAAATTAAAATGTAATTTTGACTTACCTGGCACTTTCGAATGTTGCTGATGGCGTGCTTCCTATGGCCCCGAAACCGACACCCACTGCCAAGCCTTCCGGAATGTTGTGGACAGTTATTGCTATGATCAGAAGTACAATTCTTTTCCATTTATCCGATGAATGTTCATTTCCAGTAAGAGCAGCCTGAGAGTCTGATGTAAGTTCGGTTTGTTCTTCCTTGTTCGAAATCGGGTCCTTAGAGTTTTCGTACACGTTCAAACCCTGAGCTATAGACGCAGGCCTCTTATTTTTATTCGGTTTCGGACAATTCTTTCCGAATGATCTGGGTCGTGGAATTCCCAATCCAGTTGTCGAAAATGCCGAGTTACCGTGTCTATCTCTTTGATTCAGGTTGGACGGATCGCTGTTCGTGAACAACGAACGACAATGACTCTCGGTGGCAGTCCCTTTGAAATTGCCCAATTCAAAATTATTCTCGTCGGCGTCATGGGAATCTGACAGTGTAACAAAATGAACACAGTCAAATGATGTGGACAATCAAGCATGCCAAAATGTGTACATAAATAAAAAGTAATGAGTGAATTGGGAATCAATGCAATCAAAATTAGGCCAATTGTCAGAACACTCATTGGAGCCCAAGGACAGGAGAATTATAACTCCCCTTGAAAAATTCATTAGCAGATGTTTGGGTTTTTTTCATTTGCTGCTTTCAAACTTCAGTTTGTTTTACTAAGCAGTAAACTGAAAATTAATTCAATCAGCATATTTAAATTAATTCTTGCCATTTGACAAACTGCTTCATTTATATTTTCCAAAAGTTGCAACTTCAGTTGGTTTTCATTTCTCATAACAAAGTACAAAAAAAGTAATTGAAACGGGCATCTTGTTGGGTCATGATCAAACTTATATTATTCTATAATTTGAAATTTCTTACCTTCCTGCCCCAAAGCCATATGTTGCTCTGTATTACCCTGCATTAATATATCTTTCTTTATTTGCTTATGCTCATCTTTTTGTACAACCAGCAGGAGCTGTGGCACACAGATACCAAAACTGGAGATCAACAAATCAGTGAGGTAGACAAACAGTCCTCCAAAAAGGAAACCCACTGTCACAGGCAAAAATGCATACTCTCCATTGACACCATAGTAGTTTGACTGTTCTGCCATTTCAATGGCAGGACTTAGGAGAGACCAGTAAGAAGCAGAAAGCATCACTCCTGCTGCAAAACCCAGGCTGGCATGAAGCAATTTCATCTGGAAAAAAAACAAGTTAAGGTATGACTTTACCATTTATATGCCATCTAATGGATGTTATCATTCACTTGTTTACAAGTAACACTGGTTTGGTTTTAGGTTTTGGGTTTAGTACTATTTTGATTTCCAACAAGGGTCTGCATGATTTACACCTGCATTTAAGAAATTGGCTGCCTTGTCCATTACTTGGCACACTTCAACCCCACATGTAGCTCCACACGTAATTCGATATGTGACATTGGTTACCGGTTTTATCATTAGAGGAGTCAACAGATTAAATATAATGGTGTCAAATTTTGCTTAAAGTAAATTCCTTGTGCCCTCATTGCAATTTTGCTACGATCTTTTTTACCTCTATTTAATGTTGCTAATGCCATCATGCAAATACTCAAAAGTAAATCATTCAGAGAAACAAAATTGTGATTGACATAGTTTTTCGGTTACAAACTTCAGAAGATATCATGACTTAAGATGCTGCAAAAACTCACCTGTGAACCGGAAAAAATCACCACAACAGCGGCTCCAGCAGCCGTGAGAGACCAGGTGAATAAAGTACCCAATCCGGCCTGAACCAGCGGACTAAGATTCGAAATCATACTGCACTATAAAAATAAATTAAAATATACTACTAAAATTAAAACGTTTAACTTAAGTTAGAAGCCACCATTTTTTGAATTGCAGTTTGACCAACACGCGCAACCTTAACTTTAACCAATCAGAGTGGAATTGATTTTTGCTAAACTGTCAAAAAGTATGGCCTCCGCAAAGGTGAGTTGGATTTGTTTACATTGTCTTCCTAACAGCTTTCTAAAGCTAATGTAAATTGATTAGTTTTTACTGTTGGTGTCATGGTAGTTTCATATTTATTGGCCATAATGTGTGCATACTATTTTACACGTCAACAAATTTTCACCCATAATTGGACTCTTGATTTTGCAGACCCACCTTTTAGAGGATGTTGATGACACCCTCCAGTTCGGTGAAGAGGAAGAAGAAAACAGAAATAAGTTAAAGTAAGTGTTGAATTAGAAGGAAACGAGGAAAGCCTACAGATTTGCAATAGAGTTTAGATAGGGACAATAATCATTAGAATTGTCAGCATTGAAAGAGTTGTAACAGCACACTGAATGAGTGTTGTTCCAAATTTATAATCATTTGTCTTAATGTCTTGTTTTTTTCATTTCAGGCATCCAGTTGTTACCTTCTTTCACTTGGCCTTCAGGGTATTAGCCTTAGTAGTCTACATATTGTGTGGATGGTTTAGCAGTAGTTTTATCACAAGTTTTGTAATAGTAGTATTATTACTATCAGTTGACTTTTGGACAGTAAAAAATGTCACAGGTAGACTAATGGTTGGTTTGAGATGGTGGAACTATGTGGATGATGAAGGAAAATCACATTGGGTTTATGAAGCAAAAAAGGTTACTTCCTTTTAATTGTGATACATGGCAATTTTAAACTTTGGTATGTTGTTTCACATGGTCATTTATAATATTGATTATGCATCCCTTTATGTTAGGGATCTCAACAGAATAGAATTAACTCTTCTGAAGCAAAAATATTCTGGTTGGGATTGATTGTCTGCTCCTTTCTATGGGTTATATTTTTCATTGTTGCTTTAGTAGGATTCAAATTAAAATGGCTGGTAAGTTTTCTTCTTTGTCTCTTGCATAATAATTTTCAAGGGTTTATTGTTTTAAATATTTTTTTATTTACAGCTCTTGGTTTCAATAGCACTAGCCCTCAATGGAGCAAATCTCTATGGCTACATAAAATGTAAAGTGGGTTCTACTGAAGGTTCCTCATCATTCTTAAATTTCTCATCAAAGTTAGTCAATATGAATTTTGTTGGACAACAATTGATTAAAAATGTAAGTAAAGTATTTTCTTATTAATAGATTAATTCTTTTTCATGCAACTTACGAATTTTATTCCTGATAAAATGTAGTCAAATGTATGGTCTACTATTCTGCAGTTGAAAATTTAAAACTACATATTTTATGCTGTGTATGACTATCATTCTGTCCAAATCATTTTCATTTGTCCTATTGATGTATATATATTTATATACATCTTGTACAAAAATATTCTTATAGTTGCATATAAATGACTGATTATTAGTCATTAATTTAGAACTTGTAATTTGAATTGAAATGATTACATAAGTTTTACAATATCATGCAACTTATCTGTACTCTAGTGGAATGCCTTTATTAGAAAAGTGATAAAAAAAATGTCCAGGAACATTTAAGTGTGACAATTTACAGAAAAGTTCATATAACTAATTGTTAAAATTGTAGATGATGACCTACAACATTTAGTAACAAAGATTATAGTACAGCATGGCATTTAGTAACCCTATTAAAATTTTCTCTGCTGTCACTCTTACAAAGAATAGCACACCAAGCATTTACCCAAAATTTACCCTTAGGTAAATTTCAAATAAGGCAATTACACTGTGTGCTCTGATTAAAAATGGTTAAAATTTTGTGACACAATTCTTAATGATAATAATATTTTGTTGCACAGTCTTTCTTCTCTTCATTTTTGTTAATGAAGTTAAGGATCTGAGGCATGTCATGATGAATTATTTTAATGATAGCGTCATACACCTTAACTAATAAAATGTAAAAAAAAACTTGGTTTACTAGTAGTTATTTCAGTAACAATTTTTATATGGTACCTTTTATTAGTTAATTGACAGAATTGCACTTTTAAAATATGTGACTGCTCCAGTGCTTTGTTTCGCTTCTAACAATATTTCTGCTTTTTAAAGTACATTCTTTAAATATTTATAGTTCTGTAATTTTATGTTTCTTAATTTTAAAAAAATTATGAGTGTTCCTTTTTATACAATATGATACAAAAAAATAATTACAATGCACTAATAAAATGAAAAGTACAGTGAAGATACCAAATTCCTTAACAGATTTATAATTGTTCCTTCAATTTAAGGCAATTGGAAGATTTCAAAGTGTTGAAAGACCAGTGTCCAAAGTGTAAGGAAACTTCCAAAAAATGAATGGTATTGTTTTGGAAATTTGAATGGTAGTTGGTAAGACCCTTATATCTTCTTTTGCCATTAATCTGTTACTAATGTAAACTGATCATTACTTATTGAGATAGGAACAGGTTTTTTTCCATTCCTCTGGGTGCTAATTTTACACAAGATATTGTGTCTTGTAACACTGACAGTAAGAACATAATTTTCTCTCAGACCCTTTGAACTTATTTTAACTTATTGAATTTCAACAACCTTTTTCTACCATTGCTTCCTGTAGGGTAATGGTTCCTAATTTCCCAATGTATTTTCTCTTTTACAGGCCACCACATCCATCATTCCTAAACCACAACAGCAACCCTCCACTAGCATTATATAAAAGAAGCAATTAATGGTTCGCAGGAAACTAATTTTACATCAATTCATCAGCTTTCATGTATCTTTTAGATGTATTTGACATTATTGTAAAAGTATTTTTCCTTTCTTGAACAAAAAGTGTAAAATTGTTGATACTGAAAATAATTAATATATAAATTATTGAATGTATATTTTAAGTATTTATACTATTTATTTCATATTTTAAGTAAAAATTTTGTAATGATTGATTTAGAAATCTTTTAGAAAAAAAGTGCCCCAGGTGAGGCTCGAACTCACAACCCCGGCATTGCTCACGACAACTGTCTTATAAGTACCGTGCGCTAACCGATTGCGCCACTGGGGCATGTACTTCACAAGCTCGAAAATTTGCCTGTTAAATGTGAGATTGTGTTTTCTGGGAAATTTTTGAGTTTTCCTTTACGTCAGATGTTTTGAAACAAAGAAATCGCTCTATCCATAACGTACAAAGTGTTCTGATTGTGATTTCCAGCAATTCATCGTCCTAAAACATCTTCTCTCCTATATTCGGCAATGAATTCGAGATGCCGGTCACCGCCATGTAAGCTTTCGATGACCGGCCAATGAGAACGATCGCTTTAGAAAAGGATGCCGCTACCGCCAATGCAGCCAGCTCTTTATCAGGTAAAAATATCATTACCTTTTTTTAGGAGAGACGCGAATTCCAGAACTAATCCCGTGTATCGATACCACGCGAAATCCGAAAACGCTAGAACTGTAATCCCTACAGTATTACTTCCGTGAAGACGATCCCACAATCGGCCATTATAAACACACACTCACAGCACGGCTAAAATCATCCTGGCAACTTACGGAGAAGAATAACACTATTGTCGCAGCCCTTTTCTTGTTGAAAATGGATTTGGCACAAATGATTAATCGCGCTACCTCAACAGTTTACCACCCCGACGGCGAAAAGGTATGAAGGCTTATGTTATTTCGACAGGGGTTTCCAATTCCGTACCAGGTTAGGTTACAAATTTGGATATTTGTTTAACTTGTAAAATTGTTTTCTGTATTATTTACAAACAGTCCGGATTTATTTATTGAAGGGTAGCCATTAAGGCTGCAATTTTTGTTCCTGAAATGTTAGACAAAAAAGTTAGCCAGCTATGCAATTGACCTATCTAGTGTTGTGTTGGTGGTTAGTGTTAAATGTTGACAACACTTGAGAATCACACCATAACAACCGCATTAAAAGTTTCGTAGCAATAAAGTTAGTTAAGAGTTACCAAAATTGTCAGGTTTTGTGAAGTATGTACATGCCTCATCAAATGTTGTGCAGACCTTCAGAGTAGAAACAAATATTTTTTGGGATGCAGTTCTTTTAAATATTATGTTTAATGTATCAATTTTTCAAATTTGTTTACTCCCAGAATTTTATTTCCTTCCCTCAAGGTTTATTTTATTTCCTTACCTAAAATTCATGTTTTCTTGTGACAGAGTGCAGTGGAGCCCATGCAAGTGGATGTACCACCTGAAGACAATGACAACACAGAAGAGGAACCGCATGTTGTGGAAAACCCTACAATTGATTTGGAGACATATGCAAATTGTTACACAGGACTTGCCAGGCTAAATAGGTTGAAATATATAGCTGATCACTGTCCTGCTCTGAGGGTTGAAGCATTGAAAATGGCTCTTTCATATGTAATGAACACATATAATGTGATATTGTACCAGCAACTCCATAAGAACCTGCAAAATGCAGTAGGGTAAGTTACAGCTAAATCAAAAATAATCTCAACCAACCAGAAGGTTACCATTGTCATTTTGATTAACTCAACAGCAACTAAACTTATCATCTCAATCTTTCTTAGATCAATCAGTCCTCCAGATGTAGCTGGAGGTGTTCAATCCACATCTCAGGATTTCCCTTCTTTGGATGTCTTCTGGGTGGAAACCAAGTCAAAGAAAGCAGCAGTGAAATTAGAAAAATTAGATGCTGATTTGAAAAACTATAAGTCAAATTCAATTAAAGAGAGCATTAGAAGGGGACATGATGATTTAGGAGATCACTTCTTGGATTGCGGAGACTTGCCAAATGCTTTAAAATGTTACTCTAGAGCTAGGGATTACTGTACAAGTGGAAAACACATAGTTAATATGTGTTTGAATGTAATCAAAGTGAGTAAAAATGGTACACCTGTCACAATTTATTAATGTTCCATGTTTACAACATGTAAATTATTTAAGTGAAATTGAGTAGCTCCATTCCCAAATTTCATGTACAGTTAAGTCATAAATTTTAAACATGCAAAATATTGTTAATCACAATTAAATATTCAGACAGTAGTTTTCTAACAACAAATAAATATACAACTACAGATTTTATTGCTTTTAGATATATTTTTAATTAAAGGGTATAAAACAATAAAATTATTTTAACAGGTAAGCGTCTATTTACAAAATTGGTCTCACGTTCTCAGCTACGTGAGCAAAGCAGAGGCGACTCCTGATTTTTCAGAAATGCATTCGAAAGAGAATCAATACAGTCAAACTATCCTAACGAAACTGAAATGCGCTGCCGGTTTGGCCGAATTAGCGTCCAAGAAGTACAAATCGGCAGCTAAACATTTCCTTCAGGCAAATTTTGACCACTGCGACTTTCCAGAGTTACTGTCACCAAGTAATGTTGCCATCTATGGTGGACTCTGCGCGTTGGCAACTTTCGACCGCAACGACTTGCAAAAGAATGTTATCGTTAGTAGGTGTGTAAGGGGTGGTAGCACCTGACAATTGTTCGCTGTAGTTTGGAACAGGGGCTGCAGCTGTAGTTGGCGAAATAAAATGTACTGATGAATTTTCTTTTACTAAAGATAGACTCTTTTGGTTGGTGCCTTTTTCAGTTCGTTTAAATTATTCCTGGAACTGGAACCTCAGCTAAGGGACATCATTTTCAAATTTTACGAGTCCAAATACGCGTCCTGCCTCACTTTGTTGGACGAAATGAAGGATTATCTACTTCTAGACATGTACATTGCCCCCCACGTCAGTAAACTTTACATGCAAATACGAAATAGAGCTCTCATACAGTATTTTAGGTGGGTATCAATGCCACAGAAACCGAACCATTGTGATGCTTACGACTCATTTAATTTTCAATTATTTGACTTTTTCAGTCCTTACATGTCCGCTGACATGAGAAAAATGGCCGCTGCCTTTAATACGACGGTACCCGCACTGGAGGACGAACTCATGCAACTCATTCTGGATGGACAAATTCAGGCTCGGATAGACTCGCACAATAAAGTAATTTTTTCTGTTTTTCTTAAATATTTTCCGTTCATTGAGAAAGTAATTTTACGTGTGTATTTTTCAGATTTTGTACGCAAAAGATGTCGATCAGCGTAGCACGACTTTTGAGAAATCTCTACAAATTGGAAAATATTATCAGAGGAGAACTAGAATGTTAATTTTACGAGCTGCAATGCTTAAACATCAGATTCATGTTAAAGTAAGTTTGAATGTTAAAAATATCTACAGAGTTGCAGGAGAACCCGAATTACGCTTACTATATTTTTGTTCCTTGCGCTGCAGTGCACATCTTGAATGCTGAAAACCTTTTTTCCTTTTAGAGTCCACAAAGGGACAGCACTCAAAGCGGAGATATGTCTGTGGCACCCGGAAACAGCACAATGGCACCAAGAGCTTGAGGATACTGTCCGTCCGAGGAGAATTCAAAGGATCAAAATGCTCCTCGAGCCCGCTCGTTCTTCTACAACTTTTGCCTGTAGACCAATTGAGAAATGGACACTCAGCATCTCTCTGTTCACTTATATGAGATTGTTGCAAAGAGAGGCCGACAGTTTATTAGCCGCGTGGCGGTTGATGTGAATTAAAAAACGGCCGGTCGGTTGGCGGTGACAAAATAAATTGAACTACACGACAAAAATATAAAAAAGAAACCGAATGCGGCTCGGAACGTGAACTGGTTGAGTTGGAAATTGTATTTGTTGAAAGCGTAAAAGGTCACATGTCGCCGGCAAGCGAGTCACATTAAAGGGGCTTTTAAAGTGAAATTATAGTTAATATATAATAAAATAAAGTGATTGTTAATATTATCCTCAAAATCAGGCTGACAACTACAGCGGTTGTTTTCCCTGTGGGATTGAAGAATTATTAACAGTGATATATACATATATATAGATATAAATTTGGTAAAGCAGAACTGAACATGGCAAGGCTGGAAAAGTCAATTTTGTGGTACACAATTCCTAGCTATGTGTGATATTATGCATTAGGTATTATCTCTTGTTTGATTTTGTTACAGAAATTAATGACCCATTTGGATGAAACGTACTCTAATAAGATTCAGTTGTGGCACAGAGCATTCAAAATAATTAAAATGACAACATGACCCTAAACAAAAGGAAGAACTTATGAAGAGGGCTTGTATGTCCTCTCTCCTTAATATGAAAGGGTGTACCTGATTTTTTCAGTTATCTTTTGATTATTACATTCTCACTGTATCACACCTGGTAGAAAAGAAGAACAAAATGAACCACCTGAGTAACTACCTGGCATTAGTTACTAGACTGTGGTAAATAAAGACAAGAATTAGTTTTAGAAAACACAATGGACTGAAAAGTCAAATAAAAGTTTTTTCAGTTTCACTAGGAATAATTTACAGATAAATTTACTAATTTTGAAAACTCAAATGTGGTTTAAATGTTTTCCGAATGGAAATAAGCTTAACATGTGTAACTTAAAAACCTAAATCAATGTTGCATTTATGGGTGTAAGCAACTTGTATTCTTTTTCTTGAATACCACATCAATTTATTCTGATTTCTTGCATAGGGACTTTGGTATAATTGTTGAACTCCTTTCAGTTCATTTAACAAATGACATTTTATTCCTATAACATTTAGAATATACTTCACCTTTAGTAAATACCCTGTTCACCTTCTTGTTTCTGTAAGTATTAGTTTTTCCTTTCCGTTTTTAGATTAGTCATCCCTGCTTTATACCACTAAACGTTTCATTAGGGTGAACGTCACATTTTTTAACTCATTGGCAGTGACTCTATTGGCATCGCGAACTAGACACAAGCATGTTAGAGCAAAGATAGGTGAACGTCAGTACACCGAGGCCTCAGATCGTCATCACCATCAATTTAAAATAATTTTACTGTTTTGAAATTCAATTTTCAAGCGGTTTACCCAGGATTTCACAGTATGGCGACTTTTTTCCCTTGGGTTTGTTGCCCTACGACACCTTAAGCTTAGGCTACACATGAATAGTTTGATTATAATGCCAAGTACAGTACGTTGAATTGTGAACAAAAAGCACTTTAGTAATAAATTCCCCACATTTTACGAAGTTCCGATAAATAACTTTTTTTTACAGAAATCATGGTGAGTTTGTCGAATGACTCCACGAGTGAAAACTCAATTCGTTTCCCTTAAATATATTTATTTTGTATTATTTCCCACTTATCAGCCGGTCCTAAATTCTTCGAACGTAATTTTGAACGAAACTTGACTGTCCTAATGACAAAGTATTTTTGTTTCCCCACAGATGAATACAATTAAATCCAGTCAATTCATTCTAAAGAATTTAACCAGAGGAGTCAGACATACGATGGAAACGAATGCCAGAGCCTTTGGAAGTGGAGCAGGTCTATTAGACACACAAGTCAATAGCAAAACTGGGGTTGTCACAGTTGCAATGAAGAGACCCCCCGTTAACAGTTTAAGCTTGGAACTGGTTACAGAACTCACAAACACAATGATGCAATTTGAAAAGGATAAAGGCAGAGGAATGATTTTAACCTCAGTAAGGTTTATTTTTTTATTTCCTTACAGAATGGAGCATTGTAATTTTAACTTTATGTATGATTCTTCCTCTCATTCATGCATTATTTTTTTCATGTATGAATATGCAGTTCATATATTTGCCTGGTGTGTATCTGTCCTTTATGATTGGAACTTCAATGTGCATGAACCTCATTATTTGTTGTATTTCAAGACAGATAATAACACTCTAATTACTAGATTTTTATATTATTATTTAAGATAGATATCTGGGCAATATTATTAATCTTTAAAATATTACAATGCTATTTTACAATTATTCTTGTGCAAAACACTTACCTATGCTATTGCTGGTCACCAAATATTATTATTTTTAAAATAAAATGGCAAAGTTATTGGTCTTGTTTTTTAAGCCATTTAAATTGGTTCAATTCAGTTAAATTCTAATATAGGAATTTTATATAATTTTTATCCTACTAGTCTTCTGTGGTTAAAAAAAGAAAAATAAATTAAAATCATGTATTTTGTGGAAAAATGCATATTATATTGCTTTGAGTAGTGTCTTCTTTATCAGTTTTTACTTTTAAGTCATTGAATTTTTGAACATTACAAACATTAAAAAATAATTAATTACTTTTAGGCAACACCAGGAATTTTCACAGCAGGTTTAGATATCATGGAACTTTATCAGCCCAATCCAGACAGGGTAAAGTCATATTGGACAGCTCTGCAAGACATGTGGCTGAATTTGTACAGTTCTTCATATCCAACTGCTGCTGCAATCAGCGTTAGTACAAAAATCACTGCCACTCTTATTTACATCACAATATTGTTTTCATTCAATTTTTAAAAGTCATTATTATCTGTTCAATTTGTTATCATCAAATTATCTTACATGAAAATAATAATTTTTTCAGGGTCATAGTCCAGGTGCAGGCTGTCTCATTGCCTGCAGTTGTGACTACAGAGCCATGGTTCAAGGCAAGTTCACCATTGGTTTAAATGAAACTCAACTTGGATTAGTTGCACCTTCATGGTAAGAACAAATAAATTTTAATCTAAAACAAAACCATTTCATTTCCTAACATGTCTCTTTGACCTTTGGTACTTTGATTGCAATATGCAATTTGAAAACTTTTTCCATATTAATTACAAGGTACAGTTTTTAAAATGATAATTAAGTCGATTAAAAAATAATGACACTCGGAATAAAATTAAATTTTGTGATCAGTACTTAACTAAAGTGTGACCACTGAAACCTTCT
This sequence comes from Polyplax serrata, assembly GCA_037055365.1. NCBI lineage: Eukaryota > Metazoa > Arthropoda > Insecta > Psocodea > Polyplacidae > Polyplax > Polyplax serrata. Next base: position 2,096,681 of record JAWJWE010000007.1, read on the forward strand.
TCACTTTAGGTTTGTAGACACATTTAGAAATGTTCTGCCAAAAAGAGAATCTGAGCATGCTCTGATAACTGGGAAATTGTTTCCAACAGAAGAAGCACTTAAAGTTGGACTGGTTGATGCCATGGTACCAGACAATAATGCAGCCATAGAAAAAGCTGCTGAATATATTGCTTCATTATCAAGACTCAATTGTAAGTGAAACAGTTTACAGCACATATTATAATTCTTATAAATCGCTCTTTATATTGGTTAACATGTAAATTTTCATTGTAGAAAATACTGAGGTGGACTCATTCAGAATTTTTTTTTTTCAGTTCAAGCTATGGCTCAGACAAAACTTACAATCAGATACACAGCAATCAAACGTTTGCAGGACACGAGGGAACACGATTTGAGAGTTTTCACGAAATTTGTGACTTCTCCTGAGGTTCAAAAAGGTTTAGAAATGTATTTAGAAAGTCTCAAGAAAAAAAAATGAGTAGCTCAAAAGGATTGGCGAAGAACAAACCGAAACATATGGAGAAAGGATTTAATGGAACGGGAAGAACATGACGAAGAAACTTTTATCGAACGATGTTTCACTGGTGAACTAGATTGATATTATTATTAATGTAATGCTTTGTATTCATACCGAAGAAGGAACGCTTCCGGCCATTGGGCACGTCACATCCCTTTCAAATATGTCAGCCGTCAGAATTGTTTTGATTATTTTTTACATAAGTATATAAATATAATTTTGATATAAATTTTACTTTGGCACTATTTCGATCTCCTCGTTTTACTACTTGAAATTCATATTTTTTTAAATTCTTCATTGTTGTTATTGTAACGGTGTCATCAGTTCAATTAAATCTTATATTAAGAACAATACGAAATGCCCTGTCAGTAATTTTATTAACATTTGACAGGAAACAATATTTAATAAACCGATTAAAATTTGGTCCTAAAGCAGAAACAAGCATATCTTAACTCATATTTTTTATTTTTTTCATTGAAAGGTTGACATTTTCTTACGTGTGACTTAAACGAGTTAGTAGTACTCATTTAAATGTGTCCAAAAAGGAAAAAAAATACCAAATGGGAGTAAAAACAGCCTTCTGGATACCATTTTTGTCACGACTCCCAGGCGTGTGGCATCACACCTGTACTTCTCTGCCTGGCATGTTTTTTTTTTTAAATTGCTTCCATTCCCATTTTAAGTATTTTACCGTGTATAATGATGCATCAAAACTTAAAATCGAAACTAAATCAGAACAAACAAAGCAATTTAATGACGAAGAATGGAGACGAAATTATTGAACTTCTGCTCGTCACGTGACATATGAAAAGTTTTGGAGCTTAACTTAATCCAAGTGCTTCCAATAATATTTGTATTGAATTTATTGAATTTAAATAAATAAATAAATTGATTTTATTGAAAGCCTCAAGTTCACAAATTCACATATTAAAATTACTGTATAATATAACCTACTTATTTTACTTATTTTATATTACCAAGATACAAATAAAATTTTTTAAAGTTGGGGGCATCAGCCTACCTGAATTCAAAATTTAATTATGATAAAACACGAGGTCGTATTCTTCTTTTACATTTGTAGAAGGACACCATTGTCGTACTAATTGCAGGTTTCTGATATTGTTTTGCTCCGACAGCCCTACTACACCGGTTAGCACCACATACCAGAGGTGCTTCCCATAGACGGTCTTACATTAAATGCGATTAGTACGTATTACCTTAATCTACCAATTATATTTATATTACTACATTGATTGAAATAAAGCTACTTAAAGTAAACATTTGTTTTGTTATTTCTCTTCCTTTCACCAATTTCTAATGAATTCCCTTCAATAAAAGAACACAGAAATATTGTCCGAAGGAGCATTTTTACTTTCCCAGCAAAAAATCGTGACCGATTCTTGATGAAGAAGAAGACTAATAATCCAATCTACCTAGTTGCAAGGCTTTATTTACAATTTATAAAGGTGTATTTCGATCTTAATTGATACAGAAAAAGCAACCTGCTGAAAGAAAACTTAACAAATTCAAATGAATTTCGTAGGCAGCCAGGAACCATATTTACTACCTTGTGCAAATTTGATCAATGTGTTAACCGGTAACAGAATATCGGTACACAATTTTCGGTCTCGCTTCCACGCATACCTTTTTCCGAATAATCCGCATTCATTGGAAACGTGCTCGTCGCAGACTACTTACAAATCGCTTTTAACGTGTGTCACGCACAGAAGAAAAAATCCACTAACCGAAATTTGCATTTGCTAACGGGCATACCTCGGATCTTGGTCACTTGCAGAATTTTTGTCCTCACAGAATTGAATAAAATTGTCTCATAACAATTTAAACTTTCCGTTAGTAGCTGTCATTTTGGTTGTTCTCACTTTTACTCCTTTAATTCCTTTAATTAATTTAATTTAACTCCTCACTTTTACAGTTCCACCTATTAGAAACGGAAAGTACTTGCCAGTAACCGACTGAGCTTACACATTTCATGATGTACAGTAAACAGAAGAAAAAAACAGCATGAAAATAATATTTGTTGTACATTTGTTATACTTACCTAATTCTTCGAGGTTACTACTATATTATTGTCATTTTGTATACGTGTAATTAGCACTATTGCAATCATTATTATCAAAAATATAAGAAGTGTCATCCTGGATTGAGACAAAAATTAAGAGTCTCTAGGATAACTGACGATTGCCGGAGTTTCTATTTGAAAGGTAATTATAATTTACATTTTTGGAAAATGACACTCAGAACCACTCATATTATGCAGTAAATTAATAAAAAATCTGCCTGACCAACCATATTTTATTTTACTATAAAATAATCGTGAAGTAGTTAGATATCAGTGTAGTAGTTAGATGACCCTCAGCCATTCTGGTGTTGCACAAAGAGTTACCTCCACTTTCATTATACTTTCATCCTCTGAAATATTTTGAAAATCACAACGCCCTACCAGAGTTAGAGGCAACCGCACTATTCTCGAACTACATGTCCACCTACAACGCCTAAAAATTCTCTTGCACTTGGCTCATGCCAAAAACGACAAAGTTCGCATATGAGGCGGGGGATTAAACTTTCTCCCGTGTCAGTTAAGGCAGAGATTTATGTTCGGACCCAAGTTAAAATGTTACCTCTGGTCTATGCCAGCCACATGGATTCAGACAACGGTAATGATTTGTTGCTTTTGAGGTCACTGAACAACACAGGACGATTCGTTGTAAAATATTCTAAAAACGTATTCGCCAATAATTCAACCTTTTCCTCCTGGCAGCTTCAATTTACCTTGTTTAGCTCCGACCTTCCTGTCTTGGCCTTAAATTTGCATTGAATTTGCGATAATAAAGCACACCTCAAATTCGAGTCTTAACGTGACAGGGCCTGTCATATAAAGTAAGTTGAAGAAATCAAGTCTTTCCATTTTTATGGAAAAACTTAATGAGTTACATTTGTTGAGCAAGACATAATACGAGGGAAAAATAAATATCACCGATCCATTTAATCTGATCTAACTACCTTTGTGTAAGCAGATTATTTGCTTACATTTTCAATAGGAGACTGTATTGAATTGATGAAAACTAGTAGGACCATTTCCTCCGTCCTACGAGCAGACATTCCAAAAAAAAGACACATCTCATCGAAATACCATACCTGCACAGGTACATTTTGTTAGGAAACCGAGGAACGACCGGTTGTACCCGAGAGTATTAGACAAATTTTCATTTCATCAGGGCCATTCAAAGACTTTTATATTCTAAATGAATAGGAAGACTTGACTTTTCATTCCGAAATGAAATAATAACGTCCATTGAATACGACGCTATATTGACGATGATGGCATTAAATTAATCAGGCCGCAGAGCTTGCTTGTCCCATTATTCCTCTGTGACGTCCAACTTTTATTTGCCTTTTGAACTGGGAACCGTGCAGGACATGTCGAAGAGAAGGCTGACGCTCACCCACCGCAGTGCCTATGAAGAATTCCGAAAAAATTGGTCAACTAGAGGGAGTCCCACGAAACAATAAATCGAGTCATGAAAAGAAAGCAACCAAGCAGCCACGCCATTTCAATAATTAATTACAAGTGAGATGAGAATACAATAAGTAAGTATAAAAGCGGTTTAATTAAAGAGTTCGATAAAATGGTTTTGGCTACTTTGTATTTTGTGTGACGATTGCACACAAGCTGGTTCTCGCGGTGAGGATTTCTGGCATTCGAATGGAAATATCCTGCTAATGTTCGTTCCCATAATACGGCAATTTAATTACATAGCTGTGTTATTTACGGTGCGCTCAAAGACACGAAATACCCGACTGGAGCATAACATCAGAGTGGGATGTTGGTTTTACCTGTCAGACAAAAGCTATCCACCGCAACTCTTTCTGCGGTCATCAATAACCTGAGCCTTTAACACGCGGTGCTTTAAGCGCTTAGCATTAGGAAATTTGGACCATGTACATCTCAATAGAAGTAATTTCACTAGTTTGGATTATTTATGTCAAGTATACTGAGAGATTTACACACTGAATATGTAGATACAACTAATATTTTGAATGAAATACATGCTCAAGTACCAAGTTTGCAGTATACAACTCAAGTGCTTAATTACAGAATACAAAAAATTGTCCCAGAGTGGCAAGTCGAACATTTAAAAATCAAAGGATTTTTTATTAGAGACCTGTAAGTCATAATGGGATTTTTCATTCCTAAGAAGCGGTCATTATATACGATATTACAAAGTAATTTTTGAGCCTGTTCTGAAGAAAACCTCCAACCGAGGTGCAGCTCTGGTAATGCCTGACAAAAACATAAGCTTCCTCCCGTCCTTGTAAACAAACAAGTCAATTCATTCGATTCCTGCCATTCAGGTGTCCATCTACCTGAAGCCAAGAGCAGAACGTAGAGAAGTGACGGTGCCAGTCCGGTGTAACACACTTGAACCTGAGGAACCGTACCAATCCGGAACTGATAGCCGAAGCCTACGGCAGATCTGCTCTGTACCAGGCACGGAGAACTTTTCAATGTCACCGACCTGATGCCTGAATTCAAAGTCCACGAGAGCTATGGAAAACGACTCAATCGTTATGTAATACATAAATAAGTCTGACATTTTACATTTCCCATAGCTCCGTCGTCGTATCCGCGCACTTTATGTAATTGACGTATATAATTCCACGTTAACCACTTGGTTTGGATTTTGACGCGGTGTACCGGGCGGGAGGTAGAGGTTTTGCGTGCCATCGTAGGATGCGTTCAACTTTTTTTGGGGCTGAAATATTTCCGAATATTTCCTGATCTGATTTAAAATTTGTCGCCGGTAAACGGTATCCTGCCTGCAGTTAAAATGTAATTTTTTAATGGTAACAGTTGAACGATGCCAAGTGTCCTCCTTTGAGCACCTGACAAATTGCTGAACGTCTGTGAGCATTTGTACTTTGCGTGATATATAATATTATAAGGTCAAATGTAAAATACTCAAGCACTTGAGTCTCGTTTAGGCCTTAATTGACACATGGAATGCAACGTTACAAATTTCCACCTCTACTTGACTTTGTCGTGTGTTGGACGCCAATTTCTTTTTTCCATTCCATCTACATAAATTTTGACTGACGATGATTTAATGGATCGACAAGAATGAATCCACATGAATTTTATTAAAAAAATACATAAGTTTAAAAAGATTACCGTAAATAGGGATCGAAGTTAATTGAAATAATCCACGTAACAAATAGTTGTTTCTGATTCTTTGCTTCCATACACCCATGCAATAGTGAATAAATATATTTTGTATTAATTAGTGCTTCGGTTTAATCAGTAAATAATCCGAAAAACAAATCGGTTCACCTTAAAAATAAGCTTTTTTTAAATTTAATATACAGACAGCTGTTCTGTTATTATCCCTCATCTAAATAATCGTTCTAATAAGTTGATACTCTCTTTTTAATTGATAATTTAAAAAAATTTAAATTATTAATTAAAGAAATAATTCAATAAGAGACGCAAGTTATGGTTGATTTTTTCTAGTGGCTTACATTCAACCGTACCTGACGAACTATTTGTAAGCAGTCAAATAGCTTCGGGAATTAGTAAACAAGTATTCATAATAGAAAATCCAAGGACGGGAACGGTCAGAAATCGGCCTGTCATCATTGACATGCGGAAATTTCAGTGAAGTCACTTGAAAGGAAATAGTAAATTAGTTTTTTTTTTCACTCCGCAGTTAAAAATCGTATACAATAGTCACGGCGAATAACTTGGATTAAATTAAATTTGATTTCCGATTACTTTTGAACCCAACCTCTTTTTGTTTCTTGCCTTTGTTGTGATCAAACATATTTTGATTATCTTGTATTTTGTAAAAGTAATTAAAGGAAAGCAATGAATGATAAATAACTCCAGCCCATTACACGTGAAGCTATGTGAGTGAAGAAAGAATTAATCGCGTCATTATGTTACCGGTAACGTAGTGGTTAAATTAACTTATAGTCCATTGATATTCTCAATAATTTTTTAAATAGCGACTGCTGCTAAATTTTGTTTGTAACAGTCCTGGTTTATTGTTTTAGAAAACTGTTGGCTCGCCAAAAATCGACGTAAATGTCAGAAACAGTAACTGTAGTTTTCAATGAATAAATAAGTACACCTTTGATTATACATAATCGATCAAATTAGTGTAATTTGTATTTCGTGTTGTATTTGTTAAGTATGTCACTACAACCCATTTATTTTGTTTTCTTTTGTTTTGACACGTTTTCTCACTAATCCACGTTCGGCGGTCTCTCCTTTTGGCTGTTCACACTTACAATTTGAAGATACGTCTACTACGCTTTAATATGTATTTAATATATTTAACAGGCTTTCGGAACTTCTGTGTGGAATTCAAATTCGGGAAGTAGTTAGAAACGTAACTGTTTTTGTCGGTGTCGAGTCAAAATTAATATAATAGGACGGCACAGAAATAAGAAAGATTGAATCGTATACGGTTATTGAATTTTACAGTAAAACTCTCACTTCTATTTGCTTTTTAATTTCTTTCATGGGATAATTTTAGTACTCGATCGGTGTACCATTTAATTTAATATTTCATTTTCCTTGCCTGTCAGTAAATTAATTTTTTAATTGTACCGAATACTGAATTTCATAATATATGAAAGCACTCAATAAATTATAAACTATAAATTATAAATTATAAACTAGTTATAACAAACAGATTAAAATGACGTTTCATTTCCTCTACTTACTCCTACACATACAACACATGACAACCGAGATGGCCAGATAGCGGGTAGACCTAAGTGACAGCTTAATTCTAATCCAACATAATAATCAAATCAAGTCATATCCCCGAGAATAATCAATAACTCCTAAAGATAATAATCAGTTATAATTTCGCTTACACTGTTTACTCAACTTCACTCAACGGTAGTCAATGCGGGGCACAAAAATAATGACCTTAAATATTCATTAAATTCAAATTGAACAAGCAGAGAAAATATTTTTACTTATTAAAGAGCATCTTTCTTCCAAGAAAAAATACAAGCACTACAATTTTAACAAAACAAGGTTTATTTCACTTGCTATTATCATTTTACTGTACTCAAAATTGGCGATTATTCCTAATGATTTCTTTTGCGGACTTCTCCTTGCGGACATCAAATTAAAAACGAGTTGTTTAAAATGGGATTGCTATTAATGGCCGTTTCCTATTTACTCAATTATTTATTTTGATCTACGTACTAGTTCTCCTCTAAAAGGAACCCTTGTAAGTGATACAACGAGGAACAATTGTGGATACGGAATTTCTAATGATGTTAAATACTCGCTTAACGTACATTTTTCCTCTAACATGAGTTCATCAGATGGAAATTGGTGTTTAATATAAATTGTGATTCCACCACTATTAACTTCCACCTCTATTCACATCATTGCGTATTTTTTCATATTTTCACAACAATTTTCGTAGAAAACTGTCTAAGATTCACAAAAGAAGTGAATAATTCTTTTGAATATTGCTAAACATTGCTAAACATTGCTAAAATACTTTGCACTCACTCTGGGGGTTAGTTAATGTGCCTTCGTATTGTCCTTTCGTATCGTGGTGGGTTATTTTGGCCATTCATTCACGTCAACGACCCAGGTTTGAGAACTGGGTTGGTCCGTACCAGGTAATTCTAGTACAAATTTGCCTATGACTGTTACTATTTTTTAATACTCTGTAATTAAATAATTTTGATGGCTTGCTATAGATGATCAATTGACAACTAACATTAATTTTATTTTTTCCCCGTTCAAACCGCGACAACTATTAATCTATAGAAGGACTGGTGTAATTAAGCTTCGCATATTTTACAAAGTGTTCTGAATACCTCTCCAAATTCTTATTTTTTTATTATTTCTTTGATTTTCTCAGTTGTGCGTTGCTACGTCTATTGTTCTTTAACGGTTAAATTTTTACTAAAAGATAAATACATTATTTTATGTTATCACATGCATGCCTTGTTATTGACTTCTTCTTACGTACAGACTGAATCCTTAGTCATTTGTCATTCACCAGTCCTTTTGTCATGTAAAGATTAAATAATTAGTTCTGTAATAAATTTCGTCTCTTCATTTCCCTTTATACTAATACTTTAAGGTTGTAATCATCAAAGATAGGATTGAACGTTTGTACTGTAGTACTTAATGAAATTGCTGTGCAAAATTGGTGTTAATAGGTGGAGTCTGTCAAATGCAACGGTCAACACTAACTTATTGTGGATAATTGAAATATTACACATTTTCCAAAACTCTTAGTACCTCAGGTATAAGTTTTGTTTATCTTCCATTCTCATCGGTCATTCATCCCTCACCAATTTATATAAATAGTTCTCTGTATTATTTTACTGTTGATCTGTTGATGTGAAACTTCAAATGATTTTAAACGTAAAATTCCAAATTTTAAGAAGTGTCCACACAAAAATATTGTTGGAAAATTTCATTCATTTTTTGCGTTTCAATTGTTCAATATTATTTCTTATTAATCAAATAAAATTCTTCTCGCATTTACTGATTGCCGTATTTACATTTATTAGGTTTTATGGAATACAAGATTATCCACCTCTTACACGTGACCTCGAATTTGGCAACTCGAAACGATAAATTTCGGTTTTTGAATTTCTGCTACCACTTTACCCTGTAATTTAGCCGAGATGTCCGTAAGCCCTTAAAGGTAGAATACAAAAAGCAAACATTTAAGTTTTATGTAGCCTGAACGTCTCCTGGAATGTTCATATTCAAGTACCTTACTAAATAATGTACATAATTCAATGTTCGTAATGTTTTGCATTACGCTGGAGAAAGCTGAAAAGAGCAATGAAATGAAACATCACATTCTCAACTGAGAATACTTCCATTGTTTAATCATGCATATATGTATTTATATTCAAATAAAACTATTTATGGTGAGTTTTGTGTACTAATAAATGTAAGTTTTCCTCACAATCATTTTTAGCTACTTGCTGTCTGGTTTTCTGGTTCTTCATATCTTCATCTAGATTATTTAATTTCTGACCCTTATTAAGTGATTAAAAGAAGCAGGTACACTTCTGTGATGCCTTCCATGTTTCATCACTCTGAAGTTTAAAAAATTTAATGGGCGCAAAGAACTCCAAAACAGTTAGGAAATCATTGATTACCAGTGTTACACTTTTGTATTCCACACATGCTTTTTACACGGAATACCTGTACATTTCCAGTCATAAGAAAATAATGTAGAAAATTAGGCTTAATTTCTCGTGCCGTGACACAGATGACCAGGGTCAACATCGAGTTGGGTCCCGAAGTGACCCAACGTCATCAAATCCACATTTCAGTCAGATTGTGTAAGTTTTAGTACAGTTGAAATAGCACTAACGATCCAGTCGTGGAATTTTCACGACAACGTCTTCATCCCAAAATTTATGTTTTTTTGTTTAAGCCCAAATACAAATGTACTCAAAACGGGAATCATTAAGGTCGGACTGGGCGGATTAATGAGGTGTTACAACACAGGTAATTTGTCACTGAAACTAGAGGTAATTAGTAGGTATGAACGAACAAAATACAAGATTACTTCGGAGAACAAAACCATATAAATATTAAAGAACGAATATTCAACTCGGGCACAAATGTTCTGCAAAGAACATTTACAAAGCACAGGAATCCTAAAGGACTGACTTGTAAAGTAGTACTTGTTACACTCTTCAAAATGAGTAGTAGCAAGCAAAAGCGGAAACAAAGAATCCAAAAATCATAAATAAAAGACACACTTTAAATGTAAAAAGATGTATAAAGTAAATTATATTACATAAATTTGCGTTAAATATCTTTTAGAACAGAACAACAAAATTTCGTGAGCCATGTAATAGAAACGGTTACAGATAGATACTAATCTTATACAAGATTACAAAAATATTACCAGCGACCAACAATCCTGTTAATTTTGAATTGCCTTGTGACGAAATTCCCACTCGGTTTAAAAGTAATGTTTTTGATCCCCACAGGACACGTTTCTCGACTTTTTACAAAACTTCCAATAATTTTAAAATAATCTGAGATTTAAATTCTTGTCTGAAATAATTTGATCGGTTCATAGACTGCATTGAATTATGCATTTCCTATATTTCTCACATTTTCTACCTGCTTGGTTAAGGTTTGAAAAATAAATGTTGTGAATAATGTTATGGTACCCGAAGAATATAAAATTATCCAGTCTCAATAGAAGAGGAGAGAACAAATGAAATATTGAAAGGAAACACGTGGTTGACATAGAAATTGCATTACATTGGCTTTGGGATTCCATAAAGGTTACAGGTAGGAAGGTTGAGTAAGATGTTATTTATTGAACTGACATTTCTTCATCAGCAATCGTTAGAGATGGGCAACACCAGTTTAAAATTAAATTTCAAGTGAAAATTTTTTTCTCTTTTTTTTTAATTTATTGAGTTGAGACTTGAATTCTTTTAAATCCACGAAAACATTTGCTCTGTTTTCAGCATAGACAGACATTGGCGGAATCTATTCTCACTATTTCATTGCTCCCAACTTTTCTTATCTGAGAGAATTGAAAAAACATGGCGGCCTTAACTTTGAAATTGGAGAGTACCGGTTGCTTTTGAGTAACCGGAAAACGAAGAAAAACGAAAAATTCTTGGAAATAAAACAGTACATGCAGTAGAACCGCAACTATGAAATTCGTTCAACATAAATACTAACACCATTTTCCTTGAGCGTTCGCGTATTAAAAATTCAGTTTTTGAACGGGTAGGGAGGTGGAAAAATTAAATGTTTACCTTATTAGTCAAATTAACGGTAAATATTGACGTTGAAAGTAAAGCGAAGGGCGTAGTGGAGTACTTACGTTACCGTCGAACCGAGAACGAATATCAAATTTTGATTAACATAAAATTAAGAGTCGAAACGCCGGACATTTGCTCAGTCGGCGACAAGAAAAGCTCGGACTGAGCTTCTCCGTGCGGGTTACGACCCGGTGGGTTTTGCGCCTAAGAAAAACCGTTAAACATGGCGATGGTCTTTTTTCGGTAATCAAATGAAAGTCTTGTAAACCACAATAAATGTAAACAATTTTTTTAGTTTTGATTAAATAAGTTGGAATCAAAGAATCTTTCACATTTCTTTTGTAAAGAAGGTAGAATCTAATTAAAACCTGCAACAGAACAGACTTTCTCGTTGGAATTTGGTAGTTGCCATTTATAATGCTTCAAAAATTCTTTGTCGAAATGCGGCGAAAGGAGGAAATTTAAAGCAAAACAAAAATCCACTCCTTATGGTGCTCCTTCGGGTTTTCCTGCGGTAGCCGTTGGTGCCATTAACGAAAGTAAAATTATGTCAGAGGGGAATATACGAAAGGTGTGTTAACGGAACTCCGAACTTTAAGTTTCTCAACGGACCAGCAAGTAGCTGAAGTTGCTCGACATTCGTCATTAGAATTACCAATAAATTAATTCTCTACATAAGTTTAATATATAAAAAAAACTTTGACACATCCTAATATACAATAGGGTTCCTTCCTTCGGGCTAGTGTTTCCTTAAAAAAACCTCGGAATCACACGAAAACCATACATATTACTCTAATAAAATTAAAAAATAATAAACCAACGCAGAAAGAGAGTGAACACAAATTTTCAACGGTTTTTCGCTTGGGCCCCACAAAGTCGAGTTTTCTCTGGGCCATTATTAAGAGTCGGCCGAGTGTTAGTGAAGTACCTGACAAATTCAGGTGCCGGCCAGGTACCTCGCTTGAGCCTGTGTGTGGGAGCGTCCACAGTGAAAAAAAAATAAAATAAAAAAAAGTCGCTGACGAAGGGCCCCGAAATCTCCGCCGGTTAACTTCGGTCAAACTCCTTCTGGTTGAATTGGACGGGGGGGCCCGCGAGCGAGGAAGCGAGCAACCGGCTCAGTTAAATTCACACAAACTCGGCTCAGTTTCAATCGTGTCGTCTCTGAGTGGGCACGTTTGGCCCCAGTTCGTTTGATAGAAAAACGGTCATTAAAAATGATACGTACGCTGTAACGACATTTTTCTAGGATTACTTTTTTCCTATTTTTTTTTTCGGTTTTAACGTTTTTTCTGTCCCCCTCCCGCCCATTTTCATTCGGATTTTCATTGTTCTTCGCGAAGAGAGTAGCAAAAGTAACGAAAAAATTTGTGATTGGCCAGCTCCGAAAATACAATACTGACGTTTCTATACAAATCCGTTTTGTTGGAGAAAAAGCTCAATTTCAACCTGTGATTGTTTCGGTAAACCTTAAGTGCTTGCTTTATTTTGTTGTCTTTTGGGCCATCAACGTCGCACACGAATTTCTGGATACAAAATTTGGAGAATTTATTTAGGGAAAAGTAAATAATTTTTGTGTCATGGATAAAAAATATATCAGTTTTTCTGTCATCCAATTGAAAATGTCCGCGAAAATGTGGCGTTAACCGGCGTGTTCGCGGGTTTTCTTTCTCGGATTGCGCAACGTTTTCTTTTGGTGTTTTTGGTTTTTTTCCTATCCGTTTCGGAATTTTTTTTTAAATTTTCTTTGTGAAAGTGAAGCGAGCCGGAAGAGCAAAAGTTTTCTGCGTATCGTCCGTCTCGGCGAAGACATTATGTTGCAAAAATGACCGCTTTCCTCCACAGGTGTCTGGTTAAACAAAGCGGTCTGTGTTTGATTTACTTCTACGTATATTTTGGATTAATACTGAACGTCGGGGATTCGAAAACGACAGGTAAGGCCCATAGATTCTCTTCACATGCCTCTTTTTTGGGGGAGTGGGGGAGCTGCTGTGTGTGTGTAGGAAACTGGTGTGAAATGGCGTAGTCAAAACGAGCTCAGCAAGAGAAACGAACCGGCGATGAATAACAAGAAGGCACACATATTTTTTCCACCAGGTACCTCTTTCAGGTTCAGTACGTTGAACCGACGTTCGACTGGATTTGTCGGACGATTCCAGTCGCTACCTCTGCATCTTTCTCTTTCTAACACACAGACTCGTTTTATCTCTCTTTCTCTCTCGCTCTCGTCCATCTAAGGTATTGGGGTCCTCCTGTCCACACTACACGTATTTTTTTCTTAAACCTATTTATTTTCTATTTAAAATAACTCTAGCCCAAATGCACTCGTCTTCTCGTAATAATTTCTTACGTTCTGCATGAGTTTTCCTTGTGCATTTATTAACTAACTTCTATCGGTGTAAATAGTATAATAATAGTTCAAAACGCAAACTTATATCTTCTTAATCTACCGGTGCATTAATATTTTAGTTAAACGCCATTTTCGCATTTCGCATATTCAAGATGGAGATGATCTTTCTCTCACCTTGTGTCGACCCCACTATTTTTATGCAAATTTAATGTCTTTAAGAGCGAGAGAGAGGTGGAGTTGGAGCAAGATAGAGAGAGAATAAAGGTACCTACCTGATAGTTTTTTTTATTTCTCCAACTACCAGGTTTTTGGGAGAAAAAAATTTTATTGTCTCGTGGCTTTTCACGGTACCGGCTTGAAAGGATTTCGTAGTCATTCCTTAGGAGTTTGGGTACTTGGGGGTTTCTTTCTGTTTTGTTTATTTTGGGTTGTTTTCAAGTTTTACGAGAAATCTAAGGTGGTAGAAGCCCAAAACGGTCTGTGGAGAAAACAGGTGATTTTCATCTTTCTTGTTTCTTTTTTTGGAAATTTTCGTGTTTGGTAGGAGAACAATAAGTGCTCAGAAAACCTTTTCAGGTCTTCCATTGGTATTGTTCTTATTATTGGACAATGACCTTCTTGTTTTGCGGGTCACTTACTGTACAAGTAAAAGTACATTAAACAATATGTCTGTATTGCAGAAATAAAATAGTGTTATATAAAGCATATTTTATATAGCATAGTGTAATTAAACAATACATGAGGATTGAAATGGTAGGACAATTTTTGTATTCATTGACAGTTATTTAATAGTCACCTTTTCCATTTAAATTTTTGTTCTAGGTAACCCACAGGGCTGTGTATTAAAATCTATTTGATTGAAATTATATGTTTCAATTTGATGTAAATCTTAAGACAAAAAATATTTGTAATGGCTCCAAATATTACCTTCTTCTGCTAAAATGCAAAGGCAGTCTAGCGTATGTTTACATTCTTCGAAGATTCTTTTGTCAGGAGAAGGTAGGCGTTGTTGGCAATAACCCCTTTAGCATTAAACTTCTTCCCTTATTTGAATTGTGAAGAAAGTGTGGTCCAGAAAAAGTATTCTTTGTGGTCACCCTAACCACGGTCACGGTGCCAGCACATACATTACACTCGGTGTTTGAACTCGATATTTTCTGTTTAATAGTTGTTGAATGCATAAACCGGACATGGTATTTAATCAGGCGAAGATGGGAATGTTTCTTGCATCTCTTCAGGTTAATGGATCGTAATACTATGTACTCTGGAGAGTTCAAACGTGGGTAGGGCGATTGATCATTTTGTTCCGTGTCACGTTTCCTATTATTTCCCATAATGATGAGCAAGATGCTGTTTAATTTCTTACCTAAAAACGTAGTATTAAATTATTTTTATGTTCGATGTTGAAATGTAATGTTAACAAAACACAAAAAATCATTTATTTCTTGCCAAAACTTCTTATATTTTCTTGTAGAAAATTGTAATCAAGGACGTAGTATTGTTTATATGTAACAAAGGAGATAAAAAGTTCGTTTTTTGATAAGTGATGTTTGAATATGTCGTGTAAATAAAAGATGAGTAAACTCTAAAAAGGAGATTCCCTTATTGGTAATCATGAATGCGTATCACTGACATGGTTAATATAACTATTGTTACCATAAGACGCAATTACATTTGTGTTTGCTTGGCGCCCCACAAGTAAAGGAAAATAAATTTGATATTTTTTTATTTGGGTAGGAAAGTATTTAATACTTTGAAAAACTTATTCCACAACTTATTGTAATATAGCTATGTACGATAATAAGTATTCCCATAATAATCTTTACACTTTTTGTTTTGAATTTTGAAAAACTAAACTAACATTTTACGGCACTTAACGACAAAAGAAGCCTATCTATTGTCCTTTACATAAAATGTGACTGACAATTGCTCGTTCATTTATCCCCAGACACCAACTAAAATGCACCGGTAATATTAACGATGGGAAAATCAGTGAAATGCTCGTAGTAAATCTACAATGAGTCTACATAGTGAAGAAAAAAAAGTGGATTATGATGAGGATTGATGAGCAGACTATTTTATTGGTTTCTCTCACGAAAACAATTAGGTTTGTAGAGTCCTCATCATCAGAACAACAGTTAAATGGTTCCTTTGCAATTCGAAGAGATTTTTATGCCTTTTCAAGGAATACCATCAATCGCATACTCTAGTACTTAGAACTAATGAAATGCTTCATTGTCGTTCACCGTGTTTCTGCATGCCATTAGAAAGGATGAAAATGTGAGTTCCTTCTGAAAACCTGAAAAGTTCCCACGTCACCTGTTTGATACCCTTGTTCTAAACATAACCGTTAGAACCTGTTTCTCGGTTAATGTATTAAATGTGGAAGAAGACGAAATAACAAATCAGATGTTGTTTTATTCCGAATGAAAAATTCGGATGACGTTTGAATATAAATCAACTCGACCGCAGAAATATAATTTCTCGGAACACACGGTCGTACTCCGGGAGTTTTGAACTTCTTGAGGTTGCTATTTGGTTGCTTTCTGCTACATACTGTAGGCAGTTGCTATTAATTATTACAGTCGCAAGGTGCATTTGATTACACGGTAAAAGTGCAACAAGTAAACCGTGTAGTATTCAGGGTGTGCTCTGGACTTTCGTGTTTGAGGCTTCTCCAGTGGTACAAATGCAATCATTCACTTCTCTGTTATACTTCTTAAAACGCATGAGAAATTTATGGAGATTCAGGAACGACTCACTAAAGCATGACACTTACCTAACAGGGCAAATTTAATTTTCCACTTAATATAGTGTAAAATGGCAATGTCAAAATATGGCACCCATATTTTATTGGGTATTAGTGTTTGAACAGTATCAGGAAATATATCTTCTTACAATTTTTTCTTAATTTATAACCTTTTTTGTCTTGGTATTATTTTTGTTTAATTTTTATTTTACATATACTTTACATGTTGATTCGTCAGGTCACAGAATTCCTGAGATTACTAAAGGTTACTGATGCTAAGCTTTTCTTTCCTAATCATTTTAAAACTGTTTGTTTTATTGCTTGCTTTCATACTGTCGTAATATTCCTCCTGTATTTCATTGCATTGTTCTAAAGTTTTCTACAGACAAATGACCCAACCTTCTCATGATTGAGGCAATGAATTTGCTTTATGATTCATTTCATTCCGACCGCGTGGGTACACATAGTTTCGAACAGGAATGTTGGAATATAACTGACGTAAGACATGACTCTAACTCATTTAACTTAACTGAATCTAAATGTTTTTCTGAGTACTTTCCTTTTAGTGACCTCCAATTTATTTAAAATGGATTTTGTTGTAAGGAGACATTTTGAAACATAAAGAATAGCAGAATTCTCCATTTCTCAATAGTATCTCGAGTTTATTTTAAAGGACACTGACCTCTTTTGTACATTTTCTTAATTAGGAAATGTACAATTTCTAGGAAATTGCTTTTTTATATGGTTTTCTAATTTCTGTGCCTGAAGTGTCATCGATGCATGCAGTAATTCAATAATTGAAATTGACTTCAGCAGTTCAAGAGGGCTTATATATTGAATCAGAAATTAAATATTTAGGGGTAGTTGAGTATCAATTTGTACGACTACCCGTGAAACAGGTATTTGTTTGTGTGGCCAACCATAAAAGTTTTCGAAATTTTTGGGCCCCATGCCTACCTGAAATGACTCAATGAAATACGATATAAAAACAAATATATAAAAGTAGATAATACGTTTGCCAATCTATACTTAATTCACGTATTAATCCACAATGGATATAATAAAAAGAAATTGTATCAATAGCTTTTGTCAGATTTGTAATGATTACATTTGCAGAGAGCAAGAAGCAAAAACAAATACTCCAGGAAGTAACCAAAATCATAGGGTGTCTTCTGCTTTTCTCATTTCTCAGTATTTTACGTTAAACTCTCTCTCTTTACCGAATACTAGTTATGATTGGTTTGAATAATAATAACTTTACGTGCACTCTAATTGAATACAATACGGCCAATTGTTGTACGAAGTATTCTTCATATATCTTCAAAATAGGTATTTGTATGGGATTACCGTTTTGCTGTTCTTAGATATTTGATTACAAATTTGTAAGTCAATTGCAACAGCGTACTAGTTGGACTCTTTATCTGATATTTAGTTAAAAGAATGTAGTGTGCTGAAGCTTCCCTGATCTGCCAGGCACCCTTAAAGAGCTTTCCAATCGGTCGACTTAGGTGACATGTCGATGAAGAAATCCAAAAAAAGAATAAAAAACAAATGTCAGTTGACCTGTTACAACAAATCGTGACGAAAAAATTGAGGGCGGGACATTTTTTTCTTGTAGAGGACGTTTCTTTAAGCAAGCAATAATTTTGTCTACTCTTTTCTTATTGTTGCTGCGTTCACACTAAATTCTTGTTTTTGACACTGATTGTGTATTTTGTACAGTAGACAGGGAGTCGGGTGCACCGAACTCTTACAGAGCTGAGAAACTGACTTTGGTTATTTCATTATTGTTATTGTATGAATTATTATCTCATTAGATATTAATCCTTTCGTGTGAAATCATAAAGTTTAACACTCATTCCCACATGCCCAAAAAATAATTGTCTTTTTTACAATTAACCAAAACCAGGAGTCAAACTTGTTATGCAGTGCAACTCATCAGTATCGAAACAAAACTGAAATGTTATTCTGATAGTTGTTCAACTTAAGACTACACTTAACCCTGAAGTCAAACTACTTACTAAAACTATGGCTTACCAGCGATTACCCCAACCTAGTTTCTATCATTTTTAATGTCCTAAGGTTTGAACGTATCCTGGATTTATCTTCATCAAACTTACAAGTTTACCGTTAATACTTTGATTTAGAACTTCGTGCTAATTGAGGTTTGTCTCTGTTTTGGTTTCCAAAGTTGTTAACTCACTCCAATTTCATAATGTGTTAATAAAATATGATTACATTTGTGCCCTCCGTGACTTTTGCTTCTCACACACTCACTGACAAATTTCTTTCATTGAAGCATTTCTTTGGTACAGAAACAAAATGTATGTGTGCGTGTGTATGTGTGCCATGTTTTAAAAATATATACGAAATAAAAGTGGAATTTATTTTGTATACGTGTAACAATGAAGGAATCTTTTCATTTGGTAGTTATTAATGACGAAAGACAAGCACTGTGTTAATAAAGTGGCTCAATTTGAAGTAAACCCGTGGTTTTGAATATTCCCATGAGGAGTATAAATCCCGGAATTCTCCCTTCAGGGAGTCGGATATTAAATGGATTAACGTGGAAAATCGGGGATTAACAATTTGCTACAATTTGTTGATCCGATTGTGCAGGATGCCCTCAAATGTTGTACTGTTACATTGCTTGCGTCGAATTAACTGGAAGTGAATGCGGCCAAGTTGCGATTACCCTCGCACTAATTCCCAAAAATTAATTCTCAGGGTGCAACAACATGGCCTCTGTTTACCTTTCAGGCGCAAAATAATGGGCGGATTAAGCAGTTTTGTCACTCGTTCAAATTGTCACGGCATGGACATTTTGACGAAAGAGACGAAATGATATCACGGTTCGGCCCAAATTGAGCTTCGTAACTCGGACACATCTTGAGAGGTCTCCAGAACCCACGCTTTTATCGTCAGTAAAAGTTAAATGTCTGAAATGCAGTTATGCCATTCGAAAGTACTCTGATTGATTCTTTTTCGTTATAATGGTGATAGGACGTTGAACTATTACCTTTACATCGATTTGGTGACGTGTTGTTTGGTAACTTTCGATTTTATTTTCTTAATAACAATTACTTGCAAGATCTTCAGTTCGTTTTTCTTTGCTTAATGGATTATCAGAGCTTGATATGGTATTTTATTCGTTCTTTTGTGCAATTTTGTCGTTTTCCAAGTATTGTATCCCAATAGTATCACCGACGAAGACCTCAAGTTATATGTGGGTGAGTCCTGGCTTTCTTGCTTAAAATGGAATTATTCATGAAAGGATGCTCAAATGTACCGTGCCTACAAAGTGAAAGATTTTTGCCATTAAAGATGGCATTCTACTGTAAAATTGGTATTTTAATTGCATATTTTATATTAGCGTAATATTATTGCGAATGGGTGTTTCATTCGTGTCAGGGATAATTCACTCTCCCTTTTGTTCTTCACATTTAGAATACTTAGAACGCCGTTTGCGTTTCAACATGGCTTAATTTACCAGTATTTGCTATTTTTATAATTATTTTTTAATTGATACGACTTACTTTTCGCGCTTTGAGCTTAATTTTAGAAATTTAGGTGTCCATGTAATCAAGTTACCTGTTGCACAATTATTTTGTACTGAGAAATCAGCAGTTGGTTGTACTGACCAATTTAATGTTCCTGGGCCAAAGTGATGCTTTCGTACAGCAGATAGTCACGTAATTTCTTTTTTTTTGTCTCTCAAATTTTAATTAATCATAATTTATCCTGTTAAAGTGTAATTCCTCAACTAGAGAATATTTATATGAATAAGTTCACTGCGGCTTTCGAAGATGGTTGGGAGTTTGAATTCATCACTTTGGAAATAATCTTGGGATGACACTAATGCAACACAAATTGAAGTTATTTTTTATATGAACAATTGTTTTCATGCTATGACATATTGACATTAAATCCTTGGGTATATGTGTTTTCAATGCAAAATTTTGGTACCACCTTAACCTTCTGAGTTCTAATTTTAAGCAGGAACCTAAAGTTGCGATTATAAGTCACTTGGATGCACACATCTTTGTTATCTGCAGACACTATCTTCTACAAGTAAAATCTATATATCCTTTGAATGTCTAAATTTTAAGTTCTATTAAGTTGAGTGAGGGTACTATTGTTTTGCTAAAGTATATTGATTCTTCAAGTATTGTGTTTGAAATTCAGTGATATGAATATTATATTGCAAATCGTGCTTGTGTAGAGTAGGATTGTGTTCTATTGTGTTCTATTCTAATATTATTGTTGAATGTTCATTTGAATTCATGAGTTCTCGTAGTGTTCGCGTCAGTTTATATATTACAGTAACGAAGAAATGTTAATAATAAAATTATCATCTTTTTTATTAGTCTTAACGTTAGAGTTACAAAATTATAAATTATTTTGGTACTCGGTACTTATTTTTGCAAAAGAACTTTGAGATTAATTTATATTGCTGAAGATTTGAGATACTGCAAAATTTTAAAATAAATTTCATTATTGCATTTCACATGAAATTATTTGTTTTATACCGTCAAATTTTTTATTTCTCTCAACAACCACTTGCTGTAAAGTGGAGTACAGCCACTCCATGACAGCGGGTTTTAGGTTCTATCTATAAATATCATGCTTTACGTTACTACATTTAAAATTATATACAAATTAAATGTTAAATGCAAGAAATGAACTAAAAGAAGTCAAAAATAACGGCGACAAGGAAACTGGCAGAGTCCACTAATTAATAGTATTATTAATGAGTAGTTCGTGAAGTGAGTTACGAACAGATTGATTCTTATCGGTTTTGAGATATCTAAGTGGTGACTTGATTTCCTTCGTAATGAGTTCCTGGTACGCAGGTACCTAAAACATGACTACCAATCTATTCCATCACTCTCTGCACGACAAGTACAAGTGGAAGCAAGGTACGATGAACTTACACCCCGAAATTAATAGCTCTGATTGGAAATTTGGGAACTACACGATGCCCAGGGCATTGAAGCAAAACACTGCCTCGCCTTTTACTCTAATTGATTTTTGCTGACGACCAAATTTCAATTTCTACTGCAACCTGATACGCAAGGAGATGTTATTAAATTTGAACGTTATTACAGAAATAGTTGTAATTTAACTCAGTTGAATAATAGCTCTTAAGACTTAATGTATTATTCAAGTAGGTTGTGTCTTTAGGAAATCCTATTTTATGAAATCTTTTTATGTGTTTAACACACAATATGATGTCACACGTCGGCTTTTAATATTCGAGCAAGTTCACGACCAATTCGTTCAGGAAATTTTAGAATTTTTCTTTCGGTGATATCTAATATTTTTTTACACTAATCTAAAGGTAGAAAGGACAATTAGGAATGTATAAATTTAACAGGAAGGCAAATCTCTTTAATGCATTCTCCCTGTATATTCGTGACTTTTTTATGCAAACAATGTAATTGAATGAGTGATTACTTTTGGTTTAAAAAAGTTTATTGTGTAAGAGCTAGAAATCTGAGGGATAAGAGTAAATGATGTCATCCAATTTTAATTGACTGAATATGAGTCTATAGGTTTAATATCACGTCACTTTACAGGACATTCACCTATAAAAGGTGTAGCGAAATTTATATGAAAATTTAAGTACTGCAATCTGAAAATATATTGTGTTGATGTCCAAACCACTAATGAATTTTATAGGCAAACGATGGTAAAAATTACGGTATCAGTCCAATATTGAGAGAGACGTTATAATTTAATAACACCACCTTTTTCATATGCAGTATGGGTGATACATATCTACGTGCATTGCGCGATCTCTGTTAGAATGTCATTAATCGAGTAAGCAATATCAAAATTTATAACTTAATTCTTTTAAAAATCACGTCAATTATTCCATGAAAATAACCATTTTCTTTGAATAGGCATAGATAAGTAGAACTCTGAAAAATTATGGGGATACTTTATTACGGTTTAATGTACGACTTGCCAAACGATGAAAAAAAAAGAGATTGGGAATAATCGATGAGTTCAATTATCGACTTTCAAAATGGCGGAGGGGCCTTTATTGGAAATTTCGGGCCTCTCTGCGTACCGACATGTAGCCCTCCATGTGTATTTGCGTGTGTGTGTGTGTGAGTAATAAAAAGTTATGAAACGAACTTTATGGAAAAAGTTATCAGAAAGAATCGCATGAATACGCAATGCATGGGATCTCACGTTTCGCATCGTTCTTCATTATTGAAGACAGCAATTTATTTATAACGTGTAATCGTCACCATGAAAACGCATTTTCCTTTTCCCAGTGGACTTACGCAATGATAGAAATTCCCGAATTTTTTTAATGCAGTGCGGGAGAATAACTATTGTTGAGCCATACGGTTTTCCTAGGGAGGAACCATTTAAACTATTCGAAAGTGAGAGTTCATGGGTGAGAGGGTCAAAATTATTCATTAATTCATGTCATGAAAGTTATTTATGCACTTGTTGTGTTCATCGCAGTACTAATAGTTACAGTACGTGAATACGGATTTAAAAATTCGCTTTTTGCAAATTCTTTGGGTCATTTGGTCTAAGAAAGTATACAGATAATATTAAAAATGCTTAAATATTCCAATTATTTTGTCAGAGCCACGACTGTTGCAACGGAATGTTTCACTTCATCAGTGCATTTTCACAAGTACAGAACAGAATAATATGTGGCCCACGGTCAACTGGTTGTCCTTACAATTTATTTGTTCGTCAAACACCTACTGCAATTAAATGAATCAGGTGTATCCAATGAGACGCAGGTGAACTGTGAACTTTTCTGCCAACAGTGACATAACTCAGTGTAATTTATACTCATAAGTTTATACAAATGGCAAAACTCTACTTCATACCTGCCATCTAAAGGGAAAGTGAATATCAAGTTATCTTGATGAACATAATCCCCCCTGTAAAGGGTATTAGTTTTTCACAATAATTTTTACTGCGATTATGACAGGAGATGCTTGAAAGGAGTTGACCTGAGGCAGTTGTTAAACCTTCTGATAATCCAGAATTTAGAAATGAGGCTTACTACATCAGGTCAGAAATTATTTAAAATATTCAAAGTCTAATATTTGAAAGGCAATAGCTTACGCCTTTATGCAACTTAGCTCAGCGACTTTTGTTTTCAAATTTAAATGCCTCTTTCGTACAGCACTGGATGATCAGTTGCTTGGTGGCTAGTGCTATTTACAATTTCTGTTTTTGGCCTCTTTGCTTGAGTGTTGAAATTGACTAAATACAGCCAAAGCGTTTTTTCTCATTCACATTTGACTATGCATAAAATATAAGTTTTTCATAATCAATATATCATCAATATAAGGTTTTCAATTTTGCAATTGCTTGACTTTGTTCGGTGTTTACATTCATTCTTATTCATCTAACTCAGTTTAAGAAATTTAGTTCTCGATTTGTATTTACATGATTTTACTTATTTATTGAATATTTTCCTAGTTTAATTAATATTAACTTGCATATTTTTAACGCCCATTATTTATTCTTGGATTTTTGCAGAAAATATTCTAATTATTTTTGGTTTTCCAATTTCTGCATAATTATCTTGTATGTATTTACACATTTCTGGAAAGTTTAATACAGTTAAATTTGAGCCTCCCCACTCTTGATGTTTTATTTCTGTTTATTCTGTTGGTTCAGTTTTCTTGCAGTCTACTATCTTCTTAAATAAGGATAATTAAAATCCAGCTTTCAAAAAATTTCTTTCAGTCTAATCTTCACTGTGACACTAAATTCGTGATTCATTGTTCTTAACGGGATCCGGCTATATCTTTTTAAAATCCTTGTTAAGTTTCGTTTCTAAATTTGTGTGCCACGTATTCGTCACCAAGGGCTCCGTATAACTTTTTAGCGTGGCTATGTCCGATCTTATAAATATTTGTTTCAATTAACGTTTAAGGATTAGTTGAAGAATGGATATCTTGAACTTTGATCATGAATCTTGAATCACTTTTTCATGTTATTTTGTTCTGTTATTATGGAATCCTCATTTGCCCATATGTGTAGGTGATTTGTAAGGTAATAATTTTGTTCAGCTGAGTACAAATTAAATGTATAACTATACAGATGTTCTTATCAGTGACCTAACCAGTCTATAATAAAAGAACAAGTATAAGCCAGACATGAAAGCATATGGTAAAGATGTTGCCATAAACCTTGGTCAGATTGTTGTCCAAAGTCAAAATGCAAAATACTAAAAGTTAATTTATTGTATAATCGTGTAATTAGAGCAACCATCTCATCTTGTTCATAAGAAAATGATACGGAGCGTGTTAAATTAACACTGCTGACACTTTGAAATTGAGGCAGGTCAGAGAAGAAAATTAAACCAAAAGTATTTGAATGTGAAAAAGGTATAATTCACTGGGTATAACTTGAAATTCTATTTATACATGTATTGAAGTACTAAATTAAGGCCTGAATAGGCCGGAATTAACGAAAATTCAATTGTACGTCTCATCCTTAAGTGAAGAATTCAATGTGTCCAACACTGAAGTTAAAGAGGAAATGTTAGCTTTCTTGACTTCTAATTGGGAGTAGAATGTTTTTCTGCAAAAGGCTGAGGAAACACGGCCTAAGCATAAGTGAGGTGAAGATGAATGACGAAAAAGATGCAAATTATAAGAGAATTAATTGAAACGAAATCGCTTCAGAACAGACTCAAAGCAACTTGAAATTATTTCTACACCAACGTGCTTTTCATTCTAAACGTGAACGCCCACTTTCGACTGTCGTAAACTTAGTTTTGAAGTCACAGTTTTAAAATATTACGAATTTACTTGCTCTAAGAAATTATTCAGTTTCTCTTACGGTGTCTTATACTTATTTAATTTCCGTAGATGTGTTTCATTTACTAATTAAAGTGGTTCTAATCATTTACGTTCTACCACTCTCTACTCTGCTGTATTGTTTGTGTCATTTTAATATCCCTATTCTCAGACCGTTGCACACATATTTTTTATTACTTTCATTTTTTATTAGGTTTAAATAAAGTATTTATGTGTTTCGTGGTTTTTATTGGTGCATGATTAACTTAAACATTTATGATTCTCAAAGCTCATAAATATGGGTTAAAAAAATATAAAACTGATGTATAAAAACAAAATGTTAAAATTTTGTATGTCTTGATAAATTACAAATCGTAGGAATACGTAGATTTTCATTGGTCAATGAAATTGAAGTTTGTGTCAAATTGTGGTCAACATTTCCATTGATTTTCAATTCATTTGCATCGATCAGTCATATTTAAATTTTTACAATAAATTTGTTTAAATCGATTTATATTCTAGTTAATTGAAATTAAACTTGTCGTAAGCTATAATTCTCAACCTAAAGATTCTTGTATGATTTTCGAGACTTTTGAGTGGAAATTGAAATTATTAATAAAGTTAAAATAAAAGTTACTCTAAGAAATGAAATTAATTGAAATTAGAAATGTAAAGAACGTTAAAAGGAAGTTAAAACGTTAAAACGCTGCTTATGTAAATGTATTTCAAGTTGAAATAATTAAAACATATTTTCAAAGACTTAATAGTACTATCTTAGTGTTCTAACAGGCACGGTCACGTCTTATTCACATTTCCAAATTCTTATTAGTACAACCGTTATAACAACATCATAACAGTGATAGAGTTCTGGTGTTGTAGTTAATCATAATTGTATTTTAGAATTCAAAATCAGAACTTTGCGCTTGTATTTAAGGTTCCTGGCTGTAAGAGCCTTTCTTTATTTATTCTCTTGCCTGATCTAAGTCCTGCGACAACATTCTGATTGTCTTCTACCATTGAAACAGTACTATTCAATTTTGGTTTACGATTCAGTACATTATTATCTTCGTCTTTATTTTGGTGTCACCCCTGTCCCAGTTTATTTAGTTAAAATCTAATAAATTAATTAAAGGAATCTTTAGAAAATCACCTGTTCCGTACTCCTTCAGGCAGTACATTAAATTTTTTGGTAATCCGGTCCCTGTGGTTACTTCAACAAGTTAGTATTTTATTAAACATTGGTTACCTATTTCCTTGTATGTTCACCGACAATGTTCCTAAATTAATAATCCTACCCTACGGTCAATGAGAATCCGTTAAAAATTTTTTTGTTCTGCTAACTTATCTTATGTTACTGTGTAAAACTGATTCATTTAACCAACAATTATTGGTATTGTGTCATTGAATATTTTTTTTGCTTTTAATACTTAGATACGAATACTCATTTACCATTGATAGCTTTTATTTCGCTTTGTTAAGATATTTATAACCTATTAATTAATTAGTCAACATAAATCCATAGGAATTCCGTTGTGAATTTCGCTCAGTTTTATTACTCACCATCAATATGACGTTTTACAATCACCAATTTTCCGTCTGTTTCATCTGTAGGATGGGATGAAAACCACCACCAAACTAATTTCATGCCGGGAATAAAACCAATATTCTGTTGCTACATTTCTGAAACTTCTATTTAAATTCCGGATTCTGTAAAATTGCTCTCTGAAATGGTCCGTTGTATTCGTGACATGGAGGAAACACGAAAAAGGCCTTACCGTTTCTGCTACTGTTATTTTGTAGTATTAAGTAACTTCCCAGTTTATGTCTCACGAAGAACAAATATTATAGTAGGCATATTTTACATGTCCACAAGGAACTCAATTAAATCACTTGTTGATAATTTTTTGAGAGTCGGACATCGATAATTAAACGTAAAAGTAATCACCTTCTATTTTAGTGTAGCTTTTTGGTTGTATTGCCAGTACAACAATTCAGCTTCCACTCTACATTAGCTTTACTATAACAGTAGTGAAGTTAATAAAAGTGATTTAAGAGAGTGTGGCACAATACACAAATGCAATATAGAGGTATTTTTCTCTTTAAGCTTATAAATTATAACAACACTGGTTTTGTCCGAATGTTTGTTCCGAATACGACTTACATAAAATCTTTAATGATTTAAATTACACAATAGCTGCTATCGTTCACATGTGCCAATATGGAATTGACACGATGATAATTTCTTCCGCTGATATCAAGTAGTAGGGCAGTTTAAATTTCTTCATTTCAGCAAAATAACTTTGACCCTCGCACACACTGATCACCTGACTATTCTCTAGTAGAAAAAAAAACTAATTTTAATTCAGGCCGTGAGATGTTAAATTTATAATACATATTTCCAAAATATATATACAATATATGTAGTAATAAGTTTCACAATTAATCTCTCAATCCCAAAGGGAAAAGAACATTTCGCTTTTGCTCTCGTTCCAGTGTTTTATTGCTTGAATTCTCAACTTCTTATTCGACACGGGCCAACGCTTTTGAAAATTACGTGCCACGATTTTCTTTAAACTTTAACAGCTCCCTTAATTTCTATTTCCTTTGATGAAAGGTTAAGAAAAAGGTAAAAATTTTCGCATTGGATGAAGAATCGACATGGTCGGTCAAACCTTTTCAGTGAATTTTTTTAGATTGAGGTAAATTAAGGGTCACTGAGGATCTGAGTACACATATTTAAAATGAGTCTTGACTTAAAACAAATATTTTTTGTAGTATATGTATTTATTTCAAGACGAAAATAGCTATTAATGAATGTTAGCTGTATTTTGATCGAGTTTAAAAAATATAGATGAATTCAGACTAGTCAAACCATCATTGAGACTCAAACTTTACGTTCGTTTAATCCTTTCCTAAAGACAGACGGTTTCTTCGGAAATGAATTGTCTTACTAATTTCTGCTCCAACTAGTTCGTAATTCCTGATGATGGCAATCCGAAGCCTTTGATTAAGTCCAAGGTTTTATTGAAATGCCAAGGCTTGAAGTGCAACTTACTGGACGCGTAGCTCAGGTCCCGGGATCACAATTCACACCAAACCAAGGTTGACAGCGACCAAAAAAGTCACACGAGTGTTTAAATTTGACGTGGAAGAAGAAAAATTTGTGCGGGTTGCTAAAACATTTGTGAAAGGTACGATTGCTACTCTCTAGGTCTTTGCCACACAAACGCATACATAGACACTTAAACCTGAGCCTGAGTCATAGCAGGTATTTTGCCGGGAAGGTATGGAACGGTGTTTCATAACGGTACCGACCGGTATTTCGTCGACATTCTTTTGTAAATAATTTCTGGGTCTTCCTCGTCCTGTTGCTACTCAACTTTATTTTGGGCAATTCTCATTTAGAAATGGTTTTTTTTTACGATGGAAATGGATAATTGTCGAAATTTTAAGGTATGATTCTGAAAAAGTACTCTCCACAAGTTAATAACTTTTACCTAACTTCATGACTTTTGTCCAATATAAGTTTTAGTGAATATTAAATGAACTTTCGGTAGTCAATAAATAAGAAGTTAAATGATATAGATTACTATTTTTTTCAAAGCTACGGCTTTGTTCATGCCAACAAGTACATGTCTTTGTATCTCTTCTGACACAAGACCTATGGCCAGTTCGAATCTGTAATAAACATATTGTAATAATTATTTTAAATTAATAAATTAAAAAAATACGGTATCTCTTATTAACAGTACGAGTAAATGTTGATTTTATTAATATAGACTGGTCGTTGACCTGTTTCATATTAAGTGATTTTTAAGACAGGAACACGTACTATTCTTTGCGTATTCTACCTAATCTTAGACTTTGTTCTATTTGATTAAAAATTAGGCTCCGTTGCAGGCCCACGAAGAAATATTGTGTCTAAAATTTTGTACTCCACAATTTAATTGTATAAAAATATAATTAATAATAATAATTTTTATTAATTGCTGCTGAAGAAGGGGTTCCTTTGAAATCAACCGGAAATTGTTCCCATGCGCAGAGTAATGGCAGCAAATGTCAGGTACTGAAAGCTATTCCACTCATCCTGAGGTTGCATTCCGTTATATAATCGATGCAAAGGGCATCGAATGAGCCTATTCTTCTAATATTCTGTCTCTGTGAATCATCAATAGATATGGTATCATCTTTGCACTCGAAAAAATAAAAATATTTGCCGTCCAATTGGTAAATGTCTTGCATTAGAAGTGTGAAACGACTTCTTCATTCCTGGTAATACATTGAAGTTTGTACACACTTAGCGTGTAGTTTACTTGCCCTGGTAATGGTACCCAGTGGTTTAGGGCATGTATGAAATCATGCCACGTCTCCGTTTCATGCATCACCCCGTAATTATTGGCATCATTTTGGATTAATTACGCCTTGGTTTAATAAATAGTTGAATTACTTTTGTATCAATTTCCTCTGCTTATGATTCCATCACTGGTCGTTATTGTTTTTTTTGTGTTGACACTTCTTCTCTCGTTTTCATTAGACGAATCAGAATAGATGCAACCGACTCCAATTTTAATGATAATTTATTACGGTTATTAAAACGATCCATTCAATTTTATTACGTAGAGAAAATTTCAAAAGGGTGGGGGTTGATGAAAGAACCGAAGAAGAGGAAACCAATTACCAGAAATGGCGAGTTTTAAAAAATTCAGTTAATTAAAGAAGCACTTTTTGTAATAAAGTTGGGCCTGTAAGTTGTAATAAAAAAAATGGGCACAGAATTTTTGTCAAAAATTATAGGAATTGGATGAGACATAACATTGACAAGACATTCGACATCGACATGAGCATTGCTAGTGAACCACTTCAGACTAATGAGTAGTCCTGGAAATACTTACAAGATGAAACTGTTAAAATGAAATGATGAATGAAAGGTAGGGACGGGTACCTGAATTTTATGTGGAGCGGCTTGCTAATACAACGTGCTGCAGGGTCAGTCAGCTTATAGTGAATATAATATAAAACTAATATTTTAAATTAAATCATCATCAATGAATTTCATAAATAAACTATATAAAAACAAACAAATAACACTTTTGCCACATTGTGCTTGTTAACTTTTTACACTTTTGCCACATTGTGCTTGTTAACTTTTTACACTTTTATGAAACAAAGCAATTAAGAATTTTTAGGTATGAAACAAAAATTGAGAAGTTTTAGGTGAAGCTTAGAAAAGATGTGTAAGTTTAAAAAAACATGTGCACAAGCTGTCAGTGTAGTTAATGACACCCAAAGGACCGGGATTTTACAGGATTTAATTTTGCTAAAATTAGGGTGTACGGTTTTGGGAAATCTATTGCGAAATCGTTATTTAATTCAATTGAATAGAAAATTGAATAATTGCAACGGATGTGTGAAGATAACTAGTAATAAATACACTTTCAGCAATGTCTGACGATACGTAAAAAGTGTAAGTGTCGGAAGAGAAGTTTCAGGTGAGATCCCTGTAAGATTGTGGTAGAACGACGTAGACACCTGTTAAGGAGGCTACGTTTTATGATACTACTAAAAGACTGCATAAAAAATAAAGTGCGAGCAATGAGCGGTCATTACGCAAATCACTATGATTCCACGATCTTCTCAGTTTAACTAATATTTGGTCATAACTCAGTCAATCATTTCAAATCGTTCAATCCATTCAAACCGAATTAGAAAGCTTTCCGGGTGATTTGCCCCGAGCTTTTGCCTTTGTTTCTCGCTTGCTCTCCTGTTTTATTCTAACAGGGCTAAAGTGAAGCGTTCAATTTTCGAAGCGAAGCGTTCAAAAAACTCTGGGCTCGTTCGACATGGTTTCTCCATAAAACCTTTTGTTCTGGAATTACTTCTTTTTAATTGTGGAAAGGATGATTGCAAACGTAAGGCCAACAGCCCATGGATTTATTTCACGCAATTCCCGTAGAAAAATTACAAAATATAGTTTCTACCATTTACTTGTCAGTACATTTTAGTGTAATATGAAAATAATAAAAATTTCAGCTTCAGTTATATTAATTATAAGAATTCTGTGTTGGAACATATTGTATTTCAGTTTTTTACAATTTCAGTGAATTAACCTTTTTTGAATCAACATCAGTAGCATTGTTTCTTATTTTCCTCTTGAGAAATCGTAAACTCTGATATTGTAACCTGCCTTAATGTCCTCAGGGATCTCTAAAGGCGACTCTTGAGGTGTGAAAGCTCATGTTCTACAATTGTTATGGAGAAATTCAGGCAATAAAACATGCAATGAAGATGTACCTTTCCTTCAAATGAAATAGAATTATAAAGTTGAATGTGAAGAGTTCGGGCGTGAGGTGGCAACACCAAGACACTGATACTCAGAATAGTCGTGCCAACAACCTTTGACGTGCCATTGTGATTGTTGAAATAATAAAATTCCCGCGATTGTTTGTGTTGAAAGGCAAACCGTTAAGCTTAAAAGGTAAATTTCAAGTAATATAGCATGACCTCTTGTAACCTATTACAGATTACAATGGTTCTCGGAAGACATTTAGACTCGTACTGTTCAAAGGTCTATATCTAGGAACCAATTTTCAATTATCTAGTTGAACTGCCCAATTGGCACTTCTATTGGCAAGTTATATTAATGAGGAAATGTATGGACCAATATTGTACATTATACTACTGATGAATCTGGTTATCTTAAACGAACCTTTTACAATTAAATTTGTGGTTAATTTGCATTGAACAAATACATCCATTTATAGATATACGAACTGTTCTTAATGAATATTAACTTGGTCTGTTTAACTGATTTGTAAGATGCAATCGCGGTTTTTTCTTTTCTTATTTTTGCAATAAAGAAAAGTTAGAAAAAACAGCAATAGTATACTTATCTTTATTTTGTATCGAATAAAACCGCGTCCTGTTTTGGTGACGTTTTTTTGTAAGTTTTTTTGTATGAGTGAGTAACAATTATAGTTAGTAGAGTTAGTTAGAGTTACGTTATAGTTAGTAGTTTATAATGGAAGTGAATATAAAGATCAAATTATTTAGGCTATCATTCAACAATAAAAGTAGATAGTTCTCAATAAATACAATGAAACCCGGTAGTTATTGTTTTATTTATTGTGTACAATAGCTACACGTTAAAAATACTAAACAGTATAAAAATTTTGACTCACCTAAGGCGTCTTTGTATTATTTTGAAAATGGTATAAATATATTCAGGTACTTGCAGGTAAATTTCAAGTGGCTTTTCGTCAAAATTTGTGGTGTTTCAGCTTTACTCACCGAAAAGTGGTTTTAGCATTTGTTTAAATTTAGCAAATACAGCGAACTACTTTGCAGTGGCAATTTATTGGTTAAGTTGTTATTATATGTAAATTAATGGTAATTTTGCAATTTTATACGTCGGTGAATAAATTTTGTGGATCGACTTCCATGTTCCTTCTCTTCGCCTTGTATGTTTTTCTTTGTCTCTTTTGTAGATGTCTGGTAGGATCCCATCGTTCCAGATTCTACCGAATTTCCGTTTTTCATCAGTTGTGAATTCTTTAACTTGACATACCCTCCAAGAGACAAATAAGTGGCATTCAATTATCAAATGTCACTTCCATGACTTCCTGGACGCAAATTGCCCCGGATGTCAATATTCGTAATGTAAGAACTAGGTTTTAAAACCACATAAAATATGAAAAAAAGGTAAACTCAATTAAAATTTTGGAGTTGACTCCGCCCTTTAAAATCATTAATTTACATGGTGTAATAAAGATGTGTACGTGAATGAGAAAAGAATTGCTTGATTTTGCAGGCAAGCGTGTAGTGAATTCACTACATAAATCACTAGAAAACACAAAAAGTCGTATTTTGAGATCTCATGTGTTTTGATAACTGGAAATAAATAAGGTAAAACGTAATGTTGGGAAACATAAGCTGAGTTGCATTGGTCACTTAAAACCCTGAATCAACTAATATTTTTACAAATGTCAACTTAAAATCACTCTAAAGATTAGAATGGAAGATCCGGGAAATTTATTCTTTCTGCCGTAATGGAGAATAAATAATTTTATGAACGTACATAAAGTGTCGAACGATTGGATTGGTATGAGGAGCAATAAAGAGGTTTTTCTCTTCCAAATTCGGAGTTTTCCTTTGGTTTTACAGACAGTTTTATTATATGCGTTTTATTTCAAAGGGGTAGAGTAAAACGCGAGACAACAAGTAGAAGAGGCTATGGGGTACATTAAGGACTTGTACTAGATTGTAGTAAATTACTTTTTACAAAATTACAAAGTGTCTATTTGACCTTTCATTCTGCATTTCTTTCTGCAAGTATTTAGGTTTTTCTTCTGGTCTTTGCACATTATATTTTGTGTCGTGTCGTGTAGTGTCGCCACTACTCAGTTTTACATCTCCGGCCTTCTTAAATAAACTGCGGAAAATCAAATCACATGACGTGATCAGTGTAATGGTTGTAGAATTTGTTTCTTGAAGTCCGTCAGCCATTGGGGAATAATCCGTGTTTCATTCGTCTTCCAGAATTAAAACTTTGTCCATGGGGAACTGTGTTCTGGAACCATTAATTTGTGTTCCTATGAGTGTGTGAATGAACATGTTATTTTACTCGAATCCTTTGACGTCATGTTGATATCAACTAAGCATGCTCATGTAGAGAGCTGATCTTTGCAGCTTTAATAGCTCAGAACAATTTATCTTTTTTTTCTGTGCATTCGCATCCCACTTAATGTTATTTACTCGAGGTTAGGATGTTTACTGCACTTCAAGGTTGTTTTCATGCACAATTGCACTTCACACCAAGTAGACGTCGAGACAACGTCGCAATGTAATTCCTCGTTGATAGGTATTTTTTTCTCTTACTGAGAATTTAATATACTCCTTGAGTATAGTAATTGTTTTTTAAAGAATTTATACGCAGATATGAGGGAGTGAAGACCGAAATTTAGTGCAGAGTCCAATAATTCACTTCAGTCATTGTAAACCCAGTACTTAGTATCGTGGTTGATGTATAATTTTTCACGCTGCATGACCATACTTTCGTGATAATTACATAATTCCAATGATACATAATATATTTGACAATTTGATATTCGCGTGTTGGAATGAATGGAACGGAGTGACTACTTCTGTAGTGGCAAACCTTGAGAATACCTGCACCGCCCAAAAGGTGAGGATCGTGTTTTACAGTTTTTTTTCGCATCCAGAATACTGGGTGGAACGAAATTAGAGTTTAGTTGAAGTGGAACTAGTTGTACATGATGAGAGAACAACATGCGTTCGTTAAAGTTCACATACGAATAAGAAGAAAAGACAGAGAAAGTCATCTCGTTGAATACGTTGACGCCTTGTTTTAATGTCTCGGATTGTTAGGGTTCTGATAATACAAGCGAATCAATCGATACCGTGGGTGGTGAAAACAGAAAAAGGTATGATCGATGCTAATAAAGTTTGTCGCTTTACATGAAAGAGGAAGGGAAAAATAATGGCAAAACAATGCCGTGAAAAATATCTACAATGGCACAATAATTTTCAAGCGCCTTCTCTACTATCATAGGCTCAAATTTTATAGTTTTTCCTAGTATTTTCGTCTATTGTCCACCTCCAACGGCCAATTCCAATATTTTTAGATGTGCTGATCCCATATGAATGACTTGATGCGGTACATCCGACCATTTTCCTTTTCATTTCCTAACTTTCATTTTACAACATTGGTTACTTCGTTCTATTATTCCTTTTTTATTGCACTTGCTCATTTTCCTTTTTGATTGTTTTAGTGCGGTTGCATTCTAACTTGATCCCATTTTCCTTTTACTTCCTATTGAATTACTTACAGTTTTTCCTCTTGTTCAATTTTCTCTATTATTTATAAAAAATTACAATTTCTATTTTTCCGTTTATCTTTGTGCAAAAATGCAATTTACCTTTGCGCTGCTCCAAGAATTGAGTTTGAATTGTTTTAAAGCCAGTTGTTTCAATTTTTCTTATTTTGCAAGTTTTTCAATTTGTTTAACGATTACTATAAGTCCAATAAATGTTTTCTAAATACTGAAAACTTTAGGGGCAGAAAAAACTAAAGGTAGAAAACCTGAAAGTACAAATTTGAAATTTTATGAATAAAAACATCGCTTTGCTTAATAAATTTTCTAAATATTTTTTTCGGTACTGCTTAATGTTGCTCCTAAAAAAAGTCTATGTATGATTTAACAAGAAGTTAATTTTTGGTTTCATTGTTTCAGGTAAGGCTGAAATTTCTTGTTCGCTGTTAATAAACAAGGAAGGATTAATAAAAAGGGATGATGATAATGAAATGTTGCAAGTGGAAAACCGTATTTTACCCAACTATCACACATTTACTATTGTAATGTTTTGTAGAAGGTGATTGAAATGGTGAAATTTTACTAAATTTCTACTGTTTACGCATTACACTAAAAATTTTCAACATAAAAGTTCATTGAAGGGTAGAAATAGCGATGAACTCCCAGAATGTGTTCTGTTCCAACCCAATGGAGGGATTGTTATACAATAGTTCAGGGATGCGAATGAATGTTGAATTTGTATAAAAATTTGTCAAAACCATTTTCAAAGCAATCTATCATAGTCGTTGACGGGAAAATACCAACCAAAGAAGTGTCGGATCAAAAGTCTGGGAAAGTGCACGGGCTGCAAATGGTCAGAGGGCCCGTATCTGAATATCCAAAATGGTTTGGGGATTCCACGCTTCGAGAAACACTTTTTGCGAGACCGCATTCTTTCACAAACTCAGGGAATTATTTACGGGTTCGCTGAATTCCTTATTCTTGTGCAAAAAGCATCCCTTGTGCTTTGGTATTTCAGAGGATTTGATGGGTTCTACTTGAAACATTACCAAAATATTCAGCCCTTTTCTGATGATTTGATATTTGACGTGAGGAGGCCATGAGTGACGTGGCATATCTAAAGAAAAAGCTCTCCACGGTCGTTTAACCGGTTTTCACAGACCAAGAGGGGCTTTTCCTTGAGCTTTTCCATTTTTCTAATGCCTTTAGTTTCGGCTTCCTGCTTTTTGAACTTTCGATTTGCCTGTCAATTTTACTTAAGCTTTTGTTTTCTGACGAGAATGATACTTTAGATGCCAAAATTAATAACGATAACTGTGTAAGTTGAATGTTTAGCTTCTTGATGAAAGGAGTTGTAGATATTATTACTTTTTATTAACTTTTGGGAGTTTTACATAAATTATTTTCTACCTTATTCTTGTACCTTCTACTTCAGTACAGTTTTCAGAAAGTTATAGACCTATTAGCTGAATATGTCCAATATTATTACGAAATAAAAGATAGTCTTTAATGTGGGTTTTTTTAGTACACTATTATTGATGTAACGGTTATTAAAGGGACATCAATTTCAGTAACACATTACGATCAAAAAAGTGCTTGCGCTTAATGATTTAGGAGTGATTAGTTTGTTTCATTGTAATGTTCAACAATTATTTAATAAATTTCTCCTCGAGCTGCCTTAAACCTGGCACATCTTTTGTTTTGATGTGTGCTTCGTTGTCCTTTTATAGCACTCTTTTATTTATATTTTGCAGATTATTCACTTTGGTTTTTATTTACTTTTTCTCTAAGATATTTTCTTTTCTCAGGTATTCTAAATGTAATGCAATGTGTTATTCATTCATTTCCACTTTACTATTTATTTATTACGACACGCATTCTCTCTGAGTTTCCTACGACGCAGAGTTTGGCTTATACGTATAAAACAATCAATTATTAATGAATGGGATAAGAATGATT
Source organism: Polyplax serrata (assembly GCA_037055365.1). Classification (NCBI taxonomy): domain Eukaryota; kingdom Metazoa; phylum Arthropoda; class Insecta; order Psocodea; family Polyplacidae; genus Polyplax; species Polyplax serrata. Next base: position 2,133,699 of record JAWJWE010000007.1, read on the forward strand.
ACTAATAAGTTAAGTAACAATGGTAAAATACGTACAATTACCTTTTGGAATTAGAAAAGTTACTTTACAGTTACTCAGTAAGAAATTTGAATTTACAATTAATCAGGTTATTAATTACCGTTTAAGATTTGTAACAAGGGACTTGGGAAAATTTTAGAGATTTTAGGTTTAATAATTTTCCTAAAAGCCATAAATTTTCGTTATTGAACAATTAGAATTATTTCTAATTTTTGTTTTTATGATTCAGTAAAACTTTGTTTCGTAACATTTGTAAATATGGTACCAGAATGTAACAGTGATGCATATCGTTTAAATATTTTGTGGTATGTTTATTTTGGTATTCACTTTGGTGTGCACTGGGGTTCCACTTGTACCCATTTGTAAAGATGTAAATCACTTAAATAGAAGAATCTTCTATTTGAATGTGATGCTCAATCTTTGCCTTTTCTTGGTCTTTTCCAAACTGTCTCTTCCCTTCGCTAGGTTCCTTTGATTACAAAATTTAAGTATCTCAATGCAACAAATTCAGGTAGATTTAAGTCAAATGTGCGAGAAAATATGAGAGAGGACTTTCTTCAATTACTTAATTAAGTTGTCTTGTGATGAATCGTACTTTCTAGAAGGCTGGTTTTCTTCTGATGCTTTTCGCTAATAGCGGTTAGGTAAAAGTGGAAATGTGCAAAGCCGTCCAACTTGACTGCAAAGAACAAATTGGATTTGCTTTGCCGTACTTCTGGAACTTATTCCAAATTTAAATAATCGCTTACTTTCTTTAAAATTTGTAAGAAAGGAAGTAAATAATTTCCAAGAACATTTACATATATTTTATAATTATCAAGTGGAAATTATAATGTATTTAAATTTTCAACAGAATGCTATGCTTCTAAAAACTTTAGTTATACGTGTTTAATGGGTTGCTTCTTACCTGTCAGTTCAATAATTTTTTACGTCAAGTGGGCTTATTAATAAATATAAAACAAAGTATATACGCGAGATAGGAAAGAAAATAAATCAATGCATGTTTTTAGTACACCCTTTAGTTTTTAGTACCCCAGGTTGGTCCTATTCTAACCCGGGGACCGCACGGGAAACATAACATGTTACTACTGATTTAATTTATTCTAACTTTTTTTATTGTTACTGAAGATTGCCCTATACGAAATTATGTCAACTTGTTGGAGAAGTGATGCCTACAAGAAATATCTATAAATTTTAACAATCGGATAGGAAATAAATACAGAAAATAAATACAGATAAATTAATAAATATAGCCAATGACAGTATGTACTAACTTAAACTTTTGGTTTAAAATTCGGCCTAATTGACGTTAAGGAAGAGTTTCACCTTTGTGAACCAAAGTAATGAATCTAAACAACAATTGAGATCTTTCAATTTTTATTGAAAACTTAAAAAGAAAATAAAAAACAACTGTTGTTTGAAACACTTTGGTACTCAATAGAGTAACTCCTTGCAATTAAATAACATTTTATGTTAATTATTTATTTGAACAGTTACATAATTTCATGCGCGGCATTGAGGCATAAAATTAATACAGTACAAAAGGCTCACTTGTGAAAATTTAATGAATTGTCTTAGGTATCATGGAAATGGAAAGCGAGGAAATCAGAACTAGAAAAGTGTTTCTGAGAATCAAATTTGTAGTAAATTTTTATTCACAACTTGGTGAAGCACGAAACAAGGGTGTTTAGGAAAAAAGTAACAATTACTCAAAAGGATGAAATATCAGAAGAGGGAAAAAGCGTCACGAGATACGGGATAAAAGCTTGTTGAGAGGAAGAGCCTGAAACAAGAATAGTTAGTTGCAAACAAAGAACGGAAAACTACAAAACCGTACATAAGTTGGTCCAAAAAAGGTATTCCAATAGAAGAAGACCGGAGACTGCCACTAAAAAATTTTTTCTTCAGATAAATAGTAAACTCTGAAATTGACAAAAATGTAGGTTTTAGTGTTTCCTGCCGATCGTAAGTTGAAACAGCTTCCGGCCGGAGTTAACCTTTCCTGGTATGATTTTGGATGCTCGTCTGTTCGGATTAACGTTGAAATTTGCAACCACACGAAAAAAAAATTCATTATCCACATTTTTACATTTTATGACCCCATGATGGATGGCCCCGGGAGAGGAAGTGAGGAGGTTGACCCTTAAGCGGAAAATCTTTCTGCTTGGCATTTGAAACGGAAGTAGTTGCCTTTTGCTCCTCGAGAAAAATAGAAAATTTATGCTGAGTAGATGAGGTGTGTGGGTAAAGTGGTCTCATAAGACTTATTGACTGCCTTCCATTTTAACTATTTCACGTTGACTTTGGGCTAGATAAAAGTGGATATATTTTCTGCTTCTGCACTGAGAGTATGCTATTCCTCTTCTGGCCTTCCCGACTGCGGCGTCGAGTAATAGTAGGAATGATTTGATCCTTTGAGCTTTTCGAGTTGACAAATTGCCGCATCATCACTGGTACTCGTTCTCCTTCAGTTCTTACATTCTAATTGATCTTCTTGGTCAAATGTTAAAGTCTTATTTGAGTAATATTTTCTACGAAGCTCTTTAAGAGACCTGAACGTTATCGGAAATAATTCGGTACAACTTCCACGTTAATCTTTAAGTTATGGCCTTGGCAGAGAAGTTTTTAAACTTAATGTTTACTTGATTTTTTTCCTAGAAAATTGTTTCTCACTTGTAGCCATTCAAAAACGAGTTTGGGAAGCAAAAGTCATCGCTCACACCTCTCGCCGGCCGCTTTTGCCGCACATCATGTTTGGCTTTATAACTATTTTAAAACTTTTGGTCTAGTTAAGACGGTTAATGACAACCGCCCGTAGGAAATTAGGAATATTTAATGTTCTCGTTGCGAACAACGACGACGGCGAAACTCCTTCGGGTTATTTGGGAAGTCTTACATTTGCAGAATGTTCCTTAAGGAAGTTCATAAAATATTCTAAAAATGATTGAGATTTTATTGGCTTCAGTTACAGTAACTATAACAGTGTACAAGAAACACAATATGGAAAATTAGAAAGATTTTCTACTTTTTGTCTTTAGAACTCCTTTACATTTACTTGTATCATGTAAATAGACGTGTAAAATTATACTCGTGTCTTATTATGAAGTTAAAGTGGGCAAGTTAGCTGAGAAAAATCGGACATAATAAAGAAACATTTAATTAGTTTGCCCGTTTTCACCTTCGTAGCAGAAGTCACATTTGCTTCAATTTATAATTTTTCAACATGTCGTCATTTGAAAATCAATCTTTCATTAATAGATTCTCTACATTCTCATCTGTATTCATGTTTTGCTTTCCATTCTTACTTTTTGTCTTGTATTGATTTCAGCCTTTCTGTATTGTCTGTATTTGTTCTATATTGTTCTGTATTGCAAACTCACCGCAGGTTCGTTATTTTTAATACAAATCCTCATAACTCTACGAATAAAACAGTAACATTTATTGGGTCACGAATTAATGAGTTGCTTGTAGTTACCATTTTTTTTCTCGTTTTGTTTCCTAACTTGTCTCATACCTTTTCCTTGAAGACATTCCCCCTTTGATTTAGTGCTTGGTTTACTCTCTTTTCCTTTATTTCTGTGCTTTTTATATTGCCAAAACAAGTCCCGTGTAAAATTTAAGTCGTGAATAATTTATATCCTTAAGAACATGTCACGTAAGCTTCATCGAACAGCGTAAAAGCTTAAAAGATCGCCTTAATTTTCAGGTAACTAATACGGTAATTGTAAGAATTTATGAAACTAAACCTAACATCATAAAAATCCAAAAGTACTTAAGTCATTAAAATTGAAAACTTCTATTAGTAAATACTCCATGGAAATAGTTTTCTACAATATTTTTGCACTTTTTCTGATTTCAATGTGTTTCCATTGCCCAATGAAAAGACACTTTGCAAGCATTTAGTTGGTCCCCCGCGGTGTATTTTTTAGCATTTAATTTTTACAATTTTAGTAGACAAGTTTATTATTGCTATTATGTGACTAGTAAAGTCTCACGCATGGAAGAAGAAAAACCATTATTTTTTGATTTTTGAAGGATACGAACTGATGAGAATGAGCGGTCCGAAAATTCAATATCAAATTTTTTTGTTGAAATTAATTTTGATGAATGACCTTATGTATAAAATGTAATCATACTAATTTAATTCGTAACCGGTAATAAATTAAAAATAATAAATTAAAATACAATTAATTGTATGTATTCATGTTTAAGTATTAGCTGACTATCCAAATCATCAAATTACTGAGGTCTGAGGTACATAGAAGTAAGGAATCAGGTGAAAAAGATAGAGCTTCAATGGGAATTCAATGGAAATTCTCTATAAATCAAATTCATACGAATTAATACAGATCTCCGCAGATCAGAGAACAAAAAGTTGATTCATAAATTTAAGAATGATAATCCTGAACATCTAACTGGGACACAGCATTAAAAATCTCCGGGCTTTTCGCCTCCACGTATTTACATGTGCGAGGGAAACGGCTAACTTTGTTTGTGATACGCTCAGGAACAGACACAGAGTGTCATTCTCTTTCTTTTAACGTGTGACAATTTAAATGGTCGAGTCAACCACCGTCCATTGGGCGTTTTGAGGCGTCAATAATGGACCGTAATGGATTAAATTGAACGGGAAAGGAGAATTGAGAGTACGTTTTAATGAGTTTATAAGTGAATGAACGAGTCTTAGCCGTCAAAGTGTCTACGTCTCGATTTCTTTCTGCAATTTAACTTTGACTTCTGGACTCTGTACAAAACAAATCTGTGACATTTAGCCCTACTCGCGTATATATATATAAAAACATGTTCACGTATTCTAGGAATATTGACTTTCAATCGGGTATATTTGGGGAAACATCAGAAATTCTCAGAAGTAAGTTTGTGAACCTGTTGGTCATGTTGGAAAATAAATCTCTAAGGTAATCTCAAGTACTACTGGTACCAGTCATAAATTTCACAGCTAGATGTCCAGAATCCACGGCAAACTTCGATATCGGAAGAGATCGGATGGTTGACGGATCAATGGAATCTGATATGTTCCCATAAGTACTAAGTGGAACATGACACACCGTTTGATGATTATCAAGCTCGTATCGCGTCGTTACGTATATTTCTTAGATGTATTAAACCTATATATTTGGATAGAAAAATAAAATTAGGTGTTCAAAAAACTTCATTTTACGGAATCAAGATACAGAAAGCAGGAATAAACAAAAAGAAATTAACTACATTAACTATTCTACATTAACTACAAGCTACACATTGGCTTCTATTTTTTTGTTTAGTCAGAGACTAAAAACAAAATTAAGTGACACACATTCCAGACACTTTAGTATTATTATTCGGTGTGTATTACTGCTGTTCAGATTAACTGCTTCTGTTGAGAAGAATGAAAAATAGAGTCATGTACGAGAATTATTTGTTAACAAGAAGATAATGCAAGAACAATTTTCAATTTTAACCATCTAGGGAAAGCGATAAGAAATTTATAGAAATTTTACGAGAAGGAAAATGGCGGATGTACGAGAATAGAAATAGAAAAGGAAAACTAATGACAGAAGTTTTAACCAAAAAAATAAATGTTAACTTTGTTCACTTACAATAGTAACGAATAAACATAATTTGATGTCAATGAAAACCCTAATTAGGAAGACTTAAGTCAAGAGAGAAGAACAATTGTAACGATTTTATCCCGCAATAATCCGGACCGAGCAGTTGTCAGTGACAGATGTTGGAAAAGACCTGGCAAAAGGCAAAGGAAAAATGTCAAAGGAACATGAGGAAAAACATGTACAGGATTCCTGTACCAGCGTTCACTTGTACGCCTGCATATGTCCGGAAAGATGAGCAGATTTTGACTTCAAAGCCCGTGAAAAATAAAAGTAGCTGGGCTCGTTTGTTGTACAAATCAAAATGGCACAATACAAATTCACCGTTACTCATCATTTGGCAACGTCGCTTCTCTAGATTCCTATTGTGCCTGGTACCTGGTACCCGTGACGGCCGCGTACATGAGATCCATTTTAAATATTTTCAATGGAACGCCACGGTCGTCTCAAATTATTTTTACTTCATTCTTTGGCTTCTGTCACCTGTTGCTTTCCGGTTCGCTTGTTTTGGCCATCTTTTTTTAGTTTGCCCTTAGGAATGGGAAGGACTCGTAGTCTGTTCAATAGAAATTTCCTCTAAAGTATTTTTTATCTAATGAGCACTCAAGTGAATTATTTGTTTATCTTTTATTTCTGTTACCTTGTAACATTTTGTATTTGAAACCCCTAACTTTTCCAAGGCCCTTAAGGGCCCTGTGGCGTTGAACCCTTTTGTGTAATTTATTCATTTCTTACAAAAGTAGATGTAGTTTTGTCATTTTCTGTTGTCAGTATTAGGTATTTATTATTACTTGTTTTTGATTGCTTTGGAGGGCTAAGTTTTCCCTGTATTCAAACAGGCGAATTTTCTTCTGGGTGCATTAATTTGTTACGTCCTTCTAGATTTATTGTATGTTGACAGAAATTACAAAATGTATGCTGTTGTGTTAACATGTAGTATTTATACAGTGCCTACCACCAGAGGTCAAGTTCACCATTTTGTTGTAATCCATTTGGTCCTAATAAGTTCCTTTTGGGCTTCACACTTCATTGAGACAATTCCTTAACTTCCTCAGAAGTAAACAAGGTTTATCTTTTATTTGTGTTTCGTTCTAATTAGAAATTAAAGTCTCCTCTTTATCAACTTGCTTTGTTTTTATGGCAATAAAACTTCTTTATCAGCATCGTCCGTGAGCTTCTCCTACCTTTTACTCTTCGTCGATTGTCCACATTTAGGCTTAAATGCACCATCGCCTTATCAAGGAATGAGGCCCTGGTTCTACACCTTACAGGCACCAAAAATACTCTTCTTGCTCTCTCAATACAACGAGAAATTCTACACCTGTTCCCTAGGGGATTAAACTATTCCATTGGTGTTTTAGAACAAACAAAATTTTTAATTTAAGATGTTATCAGAGCTATCAATTTCGTTTCTAACCAGGCTTTAATTCTAACCAGGCACCTCGCACCTTCAGAAGTTTAAAAAATTTGAACCATTCAGTTAATAGCTGTCAAGGGAGTCGAAGTACAATAAAACTGGTGATGCTAAAATTAAATTGAAAGCCATCTTATTATTGGGAAATTCAGTTTCAGAAATTTTGTGTTTTTATATTTATTCGTAACAAAAAAATATTGAATTTTTGTACAAAGCAATGTTAGCTTTTATCTCTTAAATCATCATGCATTGCACGTTTTTATGCGGGTTAGGCCGAAGAAAAATTGCAGGCCTAACTTTCTCCTAAGGAAACGAACATTGTACCTTATTTTCTTCCTAGACTTCTCTGATGCCAAATTTATCTGGTGAGAAATGTAAGATGTCACCGTGTAAGATGAACGGGAGCTGGTTATCTCACCTAAGATTTCTGTGTTTAAATTTGGTATTTTCCTATTTTTTTTATTGACTGTATGAAAATGATCTTATTCTTAGTCTTATGGTTATAGAAATATAAGAATTTTAAAAATTATGCTAAGCAGAACAAAATGTAATACTACTTCTAAGCTCCTATTTTATTTTTACCTTCGTATTCCTAACATTTTTGGTTGAGCGGATGCTGGCCCTGCTTCAGGTCATTGTAATAATATAAATTTTTGTGTTTCGTCCACTGCCTCGAGGACTCAAATACGCGTACACATGAACAATTTCTGTGTGCTTGTTTAGGGTTATTTCCTAAATATTAATTCCTAAAGATTGCTCAGCCATTAAGGAATGATAAATTCGTGTGCATTTGTTTAGAGAAATACCAAGTTTAAAAATTCAAATCGAAAGGTTTCTCTCTCTTCGTATTTGGTCGTTTGTTGAATAAAAGTGGCTCGCCATTATGTGATTGGGTGTCATCTTCACTTGGTTTGTGTTACCATACGTTTGGTCCAATGCCCAAACTCGGATTAGCTCTCCTACTTTTCTATCTTCTTCTCTCAGAGTATATATACATTATATTTCTTTGGTATGTCCTCAATTTCTTGGGCAACCTGGTCATCGAGGGACTCAATTTCTGGTACCACTTTTTCTTGCTTAATGTTTTTCCTTCACTTTGGAATTGTTTGATTGCGCACTACGGTTCTTAGAGTATTTCAACTTCATAGTTCACATCTGCTTTACATACCTAAAAACATGGTACTTTTGTTGTGCTGTAACAAACATAACAATACAAACATTTGTACATTTACAAACATAAAACTTAAAGAACATAAATACATGAAGAAAGGCAAATAACAAAATACAAAATATGACCGAAAAATCACAACTGCGGCATTATTGTGGAATACAAAAAAAAGAAATAACTACGACCTCTTTGCACTGAAAGGTTTAAGAAAAAGTAAAAGCATAATCAAAGGTACTATATATAAACCGAGCTCTGAGAAATGGTCAAGTTGACGAAGGTAATGTAGCTAGAATGAATTTAATTTCAGCTGAAACTATTGGAACACGCAAAAACTGGACTTGCGTGTGACCCTGCAAAAACGCAAATAAAATAGTCGGAAATCAAAATTTTAATCGATCTTATTTACATCTTTTAGTACTCTCAGGGGACCTTGACAGTGAACTCATGAAAATGTTCGGAATTTAAGAGTCCGCCAACGAGCCCAAGTGAATGGAAGTCAAAAATGAAGTTTACTCCTGAGGGAAAAAGTTTTGCTGGAGAACGTGAGAAACGCGAAAATTCCATTCTTAAGTGAAATCAAGAAGGCTTTGGCAAAGATCAAAGGCTCATTGAAAACAGTTGAATACTATTACTATTATCGTTATTGCATGGTTTCTTTAGCGACGGTATGGGCTTAAAAAATTTTCAAATTGTTCCCACAACTTCATATTTGGGCTAAATCACGCCTAATCGATTTATAATTGTGGTCTGATCCATTCAACGGAGTATTTCTTTTGGCTAGGCCGATGAGGAAAAAATTATTTTGTCCCACATTTGCTAAAAGAGAAAGAGAAGAAGAAAATAAAGAAAGTAGTTTTCACACTATTAGGTTTAATGTGTGCAACGATTCTCGGTTTTGGTAAAGGTGGTTAGTTCATCGAATAATCGTCGGCTTACATCGTGATGTAATCTTTTCAAGTCCGTTTTCTATTAAGCCATCGGGGTAAGGTTTATGTGTCCGTTTGAAATGCGAATAAAATCTTAGAAAATGAGGAAGGATTCTTACATTTTGTACTTTTAAAAATTCATCACTTTACAAAATTTCCCAATTATTATTGTCGATACTACAACTTGTAAATTAAAATTTATTTCCAAGAATAATATGTAATAATATATGACTTATTTTGTTTCAGGTAAGGGAAACTACTCGTTAAGTGCTCGTAATTCCGGCAACACTCTGGAATTTATGTTGGATTGATGAATCCTTGAGGTTTGTAAAAAATTTATGGTGTCAACCAATGATTTGAGTTCTCTAGCTACTTTATAAGTTAAAAAATGCGGCATTTAAGAATTTATGTTGAATTTATGATAGTAAATAAATTACTTTTGGTTAAATACATGTCCCAATCTGAAATAATTTCAACATAAAAATGTTCTTTGATATTAAAAAAAATTAAGAGTGACCACCTTACCGAACTGATTAGCAGTATTTTTCATCTTCCATCTTTGTAATATCAAAATGTAGCTGCCTTGGCTACTGCGATGCTTTCTATAACGTATTCTGGGTTTGTGAGATTTCTTTAGGTTCCGAATTCCATAACTTACGGTACCTGAGCCCAGGCAAAGTAAGAATATTTACTTAATCTAATCACTACCGATCAAGTAATAACAATCAATAAGTAATAATCAATAACAATAACAAGTAATAATCAATCGAAAAGTAACAAAAATTCAAGTGAATAGAATTCAGAAATTATTTACAGTGCTATTTCTGTACGAATTACACGTTGCAGAATGACCTTATCGTGTAGAAGAACAGGTGAATGTATATAAGATGACCTAAAAGTTTTGGAATAAAATAAAATTCTTCACGTAGAAATTTGATGGGTCCCAAACGACCTTTAAATACAGGGTTCTACCCATACATTTAAAACTTATGCTTTTTTTTAAATTCCTGAAAATTGCTTTGGATATGCACTAATGAAAATACCAGGCAAAGTGTCGTCTCTCCTATCGAGAATAAGTAGTGTAGTAATTGAATTATGTGCTTGCAAAGTTAACCATTACAATTCACATCGCACTACTTTACAGATAATTAATATGAAATGCTATTGAAATCGCTTGTAAATTGCAGTTCACTGTTGTAATGTACATGACAATGGTGATAACCTCGAGTGAAGAACCACTGCTGAACTTATTATTATTGGGACTGCGTAATTCAAATAACTATCTTAATATGAGACCTTTTAGTACTACAAATTTATAAAATGTTGTTTTCGAGGCTCGATTAGTTTTTTATTTTTCTTTTTTCCGCCAAAAATAGAATGATTTAGGTTTTTCTGGTGTTGAGACGCATAGAAGAAATCTTATGATAATAAACGTTCTCTATAAATGACTGGTAATTCAGGAGGATACACTCAGTGGCTGATCAAATATGCAAAATAAGGGAGAAAGGAAATAGAGAGATTACGAGCAGGGATCATCTAAGGTTGTATGTTATGATGTAAAGTATAAAACAAAACCTTCAAAATGGTTATTATGGAGCAATGGGTCACCTTCTGCCATTGCCACTTCAATCAGGATCTAAACATTATTACTTGGAAATGTCCTTCCTAGGCGGAAGGAATTTAAAATCCTGAAGTGGTCTACGAACCAACAATCTTTTATATAACTTATACAATTGATATACGGGTCGAAATCTAAGGCTCCGCTTTCTGATGGGTTATTTCGGTGCGCGTATTATGTCTTTATGAAACGATTTTTCCTCCTTATGGTACCATAAGTGCAATACATTACATTATTAAATATGAATATGAAATCTTTAAATAACTGGTACAAGACCCAACAAATTTTAATATTTTGTACGTTTATAATTTTGGGTTTTATTTGGAGTACTCAAAGAAGTATTACACAAACTGTTAAATATCTAAGAAAGACAAAGAAAAAAAGCCGTCAGTGTAACGTGAAAGGTTGTAATTTGTCTAATTCTAACAGCATTAGTTTGGACTATTTGGACCGTTTAAATGTTTTCGACGTGTAATCTCACCTGTATTGCTAATGTAGAGAAATGTAGAATTTTTCTTTGTCACACTACATTTACCAGAGAAAAATACATTGTAGTAACTTGTATCTTACGGTTCAATATCAATAAATATATTCTCTCAGCCAAGTATTGAGCTCGGTAATTGAATTTTCTTTACTCTGGAGGCCTCCGATCTCAAGGCATTATTTATAGAATTGAAATCTGAGACGAGTTTTGGTGCGAATTAAATTCAGGCAGCGCCTAGAGATTGAAGAGGGAAGAAAATTACTACCAGTCGTAAAATAAAACCAGATACGTAGTCATAAAGAGAACTCGAAGAAGTAAACCATCACATGAAAATGTTAAACGGGAACAAGAAACTTTTTTCTGATCCGATCAAGTTGTAGAAAGGATGCTTCAATAATTCAGGAGGAGGAGGCGGTGCTTTTCGAAGTCTTACTTTTACTTTTGGATGTAGGAATAGGAGATGAGAGGCTCTATATGGAGATTATATGTGCCACTAGTACGAGTTGGCCCTGCAATTATATAGGGTTTTAATGTATTAAGATATATATTTTATAAAAGCTTATTTAAACTGAATATTATATTCTAGTCCCACGAAGTGTACAGTTACACTTATTATTAAAGGGCCGACATTACTTATTTATTTATGACTAACTTATACATCGGAAAACTGTTTTCTAATTACATAATAGTGGCTATTTTAATGGTGACATATCTATGAAGGATTCTATTAGCAAAATCATAGGTTACGGCGTATAAATGAACTACTTTAATTCTTGGACTGTTTGAGGCGGTTCCAGGCCGACCTGCCAACAATTCCGCCCTCCCACGTCAGATTGTCTTCAAATCGCCGCCTAAATTTTCATTGTTGGTACCTGGTATCGCCCTGGGCCTCCGATTTAGGCTTATGTTTCTTCTCTCCATTTTCTCTCCTTCAATTTCAATTGAAACACCTTGCCCGCGTCTCATGCGGTTGTTGAACTGACAACCTACTTTTAATTGAATCATCGGATGACCTATAAGCCTTGCTTTACATACTGGGTACCTACCAGCCAAAGTAACACAAGTAGTTTTGTTTAGTGATTTCCACCGTTATTAACAATATAGTTACATAAAACATCTCGATGGATAGGTTTATTCATTTAATTCAAAAGACGAGTAGGATTGTTGCATTTAATAAATTCATCGTTTTGAGGTATTTAAAAAAATATTTGTATTACTCATGGTTCTGCAGATTTGAAGGTGAAAAATATCCTGTGCTGGTAGATGTTTCAGCCTTCAATTTATTGAAAGTCTGCATTTTACTTCATAATTTTGTGACCATTAATTTTATAATTTTAAATTGAATGTCTCGCTGTTACGGAATTAAATATGAACTCGCATGTTTCATTCTAAACAAGAGCCAAAAGTTTAACAAAACGTTATTGACAGAAAATTTCACATCTCGTTATCCATTAAATACCCGTTAATCACAACCGGAAATATAAAATAGTTCGTTCAGTGGGCCATGGGAAAGGCCTAGGTACTCGTGAATTAATCCCTCGATATGTACAATGTAGGGCTAACTCGTGACGGAACACATCAAAGGCCTTTAAACCTGGTAAAATTAGACTTTAGAAAAGCCATTTGCTGTTAACCGTCTTTTTATAGTAAATTACATTCCGTTAAAATGTTAAACAGCTGCAGTGTCCGGTCAGGTACTTCCAGGTTTGAGATTTTGCCTCTTTCTACCTTCCGGATTTTAAATTAGTTTCGTTAAAATATCTTATCCCTATATGCCTTAAACTACTGATCAAATCGCAGAGACCAGTAATTTACGTTAGCGATGTATTTGGCGTTAAGCCACTGACCAACTTAAATCAACATTTATTGCATACATTCGGTGCTTAATCGGCGGCGGCGGTGATGGTACCAATGTACCTTATAATTGTTATCCGCCGGCCTGAACTATTTAGCAAAGCTAATGTTCCCCATCGGTTGCAGATCTTAAAAATTAGCGACGAATATGTTTTACTCTGGAAGTATCAAAACTAATAGAAGTTGAATTTGGGTTACCTTTTAAACTGTTTTATTGCCTCTGTCTATATTTACTGTTTTTTTCTAACTTCATCTTTGTAAATTCTTCGTAAAACTAGTAGTTTAAGGCCCCAGTTAATAATTATTTCATAGAAGATTCGTAGGAGAAATAATTCGCTTTCTACGTAGTATGAATCTTATGATTTTATGAATATTATTATTTTTGAATTAGGAGTCTGTTGCAGTTCATTTGGACTTTATTGTAATATCAAATAGTTCTTTTTCTGTCAAGTACAGTTCACCTGGTTTCTTCTGTTTTCCTTTTTTGGCATGGCATTCGATGTGATTTCAATGATTTTTTTCTATTCGTAGAACTGTAGGAATGTACCGTATGTGTCAAATGTAAGAGAAAGACATTCCATGACATAAAAGCTAATAATATGTGATATTTCCGTCATACATAGGCCTATGATATGAAGATGCTTGATGACCCCAAAGACAAGTTGAAAACCACGAAATAACAATCAAATGTGGAACACCCAACTCACGTTCGGGGAGAAGAGTGAAATTCAATGACTTTGTCGAACCGTTCACACTGTACGACTTGTGGCGGGTCATTTCTGTGTTGGCATCCTAATTCTTGGCGCGTTTCCGATACCTCAAGAGTTAAAATTCTAATGATGTAGCGCGTGTCGAGAATGGAAGACAAAGAAAATATTGCCTGTGACAGAGTCAACAGGTACTGGTAGGCGGTTGTCAGAAGGAAAGAGATGGGTGCGACACGTTTTTGGTAAAAAGCAGCGGATGGTGCTTTAAACGTCGTACCTGAATGAGAAGTTAAAGGTGATGAGAGTCTGAACAGAGCTAATTATTCACCTTTCTATGCGTCTTCTTTCATTCTCAGTCAAATTCGTTTTTCGAAAAACATAAGTCTGTTGTAAGATTCGTAATGTCAATTATTTAAATACCGTTTTCGAACGGTACCCAAAGAATTAAGTACAAATTTGACAATGCTTTGAATGTTCTTACCTGAAACGCGTTAACTTGTATTGTCGATATTCACTAAATGAAACGTGTGCGTAGCTTATTATAATTTAAGTAAAGTTTACAAAAAATAATAAGTAAAACAGTGGGACGTTTTGTGAATTGTTGACATATTAACGAATGGGCCCATCAATTGGTAAAAAACTCTAAAAAACTTCTTCTTAAAGAATTCCACTTTGGCCTTTTGCTGCCCACAAGTTCAGAAATTTCAAACGGTATCAAAATTTTCACTTTGAAGTTGCCCTCTTGAAACTTGGTAGTCGAAACATGGAAAATATATTTAAAAGAATATATTTTATAAGTAGAGTGTTCTTGGGTTTTTGCTAAAGAGAATTTGATTTGACATTATCTCATCCTTTTCGACCACCTTCCTGCGTGCGTTTCGAACCGGAACGATGACCAAATACAGTGATTGTCGAACGGTCGAACACATTGAAATTCGTTAAAATATAATTTAACCTAATTATCATTACAGTGACTAACATGAAGAAGTTCGTTTGTCGCAAAACTACTCAGTTTTGCGGCTTCACCTGGACAAAACGTTTTGCCTGGTGGCCGACATTGCAGGATGCCATTTATGTTTTATTTTCCAATTAACTGGTCACGCTTACGACAAAATGGCACGTTTTTTACTGCTCGAGTTCCGTAAACAAAATTGGTGTCCGAAGCTTTTAAGCTACCATAAATTCTTAAGAATTTAACACAACACTTTTATATTCTGAAGAAATTAAGTTTGAGGTTAATTTGCCGAAATTGGGTAGTATCCAGGATGAAGAGGCTTAACAACTAAATTATTGTCTCAGTGTTGGTTTTTTATATTAAAAAATTATTGAGCACCTAAATTTTAGGTGAGATTATGGACCAAATTGTGCACTTTAAAGTAAATAAACATTACGAATGTAATGAAAACGAAAGTAAAAAAAAACTCCCAAGGACGTAAGAATATTAAATCAATCAAATTGAGTAGTAAAGCTGGAAAAGATGTAAAAATCAGACAAACAAGTATTTTAATTAATAATAATTTGTTTAAAGTTTAAAAGATACCTCCATGTAGACGAATTTTTGTTTAAAGGGAACAGAAAACGTTGGTACTGACAAATCATTAATTTCTATTATTAATTAAAGAATTTGCATTCATTTAATTAAGATGTAGAAATGACAAGTTTGTGGTCTCCATCATCGATCTCACGTACGACCTGATAGGCTCACTTCGATCAAAATACAGGTGAAATCAGGTGTTGAAAGGGAAACGTCAAATTTAATTAGAAGAGGCTTAGGAGCAGAGTCATCGGTGAAAGGTTTTGAAGAAACAACTGGGGTAATGAAGGTCATTTTTATGTCTAACCTTTTCCATTTACAACCCCTTTATTCTACCATGTGCAGTAAAGTAGGACTTGAAAGTCGAAAATTTCTCAGGGCTGCAATGCGAAATATGTTAATCATTGTTAGTTCTTCAAAACGGTTTGGCAATGCTGCAGAATTATAAATTTAACCAAACACAATATGTACCTTTGGTAGCGTATATGTAGAATATGTATAATTGTTATAATGTATAGAATTGTATATTTGGTCCAACTAAAATTTTTGACCTTGACAGCTTTCTACGAATACGACTTTTTGGTCATCCTGGAACTTTGCTTACCTTCATTCAGTCAGGTTTTTTCCTTTTCTTCGTGTTGAACTTCCAACTTACTTTTGGTGAACCTTGTTACCTCTGACTTCAACTCACGGAGTCAGCATTTGTGTGAACAAACAAGTTTTGCAATAATCATGTTATCTCTATCTAATCGGGTACCCACAACGCGATTTTTCGTTCATGGAAATGAAAGCGTCATCTCCTCATCGTATGAGAAAAAGATGTTGGTAAGGAGAAGGATGAAAGTATTTTTGAAGAATTCACGTTTGGATAATTGTGCTTGCAGAAGGTCATCATCGATGATGGAAGGATCTGGTTTTTGCATCTCCGCTCAGAGGGGGTAGAGCCGTGGAAGTAAAACTTGAAATTCCTATAAATTAATTCGTTTCCGCCATTAATGTTTTTCAGAATAGCCGGTTTGAGAGCAAAAAATAAAAGAAACTAGAAAGAAAGAGAGAGACAGAGAGAAATACCAGTTTTTACTCAAAAAAACGGCACATTTGGCTTAGCTCGTTCTGCACGACCTAAACCCGTGTCTTCTTCTTCGTCATGGGAAGGAGCCTTGAAGACAAGAAAGGCGAAGTCTGAAACTTTTGGGTAGTTTCCGAGTCGGGTACCTGAAAAATTTAAAACCTGTGACACAATCAAATTTTACGTTTTTTGTTGTTGTGGTACTTTTCAGAAAAGCAAGCCGAAGAACCTTTGTATTTATTAAAAACGGGATATGAAAAGGGTAGATCTTACTACGCTGTATACACATCTGACACAAGGCTTATGGCCAGTTAGAATCTGTAATAAATGTATTGCAATAATTATTATTATAAATAAATAAATAAATTATTAAAAAAGTAAAAAACCACTGTACATACTGCATATAATACTATACATAATACAAAAATGCAGAAAAAATTAGTTCGATATATACATATGTTTTTAGGTGAAAGAGTATTAAATAATAATTGACATTAAATCATTCATCATCAGTAACAACGTGGCGAAAACTTTGCTATTTCTGAGAGTTTGGGCCTAGGTCCCTTGACATTCCTTCCTATCGCTTTTCATTTTTACCGTTTCTAAATTCATGTAACAAATATGTATTCGAATTAAATATCATTTATTATTGCAATACAGTAAAATAAGAGTATTTACAATACAGCATTTAAGAGAAATCTGAAATTAGTTTTCATTGTCCTTTCTGCAGCAGTTTGATTAAGAGAAATTAGATTAAACACAGGAAGGAAAAGTTACATATGAGAAGAGTGGTTAATAACGAAAGGTGAACGGTTGGACTCTCGTAATATTCAATGACCCAAGAAACATAAAATTCTCATGAAGTTTACAGATGTTGCAACGGTAAATTAAACGAGAAAATAGTGATGGTGCCGTCGCAAAATGTTAAACTAAAACTATAAAACTTACAAAAAATATATAAAATAATATTGTAAAATTTAAATTACTTAGAACATGAAAGAAATATATTTTTTAGAAGCCTGCAGTGCGTGGTAGTACAATAGACTAATAACAAATATTTTTAGGTGAAGTTTCAATGCTATTTTGCGTATATTTTCAATAATTAGAAACGAGTCTCCTTGAATTGTTTAAGTTGAAACAGTAAGAAATAATCAAACTTCCTACTATAAAAAATGTCACTGACATTGCTTTTCCAGAAGAAGGGAGGAATTAGGCTTTAGCGAGAACTAAAGAAAATCTTCAATTACCTCTGTTTCATACATCAAATTACTGCCGCTCACTATTTATCTAACCAACTATCTCCCTGCCGCCGTAATTTGATCGAATGCGGGTACACGTCGATTGGGAGGAAAAGGTGCAGAAAAGTAATATTGAGAATGATAAGTTGGTAGGGCGACCACAGACGATACTTTCCTTGTAAAGTAATAAAATCAGTCGGAAAACAAGATGTCGCGAAGAAACAATTTATTCATACTTTATGGTCGTCACTGTCATGTGCTCCAAATACGAACAAATTATTGAAGTTTAAGGAATACAATAAGCATTATCTAGTGAATAATTAAATTTCACTGAACATTAGAAGTGGACAGTACGTAATATATATATAATGTCCATAATTTTACACGAGGTTATATACGGGGGTAAACATCTCCAATAAAATTTTCACTATTCAGTTCTACTTTATTTGTAGTTTTAATAACATTTTAGGTTGTTGTGAGTCGCAAATACTGCAATAAAATAGGCTGTCACTTCATGAATGACAACAAAAATGTACGCAACTTTTGCTTTAAAAATAGAACTAGTAACTCGTGCCTGATAGTCGTGTTCTAACAAAATTGTTGACATAAATTTGTAGTTCACGAAGAAGCGCAATTGAAAATGTCGTGAGCCATTCAGAGAAAAATTGTTAGTGAATAGGAAGAGGAAAAGTTTTTCTACTTCAGTTTTTTGGAATCGTCAATTTCATTGAATTAATTTATAATGTAAGAGAGTGATATAAGATAAATATATTATTTGTTCAGTAACGTCCCACGTTCCTATAAGCACTTCGAAAAAAACAAGCGAAGTAACGCAATTTAAATGCAATTCTATTTTTGATGTTCTCTAGGGTCCGTGTCAAATGTTGAACGACATTTCCAGCTTTTCCTCTTGACCTCTGTGACATTCTTTTTACCCGTAGAATATCTGAGGATCCACAATTGAGACTTAGATAGTTTCCCTTTGACAGTAACGTCTGATGAAAGATTAAATAAAAGTTGAATAAACTGGGTGATTGGGTCTTGGGTTCGATGACAGTCCAGGAAAATTTAGAAAAAAACAAATTCATAGATTTCTTTACTTGTAAAGGGGAAATGCTCCACTAAACGTAAACAAAACTTTTCGGGAAGCGGAAAGAGCGGAAAATCAATTTGAAAAGCAAATTCCTAGGGCCCTGACAATGACAGTTCTTCAGTTATTAATGACGTTGTCAATCGGTCAGGTGGGTTTTTGTGTGGAAAACAAATTAAAGTGTCGAGTTTTCGAAAGGTTAGATTTAGAAAACCGTTTTAAACAACAAGACGATTAAGAAGTTTTCGTTAAAGAGCTGTCAGTTCTGAAAGGAATGATGGACTGCTGTTTTTAGTTCAATTTAAAACCTGGAGCATCTTGTTTTTCTTCATTTTTATGAGTCTGAATGAAAGACGAACTTGTAGCTGAGCTTATAGTTTATTTTTTCCCCTCTTTCCACGTTCATCAAAATGAGTGTCAACCTTCCACTTGCCTTAATTTTCCTCTGGGAATGTTTCATCTGAGTGAAACAAATGGAAATCAAGTGAAAAGGTTTCTAAAAGTAACTTCTCTGAAGGGTTTTATTTAGTTTTTTTTTCTTTGAACCGACTAGGACACAGAGTTCCATTCATTCGCACAGGCGAAATACGGGAAAAACCCATGAAAAGGGTAACGGAAAACTTTATGCGAATTCAGGTGCAAAGGGAAAAGGTAGCCGAAATTATGAGACAAGGTGATGAATTGAAGAAACGGAAAAGGGAAAAGTGAGAACAACACTTGAAATGAATAGTATTGTGTGAAAGGACTTCTCGAAAAGTTTTACGATAAAATAAATGTCAAAGAGAGTAGTGAACAGAAGAAACAGAAAAACAACATTCGAAAAAAACTAATAAAGAATAGAGTAAATGTTACAGAATGTGTAACATTGCACATTGATCACCAGAAATGAAAACACAATATCCAATTTTATAATATTAAATTGCATGCGTAATAAGAGAGAATTATGTTGAGATCTGGTCGTATAGTGTCGATATCATTCAAACAAGTCTCTTAATAAATGATTTGTAGTGGTTTTAGAAAAAGATACGCTCAGTCTACGTTATTATTTTGGAAAAAGTTTTTGTATAGCTACCTACTGAGTTTGAAACATTTCGGTCGGAAGGAATAAAAGGAGGCAGAACTCAAGAAGACCTTTTAAGTATCAGATTCACTTTTTAGTGTTACAGAAACAGAGAGATCAGGTTCGATGTGACGCAGCGTGTAAAATAGTAATAATAAAAACTCGAATTGAATCATTCGTACCAGGCAGACGAGGTGTCCATGTAGTTGGTTCTTAGTGGCTTCCCTTAGCAACAGAACAAGTTTTGGTTCGTCTCGAGGCTAATCATATACATAAAGTAACAGTCAGTTGGTATCGAAAATCCAAGTCCGGTGGACATTCTTGGTGGCAGAGTTGAACGATTTAGAACATCGACTGGCTAGCCGAAAGAAGAAAGGAGGAAATTGACCAACATGTGATTGGTGGTGCAATCCATGCGGAAAATTACCTAAGCAGATAGCTGGAGTTTTGATATACTCATTGTTTCGTCATATGGTAGTGGTCAAATTTCTTCTTGTGATATGTCAGTAAATTATACGAGCAAATAATTTCCGTTTGAAGTCAAGTTCCTATAGAAAATCATTTAAACATAGAATAGAAAGTCATGATGTTTTTGACTACCAAGAAAACCTTTAAAAACAGTGGTAATAGGAAAAAAATAAACTAAGTCTTTCAGATATTGTAAACCAAGTGAATCAAACGGGAAAATATATCAAGAACCGAACATTACGACTAGTTTTAATATTCAGAAAGGAAGGCTCAAGGTATGGAAATCTGTGAGCAGAGGGACAGCTGTAGAAGACAATATGACGTACTTAAGCATAGACATAAGTTTACAAGATAGATAATATAAATTGTGCAATTCATTGCGTGTGGATGCCTTTTTCCGGTGGCTGTGAGAGATTATCAAACCAAAAGGAACTGCACTGCTAACTTTATAACTAACTTGATGGAAAACCGGATAGACTCCTCAAAAACTACAAAACTATTTTAATGAATAAACTCTTCGTTATAAGTGTCTGCGTTTGAAGGAGTCGATTCATGGCCTCGACACGGACCGTTTCAACTACTCTGGTCATGTCTGAACTGCCATGACTATATGTTAGAGACTTTTACCGTGTGTCAAGGTCTCGGTGTCAAAGGCCTCATTTGTCAAAATTTACATCGCTTGAGTCTCCCGGTAACCTGTGGGCCAACGAATTCGAACATGTGAATCAGAACAACTAGTCGTCATTTGATCTTATTAGAAGTGATCCGTCATTTAAGTAGAAAATTTAAATTTTATCAGCGATCCATGTCGCCATATTGTTCATGTTAGGTCACCAATTGTTCTCTCTCAGGACTCTTTTGTGTTTATTCTGTCCATTCGTGAATTAATGGGCAGGTTCTTTAGTACACTTGCGAATAGAACGATGTGAGAATTCACCAAAATGGACAGAAACGTAGTTGGTGGTTAAATTAATTTTGTCTCTACTCTGAGTCTATTACTATTAAATTGCAGTGCACGTTGTAAATGTCAATGTATTCATCCGGAGTTCGTTACTTTTATTAAATAAGCTTCAATTGGCTGTTGCTCTCATGTGTGAAGAATATTTCATTTGGTTAGTATCTTTCATAAATTCAGGGCCTTGGATTCAGGTATTCACTGACCACAGCTACAGAACTTTCGAGTTTGAAATTCGAAGTAAAAGTCTAATGTTTTTAGGTCAGTCACATCGTGACTTGGGTTGTGAATATTCCTCAGATATAAAAGAACGAACTTGTACCTAACCTAAAATGTTTTATTCTTTTCGTTTTATTCTACGCATTGTTTGAAAAAGGCCGATTGTTGTATGCTCTTTTTATTTTCGTACCTGAAGTGTCTGGCCACTTGTAAGCAGAATCTTCTGATCTTCTTCTTTTCCTCTGCTTTTTGTCTGGTTTTACCTTTTGAAATTCTATGTCTCTCTCGCAAAGTTTCTCAACAGTTCTCTACAAATTCCGGTTCTTTTGTTTTAAATTTTCTTATTTTGTTCACACTGTTTTTTTGCGGTTTTGGAACTTAAGGTTTCAAGGTAAACAACTGAATATTGGGCCTGTTTTTTTGCTCTGTGCCCATCGCAACCGCAAGTCTCCACGTCGCGCGTTCCTTTGAATTAAATTTTCCTTTATTTCAAGTACCGATGGGTACTGAGACATGGTGCTGACGAATGAATGGGGCAATATTTGAGCCCCTGATGCGGTGACAACCACCAGAGTGCAACGGTATTCCTCTCAAAGAAATTGATGGATTCATGGCATGTAGGAGCGCTGATCTTTGCGGTGCTTATCGTGGGTACTCTAGGTACATTACTGTTAGTTTGTAAACTAGTTTTTAGTTTAGTATCTGTTTCGGCAAATCTATTCGTAGGGAGTAAAATCGGGTCAATAGGTGTTCACACCTATAAATTTTTTGTCCTTTTTATTATTTTTATAAAGCATATTTTATCTTAAACTACTTCCCTAACTGTTAGTTCTGTTTCATTGTTCAATTTGTGGTGCAATCATATCGTTCAACAGACATCCGACAGGTCTCTAAGTCCTTGAATACGGAATATTTGTAAGATAAAGTAAGCTCTGATAGGTTTAACCCCTAGGATTAACGGCAAAGTGATGGTACTTGGTGGCGCCGTGTATACTTAACACTTTTACACCATCGTCCTGTCCGTCTCAGACCGTCCGTCCTAAAAAAAGAATATTACCACTAATAATTAACCCGTGTGATTCGTCAGATTCACAGTGCGGTATCCGTCAACCCGGGTGGCAAACATAACTGTTGAGATGACTGACCCCGTTGGTTCAAGGAAATGAAAAGAGAAAAATAGTTTCAGGTAATAGGACACAGACAAATTTTGGAAAACAAAAGCGACCGCAGATGAAAATCTGAAGATAATGTTATCATGCACAAATGAAATGGCTCGTTGAATTTTCTGGTTGTAATTCTCTTCCCGTAGGGAATTTGCATTGCTATCTAAGAACTAGTGTAGGAACTAGTATGTCTGACCCAGATTTTGTACCGATTTGCATTCTTTCTTCTCTCCAATGTGTTCCTGCTTATTCTTTCTGTTTTCTTCTTCTACGTTATCGCTACCACCGAGAATTGTTCTACAATTTCTTAATCTAATTGTTCACAAGCTAGATAAATTTGTCGACATTTTTAATGGAGAAATTCTCTTTCGTCTAGCCGGAAAATAGAAAATCGTTGGTAGTTTGTGCTTGACGTAGTTTTAGTTATGCGCCATTTGCATCTTCGAAATAAGAAACGGCCTTTGGTATGGATAGTTTTACCTTTTCTGTTCTTTTTGTTATCAAGTTCTATTCATCCGTTGCGTATGATTTTTTCCTAGAACCTACTTACTAATTTTAATTGTTGTTGTGTCACGGTTTCCTGTACACTTCAATCTCTTCTGTCTGCAAAATTTTTCCAGTTTGAGGAAGTCAAGCATTTGAGTGATTTGTTCCCAAGTCTGAGACGGTATTTACTCATCATTTCTCCGTGTAACGAACCATGGTACTGAATAAATAAATGAATACTTACATAGTTTAATAAAAATAAGGCGTTGAAATAGGTTTTTTGTCAGTTTATTTGTTTGTTTATTTGTGAAAATTCAAAGTTCAAGTTATGATTCTTAGTAGGGACAAATTGGGGTTTTAATAGTTTCTTCATTAGGAGATAGGAAAATTAACACGAACAATATGTGTTGATAAGTCTAATTTAAAAGTTAATAAATATTTGTGAAATTCTTCTTTATTTGAAGGTCTGGCAACATTAATATTTAATAAGTTTATTGTCGTTTTTAATGTGACACTCTTGATGTACATAACTTTTATGCGTATTGGATTATCTTTTGTGTATTTCTTTTGTTGTAATTTATAACTACTTCGTTCATATTCAATTCGTCTATTTGGTTTATAAAAAGTTCTTCCTCTTTTTTTCTGCAGTTAATGGATTTTAGCTTTCTTTGTGGAAAATCTGTCACTGTGTGAGTGAACGAATAGACAGACTTGGTCATACGAGGACAAAAATTCTGATCAGATCCAACAATTTGATATTATCTGTACAATTTAAGTATATTGATACACATTCATAGGTCTGTGAAGCAACCTACTTCGGTTGATAGAAGTTTAGTCTGTCTTTAGTTGTAGTAGAATTTCACTTTTGCACACAATGGAAAGACAAAATACGTGGAAGTCGTAGCAGCGCTGAAAAGAATTTTAAGTGGTACGTAAAATTAATAGGCGAAGGAGTTTGGTTGGCCTTTGCTTGGCCCAGCACACCGATAAACGTTTTCTTCTTCTTTATTTTTTCCTTAGCTTTAAAATTCATCTTAGGTCTCCTACTTGCTGATTTTTAAAGCCGTCCCATGTAATTTTTAAATGCTGTAAATTTACAGCCATAGACTTTCTTTACGTAGCTGAGGCTCATAAAACTTTGGTGACAAAACATTCTGCGATGAAATCTGAGTCTTTTGTACCTGACAACGGGAACTTGTGGGGGCCTGATTGCTCCCGTTGAACTGAATAGCGAACGTACATAAACATCATGGACTTATTATATCTCCGGTTTTATGTATTATTATGATCTCCCAAAGAATTTTGTTCTTCGCTCTTGTAATCATAAATTTTTACGGTTTTGGCACGAGAAGCCATCAAATTAGGTGTCAGGTTGGCATAAAAAAAGAAAAAGGTTCGGGTCTGAAGCTTCCATGTTGTAGAGAATAAAGTAGAACTATAAAATTTTTTTTGAGCAATTTCCTCCTTACGTGGGGGTTCTGACGGTAAACGAAGAGTAGTCGGAAGGTGGTAAATTACTGTTAATTATAAGTTAATACCGCCCTAATTTTGTTTACTATTTTAAAATTATAATAATGTAGAAACGATAGAGATTTGAATTTTCATGGTCACAGGAAACAATTTGTAAGAATGCCGGTTATTACAACGTCACAAATTGCAATAAAGTGGACTGCCTATGTGATATCAATGGAAACGGTACCTGGTACCTGGTGGTACCCGAATAAGAAAACAACTTTCCTTCTGGCCAAGGTGAAGGTCACTGTCAATTGAGAAAGACATGAAGCGAAATTTGTTATTCTTTGGATTCTCGTGATGAGTTTTAATTTTATTCGCCTGAGTTGCATTGGTGGGTAGCAACCACATCACTGTCTGTGATATGTGCACTCACCTGTGGCATTTGCTACCGTAATGTTTTGCCAATTATTTGGCAAAATTTTACTCCGATTATTAATATTGTGTGTCGTCCTCCCTAAAATGTGAGGAAATATTTCTAATCATTTAGTAGTTGTGTTTCTCCCGTTATTAATTTTCATCCATTGCATTTCATGGTTTGGAATTTACCGTATGTCGTCACGAAGAAGAATCCAAAACTTCGTACACGTGTATTGTATAAAATTAGGAGGGTGAGTAAAAAGTATTTGCATGTATTCAAGATTTCACGGCTTGAAATGGTCCTCGACTGGTTACCAGTTTTAAAATAAAGTCCTGGAACCGCTAATTTTCTGTTTGGATTATACGAACGAGGAAATGCGCCGATGGGAGGAGACACAAAGGGAGAGAAATAGATGGGGAGTGGGGGAGAAATCCAGTATGGCTTCAAACAAAAGGTTTGTGCCACCGTAATTGAACCATTAAAATATTTAAATTAATTCGGAAAGTTCTTCCTTTCGCCGTAAATGAAACAGACAAAGTACGCTTGCGGCAAATTGCAGTGTACGCAACGGTACCACGGCCAAACCAACAGGGCGGTGGGCACTTGCTCTGCCCTTTTTGCGGAGGGAAATCAATGCAATTCTTTTAATCGGATTTTGTGAACAAACGAACTTATTGCGACGGTTTACATTTTTCATTAGTTTTACTTTTATTTCACACTGGGGTGTTACCAATAGCTACTGTACTGCAGAATGACATAATATTAGAATAAAAAATAAAGAATAAAAATTTATACCACCGTGTAGTGGAGTGAAGTACGAAAAATGTCTTGAGTAATACCGCATGACATGAAAAGTGTTATATATAAATATTGGTGAATTAATTCTTTTTAAATAAATAAAAAACCCTTGTGCACCGGGATGTAGAATTAGTCATTCTTAACTTTACAAAACTTTAACTTTACAACTATGTGACATTTCACGTGGGTCCCGTGGTAGTAAGCGTATAACTATTTACTAGGCCTTTTACTTGCGGTGTTGCCAAACGCATTGAAACGCCTAACGGTCAACCCATCCCGGTGGTAGAGATTATGAGCCAACGGTAGACGAACAGACAAAATCTGGGTTACTGTGAAGCACATTTTTCTCCAGGTGCACCACTTATAATCCTTCTCACTTCATGACTACCTGCTTCCTGTGTGCCGTTAACCCCTTTTACTTTCGTTTTGACTAAATTATATTTTTTTAAATTTTCGTTCGGTGACTCTTTTAAGTTAAATAAATGTTAACTATTGTTTGTTGAATGTTGTCTTTTTAGAATTAGGGAGACAACTATGCGATTTTATTTTTTTTACGCTAAATTGCACACTAGGATTGCACTAAATTAATATATTCATGAAGAACTCATTTCCTTAAATAAATAAAAGACGCGTATTTTTCTTGGTGTTTTAATATTAACTATTTTTCAATTCGACAGACGTTTTGAAACTCGTAAAAGTAACTTATTGTATTTGGGTTATTACATAATTTGTCTACCTTTTGCCTAAAAGATTGTCAATTCTGCCAGAGTTTCCGGCAAATAAAACTACTTCCATCAGGCGATACACTCCCATTGTGGTCTGGGCATTGTTGCATGTAGAAGACTAGTGATTTTTAATTTAACGTTAACCAAAGAAATAAGATTATTTGTAGGTATTTTATTTGTAACACAGAATGAATAGATGTTGGTGCTCTCTTAAAATGGATCATTGGAGGCAAGTGTGCCGTGTTGTTGAATATACTTCAGGTACAAAGTAAAGATTTGATGAGTAGTATGAGAAGTTTCCATTCATTCAGGGGTATTCTATTGTGCAATTTTTGAACTCCTTGAACTCATTTCCACTTAGTTGTTCATTAAAAGTTTCACATGGGGGAAGAAATTTCGAGTCATTAATTGGCAACAGCGTTTAAATTGCGGAGATAAAAGGAGAGAAAGAAAAGAAGACAGATAGAGAGAGATAGAGAAAGCTGGAAGATAGGAACTAGATTTAAATTTAAAACGTCTTTTCGCTCTAAACTTTTCTCGTATGAATGATTTTGTGCTGGCAGGAAGCTTAAAGTAGATGTGTTGCTCTGATCCCTTGGTGACTAACACTCCTCTATTACTTTTTCATTCCATCTTTTACTAAACTTTTTGACTTTGTGTTGAATACTCATCGGGTAACTTTTCCACTTATTTTCAATGTCAAGAATTTGGTTTTTGAGAATGAAAATCAAGAAAATCGGTGTAAGTTGCCTGGATACGTAGCCAAATGGAGGAACAACTTTGAATTTTGACTGTCTGATACACAAAAAGAATGCGAAAGAGAAAGTTTGATAAAAATTAGAAAAACGGATCATAGAAAAAATGTTTAGAGGCATCGGCACACAGATGAGTGGTCAAGGTTCTTTGTTTGGGATTGTCTTCCGCCAGGGAGGGAAATGCAATGTGGACCAAAATGCAACTACAAAAGGATAAAAGAATTCCAGAAAAACTTCAAAATCAACAGTAGATTATAACATCTGAATTGTTGACCGCTAAGTCTGCTGGATATTACTCCTTTTATTTCACTCCAACTTATTTCTGGTGCCTCCTCCCTTTTACCTTTCCTTTTCAAACAGTAAATGGTGTGTTTTTAACTTGCTGACAAAAGTAGAGCAATATTTTTCATTTGCAGAAACATATTTTTGCACCTCTGGGATGTTGAATTTTTTCCTTTTTCACGACACGCCACGATTCAAAATTTCTTTCTTTTATTATTCTCTCTCTCAAACTGTTCTCTCTATAATATCCTATACGTAAGCCCTTCAAATAAATAATCCGTAGAGGGCCGGATTGGAAAAGTCCGAAATGAAATGGCCGATGAGCTCTCACAAAGAACGAAATTAAAAGAATTCTTTTTCATTAACGAAAGCAATTATCACATCATCCCCAGTTTTTTGTACATTGTAAGGCACGGATGCTGTTTTTGCTGTCAGGAAATGTAGCTGCTTAAATCCTTTTGCTATGTCTGTTTCAGGGTATTAGTGCAGCCTACTGCTGCTTGAAAATTTTCAGTTTTGTTTTGCTATCCTGATGTTTACAAGTACAAAGCCTTGTGTCTGTTCAGTGAGCATTCGGAAAAATATCATTTATGTTTTTGTAATGAATTTTTGTAATTATTAAGGATAGATATGAGATAAAAATAGTTTGTAATGAGGGATAAGAATCAGCAGAATGGAGTGGTCGGCTCCTTAGAAGAAGCTTTTTGAAGTGGATAGTTTGGTAGTTTTTATTTAACAATGATAATTAACTGGATCCGTTGGTGATGAAGAAACCTTCCAGGAAAGGACCTAAGGGAAATGGATAACGGTTGAGTGCAACTACATTTGTGTTCTTCCCATCTTTTCCATACCATCAAATGAATTTTACGTAATTACGACTTAATAAAATTTGTGTTTCTTTGCTTGAAGTTTTTTGGTTACGACAACTTTACATAGGTGTGCCTGAAATTTTTTTCTCAGGAGATGAAATGTCGGTCTTTGACATTTAACAATTGAGAACAAAGTCGGTACTGTTAGAATGTAACAAATGGATTTTACTTTCTATGACACTTGAAACCTGAATGATTTGTATAAAATTTGCTAATGAAGTTTCACTATCTTCCAGTAGAAGTGGTGTAAAAACACTGTATGTGTTGTAGGTTTATTTATTAACTGTATGATATAGTATTATTGACTGACTTATTGTTATCTTTGGTTATCTTTATTTTCTAATTCAAAATAAGGCTGAAAGGATATTAAGTCGTTAATACACTGCCGACAAATTTACAAACTTTTTATTAATATTTGGATATTCGGATTGAGGTTTCCATTCAAGGATTGATGGATTCAAAATTAATTTATGATTCCTTACGAAAAGCAAGCCTTATTTTGTATTTCTTAATCTCCTTCTACCAAGTATCGCCCATTCAATGACTTTAGGTGACAGATTTGTTGACATTTGCATTCATAAAAATTACAAGACTTCAAGTTACATTTAAATTTAGTTTACTTGGATAGTATGAACACTCTCTTTGGACTTTACGTTTTGAAGCTTTTGGAAATTTCTCTTCCTAGAATTAGAGTTTCAAACCTCGACCATTTGACTGAATGACTGACTGAGTGATTTTGCTTGTTGGAAATTCACGTCCTTGTTGTGTCCGAAACGTGGATCTCCGATAGAAGACTTGAAATTAGCAGTCTGCCGGCCCTTTGTCATTCACGTCACGTTTGTCCACTTCGGTTTTTGGTGTCTTTCTCCTTCCTTTCAACCTTTGCTTGCTTTTGTTTGCCGCCAAATTTTAATCCCTAGGCTTTCGCCAACGCTTGCAAAATGAAGAATCTACTGGAAAGTCTGAATGCTGTGGTCCGTGAGGTTCTTAATTTTGTAATGCTTTTCGTAGATCGCCAAAAGTAAAAGTCAATCAAACATATCTAACATAACATATATATTAGGAGATCCTCTCAGAAATTGGTTTATGAAAGTGGAAATGAATTTGACTGACGAAGGTTAGTGACCACGACTACAACGTCCTGGGGGTATAGGCACAATTGATATTGTGAGAGCGATCACAAATGTAAAGGTTACTAAATAAATCCAAAAATATTGCTGCCACAGAAAAGAAATTACATTTATTGCAATATTACTTCTACATGAAATTCATATTAAAACTGTGTAAATAAAATTTGAAATTTAGGAATATTATTAAATTCGTATCGTCAATCAGATTAAATATAATGTACATGGTAACATCCAGAGTGAAACTAATTTACAATCGCATTTGTACGCATGTTATTCACATTATTGTCCGGGCCTAGACCTTTGAACCCGTGAGGGCAGATCTCAGACTATCCGAAATGTATCGATCGAGCAAATAAATAATAAAAGCGAGAATAATGAATAACTAAAAGCTGATAATACACATTATTTGACGACTTAGCACTTGCCACCGCAGCGTTTTGTCGCCAAAAAATGACGAAACTTCACCTGTCGTCGTTTCGGTATCTTTTATTTTGGCATTCTTGCCAGTTTGGTAGTCGAATGATAGACACCAGAACCCATGGAGACATCGTCATCATATTATGGACTACACCTGAAAGGTCAGCCTGACGGAACGCTGGTGAGGTGACAAAAAGGAAATAAGGAAACTACTGGAGTGTCATTACAAAAAGTATTTCCATTTCCGTTTTCCCCTGCATCATATTTACAAATAATCAGTATTTATTAGTTCTGCCAGATTTGTAATTATTTTTATTAGCTCAATTACTTCATGTATGCGTGATTAAAATTTGTTTTGTTCTTCGATGGCTAAGCAGTTGCGTTCTCACCAATTAACGAGTCTGTACAATGTAAATTTCTCATAAGAAATTACTGTTGTATAACTTATCTAATAACATTGATATACTGGGTTAGAGATAGAAGAAGAATTTGCATATGTAAAAAGCGGATACGAGTCTAAAGTACCCGTTAAAGTTCAAGAGGATACTTCGAGTGAATTAGAAAAATTTCAACATCGGTAAGGACGCCCAACACAACAGTAGAAACGGTACAGTGAATTATTCGGGATTGATTGACTTCCCTAAAGCGGGGCTCAAAGGTCACATATTGACTTTGCTTAATGGCTCTAAATAAGAGGCAATTTATCCGGACATCAACCTGGAGAAGAATTTATACTACCGGTGGTTTGCTTTTCTGATTTAGTTGGGTGAATCGCGAATGCGTCTTTTGTTGAGTTGTGAGTTGCGTTTAGGTCTTGGTTTAGTGCATTATTAATATGGCGAAAAGCAGTCACAAATGGAAGAAAATTTTTTTGTTTGCCTCAACTGCTGCTTAAGACAAGCGCAAGTACACAAACATGTGCTACGTGAGGAAAGTGGAATTTGTTTATATATAATAATTAGTTTTAGCAACCATAAGTAGGACATTCCCATAGTATATATGAGTATATCATGTTGTGCTCATTCTTCTACAATAAAAGATAATATTTCTTAGATTTGTATCTGGGTATAAAATGCAAGAATGTGCAGATTATTAATGTAATTTGCTTCAAGTTATCAGTACCTGGTAGTTGTTTTAACGGTTTCCACAAGTCAACATAGTTATTTCTATTATTTTACGATTAATGTTCTGTAACTGTTATCTTTAGTGATTTTTCCGTGGATTGTTTTTTTTCTGGCGCAATAAATAAATAGGCATGTAAATGGCATAACCTACCTACTGTACCAATTCAAATTTAGTTAATTGTCCTTTTTCTGTCTCAGCAATTTGAAAACAAAATTTTTGGTTGCAGCCCACACTGTTTGCAATGCAAATGTTCTAACTCACTAGCGGACTTCCCGGAAAACTGGCATAAGTTGGACATGAGGTGTACTAATTTCAATTATCTTTTCGTTTCAGGTATGGAAAACTTTTTGTGGGCTTCAAGCGGTCAGAATAGTCGAGTTTGATGTTTCTGTAAGTCATGAAGTTATTACTTCTTGCTGCTATACCAAGTAATACCAATTCATTCACTAGCCTTACCCGTTACGGTAATAAGTTAGGGTAATAGTTATCTCGGTATGCTTGGTACCTGACAGGATTGTAACCTGAAATAGTAAAGCACTTTGGTTGAACACAGTATATCTAGTGTGAGGGACTCCTTACAGTACTTTCAGAATGGTCGAGTCAAATAATGATAAACAAACTGGCTTCGATTCCTGGTGGGACCCCACAAGACCCAGTTGAACTTCAGCCGTGAACTGAAAATAGTTTTTTTTTTCAGCAGAGATTTATTTAAAAGTTTTGTAAAACTTTTTCATGAGTTGTTCTTGTCCCTCGTGATCAATTTCTTTCGATTGAAATTCGAAAATCACAATGGAATTTGTGTTTCAAAATTTTAAGGCTTGGCTTTTCTCTGATTTCCTGACGCGGGTGGTCACCTTTGTTTTTTTTGGTAAAGGCCTTATTGACCTTTTCGTTTAATTGATCGAGAATAGTTTTAAATGATAGTTAAATCTTATCATAAACACGTCAGGAGCCACGCCAGATACACGTTAGAATAGAAAATTGTAAATGAAATGAAACCAAATATAAATTCGCATGACGAAAAATCGGAGAGAGAAAATTTGCTGAATTTTTCTGTTCTAAAACCAAAATTATATTTAAATTATTAAAATACAAATATTAATAAATGTAAATTAAATACAATAAGCAAGCAAATAAACGATATAAAAATACAAATATTAAAAAAATTGAATAAAATTAAAGGGAGAAACGGTATGAAAGTCAATAAGAGGAAATGATAATGTACAATGTTTTATCCAGAGCACATGACTTAAGCATTGACTTGCATTCCTGTTATTTTGATTTAAAAGGAGAGAACGTTGTCAATTGAGTGACAGCAGTCATAGGTTGATCGGTGGTTGATTGGACTGAAGAATTGAGAGGCCTTTCTTGAGATGGCTTCTTCATTTGGATGGGTTTTCAGTCAGCTGCAATACTCTTTGGTGAAGAAAGAGGTTTCGAGTCTCAGCTTTGGGATGTTGAAGTTCTTCTGGATGAAAGAGTTTGAAGCGAACCCGGCGGGTCGATGATTTTTCTTGGAGTTTTAGCTTGATTTTTTTTTGAATTTCTACATTGCAGTCAGCTATTGGGCCCCGACAAATATATTTAATATTATAAAAGTATTATTAAGTTAATCAAAATCGTACTGAATTGAATTAAATAATTAATTTAATTTCATGAATATTATTCCTGCCCTAGGTAGGTACCCATCTGTTCGGAATCGATTGTTGCGTCGTTCAGAAATAAACTTTTTTGTTTGTTTTACATTACGCACAAAGTCACCCAAGTTTTCAAGTTGAACGAAATTTTATTTGTAATCTCATGCGAGCGCGTTAATAACCTAATGATGACAATTTTTATTATGGAAAATGAAATAAATTACTCTTCTTGGTGACCTCAATGTCTGGCACAGTATCACAGTCATGTGGTATCTTTATATTTATAGGCAACTACTCTAGACAACCTGTGCACTATAGTGTATTAAAGTTATCTTAATAAGTCGGATCCTTCAGTTAAAAATGAAAATTTAATTAAAGATTAGAATGTGCTAGGAAGAAATTGTACACATTTTTCACCAACTACTGTTGGTTAAAGTTTTTGATACCTGAACATTAAGTTCTGAAGTTTAGGTTTAGAGCGATTCGGGAGTCTGCAAATAATTAAAGCACAGTGCATTTGAAAGCAGAAAACATTTTCTACAAAATTTTATTAATTTGTACTGTACGTTGAGAACTTTGACATCGCAAAGAAAGATTGATGTGGTAGGACCGTATTTCTGATAATCAAAAAATAAATAAATCGTAACTGGTGTGAAATAATATTCCGGGAGGATTTGAAGAAAATAGCGTACAGAAGAATTTAAGTATAGAATTAGCGATAATAGAATTCTCTTAAGGAGTTTTATCGCTACGATGAATTGCCTAAATAAACTGATTACTTCTCTAGCTTTACCTTTTGATATACATAACTTTCTATTGTTTTATGTATTGCGCATAATTCGTTTCCTCATGTATATTTCACGTCTGCTTTTCTCTTTGACTTCTGACGCGTTTATCTCTGACGAAGGGTTTCCTATTCAGTGGAGTATTGCTCGAGATCCTTTCGAGTGACCTCCATTTTGTTTATTTTTGTTTTTTTCCTTGAGGATGTGTGCATATCAATCTCGGATTCTTTTTCTTTACTTTTCATTTAATTTTGCAATGCCAAAGTGAAAGTTTTCAGATTTTTCAGGGGAGGCAGTCCACCGAAAAGGTTCAAGTTCTACTTCTGGGAAAACCGTCCTGCAATCTCCGGAGTGTCAACTTCAGTAAACTTTCTTTCGCTTGAACTTTTCCTTATTTTGCTTTCCGAAAAAATAAAAAAATAAATTTTCCAGAGTGAGAAATTCCACCTTTCGCCATTGTAATCCGCTCATTTTAGAGATTTGTTTTTTTTGAGTCCTGTCGCCTGTGCTTTCCCTGAGTTCCCCCGGGATCATTTCGGAAGCCGGGCAGAAAGTGTCAAGTGTCGCGATCGAAATGATTTCCAGAGTTTTCTTTTCGGTTTTATGGCAAAAGTCGAGTAATGTCGCTCATTGTTAAAAGTTTTGTGTGGTTGTCCTCTGATGACGCTTTCTCTCTCTTCTTTGCTAATTGAAACTAATTTGGATGGATGGAAGAAAAAGACAGAAGAAAGGCTTTTACTGTCTTTTTCATCATCTCAAATTGAAAAGTTGCAAAATGACTTCCTCCCTGGTCTTTTTTTCTTGTGGTTCATCCTGACACTCCTGACTTTCTATTTTATTTGTGAAATTTTTGAGTTTGTACTTTGCGAATAATGATTTTAGCAATGAGAAAACGTCAATTTATCTAACTTTAATAGATGTCGAGCAGGTAAATTTATATTTTAATGTCATTGGAGTATTTAACTGGTGTCTATTCTGTTTATTGTTGTTTCGTGAGCTTCGAATCAGGTGTTTTTAAACGTTTTTGTACTGCTTTATTTGTTATTTCTATAGGCTAATGAAAAATTCCGTATTTTTTTCTGTACAGGCCTTGTCGCTGTTTCGATTGCCACGATGCGGGTGGAAAGCAGATTGTACGACAGCGAAATAAAGGGCGTTCAAAGAACGTTCAATAGTCCTAACGCTCATTGAATAATAGAAAAGAATTGTGACGGAAACGTGATCGCCATTCTCAATAATTTTGCGTACCTTCCTGCCATCTCCACCAAGTGCTTTACATTTAAGGATGGCCGTCTGATATTTTTGAATTTCGAAATTTTGGTTTTGCTAAATGAAAATTGCCCCTAGCTGTACCCTAATGGCTGCAAAAAAAACGTTTTTTTATATTTGTACCTGTATGACGTTGTACACGCCCCCCACCATCTTTTGTACTTCAAAACATTCATTCCTGTTTTGCTTTGTTTTCGGTTTTTGCTAAGGGCAAGTAGATTTTTGTAATTACCATTGAAAGTTAGTCCTGGGGCTTGTGCAGAACTGTTGTTACATTGACGTCGTTATTCATTCTACAGATGTTTGTTAACTTTCCTCTGCCTACTTATTTTAGTCCTTGACAATCAAGAAAAATAAAGTTCTTTCTTTTTAAAAAAATCTGATCTCTGAGATCTCCTATTGGTATCGCGCGACGAACACATACGGGGTATGTAGTTCTACAACTTTTAATCATTCACAGTTACATTTAGCGTGTTGTCTTTTCTAAAGTTCTAACACCAAATTAATAACGAAAATTGTTTCTTGTGCCCTGTTTCTTCTTCTTAATGAACCAATTTATCCACTTATTCTAATCAGGAATCATGTATTATTATTTTACCAAATTCAATGAAGTTTGATAGCCTCTCAGGTCTGTTCAAATCGGAGAAGGATTGATGAGAGGTTAATGTCTGCTTCTTCGTCTTATTCTTAGCAGATTGATCTTGTTTTCTTTATTTTGATTCCTCCTTTCGAGTTTTCCCTACTGATGTTCTCCGACACACAATATACCCCTGGGCAATCCGATAATTACAAAATAAAAAGGTTTGTTTTATTCTGATTCCAATTTCTTCATGAGAAAGGAAATCAATAGGAAAAGGCAGAGAATCACCTGAAAAATTTAATTAAAACAGCGACTTCGCCTTTGAATATAATTTATTTCATGTGTTTTTTAAATTTGCTTTTATAGTTCTTCGTTGATGCTGCAAATAGCAAATTAATGTTGTTTTATTTGTGGAGTACGTTTGTTACTTTTGCCATTCATTATTATTTGTATTTTTTATTACTAATTGTATTCTATTTCGCTTCATTAGTTTTGCATCAGATGCACAACTGCTAATTCTGTTTGCTGCAATTTAATTTCAATTAATAAAAAATCGTACACGAAGATTTTGTTCGACAAGGTCAATACCTCTTTGATTTTATTAATATTAATATCGATGGTTAGTTTTTCTTACTCCAGTTGCAGTAGACATTTGGGAAGAGTTTTCGTGTGTAGCATTGTTACGAGCCTATCTTTGATATGTTTTAAGCTCATGAGATAAACCGCTAAATAAACGGTAACCGTATTTTGTAGCACTTTATTTAGTTGTAAACATTTCTTTGCATCTTCTAAGAAGTTTATTTTGTTAAGCGGAACCTTTTAATCTTTGGTCCAATTTCCTCTCTGAAATTGAGTTTCTTTTCCATTAGTTACATATCCGTTCAAATCGCAAAGGATAATCTCTTGATATCGGCGCTACTCGATGGATTTATACGAGGACTTTCTTATACAGAAAACTAAACTTCGGTGGGTGGGTAGGATTTTGAAACACTTGGGGGATGTTGTGTCCATACTGTGGGAATCAAATTATTTTTTTTTTCTACGTTGGCGCACAGTATCCCACAATAAAGTTTTAGTCATCTGTATCTGCCAGAGGCATGAATGTCTGACACGTGGCAAAAGTCTTAATGCTGACATTTACTTCACGATGCAAGAGTTTTAAAACAATGGAGTTATTAAACGCACATGAGGATGTGCAAAAGTAGAGAACCAAAATGAATGCAAAGGAAATGAAGTGTACTAATGATGAAACAATTGAAATGATGGAAGGGAAAACACGCTAGGAAGTTCCATTTGATATGTACAGATGAAGCAGAAAGAAAGAAGGCAAAGGAACGATAAAGTGATTTAGAGGCAAAAAATACAGTGAGAAAGAATTACTTAGACGGAAGTGGAGGGGGTGGGGTTTGGTAGAAGGGAACGTGAAGTCAAATTTCAAGATGAGTAGTTGATTAAAAGAAACCAATAGAAAAGAAAAAGGTTCGTTATTACAAGCAGCATGAATAAGTAATCTGGAAAGAATGAAAATGGCGAAAAGGAAAGGTTTCTATTGGCGAGGTATACGATGAATATCAAAATCAAATGTGAAGGGAAGATTTTTTTAATGCAACGAAAAAAGAGTAGCAAAAGTGCTTGAAAAAGACAAATTTTTTAGAGGTTTGACCAACACGTGATAATATTGAAAACCTACAAATCGTACCTAATTTGCATTTAAAATCTAATAATAAATACGGTGTAGAACAGCATGGCTGCGGGTGAAGCAAAACAGGAGCGACAGGGTCAAAGGACCGAAAATTCCATTGGGAAATGGAAGAATTTTGAAACCTTTGAAAAAGTCATCTTCTCACTGATAAGAATTAATATGACTTTGGAAATGAAAATTCAAAAGTGTAAATTCCGTTTTCGTTTGTAAAAAACTAAGGAAAAATTTGCGGTTGTTTCCTGATGGAAGTCAACTTGAAAGATCTTCTATTTCTCCTGCAGCTAATTTTCGTTGTCCGTTTATGAGTACTCCCTATAGAGCGCCCTTAAACACAACAAAATGTTCGTGCAAAATTATTAGACACTTGTCTAATAATATAAAATTATATTGTACTTAAATAATTTTCGCCTTCTCCGCTCATTGAAAGGGTTCGCTTGAAAAGTTGGAATTTGTTTGAAATTTTTGCAAGACATTATGCACATTGCATACGTGTGTAAATAATATGATTTATTTGTAAATAAGGTAAAAATCAGAAAGCAAAGTGAGATGGTTTGCTTTCGATTAGCGTTAGATTTGAAGTAGTTAATTAATGATTTATGTAGGTCACCTACTACAATTGCTTGTGTCGGCGAGAGGTAGAGGTTGGTAGCTCGTTTTGAGCTGCACCGATCCTTAGATTTATTATTAATTAATTAACAAAATTTTCATTTACATTCATGAAACCAGAATTGTTATTGGCTGATTAATGTGATTGAGAACAGAGAGAGCAGAAGCATAGAGCAGCAGGCTGAGAACATAAAGGCGAAGACGTCAGCAACCTATAAAACTGTTTTTCTATTCTGAAAAGAAAACTGTTCGTATTCTCCTTTTCACAACTTTTAGTGTTGAACCACAAGTAGATGTCTAACAGTCGATTGACTAGGGGCTCCAGTGAAACAAATCAAAGTTTGAATGACATGGATGTCATATTAACAAGTGAATTTAAAAAAAAATTATATATATATAAAATGTATAGACTTCTTCAATTATTCAGAACAGCCGATATCAGAATTAAAATTTCAGTAAAAATGTTTAAATTTTACAGTACAAACGTAGTAGTTGTGATTTATAGGCTCATTTAGATATGATAAAATGCGGCACGAAAAATAAGTTGCAGCGTGATGACTTTGAGATGCAAACTTGTTGGGAGAAATCTCCTTGAATGCATAAAATAAAATACTGCAGAATGAAGAAAAGAAAACTTTTTTACTCGTATAAATCATAGCCGGGAGTAAAAATTTTTAAATTAATTCAAAACCATTAATTATTAATGTTAGAAATAAACCAAGATGTGCTACCAGATTTGGGTCTTTACACAGAATAAACAATTCACACGAAGTGATGAAAGAATTTTTTTTTATAATTCAACAATTAATAGTTAATTGGTGGAAGCATAAAAATTTCAAAGTGAAGTTAAAGGCAAAACGAGAATTTACTAGATTCGTAGTTTCAGAAAATATACTTCAACCAAATTTACTATTCCTAATATTACAATTGTAAATACATGTTTTATATTGATATTTTAAAATATATATTTTTTAATAAGTCATTAGTGCATTGTAGGAATGGTGGTGTACTTATACTTGTAAGAATTTATACTGAAAATAAGATATATATCTCATTCTCATCACTTAAGATTTGTGGGAAAGTGGTTGGTTCAGGTGTTCAGATTGTACTTCTTCATTTCTGAGTGACGTTTGGAAGTACGTCCCTCCCAAGGCTTTCATTTCCAACATTTTCTAAAGTTTGTTAATTGTTTTCTAAGTAATTTCTTAGTCGCTTGGTTTCGATTGTGTGTTTTTGTCTTACAAGAACAAATCAGTAAAATCAAAAACAAAAAACGGAAGCAAAATGCTCAAGAGAAAGCCCAAAGTTGGTTCCTTGTCCTTCTTCAAGGGACATTACCAACCGTCAATCTGTAAGAAACCCAAACTCACTAAAACTGCTCAATTTTATTTACATAATTTTTTGGGTCGTTAATAAATTACTTTTGAGCTCTGAAATAAATATAAAACGTAAATAAAATCAGAGATTTTAAGGGTGCTGTTGGATTTGCATTTTGCTTTCGGTCGCCCACAAATTGTGAAGCTCTATAGAACAGCAACAGTGGGGGATGATGAGAAGTAAAATTGAACATTTTCCTTTCAACTAAAGAAAAAATAAATATTTATTTACATTGCTGTTGGGAAGTGTACGCACGCTTCAAAAATATTCCCCTTCTCTTTCATCCCTTATGCATATTTAACTGTTGTTTTTCATTTCTAGTTTTTGTATTCCAACTGATTAGTTCACGGATTTGCGTTCCCGGATTTTTTACTCCCATTTTCAAATGTCTTTGGTCTTGTAAACAAATTGGGGGGACTCTGTCGGGGAAAGTGGGAACAGCAGGAAAGTCACCAAAATTCAGCAGGAAAGCAATGAAAATTCAAAGACTCGAAAAGAAGTTTTCTTCTCACGGGTGATGCCCGCAATTTTCTTTAGCATCACGTCTTTTTTCCAATGACAACTTTTCTATTATCTATGAAGTTTTAAATTTATTTATCTGCTGCTACGTACCAAAGAATAGATTCTTTTAAAAGGAAAAGAGAATGTTTATTCGATCGAAGGAGACTCCCTAGGCAGCCCTCCTGGGTTTCTCCCGGCCTCCTCCTTTTTTCCTAGAACGCGCAACTCTATTTGTCTATTTCCCTAGACTCATTTCCAGTTTGGAAATTTGGAATCGCCTGTTGCCTTTACCTATGCGCGAACGTGTGGTCTAATGAAGCCAATTTAACTCTGCTCAAAGGAAACCGACTATGAGGTTTCTTATAACAAAGTAAAGGGAAACGAAGTTAAACAATTAGCTACAATAATATGGAAACAGATTTGTAGTCAATTCGATACATTCAACTCAAAGAGATCAGAAATAAAAACCTTTGTAAAATCAAATAATATAATAAGAAAAAAGATATGTAGCAATACGAAAGATTTATCAGAGTAAGTATAAATCGCAAGATTTTGTAAAATTCAATGTAAAAGTACAATTTTTGATAGAATAACACGGAAATTGTAAAAATAGCAACTCATAAAATTATTACAAAGAGTTACAAAAAAGATATGCTGTACCTGTAGATCTAACATAATTTACTGTCAATACTACCTAATTTAGGAGTGTGAGAAAAAACAAGCCAACAAAAAAAATGGGAAAATAAATGTGTGTGAATGGAAAGTACAGGGAGGAGTGAAGAAAATCATAGGAAATAAATTTTTGTGTGATCGTAAAATAGCAGAAAATAATTTAACAAAAAAGTGCAACGTCGAAGTATTCACAGTTGTAGAGGAATAAAGTCAGTAAAAGAAAAAGGAAAGAAGCAAAAAAAAAAAAAAAACGTAATTCCTGCTAGACCTGGGAAATACCAAGAAAGAAAAGAAGAGCAGACAAAGAAAGTGGTAGGAAAACTGAATTTGAAAAGAGTCAAAATAGAATTTAGGGTTTCAGTGTAAAAAGTTTGGCGGGATTTTTTTTAGGCACCGGAAGTGGAGTTGCGTTAAGTGAAATGGGCCGATCGGGGGAAGGAGCCAACTCAGCGAAAGGAAAGGAAACCGACATTTTGCCAATTTCATTTCGGAAAATTTATTAAATTTCATTTTACTCATTGAAATGATTAATCCACCAAGGGAGTTTCCAAACGGCCGGAAGAAGTTTCCCGCCTTTTCTTTCTTTTCAAGCGGAAACGGAAATGGTGACGAGGGTTAAATTAAGTGAGCTCGTTTTCTTTAGTAAGGCGCTGCCGTTCAGTCATTTCTATTTTAACGTTTCATCGAAAATTTCATATTGGGACTCGCTAAAGGCGATTGATACGCTTGCGTTTTCGGCCGTTTTTTGCATTCTGAGGTTGTCATTGACAAACGTGACATGGATCCACACTATCGAATGTCATTCATAAATCCTACTTCAAATTTATAAAAATTTTAATGGTTAATATTATGATGTAAATGTTGTTTCTGAAAAGTCAATGAATTTTACGAAGCCTCCGGATCTTTCTTTTACGGATTTTGCTCGGTGATTCCACTGGCAAATGAGTTACCGATCTGATCTCATTCATCGAGTTCGATGACCCTCACAGCGCGTACTGCCTTAATAACTGATTTTGTATACCTTTAACGAGTACCTGTTCTCGAGACCTTTGCAGTTGACTTTGACTTTCAACAAGTCCTGTTTTTCTTTAAATTTTTGATGAGGAAAAGTTGTAAAATCGGACTCGTTGGGGAGAAGATGTAGAATTCAAAATCTGATATCTCATCCTTTGTGTTTGATTTCGTTCAGCTTTAATAAAGCATTTTTGTTATCACTTGCCGTCAAACTTTCATCACTAATTCTAAACTATCGCCAATTAAATTTTAAATCTGATTGGCGAAGATCAACAACTTAATTTGAGTAAAAGTCGAGATTTGCCGATGATCCGATGCCGATCTTCTCTTTCAGTTCCTACATTCTTTTTGTTAATTCTTGTTATCTTTAAGTTGGAGAGTACTCGATAGAAGTTGTTGATAGAATCTGCTTAAAATTATT
This sequence comes from Polyplax serrata, assembly GCA_037055365.1. Classification (NCBI taxonomy): domain Eukaryota; kingdom Metazoa; phylum Arthropoda; class Insecta; order Psocodea; family Polyplacidae; genus Polyplax; species Polyplax serrata. The sequence goes on from JAWJWE010000007.1 coordinate 2,175,314, forward strand.
GGTAGGGCATACTATCAGATATTACGATTATGGTTCAAGAAAGTCGACTTAAATGCTCAAGTTTTCTCAGTTCTTTTCATTATACAGATTTATGGTCAAGTTACGTCACGTAAGTGTTTTTCATCAATCTCCGCATTATTCTTAACATAACGACTTTTTTAATTTAAACGAAAACAACTTATCGGCCGAATAACGACACATCAGAGTAGCTTTCCTTCGGATTTTTACTATCTCAACGTTCACAAGTTCGCTTACTTGACTTAGAACTTATTCAACAGAAAATAAATCCACAGGGGCTGACTCGGTAGAACACCCTGCTCTGTCTACGCACGCCTATTTAATACAACTATAAGTCCATATTCTTTTGAAAACTTTTTAACTGGTAAAGAAAATAAAAGGCTGTAAAATATTTTTTTAAGTTTGTATTAAATCTGAAACGGCTCATCCGGAACTTAGTCTGCTTAAACGTGAAAGAAGAAAAGTTTTTTCTTTCCCTCGAAGAGAAAATCTTTCCTGATTTTCTGTTACGTCGGTAGCGTAGAAAAAACGGCGTGAATTTATTTGTCTATTTGATTTCTAAGCAGGAGACGAGAGCAACCCCTGCAGTAAAAACACAAAGGATAAAAAACGGGAAACGCTGAGATTGAATTGAACACAGTAAGGTGACACAAAGTTTTGAATAGAAACACATAATACATAAGTTTAGTGATTGTGTGAAAACTTATAGACAATAAATAATGATAATGGTGGAAAACGTGGATTTATTAAAATATGGAAGTAATGTGCTAGTTCTTCCTCTTTCTTACACACACATTTTCGTACATTCTTTGTAATTTTTTTGAATTTTGTTATCAAAACATGGCAACAGCATAACACAACAAAACATGGAATATTTAAATTTATACGGCGCTAACGTGACAAAAATGCGAGATATAATACAGAAACGTATGAGCCGTTACTCCAGCCAACTCCTGTATGGAATATTACATATATATATATTCATTTTATACGAAACTGCATTATAATGTACATAAATTTTAAATTATAATCCGTGAATGTTTCGTTGAAGTTTCTCAGCTCTAAGGTACAGTTTAACTGAAAGATATTGGGTAATTGAGCCCTCAGATACGATGAGATTCGATTCCAAACCAATGGCATCTGTTACAATTACATTTATCAGTCGTAAAGTTCAATTAGTTGAAAAATGGAACTAATTTTTAAACAATAAAAATAGAGTTTCACTTTAATTTAACACAGAAACGTGATACTACAAATGAAAATGCTTCAGAAGTGCACCTGCAAAAAAGTAAATTTGTGCATATTAATTTTAGGGTAGTGTTCCTTGAGGCGTATATCTTTTAGGGGGAATTTTTGGTTTTTGGCAATGCCTTGGACATTTCTACGTTACGTGTGTTTTAGGTCCAAGTTAATAAACATTGAGAAAGAAGCTGAATTTTCAAGAGGCTGTTGGGATGAGGTCGAATTTACGCAGGTATGTAGGAGGCCTACCACGTGATCAAAAGAAATAGACTAGTTTCCAGACTTTTGTCAATGTCATTCGGCAGTACAATGCGAAAATAAAACGAACGGAAGCGGCGAGGCCTGTAGTTCAGCCGCACCTGACTTTTCTGTCAGGCACAAAAGGCCTTTGCTTATTGACGTGAATATTTTTTATTAACTTCCTTCTTGCTTTTATTGTATATCTTTTCTGGCATAAATGCGGTACAAAGATGAGATTTTTTTAGTGCCGTGCAGAATACCTTATAGTAATTGAAATTTTTCGTGAAGTGAATTGAACGTAGTGAAACTTAAAAATGATGTTTTCAAGAAGTTCAATGTGTCAATAACCTCAATGAAAATGAGTTACCTTGTTTCTTTTCTAAGGATTTAGGCAACGGAGCAGAATTGCTATTTACCCCTACTTTGCAAGAGGGCCTCAAGGACCTCAAACTTGATTGAGGCTTACAACATAATCAAGCACCTGTTACTGATGGGGGAAAACTAACCTTTGCAATTCTGTTTGATTAATTTTTACAATGACAGTGGACAAGGGTTGACTGTATAGAAGTAGATATGGTGAAAATGTATTAACTTCAAATGCAGCGTGGCGGTAGTCAAGAGGCCTCAACGTGTTCTCTTATTCACTGGGTTAGACCAGTGTCTAACCCAACACGATTGTGCTTCAGGCATTTCTTACTGGCAAAAGAAAGGTGAGAATCAAATTATAGGTCCAGGTTCTTTACCTGTTGACTAGCAATAGATTATATCGGCAAGGCATGCGGAAATGAATCGTAGGAACGAAATAGAGAAAATATCGTGTTCAATAAATCATAGATAATCAGTGATAATTGACACTTCATTGACCTCACCCGCCGGATAAGAAAAGTGCAGAACAGTGCGGAATTTTTCAACCTGCTGCTAGTAACAGATCCTACACAAATGTCTTTGTTTATATGTGCCAAATATTTTAGGTTTTTTCAATGAAATTTATATATAATATAATGGCCATGGGTTTCTATTGCTAGAGAATTTGCATGCCTGCATTTTCTTCTCATAAATAGCGGTTTATCGCACTACTTTCTGTGCAGACATCATCTCAAGTATTACATTCGTTATTTATAAAAATTCAAGTTAAGCAAGAGCAGCGCTCCGAATAAAATTACTTTCAATTCATAGATGAAATTTTCTGAAAGAATATGAAAAAACAAGAGTTTTAAGGCATTTTTGCGTGGCCACAAATCATTAAGAATATTTTGAAACTGTTTGAGAAAGAAAATGTATGAAGTTGATATGTTCATTTCAACCGAAAGCATTTCAACCGAATTTTAAAACTAAAAATAAAGTTGTCTTTCAACATTTCGTGTAGTCTTAAGGTTGACATGGTTTGAGTTTCGCATAAAAGCGTAGATTATTTTATTCTCCAAAAAATCACCCATCTGCATACCTGAAACAGGTTCGCCTGAAGGCACAGAATTATAATGATCAGTCGCCTTCTAATTTACGTACAATTATAACCAAAGAAATAATTTGATTTCAAAATCCAATAGTGAGAAGTGATGTTTATAATTAAATTTCAAATTCTGCAAAAGCAGGCCGTTGTGGGAGAGCAAACTGATATTAATTTGGTGGTCTTTGATGAAGAAAAAGGCAAAAGTTGTCATCGCCTCGTTGAAGTCGGACGGTCAGAGAATTAAGTCATTAAGTTCGAATGCTTAAAAAGCGTCTGTTCAGGTAGGATGTGCAACCTCCTTCTTGTTCTTGTAATCCCCCAAGTATATATTTTTCTTATTAAATCATTAGGAAGAGAAAGTAGGACCTTTGGGGCTTTTTCAGGCCCCTTGGTGAAATTAATTAACTTTTCTTAAAGTTTGCTTAGCGGCCCCGGGGGCTCGAAACAACCGCGATCTTTTCAGGCAAACCAAATTTATTAATGGATTTTCCATCTCCACCGCGGTTTCAGGGAAGTTTCATCTCTTCAATGGGAGGTCAAAGGTCATACCGGTGACCCTCCGACAATCATTCATCGGTTCCCTCGCATCGCAATTTCTAACACTTCTAATGTCTTCGTTTTTTCGTCGTTTATTCGTCCATGAATTTTCTTTTCTCAATCCAAATTTAGAGTGCAGACAAAGGAAACTTCAAAAGATGGAAATTTCGATGTTTCAGAAAGGTTTTCTGTCGCTTCCTTTCCTTACGAACTGTAATTCTCTTTAATTAAAATTATTTTTTAATTCAATTTCGATATTCCTTAATAAAGGTGTTTTCTGCATTTCGTTAATGGAAGTACTCAAGTGGAAAGTGTGAAAATGAGTGGCAAGAGAGACTCGATTTTGATTTTCTACTGGTAATACGAATAACATTTTTATTATTTAAGAGTACAGGAAAGGCAAAAGTTTGTAGTAACAAGAATATAACCGTTGAAAATAGGCACCTTCTAGCAATGACTGAAGTAAAGGAAAATCCGTCTATGTCAGATTAAAGTTTATTGAAGCACAAGAAAACAAGAAAGTTGGCAGACATGAAAAGACAAGAGCTCTTGGAGTCGTTGAAAATATTGACTATAAAAAACATTGAAGGACTTTTACAATTTCTGCATAATTGTCAAAAAAATAGAGGAAGTTATTGAATCCTTGCCATGTGGAGGGTCCTTCATATAAAACAAAAAAGGGGTAAGACAAACCGCAAATATCCAATGAAAGCCAATGATTTCTTTTTAATTTAACACAAAGAGAAACAGCAAAAAGAACATTTTAACGATAACAGAAAACTAAATAAAAATTAAGTAAAGTTAAACAGAAGATAAATAAAACCATAAAGAATAGAATTAAGGTGGTAAAGAAGATGAAAGGGAAAAACTCAGAGATTAACGAGCCGATAGAAAAACAAAAGACGAGAGCAACCAGACAAATTTGCTGGCGTTCAGGGAATTGCTCAAATAAAATTACTTTGAACATTCGAATTATTGAGTTGGTCAGGGAAATCAGCATCTGACGCAAAGAAAAAATACAAATTGTGAAATAAAAAATGAGTTCTCGGTGCAAAAATAAAAAAATACATAATTAGAGACATCATCGGAAATGAACTGAAGGTTGTCTTAAATTCTTGGATAATTGCTGCGATCTATTGAAGTCTCTGCAGTCACACGTAAAAAATTGTAGTGCAACTGACTAACCTGTGTAACTGACTGATCACCACTTGGGATGGTAAAGATCGATGTTTCTTAAGTTTTCGAAGAGGTTGATGGATGTGAATGATGAACAACTAATCATAAATTACAGTTTCAATTAAATTTATTGTTCTACATAATAAAAAACATAACATTGAAGACTATAATGTCCTTCTGACGAGCGTCACTTCGAACCATCTATCGTCGTATCAGATTTTGTCTGGTAAACCTGTTTTGACATTTGTAATAAATCACACGTACTGTGTCAATGAAATAGACAGATTTTAATACCTTTTGAAAATCCAGACTGAGAACGCTTGACTTTTCGAAGACCGGACTTGATAAATGTAAATCTATATATTTTTTGTTCACGATTAAGGCTCATGTCAGTATTGCAAATACATTAGAAATTATTATTTTATTAAATTAATGATGGGTTATAACAAAGATTGAATGGACAAAACAGCGTGGCATTTACACAATTAAAATCAACGCTGTTGCTTCTGTCAATTGCAAAAATTCAACTACCTGAAGAAGGAGAAACATTCAACTACTGACGAGGAGAAACATTAAAAGAAAATATTTGAACAGTTTCAATGAGAAATTGCCCCGATAAAATTGCTTTCGTCGAACAAATTCATTCTAAAACGATCAAATGTTTGATTTCTTCTTTCTAATTTCCGATGGTCGGAATCCTTTTGGATTGGAGAAAATGGAAGAAGGCGCGGAATTAGCACTGTGGCAACAAATAAATCACGGAGGCCTCTGGAGGATTGATGCGAAAAGCAGAAGAAAAGAGATGAGAAAATCACTTTGGCCCAAGCATTTGACTCATTCATTCATTCATTCTTTGATTGTAGAGATACTCACCCTGAGGAATTTGGTTGTGCACACACACCCAGACAGATTACTTAAATTTTAACGGAAACAAGAAAATGACTTATGGGGCGAAAATGAAAAATTATCGATAAGCGTAATTTACGACTGAGTTATGTACATAGGCTGTGAGGGGTATTAATAATTACCTCAGCACTATTAAATTATTTGAAATAGTGTCAAACGGACAGTTAATTAATTTGCAACATTGTACATTCTTTTGGTGTACGGTAGAAGGTGGAGATTAAAGGTAAAAAATTGTTCAAAATTAAAATTAAACTTCACGTAAGTTTTTTATTTTTCTTTTACGGCTTAACTTTCTCCATTTTGTTTTTGCTGTAATGCTATTGTGGTTTAGCAATCTTTTTAATGTTTTCTCAGTGTTTCAATTCTCTGGCTCTTCTTTATTTATTATTTTGTAGTTGTCTACCCTAATGTGCGCAACATAATTCTTCGATTTAGGTTACATACGAACTGTGAGGCAAGGCTGCCTTTTTGTAATGTTGCTCTTTCTTTCTGCAAAAAAAACAACAACTTTTAGAATTAACAAACCAGTAAATCAGCCAATATCAGTGAATGTCAACACATGACTAAATGATTTTCAGGTGATAAATGTAATTAAGTCGGATGCAAAATCTCGTTGAGAATTTAATTTGATTTATTTATTTGGTCACACGAGTCACGTCGAAATTTTTTCCCAAGGATTTCTTTTAATCACGTTACCGGTACAAACGGACTGAACAAACAGCGAAAAACAAAAGTGGAAACAACAACAACAGAAAAGAGAGAAAGATGAAGAAAGAAAATAAAGGCAAATAAATCTAGTTGTTTGATGTCAGATTACACGATCAAATATTTTTCTTTCAGGTTTTCGGTACGGCCCAACACCCCGCTGCCGGATACGCGGAATTTCCTTGCAACATCTGTTTAACGCACGCACGTACGCACGCGTTTCTCTTTCATTTCCCTATGTCTTTCCCTATCCTCTTCAACAATTTTGCCTTTTTTTTCTTCTTCTTTTACTGCTTCCCCTCTTTCATTTTCTGTTATTGTTTCCTAAGGAGGCGAAACCGAACGTGACAGGAAATAAATTTTCTTTCTGTATATGTCGCCGTAATGCTGTCGTACCATCCGGTATTTTTTCCTCTTTTTACTTATGCCATTGGATATACAAAAGAAATTATGCATGCATTAGTCGTTTTCGTCCCATCCAATGTTTCTTATCCTTTTTTTCTGCTTTATATCTTCATATGTCTCTCTGTTTTCATAAGTTGTCGCTGCTCAATCTGTTGGGACCAAGAGAACATTGTAAAATAAACCAAACCATCATCAGACTCTCGTTTTTCTTGTTTGCTTTTTCTTATATTAATTATTATGACGTGGCCTCTGTAACATTGTTGACTCCCACACCTGCTCATTCTTTTTTCAAACTTTTTCCACATCTTTACACTATTTCGTTCCGGTATTTATTTGTGTCGAAGACTTATTCTTCAAGTTGTGCATTAAGGTGAATGCCTTGCACGAATTCAAATTCAATAATAACTTACCTGCACCCAACTCCGATTTGTGTTTCACGAGACTATTAATACTGTAATGGTCAGCTTGTCGAAAATATTATTTTAGTATTAGTAAATGTTGTGCAATTTCCACCTCCGCTCTTATTATTCCATACCAAATTCTTTCTCTATGAAACCTCCCTTTCCTCCTCTTTGAATTCTTATTACGTGTCCGTAAGTGAAAAAGTAAACTATGAGTTAATAAATTTAATCGAAATACGTCGCGTTAACAAAAGGTAAAAAAGTTTCGCCTGGATTTTCGCTCCCTCACCCCCTTAGGGATGGTGTTCCCTAAAAGGGGCCAGGGACTATTCTTCAGATGTGGAGGACGTGGAACTGGTTGGGAGGCTTAGAGACACGGCAAAAAGTTTGAAAAGTTAATTTCGAAATCATTCCTTCATTATTATTTTCTCTCTGAGAAATTGTCTCGACAGGAAAGTAAAACTTCTGTCTTAACCTGTATAAAAGCGTTTTGTTTCGTGCAGCAGGAGAAAAGGAAGAGTTGTCAGTCAGTCGAAGTCATACATGGTTAACCAGAAACTTCCATGAGAAACAAGAGTAAAACGGTGGAAGAGGAATTTACGAAAAGAATGACAACTAGGAGAAAATAGAAGAGACGTCATTAAGTTGTGAAAATTATAATTAAAATAAGACACATACGCAACATGAAAGAAATTTAATACGAATAGATAATAAAGATGAAAGATGATATTCAAATGTTTTGAAGGCAAAGGCAGCGCGACCCAAAATTGCAATGGGACTGGAAGAAAAAACAGTGTAATAGACGGAAATGAATAGAAGTGAATTGTAGGCAGGTAAAAGATGAAAGGATGAAAGAAACAGAAAGCAGGTTGGAACGTGAACATTTTGAAAGAAAAAGTTTGTAGGAAAAGAAAATCTGACTGGTATGTGCAGGGGTTGGAAAAGAAGAGCAGCAAAATTTGACAAGCAGAGGTTTATACTGAATTTGCAAGCAAAAAAAAATAAACTGGAGCAAACCTCTAAATACGTATTAATCAAATCAATGACACTACTGATTAATTTTCTCAGCACTATTAAAAAGGATAAAACGAAAATGTAAACAAAAGTGTCATATTTTATTAAATTGCTGTACATGTACCAAAACTACTATTTTGTTTGTAGTATATGTTAACGTCAGACCTTTTAAATTTCAATTATTTTAATGTAGTACTTTAATTTATTTTGAAATTTCTGTACATGTCTTATGTACAAGTTCCAAATGTTTACAAGCCTGGTGTTGAAGCTTGCCGCACATAAGTTTAACCAAAAAAGGCGTTCAAGCCTTTGAAACAACTGAATAAAACATGTGAATTGCGATCGTGTCGCCTTTAACGTTACAGCAGAGTAAAATCCTAAAGTCACACAAGTGAAACTAACGTATTAAAGCGTTTCAATCATTCAATTCATTCTTTCTGTTCGAACGAATCATCCGGATGTCATTAGAGAGAGAGCGTGGCAATTAGGAAATGAACGTTTCTGAGTGGAAATATTTCATGGGAGAAGGAAAGGTTAGCCGATCAGAGCCTTTAAACCCCATTGGTTAACCTCTAGAACCTTTCACCTTCGACACTCGACCTTTTCACACTCGTTGAAAATTAATTTTGGAACGTTTGATTTTGAGGCCCTTTGACCAAAGGGAAGGATTGCAGCAGTGAAAAGCTTGAACCCAAGTTAATTTCCGGTTTTTGCCTTTTCCCTTTCAGGAGCAACAGAATGCGGTCCAGGCATGTTCAAGTGCCCAGAGGGCAAGTGCATACCCCAGTCATGGGTGTGCAACTATCAAAAAGACTGTGAGAAAGGAGAAGATGAACTACAATCGTCCTGTGGTGAGTATCTCTTCTTGGGTACTCCGATGAGTGATGACTGAGTACCAGGGTGATGTTGCATTGTTTCCATTTCAGCACCCCCTGATTGTGAGGTCGGTCAGCTGTCCTGCGGTCAGTACACGTGGAACAAAACCTACTGCTACCCACCACACAAGAGGTGCGACCACGTCGTTGATTGCTTTGATGGCAGTGATGAAGCTGAGTGCAGTAAGTGTGATTTGATTTATTTGTATTCATAAAGATTATTATTTTATATAATTTATATCTCTACATTTTAAGTATGAGTAGTTATTTGTAGTATTTTTGTAGTTTTTTCCACACAGTAACTATGATTTTGAATCTAAGCACGTTTAACCCTACAACTTCAAGGCAGTTTTCACCACGTGATATTCAGAAAGAGCCCTTTTAGCAATGTGAAATTCCACATTTCCAATCATTAAACTCTCCTTTCCTTTTGACTTTGGCCATTACTCTTGGATAGTTCCACTTTTGGTTTTGCCACTTTGATACATCGGAGACGTGGAAGGAATTGTCGAATGAGACCTCCAACACCCAAGAGAAGAAGAAATTATTCTTGTTCGGAAATTCATCGCACTTGTTTCTCATCTGATCATCTTCTTCTCAACCTAGAAAACTATATTTTTCAACCTTTTCTTTCCCCGGTAAAATAACCGCCTTTATTTTCCGACTTATTTAAAAAATTTTTTCAGTTGTTTTACTTGAGTTTCTTATTAATTTGAAATCTGTCTGCACTTTCCTGTGGAAAGTTCTACGTGGCCGATGGAAGATTTTTCTTGGGATTATATGTGATTAGATGTGAAACTTGAAACTTTACCTAGGGAAATTATAAAGTAGGAAAAGATATATCTGTTGCTCCGTAATTGGATTAAAATTGAGATTTTGAGGGCGTGATTTTTTTGACTTTTCCTGTGGGTCGACGAGCTGCTACGAAAAGCTTTAATTTCAAATGATTGCTGAAAGCTAATTACATAGTTATAGGCTCACCTAGGTTATTACGTTTAAAACAGCTGTTAAATTAACCTAACTAGTCTGATAATTTAGTCTTAAGTTGAGCGAAACTAAATTTCTTCCCTATGTATCATTATTAAAACGTTTTTCAAGTAAGTGAGATTGCTATGCCCCCAGCTTATTTTTCAAACTTTTGAAGTTGTCTATTTAGGCTTAAGAAGCCTTAAGACTTCTCAGAATGTGAATGAGATTAAAAAAATTTAGGGCAGTGTTTACCTAACTAGGCTTGCATTTCTCTACTTTAAAAATGCTACTTAAATTCTGATAAATATTCATATGTTTAGAAGCATTTTGATTACTTAAGTGAAACTTCACTCTTCATCAAAATCACCGAAACTGAGAAGTGAACTGTTTCAAAAATGTTTGTAACTATTTATGAATTATACTGAGGTTTACTTTAATAATATATTACAATCAAAAGTGGAACCGCATTTTATTTATAGGAAATACTACACTGTGATTGTTACTGTAGTGAAAATTTTGTAAATATTCGTATTACAGAAGTTAGTTTTCTGACTAGATTTTCTGCTTCTCAGCTTATAGGAAATGTCAATCGGACGATTTCCTTTGTGGACAGGATGCTAAAAGCCAATGCCTTCCGAAGGAGAAAAAGTGCGACGGGTACTACGACTGTCGCAACAAACAGGACGAAGAGTCTTGTGGGCCCAACCATGGCATCTCATGCACTTTGGATCAATTTCGATGTACCAATGGCCAGCGGTGTGTCGATCAGAATTTGAAGTGCAACCACAGAAACGACTGCGGTGATAACAGCGACGAGGAAGGCTGCAGTGAGTTCATTTCCGGTTTAATTTCCTTTGTTTGACTCTCCCGGAAGTGCTGAAAATCTTGGAAAACCGTTCCAAATGGCCTTTTTATTAATTTTTTAGTTCTCCCTGCCTATGTGTTGTACCCAAAAGATGTTTTCTATCTCTATTATTCTCCGTTTCAGACTTTCCGGCCTGCCATGTAGGTCAGTTCCGATGTTCAAATGCTCTTTGTATTCCAACTTCATTCCATTGCGACGGGTACCGAGACTGTTTGGACGGAAGTGACGAAGTCAATTGCACGGGAATTGCTTGCCCGGGTAACAAGTTTCTTTGTCCGAGGGGAGGACCCAACTCTACGCCAAAATGCATTTCCAGGTCTCAACTATGTGACGGAAAGAAAGATTGCGAGGACTCCGCCGACGAAGAAACGGGTTGCTGTGAGTACGCTTTTTTTTAAAGAAAGACTGAGAATGAGTGGATCATCATTTTTGAGTGGACATCAAGTATACTGGTACTACTGGTACCAATTTTACCGAAGGTCACATCTGTGTTTTGTAAATGAAACTTATTTCTTTTAATGCACCCTTTCTGTTCCCATCGTAACGTAACTTCTGCCTGTGTCTATCAGGATACATCAGTAGATTCTTTGTGGATACAGTAGATAATTACAATAGTTACAGTAGACAAGGACCTTCTACAACGTTCTGTGATACCTAAGGGCGTAGAATTGTGCAGGTACTCGGCTACCCGCCTGCGTGAATGTTTACTTTAAAATATTTCCTCTGGATGGTTTTTCAATGTTTTCCAACGAGATGTGAGATGTATTTTAATTTCTGTTCCACTTTTTTCTTTTCGAGCGAACCCTTGCAAATGAAAGAAGACGTTTCCTTTCATATTGAAAGAAGATCTTATAATAAAAACTGCTAGGCGAGTGGATTTATTATTATTATTTAATTTCGCCTTGAAGCCTTTTCGTTTCCTTCAGAAAGGAACCACCACCATCAACCCCCGTTGGAAACTGTTTCTTTCCCCCGTAATTGGCAGCAAAAAATCCTCCATCCTTTGCTTTTTCGCTTCCGTTTAAAATATACACGGAAAAAAATCAGTTAACAGTTCGAGAAAATACTAATTGAGATTCAAATAAATTTTCCTTTTTTATCAAGTTTTAATTATTTTATTTATTTATATTTTTATTTTAATTTTCGAGAAGCCGCAGAAGAAGCTCCTGGAGGTGTCCCTCAGTCGTTGCCTTCCTTAGACCATCCCTCAAGCTCCATTAGTATTTGCTTCTGAGATTTTTTTTACTTTTTTATTTTTACGCTTCTCCCTGTTCGTGGCAATCCTCTGTGAGATTTTTGATTTTATAACATTAAACACCAAAAAGAGGAAGCAGAGAATGATGGATAGAGACTAACGATAATGAAGAGCTTTCCTAGGGAGCCTCCTTCATTAGAGAAACCTTCCTTTGATTTAAGTAACTTAAACCTAAAAGGTAATTGAATTTTAAAATATGGTGCTTGCGTGAGTGTCTCTCAGTGTCTGGCGAACTCCTGTAAAAATGCGGTTAATGGGAGAAAACCAAAGACATCCCCTGAATTTTCGTTGGATTCTTGCAGAGAAAAGGAATTTTTATTTTCTACCCAGACATTTCTTGCGGGAAAGCGCCGCAAATTTGAATGGTTTTGAACCTCGTGATAAAATCACACTAAGATACTAAAAACTAAAACGTCATTACAAATCATCGATAAAAATTTGTCGAATCTCTGTAAAATAATCCCAAAAAGTATTTGAATTTTTTTACTATTCCAAAAAAAATCTTTTTCCAATTTGAGTAGACGGACGAGTAACATCTGTTACACGGAGAAATCCGATGATCTGCCGGATTTTCGAAATGCCGAAAGAAAATCTGGTGGAAGAAAAGGTGCTTAAACGTTTGTAATATAAAAAATGGCGAGATCCAAGTGGTATTGTCCTTAACAAAATTACTTCTTGTTACTCGTGGAAGTTGTTTTTTTTTCTATTAACTACTTGCTGAAAATTTCAGGTGGTAATTTAAAAGGGTCTAGTAGGCGGAAAAGGATCTGAGAAGATACAATAATAAAAATTGGGTAACAATGAGAAATAAAAATTAACGAATAATAATAAAACTGTACTGTACAACTGTACTGTTCGCAATTAATTATAAAAATGGAATAATTTGATCTTGCAACAAGTCGTGCCTGAAAACAATTAAGACTATTCTTGTTGAACCTGGTAGTTGCTTTTACTCGAACAAACAAACTTCACTAGCCTATTAGACATCTTTTCTTTGTTATGCGTTCTTTAGATGAAAGCTCCAGATATTGTCTGACTGCGTCACCTAAAACACATATAAATATTTTATTATATAAAAATGAAGCATTCGATTTTGCAAGAAGTAAAGTTAAATGTCAAAGAGTTAAAATTAAACTCAAATGAATTGCACAAGGCCAGAGTATCATTAAACATAAGGATGTTCTTTATTAATTTCTTCGTTTTGAACTTTGTCCTCACTTTCTGCCATTTGTGTAGTACTTTGCTTCTCTTTTGAGTCATTTGAAGAGACAAGTAGTTGACGCAAAAGTACCACTCTTTCCGTGCTAATACTTATTTATTACAATGGATTTAATTTTGTAAAATTGATCCTGAGTAGCTTTTTTACCTTTGTTACTTTTACAAATACTTGCCCTTTTGACGGAAATTTACTAAAGTTTAACAGGAAAGCATTGAAAAGCTTGAAATAATGCAATGGGAACAGAAAGTTACGTTTATTATAATGTTCATTAGAATAAGTCATATGGTTTTTTCACTGATTGCTACAAGTGATGTGTAGTGTGTTCCGAAGAGTTGTTTACTGATTTTTACTTACAGCAACGGCCAGCTGTCCAGTGCTTGGCTGCGAATATAAATGCCAGGCTTCTCTCACTGGTGGAAGTTGCTATTGTCCTGAGGGCCGAACTATTTCAAATGATTCAAAAACATGCATGGATAGAAATGAGTGTTCCGAATGGGGTTTCTGCGAGCAGCTCTGCACAAACTACGACGGTAAATTTTTCATTGCAATGTTTTGCAGTTCTGCAATAAATCTTATTTAATATCATTTATTGTGACTGTACAGGTACCTATGCTTGTTCTTGTTCTCCTGGATATGTTCTTCTTGATCGTTCTCATTGTGGTGCGCCTAACGGATCAAGTGTTAAACTACTCTTTGCCCATGACCGCAATGTCTGGAGTTTCGATCAGCGGGGTGAGAGCCAACAATTGCTGGCCAACGCAACCCAAGCGAGCGGTCTGGACTATCACTACGAGAAGAAACTTCTGTTTTGGTCAGACACGAAAACAAGAAAGGTAAAGGCTTCATCCACAGGTGATCTTAAGTTGATGTGAACGAGTGAGTGTGAACGTCTTTTCTTCTCCAATAGGTTTATTCTCAGCCTTTGCAAGGAGAATCCGAAGGTTCCACCAATGAAATTTCGATACCTGGTACCTGGTCACCCGTCTCCATCGCAGTTGACTGGGTTGGAGATAAAATTTACGTAGCAGATGGCATTGGACAGAAAATCGATGCCTTCGAAATAGATGGGCGGTGGCATGTTATAGTTCTCGGTTCGAACTTGTCGAGTCCCGCGGACATTGGACTGGACCCAACGGCTGGGTACATGTTCATTGCTGACGGAAACCAGGTTGTGCGAGCCAATATGGACGGTACAAATGTGCGAGCTATCGTAGCAGATGCCACATATAAGGCATCAGGCGTTGCTGTTGACATAATCGCCAAACGTGTCTTCTGGTGTGACTCCCTGCTGGACTATATAGAAACGGTTGATTATGAGGGAAAAGGAAGAGTCTTAGTGTTAAGGGGTACATCTTTGAGTACTTAAAATATAAGTTCTAAGCCAAGTTCATGTTAAGCTAAAAAGTTGCTTTTCTGTGTTACAGGACAGTCAATTCCTTCTCCTTCGAGGATCACCACCTTTGAGAATCGACTATTCTGGTCTGATTCGACCAAACAGGGTATCATGTCTGTAGATAAGTACCAGGGAGCCAATTCTATATTGGCCGTATACAGGCAGAGAAATGTAAGAGAACCGAAAGCGGTGAAAGCTCTTCACGGTCTCATACAAGTGTTTGCCAGCAATCCTTGCGGAAACAACAACGGTGGTTGTCAGCACATGTGCATTGTAACAGCCCCAACGGAAGGTACCAAACACCTGGCTTACAGATGTGCCTGTAACATTGGATGGCGCCTTGCATCTGATCAACGAAATTGCAATCGTGAGTTTTTTATTTTTATAGTCTGTCCCGAGATTCATGGAACAGTGTGAAATAATGAGAGATCTTTTTTTGCAGTTGTCACGGAGTTTCTGATGTATTCACAACAAAGGTTTATCAAAGGACGAGTACTTGATCCTGTAATAAAGGGATTTTCTGACGCCATGTTGCCAGTGGTCTCACGCAGGGCCAGGTTTGTAGGTCTAGACTTTGATGCACAAGATCAACATGTGTATTACTCCGACGTTCTTCAGGATGTTATATATAGAACTCACCTTAATGGAACTGGTAAGCATTCATTATTTTTTGCGTTTGTATTCCATTTGATCTAAAATTAAATTCCGTCTACTAAAAATCATTTATTTCCTCAAAAATAGGACGAGAAATTGTTTTGGCGTCTCAGAACGAAGGTGTTGAAGGCTTGGCAGTAGATTGGGCCTCCAAGAATTTGTATTATATAGACAGCAGAAAGGGAACACTGAATGTTCTAAGTATGAGAAACGTCACCTACAGGAGAACATTGCTGAAGAACCTAAAAAGACCCAGAGCCATTGTTGTTCATCCAAACAAGGGGTAAATTGAAAAAGAAGAAGCTTTATATTGAACTGTAGTTTCAGCTTACTATGGTACCTCACATATTGCCTTCTTTCAGGTACATATTCTTTTCTGAATGGGACAGACCTGCTAACATAAGCCGTGCCAACACGGACGGTTCCAAACTGATGGTGTTCAAAAATGTGACACTTGGCTGGCCCAACGGTTTGGCTTTGGATTTCGAAACGGATCGTCTGTACTGGTGTGATGCTCTCTTGGATCATGTGCAACATTCTCTTCTTGATGGTACCGATGTGAGGACTATAAGTTCCAGGTTCATCAGGCACTCGTTCTCAATAGTCATTTACAAAGGTATGGAAGTACAATCGGGAAATGGAAGTACAAAACCATTCATTTTTATGTTCTTCTTGTGTGTGCCATTACCTGACTTTAACATTTTACAGAGTGGATGTATGTCACGGACTGGAGATTGGACGCCATCGTCAAACTACACAAAATCAATGGGGATTTAGAAGAAGTCCTAGTCAAAGAACCACAAACCAATCGATTGTATGGGGTCAAAGTCTATAGTGAGGCTGTTCAAAGGATCGACCCCACTCACCCTTGTGCCATTAATAATGGAGGCTGTGAAAAATTATGTTTTGCAATAAACCATCCGATGAAAACGTCTCTAATGGTACGTAGAACGAAACGAATTGTATGCAATTGAATTTTGGCCCCATGTAACAAAATATTCGACCTTAAATCTAGGCAAAATGTGGATGTCCCTACGGTGAACGTTTGATTGAACCTGAAAATCGAACCTGCATGGCAGACCCTCAATCTGAACCTCCAGTCCAAGCCTGTCCAAATACTTGGGACTTCACCTGTAGAAACTTACGTTGCATTCCAAAAGCCTGGGTATGCGATGGTGATGACGATTGCTTGGATAATTCCGACGAAGAGCAGAACTGCACAAGTAAGTACAGCCAAGTCAGAAAATAACAATTTTTCCTAAACTGAACACTGACTTTCGTAATTTGTTATAGAGCCCACCTGCGCAACAAACGAATTTAAATGTGCCTCAGGAAGGTGCATACCTGGAAACTTCAAATGCGACACCGAAAATGACTGCGGCGATTACTCAGATGAAACTGGTTGTGTCAATGTGACTTGTGGCCTGTCGCAGTTCCTCTGCGAAAACGGCAGGTGCATTCCAAGTGCATGGAAATGCGATTCCGAAAATGACTGCGGTGATGGCAGTGATGAAGGCGATTTCTGTGCCCAAAAGACGTGCGCTTACTTCCAGGTACTGGAATTCGACTTGAATTTTCCTCTTACTCAAGAACTGTTTTTTTAATTATTCTTAACCGTTAAACTTAAGTGAAATAGCAAAGGGAATGATTTCAACAGATGTCACTTGCTGACATAAAATAAAATTTTATCAATTAAAACTTTTGAATATTGAAATCCACTAATTTTAAGAATCAGGTGGAACAAATTATTAGTAATAAAAGAAAAAAGTTAATTGCCCGTTGATCAAATTTTCTTGAAACCTCTGGTGTTATTGATCGTTCTTAATTTTGTTTTAGTTCACATGTCCCCGATCGGGTCATTGCATACCTCAGACTTGGGTCTGCGATGGTGACAACGACTGCTTTGACAATCAAGATGAAGAAGACTGTCCGCCTGTGACGTGTTCGTCGTCTCAATTCAAGTGTGCCGATCTAAAGCAGTGCATTCAAGAGTCGTACAAGTGCGATGGTATCGCAGATTGTACGGACGGTAGTGATGAGCTCGGCTGTCGTAAGTTCTCATTCGTTGAATGTCTTTTGACTTAAACGCCATTATGATATTCATGCTCTATTCTTTCTTCTGCAGCGACAATAGCGCCGGATCAATGCGACACTGAAAAACACTTCCAGTGCAAATCTTCAGGAATTTGCATTCCGAGATCGTGGCACTGTGACGGAACACCTGACTGCGACGACGCATCTGACGAACCACCCAGTTGTGGAACAATCGACTGCCAACAAGGTTACTTCAAATGTAACAATAGCCATTGTGTTTTTAAGGCTTACATCTGCGATGGAAGAGATGATTGTGGTGATGGAAGTGACGAAGACACCAGGCACGCTTGTGGCCCACCTCCGTTTGGGTTTGTACATTTTTATTTGCAAACTTCGAGGTGTCCTTGAACAACCAGGTTTTAATAAGAACCATTTTTGCAACAGATGTAATGGACATGAGTGGCAGTGTCCAGGAGTGTCCGAAAGATGCATCAATATGACACTCGTCTGCGATGGTAAACCTGACTGTCCTAATGGGGCGGATGAAGGACCAGGCTGTGACCTGGCAGAATGCAGTCGCAGGACTGGTTTGTGCTCCAATGGTTGCAAGGAAACCCCATTTGTAAGTATTTTACGGGTATTCTGACTTACGAATATTGCATTGTGCACTTTGTAGCTTAGCCTTCTTGTAAACGATAAAACAAATTGAGAATTAATTCAAACTTTCAGGGCGCCGTGTGTACGTGTCCCCCAGGTGAGACTTTGATGAACGACACTTACACCTGCCAGGATTTGAATGAATGTGAAAGGCCAGAATCCTGTTCCCAGCATTGTCACAACACAAAAGGTTCTTATTACTGCACATGCGATCCCGGCTATACTTTGGAATTAAATAAGCATTTCTGTAAAGCTGTCAGTGAGTACCGTTCAACTTTAAAATGAAACCCACCGTAACCCTTAAAGGTAGACATTATTACTTACATTAATTTTTTGATTCATTTAGATCATAGTTCTGCTTTCCTGATCATATCAAACCGTCATTCCATACTAGTGGCCGATTTAAAAGAACAAGGACTGGAACGAGTCCCAATTATAGTCGAAAATGTCGTTGCGACTGCATCCAACATGCACACAGGTACCATCTTCTGGTCAGACATGAAGCTAAAGAAAATTTCTAGACTAGATAGAAGCAGTGAACCAAAAGATGTAAGTCAAAAATCTGTGAGTTGTTATTGACCAAAAGACTGCTTGTCGCAATAAATAAAAAAAAACAAAATTTAATCTGTTTCAGATCATAACGAATGGACTAGACTTGGTAGAAGGATTGGCCTATGACTGGATAGGCGGAAATATCTACTGGTTAGACTCTCGCCTAAATACAATAGAAGTGGCAAGAGAGAATGGCACCGACAGAATGGTTCTGCTGAAAGAAAACATAACACAACCCAGAGGAATGTGCTTGGATCCGAGCCCGGGGTATGTAAACTCTGCCACGACTTAATTTTTATTGTGATTCATGATGTGAGTAATAAGATTTATCTATAAGAGATTTTTTATTTGCCAACAGGGCAAGATGGCTGTTTTGGTCAGATTGGGGTGAAAATCCAAGGATAGAGAGAGTCGGAATGGATGGAGAAAACAGATCCACCATCATAAGTACCAAAATCTACTGGCCAAACGGTCTTACTCTTGATGTTGCCACGAAAAGAATTTATTTTGCAGACTCAAAACTAGACTTTATAGATTTCTGCTATTACAATGGAAGTGGTCGACAACAGGTTTTGGCTGGTAGTCACTACTTGCTGCATCCACATTCTCTAACCCTCTTTGAGGACACTCTGTATTGGACGGATAGACAACTAAATAGGGTACCATTCTATTTCTTTTCTAATTACTTGGTTGATGAAGTGCAGACTTTTTCATAGTTAAACGTTCCTACAGGTACTGTCGGCTCAGAAATTCCGTGGCAAAAATCAAACGGTCGTCTCTCATTTGATTTCACAACCTCTCAGCATTCATGTGCACCATCCTGCCTTACAACCTCTGACGCCAAATCCATGCCAGACAGCCAACTGTCAGCATTTATGTTTGCTCTCTCCTCATTCTAGTACTGGCTATACATGCAAGTGCAAGCCTGGGTTCAGAAGTTTCCCCAATGGAAAATGTACAGAAGGTAAATTGATCATTCTTATCATCCTCTTAACTACTTACTGTTGTACTGTAATAACATGTAATGACATCTGCAGAGGAAACCGCATTCCTGATGGTCATGAAAGGATCTCAGATCATTGATGTTTCCCTGACGCCAGGCGACAAAACAGGAGGTTTCCTCACAGCCATCGTCGGCATCGAAGGAGGCCTTCACCTCGACTATGACAGGAAAATGCAAACAATATACTGGGTGGAAGGCAAAGAGGACGACGAAGAAAACGTAAGAAACTTACATTTTCTAAATTGTAGTAGTGTGAGAAAAGGATTATTTAATGTGAAACGTTTACTTGCAGTGCACCATCTATGTTACACCCTATGGTGGAGGCAACAAAACAGAGTTCCTAGGAAAAGATTCAGGTTTGGTAGGAGCCGCCTATACCATAGCCTTTGACTGGTTTGGCAGGAACTTATATATAGCCAATCGCATAGCATCCAATTTTGAACTTATCAAAGTCGATGGCAAAGTCAAACACAGGACGATCATTCTAGCCAACGATGGTAACGAACTGTCCGTCGCCAAACCGAAATCCATGTGCCTAGATCCTAGCGAAGGGTAAGCTAAGTCAAGCAATCATTCGAATGTTTTTTTTGTTCAAAATTGCGATGGAGTAATTTTATACATATTATTTTAGAAAACTTTATTGGGTCGATGAAGGTGGCTATGGAGTTCCATCGAAGGTAGCCAAAGTCAACATGGACGGGACCAACCCTGAAATTTTAACTCGTGACATTGAGCACCCAGAGGCCATCACAATTGACTTAGACAAGAAGATACTGTACTACAGCATGCGGTATCCGGGTTACGTAAGTATTTCTCTAGAGGTCGATCATACAGACCTCTTACGAGGAAAGAGATTGATTAATCTAAATTATTTTAGATCAAGACGATGACGACAAGAGGAGAAAACAACAGAGTTTTGCTGTCGGAGGAAAACAATCTCAGGCAACCAAAGGCACTTGCTGTTGTCGACAGCCGATTGTTTTACTTAGATCCGATTCACGACAAGATAGAAAGAGTAGATTTGCCCACCGGTGAGAATCCTCGACTTATCATGGACAACGAAGCAGATCTCAAGAGTTTTGTCGTGTTCAAGAAACGACTATGTAAGTTATTTAATAGTTGTCTAAGAACTGCAAGTACACTCTGCAGCAGAACACACCACCTTAATATTTCTGATTTTACACACAGCCTACAACCATCCATGTCTTCTCTCAAATGGCGGCTGTTCACAAATTTGTATTCCCAGCGAGGGCAACTCTCGCGTTTGTGCTTGTTCAATCGGATATAAGAAAGATGGCGACGTCAATTGTTCTCCATATAAAACTTTTGCTGTCGTTTCACAACTGGACCTCGTGAGAGGTTACAGTCTGAAGGATTCAGCAGAGGCTATGGTACCAATATCAGGACCAGGTGAAAATCATGGATCGTGAAAACTCTCATAAACCGTACAGCAACTACAACTAACTAGTTTTTGTAATTCCATCAACAGGACATCACATTCTACATGTGGACGTTCACTTCGCTCAAAATTGGATCTATTGGGTCGAGTTCAACAGGGGCTACTGGAACGGTATTTTCCGAATACGACCCAATGGTTCCGAAATCCAACCTGTCATTAAAGAAGGAATTGGTTCCAATGGTATTAGAGGAATTGCAATTGATTGGATAGCCGGTAACCTTTACTTCACCAATGTTTTCCCACATGAGAATTATCTGGAGGTCTGCTGGTTGGACGGTAGCAATAGGAAAATCATATACAAGACCACTACTGATGCTCCCAGAGAATTGGCTGTCAATCCAATTAAGAAGTATGTTCCTTTCTTGGGTAGAATTCATCTACTGGTGTCACAGTTCCTAACCATGTTTGGTATTGTTTCAGGTACCTGTACTGGATAGATTATGGTCAGTACCCTAGAATTGGAAGGGCATACTTGGATGGCACTCACTGGACTCCAGTTGTGACCTCTGGTATTACCAATCCGAGAGATTTAACTGTTGATATGCTGACTCATGATGTGTACTGGGTCGATTCTAAAATGGATGTCATACAGAAAATTGGGTTTTCTGGAGGTGCCCGTCAGGTAATTACTTTTTATACCACGAAGAGGGGCTCGAGATGGTTCGAATGTCTTCAATCTAATAATTTGTTTTCTATTGAAGTTTATCAGAAGAAATTTACCTAACCCAATGGGCATAGCCGTTCACAAGGGAGACGTTTACTGGGTCGACAGAAACCTTCAGACCGTTTACAAAGCCTCAAAGCTCCCTGGAAACACCTCGCAGCCCGTCGCTGTCAGAACAAATCTTCAAAAGCTTCGAGACATCGCCATATTTGATATATTGAATCAACCAGATGAAGAGTACAACCCTTGCAAAAGGTAGAAATCAAGTACCATTCAATTATTAAAAATATATTGATCATATAAAAGATATATTAAAATTTATTTCAAATGTTTTCAGGCTGGGTAATGGTGGCTGCAGTCAACTCTGTTTCTCTTACCCGACCAACAACAGTTACACGTCCGGTCCGAGTTTCAAGTGCGACTGTGCCGTCGGTTCGGTTTCGCCAGAGGATAGGAAAAAGTGCACAAATTATGACGAGTTCTTGGTCTTCTCGACAAGAACAGAAATCCGGGCCATTGATTTGGATCCGAGGTCAACGGTTGTCCCATTTAAATCCCTGGTAAGTTCCTGGGTATTCGAATAAATTTTGAAGTAAATGCACAACAACAAAAAGCGAGATTTAGAAACTTGTAGCACTGCAATTTATACAAAAATCGTTACTACTGAACATTGTCAGAATGTTAACATTTCCCACCTTTTTTGTCAAAATATTTACGCCACATAACACTCACGCATATCACATTGTTTCTTCCTATTTTCTCTTTCTCTCTTTTATTCTTGTTTTTACCTGCCGCTTGTGTCCGAATTTTGGATTTAAACAGAGACATTTTAGCGGTGGGAACAGCTTTGAACGGAATCCGGCCAAGCGACAGTTACAGGTAACTCGTGTTGTTGTGTCCTGATTGTTCAAAGCACGAGGTTTACACTAAACTTAAAACTAAAGCGGACATGAAATACATTGAACATTTCCATTAAACATTTCCAGGCGAACCTAACAAACGTCGTTGGAGTCGACTTTGACTATGAGGACAAGAGGCTGTTATTTACTCAGATCAGGCCGTGGGCGAGAATCGCATGGACCTCGAGTAAGAATCCGGACGTAAATGACATACACAATATAATTAATCGTGGAATTAACCCAGAGGGAATTGCCTATGACTGGACTCAAAAGAAAATCTATTGGACGGACAGCAGCAACAACAGTATATATGCCATGAATATGGATAACACCGATCTGGTTATGATCGCCAGAGTGGAAAGACCCAGGGCGATTGTATTGGATCCTTGTAATGGGTGAGTGTGACCAATTGTGACCACATAGATCGCGAGCATAGACAAGGCAATACAAAAAGAGAAGAACAGCTTAGGAAATGAGTAGAAGTAGCAAGAGTGGAAGTTTGTTTTACCTAATTTTAAGTATTCCTTATATTCTAATAGATCTCTGTACTACACCGATTGGGGACGTTTTGGAACCTCCGGCAAGATATACCGTACAACCATGGCTGGTTCCTTGAAGAAGGCCATAATCGATAAGGATCTATCGCAACCCAGCGGTTTGGCAATTGACTACACGGAAAGAATGTTGTACTGGACGGATGCAGTCAGAGAAAAGATTGAAAGATCCTTCTTGAACGGAACTGCCAGACAGGTACGTGACCAAAACCTTAAGTTCTAGTGAAAGATATGTCAAAAGTTGCGTACTCAGTAATTTTGTACTGACCAGGTACTCATTGCTGCAACGATTTATCCGTTTGCCATAACTGTCCACGGTAATTACATATATTGGACAGACCTTCAACTGCGCGGGGTTTACAGAGCTGAAAAACACACCGGTGCCAACATGGTGGAAATGGTAAAACGTCTGGAGGACTCGCCTAGAGACATTCATGTCTTTTCCAAGAGCAGACAAATGTGTGATTCGAATCCCTGTAACATAAACAATGGCGGCTGCGCACAGAGTTGTCATCCTGGACCTAATGGAAAGGTACCCTCTTGAAAAACCAAAAATAAGTTGGCTAATAATCGACTGGTAGTTAACTGACTTTTTGTTTTATTTTCAGGCTGAGTGCAAATGTGACGATAACTCTAAACTAGTCAATGAAAACCGGATGTGCGTGCCTAGGAATTTAACCTGCGACAGTTCCAAGTTCTACTGCAAAAACGGCAAGTGCATATCGAGAATGTGGTCTTGCGATGGCGACAATGACTGCGGTGATGGATCTGATGAAGATGTCAACTATTGTAGTAAGTACTCATACCTCTTGTTTATGTTTTGAACAACTTAAACTGAAATTACCCTAAACTTGAGTTTCCTTCTTCCAACAGCTTTCCATTCCTGCAATCCGAACGAATTCAGATGTGCAAACGGTCGGTGCATCTTCAAGACTTGGGTTTGTGACCACGAGAACGACTGCAAGGACGGATCTGATGAACTAGAATGTGTTTATCCACCCTGTCAGTCATTTGAATTTACGTGTGCCAACTACAGATGCATACCAATGTCTCAGGTAAGTGTCGTTCAGTTTTCGTTCTGTCGGACATTGTCAAGTGAAAACTAACCAGTACCGTTGTAGGTATGCAATGGAGTCAATGACTGCAAGGACAACGTAACATCCGACGAAACTCACGAAAGATGCCCGAACAATTCGACTTGCCCACCTAATCATCTCAAATGTGAAAAAACAAATATTTGCGTAGAACCCTACTGGCTTTGTGACGGTGACAACGACTGTGGTGACAATTCCGACGAAGATCCACTGCATTGTGCCCAGAGAACATGTCCACAGAACAGCTTCAGATGTCCCAATCATCGCTGTATTCCTGCTACATGGTACTGTGACGGAGATGACGACTGTGGAGATGGAGCTGACGAACCTCCAGAATATTGCAAATCCGAAGGACGAACCTGCTTTGGTGATCTGTTTACTTGTGACAACGGAAACTGTATACCTAGAATTTATATTTGTGACGGGGACAACGACTGTTTGGATAATTCCGATGAGGATGATCGTCATCAATGCAGTAAGTAGCCGCTCTAGCAGAGTGACCGTCTTATTGGTAGTAAATCATTACCGTACTACTTTTCTAATCTGCAGATGACAGAAAATGTGACGAGGAGACAGAATTCACTTGTACCGAAAACAAGGCCTGGAATAGGGCTCAGTGCATTCCGAAAAAGTGGATTTGTGACGGTGACCCTGACTGTGTTGATGGAGCTGATGAAAACTCCACTTTACACTCGTGTCCTCTGCCCAATTCTTGTTCTTCTGATCAGTTCACGTGTGGCAATGGACGATGTATCAATATGGTATGTTTTAGTACCTGCATAGCAGTTGTAACGAGCACTGTGTAAAGAAATTTGACAACTGAACAAAACTTAAATTTACGTTTAGGGTTGGCTTTGTGATCACGACAACGATTGTGGTGATGGTACAGATGAGGGAAAATTCTGTAACGCTCAGTACAAGTCCTGCAGTCCTGAAGAATTCAGTTGCCAGAATTTCAAATGTATTCGTAAAATGTATCACTGCGATGGAGAAGACGATTGTGGGGATAATTCAGATGAAGTGGGATGCGGTAAGCGCGAAGCCTCTAATTTTTATGCTACTCTTGTATTTGTACCCCAATGTGTCGTAAATAAAAATAATTTTTCACAGATAAAACTAACTCGACTTGTCCAAACGGTCAGTTCAAATGTAACGATGGCAAGTGCATAGACTACCACCTCGTATGCAACAAGGTTTCGGACTGTGCGGACGACAGCGATGAACCACTTCATTGCAACGTCGACGAATGTGCTAAGGTTGAAATCAACCAGTGCAATCACAAATGCGTCAACACATTGACAAGCTACTACTGTGAATGCAATCCGGGATATAAGTAAGTAGTAGCATCATCAAGTAAATGATTTTCAGTTGAAAGTGTTCTACATGGTGTCTCTTTTACCTTATAGATTAATGCCGGATGGAAAGGCTTGTAGAGACATAGATGAGTGCACAGAAGTGCCAGGAGCATGTTCGCAATACTGTTCCAACACTCCTGGAGGATACTACTGCAAATGTAATGACAAATACTACGAGAGGGAGCAAGACGAGCACACTTGCAAGAGACGAGATAGAACTCAGCCATGGTTGATATTCACTAACAAGTACTACGTCAGAAACATGTCCACTGATGCAAGTGTTTATAGTCTCGTTCACAAGGACCTCATCAATGTTGTAGCTTTGGACTACGACTACAAAGACAAGAAATTGTACTTCTGCGATGTTAGCGCTAAAACTATCTTTAGGTGAGTAACTGAAATTAGGGACAATAAATTTTGGAGTTAACTTTTCGGATCTTGTTTCAAACGCAATTCAATTTCAGGTCTGACATTAGTGGGTCCGACCAGAAGGAACCTGTTATACGACATGACAGTCATGGCCTCGAGGGTATCGCCGTCGATTGGGTTGGAAGGAAGCTCTACTGGCTGGATAGGCATAGCAAACATTTGGAAGTGTCAGAATTGAACGGAGTTAACAGAAAAACTCTTAAGAGTGGCATAGCCGACCCTAGAGCCATTGCTGTTCACCCTGGAGTTGGGTACTTATACTTCAGCAGTTGGCATTTACAGGTATGTTGTTTCCATTGTTTCTAGCATTGCATTGCCTCCGGAATGTCGAAAAATTCTAAATTTTTGTTTCAGGCCTACATTGGAAAAATTGGAATGGATGGTTCTAACT
Organism: Polyplax serrata; assembly: GCA_037055365.1. NCBI lineage: Eukaryota > Metazoa > Arthropoda > Insecta > Psocodea > Polyplacidae > Polyplax > Polyplax serrata. Next base: position 2,201,729 of record JAWJWE010000007.1, read on the forward strand.
TTTCAAGAATTCTTACGTGGAATGATGACATAGCCTGGCCAAATGCCCTCACAATTGACTATTTTACGGATAGAATCTACTTCGCTGATGCTCACTTGGACTATATAGCATACACTGATTTAGAGGGAAAACACAGACACATTGTGCTCAGCGGTCAAAAAGTTCCACATGTTTTTGCTCTTTCACTCTTCGACGACGATGTTTACTGGTCTGACTGGAACATGAAAGCCATTAGTAGAGCAAATAAATTCACAGGTAGGTGAAACCAGAAGGATGACCATTTTAATCCTTGGACCAGTAAATTTAGGTTCTGCCTTTAACACTTGCAGGAAAAGATATGAAGGTTCTTCGTAACACAACACACAGGCCGTATGACCTCCACATATACCATCCACTCCGGCAGTTGCCTTACCCTAACCCTTGCCAGGAGAACAATGGGGGTTGCTCTCACCTGTGTCTTCTATCGCCTGCTTCCATTGGGAAACCACGAAATCCGTTTGGATACGGTGACACGGACACTCCTGTAAACTATACTTGCTCCTGCCCCAATCAGTTTTACCTGCTTTCCGATGGCAGAACTTGCATGGCTAACTGTACCGCCGGACAACATCACTGTGGTGGCCTCGATCAGAAGTGCATTCCATGGTTTTGGAAGTAAGTGCTATTGTCCTTCTATTTGTAATTATTGTCACAGAGATCATAGACTCAGCATTATGTAATATTATTCAGATGCGACGGCGAGCAAGACTGCAAAGATGGATCCGACGAACCCGCATCATGTCCAACGAGGTCGTGTCGGAATGGCATGTTTCAGTGCGACAACAAAAACTGCACTGCTTCGGCCAACATCTGTGATGGAGTCAACGATTGCGGCGATATGTCCGACGAGAAGAATTGTGACCTGCCTTGTCCGGAGATTGAATTCAAGTGTAAAAGTAACGGTAGATGCATTCTCAACTCATGGAAATGTGACGGTGACCCGGACTGTAAAGATGGCAGCGATGAAGATCCAGCAATGTGCCGTAAGTGTTCGGAATTATTTTTGGGAACTTGAAGTCACATTGGCTGTTCCAATCGACATTATTTGTATCTCTATTTTCAGACAACAGAAAGTGTGATGCCGATACGGAATTTGCGTGTAAAAATGGTCGTTGCATACCAAAACTTTGGGTCTGTGACTTCGACAACGACTGCGGAGATGACTCGGATGAACCTGCTTACAAGTGCAGACAGAGGAATTGTACAAACGGATGGCAGAGATGTCCCGGCCGTACCAACTACCGATGCATACCAAAATGGCTCTTCTGCGATGGAAAAGACGATTGTCGCGACAATAGCGATGAAAAACCGGAGAACTGTCCAAAATGTCAGGACTCAGACTTCCGGTGTGGCAACAACCGCTGCATACCCAAGTACGAATTTTTACCCTCTTCAACCCATTGCCTTCTACAAACCTTTTCCTCTTTTTGGCTCTCACGTATCATTATGTTCTGCTTCAGGCGATGGCTGTGTGACCACGAAAATGACTGTGCTGACAATTCTGATGAGACCGACGCCCTGTGCAAAGGCGTTTACAGAGACTGTTCGGAGAGCGAATTCCGATGTGACAATGGCAAATGTATACCACATCGATGGCGGTGTGACCATGACGACGATTGCGGCGACAATACAGATGAGTCTGGATGTGCTGATTTCAAGTGCAAGGTATCTGTAATTGAGTTATTGGTCACGTGTACCTTTAAAACGCGGCAGTTGGTACTAAATAGAACACTAAAATTTTCAGAATGGGTCGTTCCAATGCGCAAGTGGCCACTGCATAGAGTCCTACCTACGCTGTGACGGCGAAAAGGATTGCCGAGATTTCTCAGATGAAAAGAACTGTCCGCCAAGGTACCCGAATGGCAGGTACTGTCCTCTGTCACAATTTCAGTGCTCCAATCACCTTTGCGTTCAGCATAGCGATCTTTGCGACGGAACGGATGACTGCAGAGACAACTCAGATGAAAGTCCTACCGTATGCAGTGAGTACAGTTCTCAGTATTCTTTCCGTGAGAAAAAGGTATGCGGAGTTCCACGTTAAACGTTCCAAATTATACAGATAACTTCAACTGCGATACCCTTCAACGATTCCAATGTGACAATCACCGCTGCATACCGCGGTACCAGCTGTGTGATGGCGTCGACAATTGTGGTGACGGAAGTGACGAGAACAACTCGACCGTTTGCTCTGCCAGGGTGAAGCCATGCAACAGAGAAACAGAATTCCAGTGCGCCAACAAGAAGTGCATTGAGAAAAGCAAACTCTGCGATTTTGGAGACGACTGCGGTGATGCTTCGGATGAATTGGAATGTCGTGAGTACCAATCGAATACCACTATTTACGCGAATAGTTGAAGTCACTTCGATCACTCAAATGGTGCCCATTTTTTTTTCAGATCGAAACTTCCAGTGCAATTCCGAGACGAGAGGTGGGTGCGAGCAAAACTGCGAGCAGATATCCAGTCCAGGTACGACGCTCAAAGGTTTCATCTGCACCTGCCTACCTGGATACAAAGTGTCACCCGATAACAAGAAGAAATGTGACGATATTGACGAGTGCGAAACAGGAGATCACAGATGCTCCCAGATATGTACAAATTACAATGGAAGTTACGCTTGTTCCTGCAGAGATGGGTTCACTTTGAGCGACACCCTGACGGGTGTTTGCAAATACAATGAACCAGAAGTGACACTGCTCTTCTCTAACGGGTAAGTCAACATTTTATGGATGCATATCTGTACAATTGTGGATGTATACTTACTCTATTACCTCGTTGTAGGCCTCAAATACGAGCTTATAAACTGGAGGACAGAGAAGAATTGAATGTTATATCTGAAGAGAAGAGAATTAGCGCCATTGACTTTGATCCAAAACAGGAAATGATTTTCTGGGTTGATTCTTATGACAATACACTGAAACGTTCATATATGTTGGACGCCAGGAAGGGAGCTGTTAAAGCAGGGTACCCTCAGGACTTGAACATAAGAGGTAGGGCTCTTTCATTGGTACGCGTCCTGTTTAGGATTATTTAGGATGAAAATTTAGTTCCTTATTGTTCTGGTTGTTCTAGCCCACGCTAAACCAACAAGTGTTTCTGTTGACTGGATCGGTAACAACATCTATTGGACAGAAGTTCAGTCAACGGGTCAAAAGAACAGAGGCAAAGTCGTGGTAGCAAAATCTGACGGCAGGTATCGTAGGTCACTCATCAACACCAATCTCGAGTCTCCGTCTTCGATTGCTGTCGATCCGCAATTGGGAAAAATGTTTTGGGCCGAGTCAGGTACCTGTCACGTGATCCTCGTCCTCCTAAAGAGCTGCTTTGTTCCGTTCGGCATACTAACATTGGCGTTTTTTTTAGGTTCTTCTCCAAAAATTGAAAGCGCTTGGTTGGACGGAAGTCTGAGAAAGGCCATAGTCACGGAGGCCGTCGGTCATCCTACAGGTCTTTCTGTCGATTTCGGAATGAACAACAAACTCTACTGGGCCGATACCAAGTTGAACACCATAGAGTCAATGAATTTCGATGGAAGTGGAAGACACGTCGTAATCAGAGGCGAATACCTCAAGCACCCGATTTCATTGGACGTCTTTGAAAGTTCGGTCTTCTGGGTGACACGGGACACTGGCGAGGTGGTCAGGCAAGACAAGTTCGGTCGAGGAGACCCCGTCATCGTTGCAAAAGATTTGCTCAATCCTTCAGACGTTAAAGGCAAGACATTACTTGGTAGTTTACAGGGTCATGTCTAATTTGTGATGTGACTGATGGAAAAACTTCTGTATTTTGCACTCCACGCATTAAGATATTTATTTTGTTTTAATTTCAGTTTACCATGAGGCAAGGTACAATACCACAATCACAAATCCTTGTCACACAAGTCCATGCTCCCATTTGTGTCTTTTAGTGCCTCACGGACACCGTTGCGCTTGTCCCGACAACGCAAACCCGCACACCAAGGGACAGAACGAAGTTCAATGCGATGCAGGTAACAAGAGATTGATCAAGTACTTTCAGAGTGAGAACAGAGGGAGATTTAGGATGGTCACAAGGTTAACCCTACGTATTTTGACTTTCCCCAGCTTCCGAACGTGCCAGACCCGACCCAAGGGTTTGCCCATGTCAAAATGGTGGCATTTGCAGAGAAGTCGATTCCGGGGAATTGGTCTGCGAATGCCCTCAAGATTTCTTGGGTCAATACTGTGATAACTATATAGGAGTATCCCGTTCGAGTAGTTCAGGTTCAACGGCAGCCACTGTCCTCATCCCTATCATCGTTATACTATTATTGGCCGCCATTGGAGCTGCCATATTTGTAATAATTAGGAAGAGACCTTTGTAAGTGTTAATTTCAATGTTTATTGACCAATTTCGCAGTTTACCATGTTTTGTGCCACGAGTGACAATAAATAGCCCGGCAAAGAGGAACTACTCAAATATTTTAATTGAAATAAATTTCTTGTTACAGTGGAAAAGGAGGTGGACTTGGAGCTCTGACCAACTCCCAAAGCGTCTCATTCCGCCAGGGAACGAACGTAGAGTTTGGATCCCCGGTTTTCCCATCCAACGGGCCTGCAGTCGAGCCCCTGGACGTCGCCTACAACCTCGACAACATCGGTAGCAAAAATAGAGACTTCAGTAACCCGATGTACGAGTGTACGGTAGAGAATCAGGGCAACGGGTCAGGCATCTACGAGGTGCCAACGGAGGTGCCCAAGAAGGGCCTGGACCCAGTTCCTCCGGCGAGTGCCGTACTGGCACCGTCCAGCGTCGTCACCCGGTCCTCCCCGCAGATTCACATCAGGCATAGGGAACTGGATCCGAGTTCGGACACAGGGAAGGACACTCAAAAACTGGTAGAGGAGGACAAATCGGAGTGCTAGCATATGGCCAATTCCCGTCCGACCTGGTTCGAGTTACTCTGGGAGATGAAAGAGAGAGAAAAAGAGAGAATACCTGGGCGACCGAAGAATTTTGCCAGGGTACCAACAGACAGGTGACAGTACAATAAGTGCTATTGAACTATATTTCTTCAAACATTCGACAAAGCTCAAGTAACTATTCAAACGCGGCTAGAAAACTAAGTGACAGACAAGAAACGAGTAGGAAGCGACCAGTAATATTTGGCAGCCTTATAATATATATATATATATATATATCATATCGATATGAATACAGTTGGCATAAGCTGGCGTGGTAAATCAGTACAATAATAATAATAATAATAATATTATGTATGAACTTTTATATATATACAAAGTAAATGAAAGAATTTGTAACAATTTTTGTATGAAAACAAACAAGTGAAATGTGATATTCCCGAATATATTTTTTGTCCGTCTAAAGTTAGTTTTTGTTTTTTGTTTTTAGTACCGCGTTACTATTAGAACGAATTATTGCGTAGAAAATAATAACTAATTTAATAAGTGATGACCTGCGGATAGCCAGCCGAAGAAGCGAGGGACAGAAAAGGGGACTAAAACTCGCGATTTTTTACTGCTCTGGATATTTTCACGTAACAATAAATCGAATTTTATAAATACATAAGTTAATAAGTTTTATTGAAGTTTTTCTTTGTTTTTGTTTTAGTCAAAAAGAGATGAATTTATATTTTCTTACGGATAAAACGGAAAAATATGGTGAATAATAAGAAAAGGAAAGGCAGGGAGTTTAAAAAAAATAATGTGTAATAATGTTATGTATTATTAATATTATTTAGGATTTTGATGATGATTATTATTATTATTAATAACCGTTACGTACGGAATTTGTTTTTATGAATTTGAGAGACATTAAAGTAAATAAGCAAAAGTTGAAAGAAGCGAAATTATGTGAAAGTTTGCGAAGGAAAATTTTGTTAAATTTTGTTTTTTTGTTTTGTTTCTGTCTTTTCTTTCTTTTTGTTAATTTACTGTCGTTAAGAGCCTGTCGAACCTTGTTTTTTTAGTGACTTTCGGTTTCGAATTTGCGACCATTTGAACTTCCTCGCGAACGAAAATATCGTGCGATTACGTAGAAAATAGTCAACATGGTTTCCGAATACCACCGTGAACTACTCAACTTGTGACGGAAATTATCATTTCCAGCCAACAACATCACCATCTCTCCTTTCCTCCATTTTTCTATTCATTTCGTTTCTGTTGACCTACATTTTCCATACTCCACCCTTTCTCGTTGCTCTTTCTATTTGACGTCTTGAATGATTTCAAATTTCCTTTGACGAAGGTACTCGACTACCAGAAAAATTCTCCTCTAGAGAAGGAAATTCAGAAATTCGCAGATTCGAAGTGTCACTTGTTTTAGACGAGACGGCCACGAGCTTTTAATTAAAATACAAATAGAATTTACTTTTGAGAATTACCGTTTTGTTTGACTGACGAAAATAGCGAAAATTGGCCTTAGAGTACGTGATCAACCTTTAACAGGTACTTCGGTCACGGAGGTACCCGTTCATTTTCTGTTGGATCCTTTGAAAAGTCAGGTCGGTGGAGTCGAACTGACGTTTCGTTCAATTCACTCGGGAGAGTCGTCCGTTCTCTCTACTACTACTACGACTACGACTACTATTACTATTATTTTTTTCCAAACACGAAGTTGATTAATGATAATTGAAATATTTATATAAATAAGAATATACATAGGTATAAATACTGTTTATAAATTATATGCGAAACACGGGGACATTCCATATCGTTGATTATGATAATTTTGTTAGGACCATTCCCACGTACACGACTGTTATCTGATAGCCAGCTTATTAAGGTTGTTAATACTTATTTTTTAACGGAAAGAGATAAAATAAAGTAAAAAAAATATTTAATGAATAAAAGAGAACGCAAATGAATTTTGTCTTGTACAGTAAGTTGAAAAACAATAAATCAGGTTTTGACCTTGTTTTTTTTTATTTAAACATTACATTATTTGAAAAAGATGAAAATGACTTCGTGGACTACGTGTCCGATACCTTAAAATTCTTTAACTTAGCCTAGCACAGTATGGATGCAGTAGAACGATAGACCTGAAAGACAGGAAAGGTGGGCTTGAAATTGGGATGTAGAAAGAAGGCGTCATTCTGACCATCCCCTACCGACCGCTTTACATTTAGTTGTAGAAACTACTGAACTAGTCACAAATACTTTTTGAAGTAGCGAAACGTTTTAAGACCTTGGTTTACGTTCTTACGGTCATGACCATCTTCAGTTGCCAGTCTGTTTCTGTATATGATGAGGCATCACATCCACACTCTGATAATTAGAATTGTCTGGTGACAATGTCAGAACTTTTCCATTTTATACTCCTCACTTTGGTTCAAAATAAAGGGAATGAAAATCCTATTTAGTTCATGTCAGACCACATAATCATGCTCTAGCAAGGAGAGTGCCATTTATTTGTTTCTTTCAGACAGCTATGACTCAATTAAATATTGTTTTTTTTTGACATCATTCCTAATTTACATTTACCAAGTACTTTGTTAACTCACAAGGCCACTTTGAGTATGACTCTGATGAGGACACTAATATACACTCCCAGGCTAAAAGTTGCTTCAGTTGCTTGCAAATATTTTATTGTTCTACCTTGGCACTCAGTAAATAAAGCTCTCTCCTTAACAGGTGTAAAAGTCATATTCAAGTTGTACAAAATGTCAAAATTAAAACTTTACAGTGAATTTAGGTGAAAATTAAATGGAAGAAAACCAAATCCCAACCATTAATTGAATTAACATACAGATTAGAATTACAACAGGTACTACAGGTACTACTGTGGAGTTTAGTGTAAATTAAAACATCTTTATTCCTTATTGTAATTCTGTTATGTCAGCAACATAGTAACATGTTTTCATTTTTTAAATTGCAGTGCTTTGATAAACGCAGGGTGAAATATTATCATTTCATAATTTAGTCAAGTTTCCCTAACATATTGTCCCTACAATCCTCTAGAACATCAATGAAGTTGAACAAATATTTCAGAAATGCTTATGTGATACATTTATTTGATTGTCACCATTGTGCTTGTGCATTTATGGCCCATAAATAATACCATGACAATAAGGGAAAAGGCCACATTTTTCAGAGGAAAATATTTCCTTTGTCACTGTTCAACTCTCAAAAGTAAAAAAGCAGTATGTTGATGAACAAATAATAAAATGGTCTTCTGAAATCTCAAAGCTCAAAATTCGATTAGATTCTGCGTTTTTCAGGGTCAAAGATTGGGTTCATCCAGGTTAAGCTGACGACCGCTTAAAATGACTTTTAAAAAGACTTTTCCCCCAGTAGAATGTCATATTGAAACCTTTAACAGATTACGAGTTTGGTGGGGTGAAGTACGTCAAGGCCCCGAGGCTTTCGTCCTTCCCCTCTCACCAAACACAAGAAAAACGTACAGTTCGTAAGAAGAAAAGTCTCTTTCTGTGTACATTCGGATCAAGTGGATCAAGGTTACTGAAAGGTCAGTCTTGTTAATGATCACTATGGTTTTGGGAAAAAAACCAAATCGCATTTGACCGCCAGTACAGTCGAAGGAATCGATCACTTAGTTTTATTTTGAAAATCGATTTCAATGATCATCCGTTGCGAGTTTCGCGTACTACAAGACTTTTGGCAAATCTGTCCCTTTGGCACTGCCAACCGTGTAAATAATTGGCACTCGGGAATGATCAGCTGATGCGATCTGAGCGAGCGCATAAACAATTACAATAATAGTTGAGTTAGATCGCCGAGAAACAACTGACGTGTTCCGGTTTTATTTTAGGATTCGTTCCATTGAAACTCTGGATGAGAGTGTAACTGTGCGGTAGCAATCAACCATTTAAACATAGCGTGGAGGCCTGGAAAAAGCAGGCAGGAATCGTGAAAAGGAAAATCTAGCAATTAACAACAAGACCAGGCAGAATCCTACAAGAGCAACGAAGTTAAGCCAAGCTAAAAATCCGTATTTTTTTCATCGCCGAACACCGCCATCTTGTGAACGGGGCCAGGCCAACCAACTTGACGGTTCGAAATTTCTCCCGTTCAAATCTTAGCAGGGGCAAAATGGCGGTTCGTTTGTTGTGCAAGTCCTATGCTAGAGAGATTAATCCGTGCAGCTATGTGTTCCAACACTGTCGACGGGAGTTATTCGACAAGAGAGGTGGCAATACTTTCGGTTGTGGCGCACTGACTACCATTGAGCCGGGTCGAACGATGGCGACGAAACAAAGTCTAAATAAAAAATGCGTGACGATAGAAAATATGAACGAAAATATAATCAGACTGGAATATGCCGTGCGAGGTCCCATCGTCATCAGAGCAGGAGAAATAGAAAAAGAATTGGAGCAGGTAAGTGAAATATTTTGTGGGTTTTTTTTACTATGTAAGGCTGTCATTCGCCACAGAGTGCACGGCATTAGTGTAAATAATCGATCCGTTTTTACACTCCTTTCGATCGTTTTCTGTCGCACATTAAATTCGCAACCTTATTTTCTTTCTCATTTTTTTTCATTTGACTATTTATTGTTCTGGAAGGAAGCAACTGTACAAACGAAATGATGATAATTGACAAGCCTTAGTAAAATGAAAATCAATGAATTTTCCATAAGAAATTTTCTTTTTATTGCCAGTCGACAAGTACAAAACAGGAAAGATCGATTTTTTTCGTTACTTAATTTCTTGTTCTGGGTTACAATTGCGGTATGCAATTTAATTGATAATTTCAAATCAAGAGTTTAGATTCTTTTACACGTTAACCGTCATTTTAGATTTCATTCAAATTTTACGCCCGACGATAACAAAGTAGGATTGCAAAGCAGTAAAATGTTTGAAAATGTAATAAATAGTGCAGGTTTATAATAACTTAATAGATAAGAGCAATAACATGCCTCTTATTTGGTATATCTGCTCATAATTATGATTCTGAGCTTCTAAATGTCACTGGCCTTATTTTTAGATGTTCCTTACAAGTTTGGTTTCTTGTTTCTTTTTCAGCACAAGTACCTTTTGTATAGGATGTATTCCCAGACCCACTCCTTTTTGATCCTAGACTCCAGTTCAAAGTTTGTAACCCATGTTTCCTTTACTTTGCTAATTTTAATTACAGTATTCACATTATTTTCCCAATATTTTTTAGGGGGTTAATAAACCATTCACAGAAGTACTGAAAGCAAACATTGGAGACTGTCATGCAATGGGACAAGAGCCAATTACCTTCTTCAGACAGGTGAGTTAGATCAAACTGCACCTCTTACCATTTATTGATTTTTTAATGTATTCAGTGACCAAAATATTCAGAAGTATACAATTGTGAGGATTCATCAAGAATCCATTGAATTTGGAGTTCAACCTGTATTTGGGCTTTAGTATCGCAGACCTTCTGTGTATCAAATCTTTTTGTAGCACATTCGAGTACTCCTTTGTAGGCCAATAAATTTGTTGATCACTCAAACTCGTCCAATTTTAATGTTGGAAATTATTTTATTTTACTTTTGTTTGTTAGCTCTCCCACATTACATTGCAATTTATTAGGTAAAAGTAACATTGATATAGTAAGCCCTACTTTAGCTTGCATTTATTTGAGAAATTTGAAGTTTAAATACTGAGATGACCTTACCTCTTATCTACTGATAAGTCACAGAAGAATTTGGGAAATATTTTCGTCACCATCTAAAATATTGCAATGTGTGTACTACATGAATATATTCATACAAAATTGTTACTTTGTTAAAGGTAATTACTTATATTTCAATATTAGTTGGTACACATGCACATGTTCGTTGGTTACAATTTTTTATCATAATTGTTTTCAAGTAAGGTCAAGATGCTTTTTGTGGTAATTTGTTCCGCGACGAAATATTCAATGACAAATAATACAACGTCACTTGATGCGGTTTTAAAATGGAAGGTGTCATGTGTTAGTCTTCATCTTATGAAGATTTTATTTTAACTTATAGAGGAAACTTGTCTCATGTCTTAGGTACTGAAGTTTTAGAATATGTCACTTAGTTTCAATAGTCTTATTAACGTTGTGACAGGCATGTGACTATTTTATCTAGAAACAACTTATGGACCTTACTGATGTGAATGACATTGAACTAGATCTGGGATAGTAGTGGCAAAAACCTAAAGTTAGTCCTGATCGGTTATTATATTAGTCATATATATTAGTCATTGATCGGTTTGGTGGCAGAAATAGTTTGAAGAAATGTTGAAATCTCACAGGTGTACCATTCAACAAGGTAAAACTGGAAACAATGGAAAGTAAATGGATAATTAAGTAGTTAAAACATTCAGAAACAGATGAACTACGTGACGTTCGACTCTGTTATTTAGTTTTCGGTTATTTTTAACATTCGATTATCGGGTCATCAAAACATTGTACTATCCTGCAAAGAAATTGACTCACCTCCAGAACAAATTCTTAAATTTCAAAGTATTCCTTAATGACTTCAAACACCCGGAATCTCATTCGTGAAAACAAATTATTTTTGAAGTCTAATGTTGTCACCCCATTTGGTCTGCACAGGATCTCGTTTTTTTTTCATAGTCCTGAAATCATCATTTTATCAGATTTGTGGTAGGTATGTTTGTCAGAAGAACAACCATAAACCCCTTCTGTAACCCAACGACATTATCGTCGTCAGAGCCCAGAAGTTGATGTTTGTTGCGTCGTGGAAAATTTACTGTTTGAAATGTTGGGGTTAGTCTAAAGGCAAATGTCATAGGACAAACTCGTCGGCCAATAACTTGATGGGTCACCATCAGTTTCGACCGGTTGTAACACGATCTGATCGTTTCCTGTTGGTGTTCTAATCAGATGAGGTCACACAAGAGCTTCGAGATGGTCTTTGAAAATTGAACCCTCCCTCTTCGCTGTCTACGTGACAGTTGACCGAGTTGCCTCATAAAGACACTCATTGTTGATGTTTTCTCTTTCCGTACATCCATCAGTGACCGTTTATTTTTATCAGGTCTTGGCTTTGGTGTCGTTACCTTCTCTCTTGGATGACCCCTCGTTCCCAGAGGATGCCAAACAACGTGCCAGAGGTGTCTTGAAGGGTTGCAAGGGGGGTAGCGTAGGTTCCTACACGGATTCTATTGGAATCGAAATAATCCGGAAACATGTCGCCGAGTTCATCGAACGACGAGATGGAATTCCCAGCGATTATGCCAACATCGTGCTCTCTGCCGGAGCATCTGATGGTATCAAGGTGGGTACTCACATTCTGTGCTGTTTATGATTTCATCGTTTGAAACACTACATCTAAGTAGTACTCTCATTCCAACTCTGTCATTTACACTACTTTTTCTTGTTTTACGAAATGTGAAATTCATGCAGGAAACCTTGACACTTTATGAGTGCAAAGTTCAAAGTATTACAACCTTTTTTATTTGCTTTACTTCCGGCAGAACGTCTTGAAGATAATGAACCAGTCCGTGAACCAAAAACGACCAGGCGTCATGGTACCGATTCCTCAGTATCCTCTTTACTCGGCAACCTTAGCCGAATTCAATATGCACCAGATCGGGTACTATTTGGACGAAGCCAAGGGCTGGGGTCTCGACGTGAACGAATTACAACGAGCCGTCGATGATGCAAAGAATGTTTCAGCTCCCAGGGCCATAGTAGTGATTAATCCTGGAAATCCAACGGGGCAGGTTCTGTCCAGAGAGAATATCGAAGAGATAATACGATTTGCACACAGGGAAGGACTCTTCATACTAGCCGATGAGGTTTATCAGGTGAGGCCTGGAATGAAGCCTTTGAATTTTTGGAAATATCTTAGATACTTACATTAATGTAACTTCACAGGATAATATATACGCAGCAGGAAGTAAATTCTACTCTTTCAAGAAGGTTCTGACAGAAATGGGACCCCCTTACTCAGAAATGGAACTTGCATCCTTCATGTCCTGCTCTAAGGGGTACATGGGTGAATGCGGTTTGCGGGGAGCCTACTTTGAAATTATCAACATGTGCCCTCAAGTCAAAGCTCAACTATTAAAAGCAATTTCGGCCATGTTGTGTCCCACCACTTTGGGCCAGGTGAGATGATATATTTTTATCCACACCACATTCTCACACAGAAATTATTACTTTAATCTTTGTGGTCTGCTTTCAGACGGTCGTCGAGTGCATCGTCAACCCACCCAGAGAAGGAGAACCTAGTTACCCGGTGTATAAGAAGGAAAGGGAAGCTGTTTTGGCAGAGCTAAAGAAGCGAGCCAAAATGGTGGCTGACACGTTCAACAGCATTCCTGGCATGTCATGCAACGAAGTTCAGGGTGCCATGTATGCCTTTCCACAAATGAAACTTCCCCCTAAGGCTATCGAAGCCGCCAAGAAGGAGGGAAAAGCCCCAGATACCTTTTACGCCTTACAGCTGTTGGAAAGTACTGGAATTTGCATTGTACCTGGATCAGGTTTCGGACAAAAACCTGGAACATTTCACTTTAGGTAAATGCATTCCACCAACTATACAATACCTTTTAAACCATCATACAATAAAAGAAAATTTTGTTTGCTGATATGGTCGACTAATATGGAGTTTTAGTTAATTTTGGCAGGGAAGACTGTGTACGAACATTAATTTGTTCCTAAGTTAATATCTAAACTATAATTTCCAAGAAATGAAGTAAAATTATAAAAATTCTATTAGAACATTGCACTTTAGTTATCTACTTAAATATGCCTTTTTTTAATTTCAGAACAACAATTTTGCCACAAACTGAGAAGCTAAAAGTCATGTTGGAGACATTTAGAAGTTTCCATGTGAAGTTCGTGAAAGAATACTCGTAGGTGGCAGACGTGAGATTTAGAGTGTGAACGGCATGAGGTAGGGAAAATGTATATTTCCACTTTAACGTATCTTACACAAAGTAAACTACAGGTAATACATCTGTACCACAATACATGGCTCCTTACAGAACTCCTTTACAGTGAGACTAATGATCTGATTACGTCAGTCCCAAGAATTACTAATTCAATTTAGTTCCCCTGTTTGACGCGACAGTTTACGCTTTCAGTTAGCATTGGTACGCCGATAGAATGGACGTGACATAATAGTTTTACTTGACCAAGACTTACATTACAGGGGACTGTCGCGTACCTGCTTATACTTTTATTTTCACCGGTTTTAATAATTATTGTTTCAGACATTATTCTCAATTTCTTACGAGAAGTCGTCGTCAATGTTACCATCAGCGAGTTACCGACGCAGTGGCTCCATGAGAGCAATTCGGAACCAAAGACAAATTCTTTCAGACGGTTAAAAAATCGGCTGGTCGGGCGTCACTTTAATTTTAAGGCTTTCACACCACGCAATAACCGAGAATGGAATTCGGTATCAACTAGTCATTCTCAGCTGTTTTTCTCCTCACTCACCTCCTTCAGGCTCTCTAGCAAAGCACACCCTGAACCCCTAGCCGGAACATTTTCCTGGGAATTTCGTTTCAAATTTCAATGACAGTGCTATCAGTATTTTAGTTTACTGTTTTCAATAGGAAATGTCTTTCATCTATTTGTAGACGTTGTAAAAATGTAATATATTATATTTGTTAATATTTATAATAATAAAAACATTTTGTTCCTTAAATCTATGTGCGTTTTACTTTGACGAAGCCAGGTGCCTTTCGTTCTATCGTTTACTTTTACCATGGTTGCTTTTTCAAACTACTCCAGGGAATGAAAAAAAAAACTATTTAATAATAGTTAAATATATATATATTTTAAAAGACATTTGAAAAGAAACGTTCGAGCGACTTTGAGAACGTGTACATTAATACTGTGCTCAAGTTCTGTAAACCACACCTGAGTTCCCCGATGAGAAGTGTAAAATGAATCTCATCTCTTAGCCATAAATAAAAACCGAATGCTCGCATTATGCGGCACCAACTGCACTCAAGCGAGCTCTACCTGAATTGCATGCGACAGGTTCGTCCAGTAGACAAAGGGTTAATTCCGGATGTTTGGTTCATTTTTCTCCTTCGCTGTAGGGTGTCAGATCGAGTGTGAGTACTTTACTAATGAGACAGTCCCCGGGATCCGGACAGATACCTATGAGGGCATCAGCATGAGAGTAAAATTCCTCCTTGAGAGAAATGACAATGGTCTGCAAAGAAGTGTTGTCCTCGTACTCCCTCTGCATGTTGAAATTCATGTTTCTCTCCAACCGGCTCTTTCTGCAGATGTAACTCGCCACCTTTCCGATGTTGGTATTGTCCAGGGCAGCGTCGATCTCATCAAGGACGAAGAAAGGTGCCGGCTGATAGCTGTGGATTGCGAAGAGAAGAGCCAACGCGGCCACCGTCTTTTCACCTCCCGAAAGGTTCGACATGGGCTGAAACCTTTTCCCTGGAGCGACGCAGTTGTAGTTTATGCCGTCCAGGTAGGGTTCCTCAGGATTTTCTGGACCCAAAAATGCCTGGGCAGACTGATTCTGTGCGAGGGCCTTGTAAATGTTGTCTATTACATTGGCGACATGGTCGAAACAGTTAATGAACTTCGTGTGCCTTTCTTTTTTGATTCTGTCGAACTTTTGCTTGGCCTGTCTAGCCTTTTTTCTTGCGTTCTCGAATTCCTCGTTCGTTTCCTGCAGTTTGTTTCTCGCAGCATCCAACTTCTGCATCGCCTTCATATTCGGCGCTTGTATCCTCTGGATCATGTTTTGTTGCTCGTTTATTATTTTCTGGAGTTTGTCGATCATCCGTTTGACTTCGTCTGGTTCCTCCAAGTCCCGAAGCTCTTCCCGGAGCTGATTGTAGTCGATCTGTATTCTCTTTTCCTGTTCGTACACTTGCTGGGTGCTCAAACTTGCATCGTTTCCGGACGTGCTCTCGTTGGCCTCTATGCTAGAGATGTCCTCCATGTTACCGTGAAGCATCGGTATTGTTATATCCTCCATTTTGCAATGTGTTAGTATGCTGTGTCTTTCACTCCTTCTCTGCTCGATTTTGCTCTCGAGAGATGTCACTTGCTTCTGGACCTGAAGAATTTCCTTGGCAATTACGCCCACCTCTCGACGGGCGTTTGCTATTTCCTCGTCTATTTTGTCCACCTCAGCTTTCTTCACCCTGCCTTCGTTTTTCAGTTTGTCGCACTCATTCAGGAGAGTGTCAATTTCCTTTTTCAATCTCTCCATGGCTGCCTTTTCCCTCTCCAGGTTGTCTTCTTCGTCTTGAACTGCTCTCTCCCATCTCAGCACATTCGTCTTGGTGTCTCGCGTCTGTTCAAATTCCAGTTGACTTGTAATTCTATTTTTCTGTGACTCGAACTCATGTCTTTTCTTCAGTCTCTCATTCTGAGTTCTCAGCTCCCTCTCCTCGTACTGACGAATGTTCGCAACCCCAATTTGGGCGCAAAAGTTTTGGAACACCACGTCTTCGACATTGTTCATATTTTCCTTTATATTTTCAATTTCCTTATTTCTTTCCGCCATTCTCTGTTCAATTATCACTATGTTCGGCTCGAATTTGTTTCGCTTCTCCTCCAATTTGGCCAGGTCCTTCTCCAATTGTTCCAGAGTCTGTTGGGTTGTGTCTTTGTCACTATGGGAATATTTCAACCGAGTCTGAAGACCTGCGATGGATGACTGAAGGGTGTTCAATTCTGACTCCTTCCGAGATTTCTTCTGGAGGTCTCTGATCTCCTCTTGAAGTTTGTCTTTTTGGGCTTTCAGCTGTGACATCTGTTTCTCGTCCCAACGTTTGGCTTTCCTTGCCAAATCGAGTGATCCTCCAGATATTAAACCTGACTTTGTGTAGTAGGTACCGTCCAAAGCAACAGCATCATATCGTTGCCTGTCGAGTTCGTAGGCTACTTTCATGGCATCCTCTGGAGTTTCACACACAAGTGCATTGTTGGTTGCAAATAAAACAGCTTTGTTGATTTCCTCATTGAACTGGAGGACATCATACAAAAGCCTCACATTTCTAGGTTCTTTGATTGTCCTCAATCTCTCCTTCAATGGTTTTGCTTGGATGTAATCCAAAGGCAGGAATGTTTCAGGTTCAAGCATTTGATCTTTCAAATACTGAATACATTGCCTGGCTGTTTTCTCAGTATCAACAACAATGGCTTCCATGTATTTTCCCAAAACTTTTGTAATAGCCACATTATACCTTTTGTGAATTGGTTGACACATATTGATCATTCTGTCAAAGACACCTGGGAACTGACGCTTAAAATTTTCCACAATTTCCTGCTTCTTTCTCCTCCTGGAATCTTCATGTTTATCTACCCTGGCATCACCCAACTGTTCAATGACACTTTCAAGTTCTCTTTGGAGATCATCAACTCGTCCCCTAGATGAACCAACATCCTTTTCAAGTTGACTCTGAATCTTCATATTTTCCTCAAGAGAAACTTCATTTTTTCTTATGTGCTCATTCAGTTTCTCTATTCTCTTGATGGCTTCATCTTTTTCATTTCCCTTTTGTCTAATCATACTTTCAATTTCATTTTTCTTTCTACTTTCATTGTCTAATTGATCTTGATCTGATTTTTGTTCTCTGTTTACTGAATCCAACTCTTGCAAATACATGGCTGATCTCTTTCCTGCTTCTTCTTTGAGTAAATGGTACTGTTTGACTTGTGCATCTTGCAAGTGAACATCCCTACCCTGACTTTGTGATTCACCTGCAACCATTTCTTCAAATTCCCTGCGCATTTCTTCCACCTTCTCTAGTTCTAATTCCAGCTCCTGAATGTCATTTGTATGTGCTTCATGGGCCTTTTTTGCCTGGGTTAAAGATTTTTTTGCAGATTCTAATTTCTTTTTCATGTGTTCTACCTGTTCTTTTGACTTAATTAATTTAGGCCTCATTTTATTGATTTCTGTCTCTTTTTCCCTCACCAACTGATCACTGTGTGCCTGTTCCCTAGTAAGTTTTCCATGTTCCTTCTTCTTCTCTTTCAATACCTCTTCTGCTTTTGCTTTCTTTTTCTCCACCCTGTCAACTTCTTTTTGCTTCTTCTGCAACTCATTTTCCAGTCTGGTAATTTCTTGTTCATTCTGGTACAATCTGAACAACTGCAACTCCAACTGTTTTTCACCAAGCTCCTCTGTTAATTTTTGGTACTTTTCAGCTTCTTCTTTTTCAGCTTTGGCTTCTTTTCTTTCTGCAGTTATACCCTTCTTCTTGAGGTATGTGCATTGAGTCTCCTCCTCTGCCTGCAACATTTGACTCCTCAATCGATCGTACTCATCTTTCAAAGCGCCAGAGCCACTTATCTCCTCAAACAGGTATGTTCTTTCTTTGGGGTTTTTCATAGCAATGTTTTCGACGGCACCTTGAAACACCAAGAAATTTTTTGCCTTGACATTAATGCCCAAAAGTTCCAGCTCGGACATATACTTCATGTTCGTAACCAATTCTTTATTGATGTAGTGTTCGGAAGAAGATCCGTTAACCATTCTGGTAAAATATTTCAGGCTACCATCGTTCAACTCAAAAACGGCCGTTACAGAAGCTGTTTTGGAAACTGGTTGATTGATAGAAGCACCGTGAATCAAATCACTCAACCTTTTCACACGAAGGCTGGTAGTTTTCTCTCCCATAACAAAACTGATAGCGTCCATCAAGTTGGATTTACCCGAACCATTTGGACCTATAATCGCGGTAAACGACTTTAACGGCCCGATTATTTGCTTTCCTTTGTAGGATTTGAAGTTCTCCAATTCGATTAACTTTAAGATCGTCATTTTGATGCTTAAAATATAAAACAAATTAAACTGAAATCAACGGTGCTATGTCATTATAAACACACTTGTAGTAAACATTTGTACGCTTTAATGGCGGCTTGTTTTTCTGGGCCCGCGCAACTGAAGGCAGTGGCACCAACCGACCATTCTAAACTAAAATGGTTTCCTCGTGTTGTAATTTTACCAGAATTTTATAGTTAACTTCAAAAAGAAATGGCTAATTTTAATACGGCCTTTGGGCTTTGTTCCACGACGGATTCCAGGGGGCTTCTAGGAGTGGCAGAGGATGATGACGGCTGCGTAGTGGTCACATTAGGAAAAAGCATGATAATTCGCTGCCGGGTAAGGTTATTGCGGTTTATCTACTGTTCAAAAACGGTTGTCAGAAAAATTTTTATGGGGCAGTTTGACGTTTTTGTCATTTGGTGATTTTATTAACATCCACAGAGAACAGTTCTACGTTATTACATTCAATGTTTGTCCACTAATTTTCCTTTGATACTTCGATATTAATAACACAAATTTGAATTCTAGCTTTCAGACCAGAAGCAGTTGAATAGCTGGAGCACAGCACTGGCTAAACTCACATCCAAAGTTGTCTGGAACGCAATAGACGAAAACTATGTTGGAGTTTTTGATAATGTATACATAAAACAGTGGACAAAAGTAGATTCTAGTTTAGAGAAAGCAAAAAAGCACAAATTTAAGAATGAGATACATGAATTACTATTATATTCAAAAGACAACATATTAAGGAAATCAAAATTAATAGTTTTGTTTAAAAATGGTTCAATTAGAGACTTAGAATCTGCATTAAGTAGTTGCAAGGATTCTACACCAGATGTGATACAACCACAGGAAATAATTGAACTGGCTGATATTATTTTTGATGGAGTTAGGAGGCACTTGATAATAGTTACTAAATATGAAAATGTGAGTATATTAATATTAAGGAGGTGCATATTAATATTTCTCAATTAAAATACAAATTTTAATGTATAATTCTTGAATAGTTTGAAACTTATTTGTACAATATGAGTAATAGAACTAGAAATATAATCATCCACAAAGAAAGATTTTTATTGCAAATTTCTTTAAAAAATTGAATTATGTGTTGGAAAGAGAAGATGTCTTTAGTAAATTAATAATATTTGGTAATAAATATAAGATCAGTTTTGGGTCTGCTGAGATTAATAAATTGATGTCATTCCAATTAAGTTACAAAACAGTACCACCTTTGAGTCCTAATATTTGTAATTTCACTTTCAGAAATATCGTCAGTGTTATTGTGCCAGCTTGGAAGATGGTAATTTTCTAATTGGTGAACCCATTAAAAAAACAAAATTAAGAAGACCAGGAACAAGTTTATTAGGTTTTACTATTTTAGCAGGAGAGAAAGGGAATTCAGTTTTAACTTTTTGTAAGTATTAATGCCAAAGAGGAAGTTTAACTGGGAAGTATTTCACATTAAAAGCTTCTCTTTAAAGGAAGGAAACTGTGTGGCCTTCTATATTGATTTGCTGAGTTGCAAAATTCTATGCTCAAGGCCTCGTTATACATTTCATTGTTTAATACAGTGTTTGTACCTTGTTTTAAAAATATGGAACTTCTCAAGCAATGAAGCATATTTAAGTTGTTTGTTTAATTAAACCATTTCAAAGTTTTTTTTTCAATTTTATAAGTTTTGCATTTCTGTCTATTTTCAGGGTCTGATGGTTTTCTCTATTCATTGCCTTTACCTCTAGAATCAGAAAAGTGTGGGGTTGGAAAGTACCTGGGTGCTATAAATGTAATAAGTAAAACGTCTGAGGTTGCCATTCAGGCTGTCGGTCATGACCACATCGCCATCTACGGAGGGGATATCTCAGAGGAAGGCGCCTTCTTGGGCATTTACAACGTCAAATTCGGAGTCATTCAAGCGCAGGCGAGTTTCAAAATGTTCAACAAACCGCCAAGGATGTGGCTGATCGACAATAATCTCGTGATCGTTATGGGGCAACGACTGGTTTGCGTTCCGTTTAATCTTCAGACGCAAACACTTTCGGCCCTTGTTGGGTCTCGGGCTCTGCACTCTCACCTGCAGACTCCCTCGGAAATTTGCACAATTGTTCCGACAGCCGTTTGGGATGAGAATGGTATGGATGTGAAACCCCCAGAGGTCGACTACCCCGATAAAATTAAAGAACAACTCATCACCTTTTCTTCAGAGGGTTGGTCAGAATTTGGGTACGTAGCGCACTGAAATTTTTTGTAACCTAAGAATAGCTGAAGGTCTGAAGTTGAATTCGTAGTATTTTATCACATACGGAGACTTCAATGAATTTTACCATTCCAAATTGACATTGCACTCATTTAAATTAATTCGAGGAAGATATTCAAGGAAAAAAGTACTGTGTAATAGTAAAAAGTGGTATTAATATTTTAAGGTTTTTAAAAACAGCATTTCAAAAAATTCAAATTTGAAATTTTAAGTAATGACCTTCATTTGCACGAGGCTTTTGCCAAGTAGGTGGAGCAGATTGCTGAACAATTTCCTAATTATTCTCCACATTGATCGATTATTACAAAAGTATCTATCAGAAGAAATTGCCAAATTATTTCGTGTGCCTCCACCCGTGGTGGTGTCACCTTTCATTCAACCTCAACTAAGTGATTTTTTTTGTTTCAGAATTTGTCAGGCTCTAATGGGTCAGCTGATTGAGTCAAAAGACATTGACACTTTGCTCTGGTGCTTGAACAATTTCTCTGACATCCCTGAGGATCATCTCGTTCGAATGATTCAACTCGCTCTCAGGGACAAGAAAAATGAAATTTTCAAGTCTGGCGACGGAGAGGATCTAAAATCTAAATTTTTGAACAAAATACTCTCCATACCCGTTGACAGTTTCAGTCTTCTGACCAACCTGAAAAGACTATTCGATTTCGATGATTGTCTCGCACTGGTCGGCTACCTGACCGGGTTGCTTTCTAATGCTGGGGTGGAAGACGTGTCCGTTGCCGACAGCACAGCCGTTCTGGAGTGGACTATGACTCTCCTAGATGCTTTCTACCAGTATTTTATTCTCTCGAAAGATCCGAAAGTTCTGGAGTCGGTCGCCACCATGAAGGAACAGGTCGAGGAACTTGTCGTTGCTCTCAATGACATGGCTAAAATCATTCCCTACGTCACTGGATTGCAGAAGGGTAAAAGTGTCGGAAAGAAAAGATGCGGTGGAAGTTACTCAGTGGAGAGATTTCGATTATATACCTAACGTTATCATTTAAATGAGTTTTTGTTTTAGTCACAAACTCCTGTCTCGCCAAAAAAAGAGGATTTGTCTCTTCATTTGTCCAAATCCTCTGCAGCATATCTTGCTACACAATGTATGTGTTCACGTTTGTTGTAGTTTTACATATATAATCTTACATGTCTTTGCGACAGTCTTTTCCCATCATGAATTTGTGTTTGTTTGCACTCTTTAAGCCTGGTCTGCCACATGTCTTTATTTTTATCTTTAGTACTTTTCTAATAAGTAAGCTCTCACTTTGTTACATAATACCATAAAGCCTCTGAGGACCTTTATAAGAATCACGTAGAAGTCTTCAAATGTACTTCAATTTCTGTTTTGCGTATTACAAGAAGTTCTCGCCTGACCATGTGTGAATTAACTCACCGTCCATACATATATCTCAGAAGTTTCTGAGTACCTGCACAGCGAGACCGTCAGGTAAGTCGTACCTGTTTCCCGTATTTTCACCGCACGAGGTTTAAATCGCTTTGCAATTGACATTATTGAAATTTAAGCAATAAACACATGCAGGAGCCTCGAGGACTTCGAGGGCCCTCCGATTTAACTGTAACTCAAGTAAAAGTTTAAATAATTATACTTTCGATTTTTAATTTATTTATCGGCCACCCCGGGAAGAAACTTGTTTATTTCTAATTTAAACTCGTGTTCATTTTATTCAGTGAAATTTAAGTTCACAAGAAGGACTGATTGTTGGGATGCTCCTCCAACTGCCCTCGACTGCCCCATTGGAAATCATGGAAATTAGCAAACAATTTAATTTCAAATTCAATTTTTGCTTCTCTTTTCATTTTTCGTGGTCAAACAACCGGTTGAGCCGGATTTTGAGAAGTTTCTCACCTGAGAATTTAAGGTACTCACTTTGAGGTAAATTTGGGCGTGAAATTTGCATGCGCGACTTACCGTCTTTTAAAAATCCTCCTCTTTGTGTACACCGCGTTTCGATTAAGGTAATTGAAATGATACCATGTACTATTGCATGTTTCCTACACAAATTGGCACTTCAGTTTTATGCAACTAAGGTGCAGGCATACAGTTTGGGCTACATATATGTAAAACTATTTTAAGTTAAAACTTAAAATAAAAAATTCCAAAGGGTGATTATATCGCTGTGTCTCGCAAAGTTGGTTTGGTTTTGAACATCGGATGTGTCATACTTTAAGACAATTAATTTTACACTTGTTTATTGGGTAAATAATTGTGGTGTGCATTGTTGTTACATATTATGTATGATATTAATGTATAAACATAATTTCGGTTTTAGGAACAAAAATTTTGTCAATCGTTAAACCCGAATTTTTCGCATTTCCCCGTTAAATATGTTTTTGTTTGTGGTATCTGGTAGTAAACCGTCTGTTGCGTCGTGATCACTTCTGCTCTTCTTTCTGTGGAACAACCAATTCTTGGTTATGTATGATTGTAACAGACAATATTTTCCTATCCTAACCTACTGTGACAAAACTGGCCGTAACGATTCCTAACCATATTCCTATCACCTGCATAAATCTTCCAAATTGTCTTCTTTCGACTTGATCAAAACATTTGGAAAGAAAATCTGTTTTACTGTAAGGTCTATGTGACTTACCTCAATAATAACGTATGGGTACCGGGTAACGCAAAAAGAGTTGCGACATTATTTTTTCTTTGTATTACAATCATTTCTTTAACATTTTTAATGGGAAAGTTATGACGCAGCTAAAATTAAAGAAGCTCATGAGAGGCCAGCAGTGACTTATTGTGGGAAGGCAATGGAATCCTCCTCAACTACCTTTCTCAAACTATTTGGATACGGTATGTTAGTCTCTAAGTGTCACTTTTATAACAGTTTTCACGGATGATAATATCCGTGAGGCCGTTTAAGATGTGGACGCCGATAGGAGCGTCACGACCGGATCTTATTGTTTTTGCACCTTTGCGAGTGGCACCCATTAAAGACTGCGTGACCGTGTGCGAGAGAGAACGTCAATTAAGACTTGGTAACCGGGTTTTGGTACCGATTATTGCTCACTTCATCCCTTTTTAAAATGAAAATAGAACCGTGCCTTTGAACCAGAGGTCACGCATCCCATTCTAACGCATATCCTGTTAAAATTCACAGATGTAGGCAGGGTCAGACGTTCAATAAAAAAGTCCTGAAAAGTTGGCAAACGCGTCAATGAGGTAATACGAGGAACGCAGAGAGTAACAAACAAGAAGAAGGAAAATGCGCAGAAATTAAAATAAAAACATTAATAAATTTAACAGACTCGCACACTTATGGTTGGCAAATATATCTTGTTATTATTAATTAAATCTGTCTTTCATAGATGTGGTTAATTAATAATAGTTTTAAGTTTCAAACAAAACTCAGATTCAAATCGATAGCCAGACAAAAGAGCATGACCTCCGACTCCAAGTTATGGCGAGTCACAGGCAAAAGCAAATATTTTTTGGCCTTTTGGCAATTCTAAGATGGAAGACAGAGATGGAGAGAAAGTAGACGGGAAATCTTCCCGAAAGTGATGTCAGCCACGTGGGTGGGAATTTAAAAGTCCGATGATGTGTTTTCCAGTTATGTTCACCAAAGATGAAACCTCAACAGATGTCAGACACGAGCCCGAATGATTCTGAAGTTCTTCGGCCAGGTGAAATTCATTGCAGGCAACTCCTGTTAAGGCGTAAGCCACAAGATGAACTTTCATCCGGAAATCGGATTGGACAACATGATCGTGTAAGACACAGAGAGCAGAGTTCAACTTTGGCGGAATGACAAACCTTAGATGCTTGCCAGACTCCAATGCAACTTGGGTGGCCGAACTCTAAACAAGTTAACACTTGCACCTTTTGGAATTTTTGTTTTTAACACGGCCGGTAATCAACCGATCAATTGCGGTACGACACTTTGAACCTGACGGTACGCCACGGTGCTGGAGAACTGACTTTTGACTCGACCATTCAAGTCTTTTGCGGTTTGACGCCAATCAAAAGATCTGCTGCATTGCACTACTGGAACAGTACACTTTCATGCAGTTAAGGTTAACTTTGTCCAGGAATGTCCTGCGGGAGTTTTAAAATGAAATTTCCTAACAAAAAAATTATACATTTTATTTATTAAATTACGATAATCGGTAAGTACAAACAATACAATTTATTCTATTTTGCTATCGGTGTGTGTGAAAAAAAAACCCAGTCAGAGAACAGAAGGCAAAACAAGGCACGGCAAACCACTCAAACCAAAACTTTTTCACAACCCTGAAATCTCTGTGTAGCTTTTTCTTTCGTAAAACGAGACTAAAAGTTTTATCATAAATAAATTCTAGTACAGAAGGATAGTACTTCAACCACAAACTTTCTTACAATCAAACTGCATCCCCTGGAAAATCCTGCTATAAACCTACTCCAACAATGTAGTTTTGTAGTGATTGTGGTGTAAAATTCACCCTCGTCACGTGAAGGGTGGAACCTTAAAACTAGAAATTACAATCACAGGACTGACAACTGACCTTCGATAGACAAATTTGCCTATTTTCTTAGGATGGCGGTGTATCTGAGATCCTCTCGTCGAATGTTTCATCTACGTAACTACTAAGCTATATAAGTAGTTTTATTTCAAGTGGGAATTCATTTGGAATGAACATCTCGTTTTGTAGTCTGATTTTTTTACCATAAATTATGAAAAATATATGTACTGTACGGGTTTCCCAACAGCAGTGATCCGAACTATACACAACTCCCTTTTAGTGTTGTACGCTGTCGCTTTATGTACATCAGACTGTAGCTTTTTATTTTTACATTTCTATTTTGTAGCGCTTCACACGGCGTTGTTCACATTATAAAATTCAATTTTTATACTTATGTGTACAATATACAATATTTATACGCTTAAATCTAGAGGTATCGGTTTTATGTCTTCGTGGCTGTTGTATATTTTTGGTTTCAACTCTTCTTCTTCTTCATCATCATCTTCCTCCATTTCTTCTTCTTCCACTTCCTCTTCCCTTTCGGATTTTATTTCTGCCGTCTCCGACTTGAACGACGAACTTTTCACGCTCAGATCAATCGGATTGTCCTGCTCTTCGTCCGAATGTTTACCGAATCTTTCCACGTCTTCCTCATCCATTGATCTTTTCCGATCTGGCGAGTCTGATCTTCCGCTCTTCAACCCTAAAATCGCGTCTAAATAAAATCGTTTCGATCGCACTGTCACTTTTTCACTTTTGCTATCGTCCTTATTGTTATTGTTATTGATGTTGCTAATGTTATTATTATTTAAACAGTTGCTGTTGCACTTGATTCTGTAACTGTCACTGCCACCGAGTTTATTATTGTATTTGGAACTATACTCGTTGTTGTTTGTCGGAGATTGTCGGGAAGGTGGACTGTCCGAAGTCCGAATGCTTCCATCGTCGTTCACATCAATCTCTGGCGAACTTCGTTTCTGAATACTTTGAACATGATCAGGTGAGAGGAGTCTTTGGGAGTAGTCGTGACGCTTGGTTGGCGGCACCGGAAACGGAAGAAGAGACGGCGGGAGAAGAAAGGGCGACGACATCGAAGGTGGCTGCATGAACATGGAGTGAAATGGAACAGGAAGGTAGAAGTCCTTGTTGACGAAGGCTCCGGTTCCGTTCATCCTTGGGGAGTAGGGCCCGGGTTCCGAAGTATCCGAATCTGGCGAACTGACAGATGAGGAAGACGAGTTGTTGGGTCGTAGGAATGTGCCAAGGTTAGCATGCGGAAAGGCAAGAGGTGAAAGAAGTGGAAGTGGGTTTTCCATGGGGCTCGTGGAAGGATTTTTGCCTTTCATTTGAGCCACAGCAGCCTGCTGTTGCTCCTGCAGAAGACAATGAATTTTGAACCAGTTGGACCTTCTTCCGTACCTGGAACCGCTTTTTGACATGCCGACTAGAAGACATTTTCGAAGTCTGCACGATTTGCAGGCAGTACGATTCTTCTTATTGATTATACATTCACCGTTGTTTTTGCACTCCGTGATGGAGTTAAGGTTGTTGTACGAACGTCCGAAGAATGACTGCAATGAAACAAAAAAAAACATTACATTCCATATTTGTAAGAAACTTTTGGTTGCGAATGTCAAAACTAGAAAATCTAAATCACTATCGAGAACCTGAAGAAAGGCCCCTGAAATTGTAGGAACGTAGGAACGAATGAGTTACGTGTGTTATACATAGATTCGCAACAGAAGAAAGTCCCAATCCTTTTAAGGAAGCCCACGACACCTTTACCGGATATTTCCAAATATCGGATATTCTCGCCACTTTAGCACACAAGTTCGAATTCAGTTTTGTAGAAAACTAAACTATTGTAATTAGTTTAAAAATGCCAAACTGTGTGAATTAAACATTAGGTAGGAAAATGGTCCTTAAAAGTTTTTCAGGGTCTCTTCGATGACCAAAAATCCGACCGGAGAAGATTGCTTAAGTTAAACGTTGCGAAAGAAGGCTCCTTCCTATATATGAATTTAACATTCGTTCCTCTTTCAACTGACTCGTATAATTAAGGTTGTAGTTAAATATTTCACTGTGATGTCTCTTAATAGGCAAAGGCAGTTTGCAAAATGATTTGTTAAACTCTCCGATTGTTGCAACGATTTCGTTTTGCGCAATCAAAGTTTGAACAAATGGTAATGGTAGATGTCACGCATTGTGCCATCCATGACTTTTTCTTCTTTGTTGTTTCTGTTTTTGGAAATTTAAATGATGGCCAATGTGAGTTTGACGGCTTGAAAGCTTCTCTAGTCGATTGGACAAAAGTTTTGGTTTCTGCGGAGATTGTGGAAGTAGGAAAGAGTTGTGGTACCGGAAGAAACGATAGATTGATCATTCGATTACATAACAATGGTGTACAGTCTGCTAGCTTACACCTGCTTAACATAATAAACATGATTCCGAGTGCCTGGGTTTGTCGTTGCTCACTTGTAAACGTTTTGAAAGAGGTGAAATGCACGTTCCCATGCAATTAAATTACATTTAGTGACGTACACAGAAGTAAAAAATGCGTCACATTATGACGACTAAAGGAAAAGAAGTAGAGTTCAGAAGAACAGCCAAAGAAGTTCTTCACTTCGAGATGTCCGAAAGTGTCCAGGAAAATCAGATTCTGGAAGATCCGAGCAAGAATTTCTTGGGCTTTGGCCTTGACACGAAGCTAAATTAATTGACCATAGTGCACCCAGCGTTAATAAAACTAATTGAGTAACTTTACACCGTTGATCAGCAAAGCGAAGAGGGCAAAATGGCGTCGGTTGAATAATTTGAATAGTTTTGGAAGACCTTCGCTGGAAAAGATCTAGTCGAAAAGAAAGCGAAATTGTTACGGACGAACGTTTGCGATGTTAGCACGAACAATGAAAGTGAAAATAAGGCCGTGGCAAAACCCTGGACGTTCGTGGCGGGCGTCGTTTTGTCCGTCGATCAGGTGAACGATCAATAGATCGATCGATTGATCGATGTAATGTAACTACATGTTAAAGTGCCGTTTTTCTCAGATTACAGTGTTCGTGTTTCCGTTTGACTTTCACAGCAATGATAAATGGACGCCGGAGGGCAGGTCCAGGAATGACCAGCTTCTTTGGTGTTCTCCAACCTTCCTTCTTTACACTGACCATCTTTTTTTTTCTTCTTCATTTATTCAAGATCATCTTCGATCAACCCCCTTAATTTCGCAAATACCTCCCCTGTCATTTTGAACCTTTCCTTTACCGTCGTCGTCGTCACATTCCTCCAAGATCAATCTTTCCTTATTGGCTGACCCTTTTTTTTTCGCGTTAAAAACCTTCTTTAGAATATTTTTGGTTATCTCCAGTCTACCAAACTCATGTCCAAAGTCATTTTCATCATTTTCCTATCGTCAAACCATAATTTTTGCCTTTTTAATTAAACCTGACCTTCTCAGATCTTATACAAAGAGTCATGTACCCCATCAGGTTTACTTCTTGCGTAAAAAGCAATCTATGAAACAAACTAAACGGAACTTCGGTCAAGCTAGTGATGACAGAGAACGGCAATCATTCAAACATCAAAAACCGGAGGCAATGAGCCTCTTGGAAAGAACAAAAAATTTCCAAATAGTTCGTAGAGCAATCTATTTGTGTACCTACTCATGTTTATATTATTATACGGCATTACAACATCCAAATACATCCTTGTCTTGGACCATTACTAAATATTAAAGAAGCAATCATGTACAGTTTTAAATATAAATTTAGAACTTCTACTTCTATCAACATCAAATGTGCTACAAAATGAATGAATCCATCTCCCAACGTAGAGTGTTTTGTAGTTTAAATAATATATTTTTTTAGTGTTATGAATTCCCGTTAGGAATCGCATCGACTTTAAAAACATATAAATAGATTTTTTCACAACTCAAATGTTAACTGGTCAGGGTCAATTCAAAAAAAAAAGTCTAACTGGGTTTAAAATTATGGAAGAGGTGAAGAGGTGATTTGCAGCTCATGTAGAGATCGGAACGTCGATTCACATAGATACAGATCACATATTAAGATCTGGTCCCGAACTAACAAGTATCAGAATTAAACGCAACGCCATGCTATTTATTTAATTTTTCTCATGACGAGCAATACATAAAAATTTTTTACAATTAAATTGCTCATTTTATTTTCATTCTTTTTAATGTAAAATTATTTTAAGTCCAAAAACAAGCATTTGACTACATATACATTTATTTATATACATTTATATATATTTATAGTATACTATAATTTATATCAGTGTATATAATATTATATTGTATTATTTAATTCTTTAATGATTTAATAATTTAACAGCCCTCTCTTATATTTATCATTTATTTAATCCTTCACCCTAAGTAGTGGGAATTTCTTAGCTTGAATTGTAGCTTATATTTACAACTATAGAATATAGTTACAATGGAAAAGAAGTTCCAGTGTCCTGTGGTGAGGAACTCATTGTATTTAAATAGTGTTTTGTAATCGCTTTGAGTGTCATTTTACAATTCGTTGGTATTTCGGAATTAAATTTAAAATATTGCTGTACAGTTTGTAGTGTTACAGAGGCGTACACAGAGAGTAACATTTCCCTTTCCCTACAATTATGTTTCTATTTATTAAATTTTATATTCAAAATAATGTAACTGATATTAACTCAGTATTATTATTTAAGTGCATAATTTTAATAATGCATGAATTAAAAATTTATCGAGATTCTTATAGAGTAACGTTTCCTTCTTCGGTTCGGTTGGGTCACATCAAAGAAAGACCAGAAGCATCACTTAGGATCGACTTTGACCTTATTATAATTGTTTATGTATTTATTTAGTATCCTTTAAGTAAGACGTGCTTTCCTTTTCGAGTTTTATATCGCCAAGGCCTATCGCTCACTAATAGTAACACTCATTTAATTAAACTCTGAGTACTGGAGTTGTATCCCTTCTGATCGAATGGAAAGGAGACGGGAGTCTTCGACAGGTGTGCGTTGGATGCCTCCCTCTGCCCTGCTTTTCACATTCACGTCAGACTTTCCACCGGTAAAGCAGTGAACCCATTTTGCAGACCTTCAGATGGCCTCTGATAAACAACACTTTGCACCATCTCCGCTCTCCTTCTTCTCACCGCCTTCTTTGTTGCTGGAATATTATGGAATGACTCGGTACTTTTATTATGGCAGCCACGTTGAATAGATTTGGAAGGCGCGAATCGCTCCAAGGCTCATCATTTTCGCTCTTTCTGTTTTATTAAGTGAAAATTAAATTACCATACAATTCCGCGTGACCTCAAACTCAAAATGTTCCTTTTATTCACATCTTCACCTTCTGAAACGCCACTTACGCACGCGTATCGGTACAGTAGTATCTTTTACCCTTGAAGAAAGTCCCTAGTTTCGACAATGGACAAAGAGCAACGCGACCGATCGGAGATCTTCTCCCTGAATTTACCCTTTAGGATCGCCCTACATTTGCATCGGGTTCTCACGTTATTTCGGGGTACTCGGAGGTACCCACATTTGTTTGTGCAAGTCACCCGGATAAATCATCCAGAGAACCTGTCTAGGACGACTTTGAATGTCAAATTATCGAGTCATCGATGGTTTAATCGATCGATCGATCGATCGACTTTTTTCCAAACGGAACGACCGTGAGAAGATGGACGAGTACCCGCTTCGCCTGTGATCTTAACGCTTCACGTCAATAATATATTTAAGTAATTTATTTTTATTAATTTCGTTAAAGTACAATCAGGGCCATTCCTTAAGTTTCATTCATCAAGGAGGTAGCATAGGAAAAGAGCAAAGAACTCGCTAAAGGTGAGGTGTGCCGATGACCGCAAAATCGGCTTTTAACCGAATTGTTCATTTTTTATTTGTTTTTTATATTATTATTCGTTTTGGGAGGTGTAAATAAGGTCCGGTACCTGGTATTCACAAAGTTTAAGGTAGAGCCGAATGTTTAATTTTTTATTAGCGTTTTTTATTATGCTACGTCGAGATGAATCTGACGTTCTCAAAAGACATATATACGTCTCTACAAAACATATTGTTTTGACCGGCAAGGATATTAATACGAAAAACTACACCGCGGGATTGTGGTCTACCCGTTGACAGTTATGGGTACTTTGTTATCTTGTTTTTTCTCAATTTATGTAAGTAAACATCTCGTGTACCTGATGTACCGTTCGTACATCTGTTACTGAAAGGATCACAACAGAATGGATCACACGTAAACCAGGGCAGGTAACTTTTAATTCAACGGTGACTTATGGTTGAAGAGGACTTCCACTCGATCTCAAATCTTCTTATTGATAATCCCAACTTAACTTCCCCGGCAGGATGTTTCGAAATGGACGTGGTGATCTGGCAGAGATCGTCCAGATACCCAATTCCGTCAGTTTTTTGTCGGACACAAAGCTCGCAGGAGAATGTTTGATCGAATGTCTGATTAAAGCACATCCGGTTGCTAAACAAAAGTCTTCAAAATCCTTTCAATGCATACGCCTTGTTTGTTTGTGTTTCTTGTCCCGTTTCTTACTTTAGCGGACAACTTCGGCGACATATTTCTATGTTACACTTTAAGTTCCCCAATAGTTTCACAGAGCACGTTTTATTAAGCTTTTGTTACCTTTTTCAGATATCTGTGTTGCTCCTTGTACGGCTCCCTTTGTTGCTCTGGCCAAAACAGACCTTTTCCTTTTGTTTTCGCCTATCGCCGTTTTCGACTCTACATAGCACTGTGTATAGTCAAGGTTTTAATGATGGTATCTGTTTAAGATTATTTCAACGTTTCCCTGAACGTCTCTGTTCTTTCGTCATATGATTCCACTTAATAAACCTTGCATCTACTTTTCTACTCTCTCAGGCTAATTACTCATCAACTTCACTGCATTCATAGATAAACGAAATTTATGTATATAGTAAGTTGTCATCGTCGTAATTCTGTTCAATGAGCTGAAATAATGTCGTAACACGTGGACGTGGAAGGAAGGAACCTGTGCACATGTAAGAATTCTTTTCTGAACTTGACTGACGAATGGAATACTCGTTATGTAATCCATGCACACACACACACTCACACGGAGGAACGCACAGGCACATGCCGATGATCCAGTAGACAATAAAATAGTGAAAGAGAAACGATAGACAGACAGACAGACAGACAGAGAGAGGGAGAGACAGTCGTAAAGAATGAGAATAACAAAAGACCGTGGCGGAATAAATAAGTTAGCCGGTGTGTGAGTATTTGGTTCAGTGGGCCATTGTAGTTAGTCTTGTGTAAATAAGGCCGGCATTAAAGTAACCTTGTCATATTGTATTCATTTGTATTATGCGTGTTACGTTATCCACGGTTTCTTCCTCAAATTATCCACCACGAGGATTCGTATTGTTACGTAAATATCGTATTATATCGGTCTCGTGCACTTGTTTCTTACTTACTCATTGAGTGTTTTCATTCAACTTGGATTTGTATCTTTCCGCCGGAAACAACAACAACAACCGTAACGTGCCATGGAAGTGAGGCAAGGTATTTCATACTCGGTCAGGTACGCACAGGTACGACTCCGCCGAACACTCACATTCAATTTGTGATTGAATTTGAATTTAAGTGATTGCGACCATGTCCGATGAACCTTCAGAGAGAATTGTCTATTTCTTTCGTTTCTTTTTTCTAAAACTCGTTTTCGCGAGTACCCGTGCCTAATTTTTAGCACTCGTTTCTGGGTCGTTGCCGGACAAAACGCGCGATTATTTAAAACTAATGACTGAATTAGTTATGATTTAGTGAAGGTGTGAAGGGGCCGAGGAGAAAAATCGTTTTGAAACACACTGTATTTGGTCAAAGTGAATTTCTTGCCGTCTCAGGTTTCGTACAGCACTTGGTGCATCTCAAAATTAAGAATTCAATTGAAATGAAAGGGAATCTCATGGCCTCTTTTCGAGTATCTCAGAATTGCCTCATTTACATTGTGTGTCACTCAAGTTTTTCTGCACAATTGGTGTGTAACCGCTGAAAAATCACAAGTACTCCGTACAACCTCAACTCATTCAACTTGAGTTTTAGACAAAAAATTTTGTGCTTACACTCTATTCATTGTGTACGCTCTACCACACGCGGTAGTAGTAAAAAAGAAAGTGTTTCGCTGCCCTTGTCATGTTCAATGGTCCATCTTTCAAATTATGTATTATAATTTGCAATGACACGACATGAGGTAAATTGCATCATAGTAAAACAGCAGTAACGGTAAGATTAAGATAGAAACAACTTGAGGCCCGGGGAGGAAGTTTAAATTAAAATGGAAATAGCTGGTAAAACTGACGAATTCCTCAGCACAAAAATAATATAAATATAGTAAAAAGTAAATAATAGCTTTAAAAAAATAAGAAATCTATTGATGAAGATGAAGCCAGCTAAGAAAGGTAAGCAGGTTGAAAGTAAGTGTACAGCGGTGTTTACATTTTAAATTTGAATGGAATTACGTTTATAAAATCAAAAGGGAAACACACCAGGTCGAAAGATAGTGCCAGGGCAAACCCACCTCGCCTAGAAATAGAAAAATAGAAAATAAATATTTAAACGTCCCACGTCAGTCAGTTCTTTTCTTACGCGGACCGTGAAATTTGGCCGTACCTGGCTGCGGTCGGAGACAATTGCAAAAGCACCGTTTCAAATGGCGGTTTTTTCGAAATACCCGGCGGTAAATTAATCAACCAAAACTAAAAGTGCACATAAATCGCTTTCGAACTAATCCCAGAATGTGAAATAGTTTCTGTTAGTTTTGCAAGAGCGCGGATTTGGCCGTTGATTTTTCCTATTTCCGTGGGTTTGTCACTCAGTCGGACAAGTTTCATTCAACTACTTGTGCACCAGAGAATCACGTCAGTAGTTTTCTATTGTGTACAGCAAAGTATTATTCGAATTTTCACATCTACTACTACTAAGACTAGAATGAATTGAAGTCAGTGGCACGGCAGATTCGTCTCTGTTTTGTAGGTTCTAGGTGGTCACCCCGATTTTTTGTGTGGAACCCACACTACTCGTCACCTACCACAACAGGTGGAGCACACGTGGGTATTTTCCTGTCATAAAAATAGGTGGTTCCATCAGGTTCAGGGCGGAAAATTATTTCTTTCATTGCCAACTTTGGTGTCCTAAAAGTGAATAGTTGAAAATAGAAAAAGCTTCGATTTTCACTTTTTGAATTAAATAAAATTTTACGAGAGATCTAAAAACTAGATCGCAAGTGCCAAAAGGTACTGTGATTTATTTGTGGTGACGGGTGCGACAAAGTGGGAAATAGGAAAAAAGAAAATAATAGTTTGTTTGAATTATCTCTTACAAAATGATTTCACTAAAACATATTAAGTTGATTACTTTGTCACTTTGTTGTACTAAAATCAGTATTCAATTTCTTTATGCAAAATAAAGTTTACCTTGCATCCTTCGCATGTAAAAGCTCCAAAATGGAATCCCGCTGCGGGTTCCCCGCAGACTTTACACTGCTGATTCATCTGCAAATTAAATAAGAATGAAATTATTAGATAAATAAAAGCTGACACCCAGTAATCACAGGTGGGTAGTACCTCTCGCCGAAGACAGACAAATCGAGCACATCGTAAGAGTGTTAAGTGGATCATATAAATACTCCGCATACGAGTAGGACACACTGTAATGTTTATGGTTAATGTTTAGTTTATAGTTTAAAGGAAAGAAGAGAATCCTTGGTGAAATAAAAAAACAGAAAAATAGAAAATTTAGTTCACTTTCTAGTCGGTCTAATTACCAGAGGGCCCCGAACGAAGTGTCTACGAGCCGTCAATTTAAAATTATTCGCGGGGAATTTGTGTAAGTGAGGGGGCCCTCGTTGCTTGGGCCCATCGACTCCGACTGGGCCCCTGGGAAAATGGTCAATTTGCAAAAGACCATCTTGAGCCGCCAGGTTCCGTCTAATGAAACCTTTCAATTCGTTCGATGACTATAATTACGGGGTGAAGTTGCTTCACCGCTGCCATTTTGACCGATATCACCGGAAATGGACTTTGGGGCCCTCCCTAAGGCCCACAGATAATGATATTGTTAAACCCCGGATTTAGTCTAATGGTGAGGTGCCGGACCTCCGGAACAGATCATTCAATAATGGGAATCGATTTCAGTTCGTCACACTGTTTGTTCAAGTATTTTTTATTTCTGTAAGAAGAAACGGAGACGTTCGATTACCGATGACCGTGTAGGATCTGTGTGAGCACAAATAATTTGTGTCTCATAAGAAAAAAATAAAAGTTATCGACTGGAAAGAACAACCTGCTCTGCCCAAACGATGTTATTGAAAAATAGAATAAAACTACCGGCGTGACGCACAATAAATCAATTAGTAATAATTGAACTTTGAGATTTCCCTGCTTTCTGTTTGTGATACATCAAGCATTTCCGGTTCTGCTTGCTAACAAACATTTACACTTTTTGAAAGAAGATGCCTAAACCGAAAGCTGTGATTCACGAGAAGGACTGAAGGAGTACAGTAAACTGTTTTGGAAGGAGCGTGCGTGCAACGTGGAATCTCAGGAGGGTAAAGAACAAGCGTTCGATTCCTGTGGTTCATTCTCCTTATTCCAACTTAAAAACTAAGAACGAGACGATGAGTGACTCAAAGTAGTTTTAACAGGTAGGAAAGGATTTTCAGTCGTGGGAAACGCATCCGAGAGAAATGGTGTGTC
Source organism: Polyplax serrata (assembly GCA_037055365.1). Taxonomy (NCBI): domain Eukaryota; kingdom Metazoa; phylum Arthropoda; class Insecta; order Psocodea; family Polyplacidae; genus Polyplax; species Polyplax serrata. The sequence continues at coordinate 2,237,907 of JAWJWE010000007.1, forward strand.
AGTCATTAACGTCTCGGACTAAAATAATAACAAGTGATTCCAAGGACGACGGAAAAGCATCATGGTGACGAGGGTCGTAGAGAGAGAGAGAGAGAGAGACCGAAGAAGTACAACTCAATGTGAGAGGACAAATTCTGAAAAAGAACGTTCTTGCAAGGTAATTGAAAAAAGTGAGCCTAAAATAAATTCGGTAGCGTAATCTAGTTATCCCACGTTAGGATCAGAAATAATTATTGTTCCATGTTGAATTGAATCACGAGAAAATGGTCACGACTATCTCGAAGGCAGCGTTCATACAATGGACACATCCTCATACCTCACGATTCACCCGTAGGCCCCCGTGAAAGAAACAAAACGCGAGCAACTCCTTTGCCTTCTTCTATTTGGAGGGTACCGACCGGGTACCCGTGACTTTTACCGGGTTAATTCGGACCTTCAGGGTGACTGCACTGCGCCAAAAAGACGAACCTGAAACTTGGCAAAACAGTCGAGGACAGTTCGATTGTGAAAATCCTCAGGCACTTCCTTGGACGACAGAGGACGTGGGTGTGACGAAAAACACCAAAAATTGCGGTTTTAAAATTCTCACCTGTCCATAAGTTCAAATTGGAAAGAACGACGCGACGGAATACAAATACCGATACCGATACCTAATGGTAACGGTGACTATTTTGCAACAAATCCTAAAACCGCGGCGACTCAACACAAAACGAACCAATTGGTCAAGGAGAACTGTTTGGAAAGAGAATTCGTGTTACTCATTCACGGAATCACGTGTTCAGACTAAACAATTCCTTACAATTAGGTGAGACTGTGCAAGTACGACAAATCAGGTGCATCACTTCCTCTCCAGAACTACACAATCACCACTTGTACTGGTACTCATCTGATCCGTACAGGCCAAGTACTTGCCTCGCACATACAATCGGAACGACCAGTACAATACTTTTCGTACTCTGCGCTTGACATCAGCCCAACGGTCTTTCGACCATCTTGAAAAACTAATTTATAGTGTGGCTCGTTCTAAATTTTAAACTGGGTCAGATGGCATTGAATAAAATAGTAAATGGAAAGTGGAGGATGAAGACTAGCAAACATCTTTGGTCTTCTTCACACCGACTCTTGCGGTTGTTATGGCGTTGTTTATTGCTAAGCCACTGCGTTTTCCTCCCACTTGGACGGGAATGATTCGCTTCAAAACCCGGCCAAGTATGTCGGTAGTTGTAGTTGACGAACTAAACAAAACTAAAAGTTAAAAAATGAACGAAGGTGCTTCGCCCGCAAAAGAAATGTCCTCATTGGTAAGCGGACCTCACCCGTCAAGCGAAAATTTTTATTATTTTAAATCATTGTATATATGGGAATCCTGATTTTCTTTCTTTAAATTATAGTTATTACTATTTATTAACTTGTTTTAAGACTTCTCTCTTTACTTATTTTTTACATTTAGCCTTGCTCGAGCCTTTACTAGAAATTTCAAAATAATAAATGAATATTTCACTTTCCTTCATGTTATAGAGGAGCCCTTTTTGATAATATTACAGAAGATATTACGCGCTGCACTTTCAGACACCTTAGGTAGTACTAAAAAATCCTGACTTATTTCGGCTTAACTTGTTAGCATAACATGTTTACAAAAACAATAACATTAAATTTAAATTAAAACATCAAAGTTTTCATTGTAATCCCACATGTCTATCGAATATTGTCCTTTTTCGTCCCGCCCGAACACAAAACATTCACCTTGGCTTGAGTCCCACTATTGCTGGTGCACCATTTCTCCTGTTCTAAGAAGTACTCGTCTAGGTACGGGGGAACCGAAAATGGGAGTTGTCTTGTCAATTGAAAAGTTTAAGTTATGTGTAATAATACATACACGTACATACGAATATTTTAAAGTACAAGTTTTCGACACTGTTTAATTAGAACGGATAATAAGAAAAAGAAAAATGGCATTCACAACGAGATCAGCACCCAAAACGGGGCCCTGAAACTTTCTGCCCCACGGTACTCAACGCATTACCGAAAATTCTTTCACGGGCCATTAAACTAGTTCAATAATTCAGATATATAATCCAGCGTGAAATTCTAGCGATGACTTCTGTGATTTTTCGCACAGCGTTCAAAAGCTCAACCAACTATTAGAGTAAAAAACGGTTGGCTATGAAACAGTCAAGTGAGTCGAGAGGAGCATCATCTAAACGCCGAATAAACCACAAATTATTTTAAATTTGAAATGGTCGGGTCTCGTAAATCATTTTAGATGAATTTGGGCCTCGGGGGCCTCCACGTGAACTTCCCCCGTCTTTTCCGCGGTGCTCGTCCTGTACCTCGTCCTGACAACGAAAAATACCTCAAGAATTCGACACTCGGAGATGAAATGATGGGACAAGATTGAAACATCAGCAAGTTGAAACAAGCAATTATGGTAACTCAATGAACCATTAACCGAATATTACTAATAATATAAAAGCACGTGCAGGTTTGCCTTAAGGCCCCGAAAACTCTAAGTTTTACTTGTTTCACTTGCCGTTTCATGTGGTAGTTAATAACAATTCATAATTAATAAAATTTCAGTAGCAAGATAAGTCGAGTGCCAGTAAGTTAAAGTAAAATGCGAAAACTTGTCAGTTTCAGATTGTTAAATTTTTATCCCCCACTCATCAGTTCTCTGAAGGATTTTTACTTTGTAATAATAATTTGTAGTTTTGATTTGTAGTGATGCTTAGTCCACATGTACGAACACCCGTCAATTTTTTAACTGTAAATACACCCCAAGTTTTACTCTATTTCATCTCCACAACCGTTAGAATTTCGAACTTACATAACATTTTATTTGTTCTTTATTTATTTTTTTTATAACATTTCCATATAAGTGAGTTTATGAACGGCGACACACATAAACTATTGATTACGCTGCGAACACATACGTAAAGCAAATATTATATTTCTAAATTAATATTTTTTACTGCAGGTGTGAGACTTTAATAGCTTCTTCCATCAATAGGTTTTCACGTTTATTGCACGAGTCTACGAAATTCTACTTCCTTCTGAATTTTCCCACTCGATCCAGTCGTAATTCCTATTTTTATGTTGAGCAAACGACTACCGCCATGTAAAATTATAAAATCGAACTGCTCTCGTTGAATTAGTAGCACTAGTCTAATTCAATAACACATCAATAAATTACTAAGTAATCGAAGGGATCGCGATAAAGTCGGCGATTTCTTTTGATTTAACGATCTAAACGAGACGGGCGGCGCTTTGCGATCGTAATAAGCGAACTTTGTCGCGTCCGATCTTTTTCGATCTTCTTTTTTTTTTTATTATTTGCTCGTTTCCGCTCGTGATCTTCCCCGTGAGCCTGATCTTCATTTATAGAGTTTATTGCTTCGGGTGTAGATCCATTTCAAAACTATTTCTACTACTTTATTACGCCCGTTTAAATGTAACTCTCGAATTAATTAGAAATCCGTTTCGCGGTGAACCTGTACGCAATGCCTCCGCGATTTTCATACTTTCTTTCCAACCAGATATGAAAGGTTGATCCGAATTGATCGTTTGAGGTTCTCTCCTCCGGTCGCCGTAAATTTAAAATATTTCTCCGTCTGGCATTTATGTGAGGTATTTGTTTGGTTAGAAGACAGACCGAGCATTCAGGTTTGTTCGTACCTGACACTGATTTCCGTATACCTTCTTTCTGAAGAAGACGTGTGATGTTGAGGGTTTCCATGCGTGGAAGAAGTCCATGCCCCTTTTTCTTGTATTTTTCTCGCGTCTTTCATCCGAAGCGCCCTGTTTTAGGTTTATTTTTATATTCTGGAGAAAAAGAATAATGGATGTCCGACGTAATTACTTATGGTTGTAAGTGCTTTACCGGGGAAGCACTCGGTCCAACGGTGAGTCTAAAATGTTGACGATTGCCTTTCATTAAGGCTACTAATGAAGATCGACCGCTTTGAGGAACGCTGGGAGGTTCACAGCATACCTGGATGAAAGCCTGCTCCTAATGTCACGTTATTTGTGCGGATTAGTAGCACCTAGACGGAAGAATAACCCTCGGGATGATGTTGGAAACAGGTAGGGAATGGAATGGTCACGGTGAGATTTTCTTTCCGGCTTTTACAACCGGAACAAATGTCGGACATCAATCTCAGGTCGAATCCTCTCATTTCGCCTCAAATAAGTCTGTACCTGAGTTCTTCTAGCGGTTAATGTTACACATTTGGCCAATATGTGGCGTGAAGACGGATGTAAATCAACCAAAGTCAAACCCGTGTTAAATGCACTTCCCTACCCGCGAGAATGTTGTTTTATGTACTTCCACAGGTTCTCAGATTTGACTTCTAAGTTATTCAAGTCTTTTTGCTCAAAACTTCAATGTTTAAAAAGTTAACGACATGATAAATTCAAATTTAATAAAGTTCAATGTCAGATAAGAAAACTAGGATTCGAAGTGTCGTGTCAATTTCATTTCTCTCTTAATAAAGTCTTATATTTCATTTTAAATTTACAAATTTACAGTCCAAATTTACTTTTCTTACTTTTTATCTACATATGTGTATTTCTTTTTGCGAAGTAATATTAACGTATGAAAAATTTTAAATAAATTTCCTTCCTTCCTTCCTTCGTCATCTTTTGAGCCTTCAATGGAAAGTGAATTATTTGTTCGGTGGTACTTCGTACTTGTTTAATTGAAAACGCCTTGTTATTCACTAAAACACGACCCTTCAGGTATGCCAAAAAGTTCCAAGATTTGTACTGGGAAAACAGGTAATCGCCGTCAATGGTTACCCTCTATTAATTTCGAACAGTATTCTTCAAATAACCAATTGTTCGTTTATCAGATGTCCATGCAATCCTTCAAAAAGATTTTTATTGAACTCTGTTTGCAGTAAATACAATGGTAAAGAGTACCTTCTATTTTTCTAAAAAAATATAAAAAAAATAAGTGTAGCAATTCGTAACGAAAATGGCACGTTTCTATACATTTCTGTTGTTGTTCAATTATTGTGCCTTTTTCTTTTCTTCTTCTGAATGAAGTCTTCTGCTGAACATTCACAATTTTTTTGCTTCTATTTATTTTCAATTTACCCCGACATTCTCTTAACCATGCCCTTGTAGATATGTTTTTCAGTACATTGCGATAATACGAAGTCAGTCCTACGTTCAGGTGCAGTTTTTACTATTTTAAAACAATATAAATAATTTTCCGTTCATATTTTACACACCAGGCAACCTTGAGGGGCATCATGTGAGTGTCGTCTTTATCTTTATATTAGCACTTTGGCATTGGTAGAAGTTTAAACTGTCCTCTCTATTTATTTTATTGCTCTTGTATTGTACAAGTATACATTCTCATAATTTTTATTAAGTCCTGGTTACAGTTATTTGTCATGAACTATTATTTAAGTGAGGTGAGGTCATGGTACCACGAGCCGAGTATTTGAACGCAAGGAGTACGCAAAATCATTCTTTAAATATAAATAATAAGAAGTGCAGAACGATTTTACCGTTGACTATTCACAGAAAAAGGAATCACTGATGTAGCTTTTTGCTACCGTCATTTGTCATTTTTTGTTTGCCAAACATTCTGTCAGGCTAGTACATTTTTAATTGTTTCAAATAATAAAATTATTAATTTTTTGGCGGGAGGGAGTGGTTTCACTGGCTACACGGTGTAGTAGTCTTATGGTAATTTTTTCATTGTTTGACGAGTGTTTTTATTTATGCAAGTGAAAACACACACTTTTGAGTTAATTTATCATCTCCGGGTACTTGAGGCTGTTCTTGCAATAACACAATTCTATAATTAATAAATAAAAATAAAGTACAATTATATATAGCTTGGTAATTATAAAAGCACCGTAAAAGTTCTGCTAGAGACTTTTCTTCACCTGTTTTTTTTTTAATGTCGCAGACCTTGAGTTTACACGGGTTAGAGAATATTAACAGGTTTCATTACAATTCTCCTGGTATCCTACCTGGTATCGTGTGTAAAAGGTAACATATATTGCTTACCGATACGCAGCATATGACTATTATTATTATGGTTGCGAGTTATTTACTCTGGGTTGATTTGTCTTACGGATATGTGCAGAGCACACAGCACACAAAATTAATTTCCTGTGGATGCGAATATTCACCAGTACTCATGAGTACATCAGTAATTTAGTTTATTAACCGAAATAAGAGAGCAACACTCTTCTGAAAACCAGATGAACGAGTCATGGCTACCATTTTTTTTTGTTTTATTAGAATTTCAGGTCTCAGTTTTAACTTACTTTTCTTGTTGTTTCGAGTCACCGGTCAGAGGTTGACAAATGAGCCGATCGTAAATATAAGAAATTTGCTTCCAACAAAAAAAAGAATCAAGCTACTAATATTCGGCATTATTAAACAGTGTCCAGTGGTAGAAAATAAATAATTGCGGAATGAGCAGACGACCAGGCAAACATTCGTTGCGAAAAAGTGAATAATTTAAGAATGAATTTGCATCAAGTAAACTGCTAGTCTCACCTACATTATTCGGGTAATTGGCTTCGTACGGTGTTAATAATATTGAAAATTCTCTGGAAATTGTGTCCGATGAGAAATAATCAAACTTGTTTTACACACCGTGGCGTCGATTTAACAAGAAGTATATGATTAGGACATTTTAGTAGTCGTCGAAGGTGTAAGAGTAGTCACGTTCTACAATTGCATGCTAACACTTTTATTTCACTTTCATCACTACAAACAACCGGAAATGTTTACTTATTTTTAACTTCTTATAGAAAATTGGACAGTTACGCGCATCTTAGTAGTAGAAGTATAAGATATAAATATTAGTATGAGTATACGTTAAATGCATCTTAATAATTTTATCTGTCGGTGTTTTCAAATCAGTATAGTTGTATAGATGTAATTGTATAGATCAGTGTTCTTCTTTGGAAAGGAAACATGAAAAGGTCATGAATGAAATTTCCATCATCCTCATCGGGTACTTTTCAATGACAATGCATAATGAATTTCATACCTTTTGTTTTTTTCGATTTGGTAAAGAAAAACCCCCGTTGATTTCGCAAGTCACTCAAACAATTCACATTTCCTTGCTCGTCGTCCTGTCCGTTTCACGATCGGATCAAGGGCGTGCCCGAGAGATGGTAATAAGAATGAGAGTGCCTACGAGGTTCAGGCACGAACGCCCCGCGAAAGGACCTTCCATTGACCGAACAATCGTACCTGACGAGTATTCATCGCGTAATCTGCAACACAGGTACTCCACAACACACTCCCCGACTTAAGTGCACTACCCGTACAAGGAAAAAAACAATCCGTCGAGAGGTTCGTCTGGGCCCCAACTGAACCTGAACCTGCACGCGACAAAACAGTCCGAAAGGAGTGGGAAAGTGAAACGGAAGGTTTGGTACTCCCTCTCCTCGAGTTGTGTTCCGTTAGGCACCTCCAACTCCTACTGACCAACAAGTTCATGTCAGAGATGATGGACAGTGGGTCACGGAAGTTTCTTTTGCAATAATCCGATTGCAAATTGAAAGGAATCAAAGGAAAACAATGCGAATGTTGGAAGAAGAAGAAGAAGAAAGAAGAAGAAGTGGAAGAACGGTTTGGTGTCGCAAGGGTGCCTTTTTTTCGTGGCCAACTGTCCATCATTCTTTTTTAACATTTCTTTTGTCTTCCGTCCACCCCTTCATGTGTTCTCCTTTCCCTTGCACAAGGGAAGGTGACTGAACCTGAAACCTGACATAATTGACGTTTTCTAACTGTTTTTCGCGTGGATTTACCATTTTCTTGTTTTTTTTTCGCCATCCCCCAAAGAGTTTGTTGACTCTTCGACCCTGCTAACGGGGTGTGTACCGTTACTTTTTTCATGTCAAAAGAGTTTCTTCTTCTGCTCTATTGAAACTTTTCAAAGAAAAACTGTCAATTTTTTCTTCCTAGTTTTTCTCATTGACGAAATTAACAGTACAATTCGTTTTGACCTTTTTTTTCTAGCACCAACAAAGTAACTGGATCGTGTGCGAAACGCACGCGTACTTAAATGACGCACGGGGTGGATATTGACAAACATTGAAATATTTCATTTCTTCATTCTTCTTTGTGGGAATTTGCCAGGGTTGAACCTGAAATTTATGTTCTTGACAGGTGTCATATGCAGCATTAAATTTCTACCACCGGCAGTTCCTGGAAAATGATGAACACCTTCACTTCATTACAACTTCTCTGTTAGTATCTTAAAAAACGGCGTATTGATTTTTGTGGTGTTGTGGTTCATCGTTAGCTCACCCCAGCGTTTATTTTCCAATTAGATGGGTCAAATTTTTTAGACTAAATTGGTCAAGAACGGTTGAAGCCCCGTTGTAAAAGTTTAAAGTGCTTCTTTCTTTGTCCTACGACAAAAGACTGCTATATTATTATAATATCATCAAATGTATTTAATAAGTATTATTAAATGATGAAAAACAATGTTACACGTACATTCCACATACCAAACTGAAGTCCTTGATGGGACAACTGACATTCTTCACCACCAGTCTAAAAAGAAATTATTCCGTGGTTTTTTATTTATGCCTTTTGGTTATTATTAATTAATTATTTAAATTCCAGCTAAAGGGAAGAGCATGTACTTAGATTTTTAATTACAGTGCATGGAAAACCTCTCAGAAAGTGGGTGACATTTAGAAGACTTGGAAATGCGAAAGGGTTCGAAAAAAAAATATTCTCGAATTCTGAGAAAGCGGCATTGTTATGTCGCGAGGAGATCTTCAGTATCGAAAGCAAGAGCCTTGTTGTCCATTAATTAATTATTAAAGTCCCCTTATTAATTGATAGCGAATTTCACAAATCTTTAATGAATAGCACAAAAGTTTGGACGGTATATCACGAGACAAAGGAAACAAAAAAAATTGAGGAACACAAAAGTAGGGCCTAAGGGTCGAGGGCCCTAGCCAAACTCTCACTCGGTCCACCGATGAGTCTGGCCTTGTGCCTAACACACAAAATAATAAATTTAATCAACCGAAAAGTATCTCACGAGTACTGAATATTAATAATAAAAAATATTAATAAAATAAGGTTGAGACGAGAACTAATTTTAATTAGCCCGAGACCGACGTCGGTGGCATCCTATTTTTATTTGAGCGAACGAAATTGACCTTTGACCTCGTAGAAAATAATTAAACGAGGCCCACGCAGGCATCGATGATTTACATAAATAAAAGAAATGAATGATCTGGAGTGATCGAACCTTCCAAAAACGGTTCTCGACGTGACACTGACCTGGAAAATGGAGGCCCGAAGATGACGGGCGAAAACAAAAAATTTATTTATTTTATTATTAAATAAATTATTAATGTCGCAACGCCGTTAATAATGTGGAATAATCCAATAGATTACGGCAATAAGTTAATATTAAGTCAGTCAAACGTTGTGGCAGACGCAACCGTCACTCCTCTCGTACGAGTACTCTTTTTACTACAAAACTATTAGTCACGTTGGTTCGCCTCCGGTCGACAGGTACCCGTCCATTTCGCAATGTTCCGTCATTGTTAATTATTGAAACTGCCAGTCGGTGACACGAAAGAAATTGACTTCGTTTTGGTGGATGTTTAAAATGATGACGGACGACCTCAGGCGAGCAGACAGACCGAAAATATCGCGATGGCATCGTTGCCATGGCAGAGATCTGGCGCGGGAACGCAGACATTGCAAAAAGATTGGTGACTGAGATTTGCAAATTAAGTGCAGTGAAATGGATTTTATCCAAGGACAGTTTGGTGGTGCAACACGCGCAGACACACACACACAGGTGAACACGAAGTAAAGGAATGACACAACAAATTCATTGACTGCGGTGGTAAATAATGTAATAATATTAACATAAATTACTAGAATATGGTGTGTTCTATTATTAACGAATCTAACGAAATTAGAAAATTATGTACATAGTTAAAATATCAGTTGTGGAAAGGACGTTCTTCTCAGCAGGGCTTCCACGGTTCAGAGGTACCAGTTACAACTCAAACGAGTTGCACTTAAACCGATTTAAAATGAAGAAGCTCTCCAGTCGACCCGTTTGAAATCGGCCCACTCTGAGTACCTTCAAGGTGACAAAACCAAGATTAACCCAAATAGACTAAAAACTTAGTAAATTGTGGCAATAAAAATGACCGAGACGCCAGATTTTCATCCATCACCGTCATGAATTATCGAAGTAACAGTCAAGGTCGTCCGTGGCACGAATCTACCCGATTATTTTGTTTCTCCTTCTGCCACTACCACCGTGGGTACGTACCGTGGGTACTACCTTCCATCACATGGGCCAAACACCCGAACTCATTTACTTAACAAGTTTTGACCGAGGAATTGTGCTTTCGGGTAAAGAAGACACTTCAACAAGGATTGACGCACCCTTGCGGGTACACGTTGGACTCCACATGGGAAGATGGCGATGAATCCTCTTACATCAGTATCAATTGATGATCAAAATATCAATTGCAGAGCGTTTAACTTGTGGTGTCCTACCGAGTTCCTTTTCACTCGGGTGAGTTATGGGCCTTACTGTTAAGAATAAGGTATTCAGTACCGATTGTTTGAGAGTCGTAAATCACAATGCAAAAAGACTTTGATTCAGTTTGGGGGGTCTCGTCTGACTCCCGGTACTTCGGCTATTAGACAGGTGTTGTTTATGGTTATTTGTGATCGAGTCAACAACCCGAGAGACCATTTTCAGTATATATATTTACAATTTTATATACTCATTTCTGACAACCAGAGTGTTTACTCGTCGTGACAAGAACGGATCCTCCTCACACGCAATGCGTAACTCTTCTGTGCCGTGAACCGTTCCTTTATTGTGTAACATCTGCGATAAATATTAATAAAATAGACAACTGAATCTCAAGGTAGTTGAAAATAGTTAATTGACAGCAATATACGTTTTTCTAGCTGAGAGGAGTCTCTCAAGGTGACACCCGCGTTACTCGCAGAGATGACCCAATGCTTTCTCAATTTCAATTCAACCGAAATCCATTAACCTGAGTATTATTAACGACATTCTTATTCTTTTAATGTAAAATAACGTGCATTTAATAAAATAAACGCAGAAATTCAAGTTTTTTTCTTTCTACAACTCCATCTTTAACTTTTAAAGAAAGTCACTTTCGGAGAGTTTGAGTTGTCGCGTTGAGAAGTTGATTTCCTTCTGTTACTTCGCTCATTCTTCATAGAATTTAAACATTAATTTACGTGTCAGGCGATTACAAAGTGGTTCAAAACCATAAAAATAAAAATTCGACGAGTAATCCGCAATAAAATTGCTTAAAATATGTCTGTGACACATTGAAAAGAATTTCTAAACTCGTCTTCTCTTCCATATATAGTCGCATAGATTTACTGAGTTCACAAACACACACACTACCAACATCTCACAGTTGCAATTGACTACCGCCACCGGGTTTCATATAAATAAATAAGTACATATATTAACTCACACCTTACCAATTACTATTTACATAAATTCACATAATCCCATGTCACATCGATCTGGTCCCCTTCGTGGTTTTCTACCTAAAGTTAAAGTGAGTGAAAGAGTTCAACACCTGTGTACTACTACACCACACTTTAAACTCCGGTTTAAACGAGCATGATAAATTGCACATATTCAAACGCTTACTTAAAAAGTTTATAACTTATTTTGTTTACCTATGTATTAAGACATTTACATAATGTGTTCAAGTCAGTGTCCTTAGTTATTGGCCGCGAGCCAGAACGTGTAATTAATTTTGTTCATAAGTTACTTAATTCCGCTCCAAATTGTCGTTTGACTCAATAACTGTCGATTTCCCTTAAACGTAACGAGCTGCGTAAACTACACCGGTGTTAGTGTAATTTATAACTTCACTGTCGTTTAATTCGAGCCACATTTTAACAGTTCAATGAGCAAGAAACAAGTAAACGCCGTCACCGAGAGAAGCATTTTAAAAGTCAAATTAACTCACTTCTGGGATTGACGAAATTAAAATTATTTTTTTATTAGCCTGACAGAGCGACGTTCACGTGTTCCACGTACAGGACTCATACAAAAACGAAATGGAGTTAATCACCTGGTTAAAGTCACGTCTTGAGATGAGAAGAAGTAACTTAAGTGCTGGGTGTAGCATTTTTAATTATAATAAATTTAATTAAATAGAAAAAGAGTGTACTTTTCTGTGTAGTGAGAATGTTAAAATGTCATTAAGGAATAAACATAAAAGAGAAACCTGAAATGAGTAGTTCACATTGTTTACAAAGTACCGGATCGTCACTGTACAATAGACAAAGACTTATGAGCACTATTAATAAGTCTCGTACGTAAACGAGCGGTAGAGTGTGAGCAATTGAATAGCAACAGTAACGTGTTACGGTAACACTGTTGATTTAGTATTTCAGTACAGGATTGTATACAAAATGTGATGTTATTAACATGTGAGGGTCTCACAGGTTCGGAGGTGACTTCGTCGTGTCAGTCCGAGAACTTACAAAGTTTAAACAAATAAAAGTAAATCACGAATTCCGCTCATGCTGTTATTAATATTCTTAAGGGAAAGTATTTACATGTTGCTCCAGTTAGGCACAGCGACCTTGAAGTGGAACCTGATGAATAAGAAGAAGGTTCACGAGAGCAAAATCTGTTTGGTACGTCGGGCACGAAGTCGAGGAGAGGTATCCCTACGTGCAGCCATCGGAAAAGAACTTGCGAAATCTTTTTCTCTTAACAAGAAGTCCTAATTGGGACAGGACCGCATTAGCCGTATTAACCGTTTATTATGGTTGTGTTAACCCCCGTTACCACTGGAGAAGTCAAAAGGAATGCAATTCCTACAGGTCATCTTTGCAATTAATAAAACTAATTAAAAATCGCCGAAGTAAAGCGGTCGTTATCATTAGAAACAACGTGTTTCTCTTTACTTTTTTGTATACAGAAAAAAAATCATATTAAAAGTTTATGGCGAAGAGTATAAACGTTTGTTTAGCCATAACGGACGGCGGGAGTACGGCATGTGTCGTTGCTCATTTTTACTTAATTAGTAATTTTTTATTATTACCCTTTTCTGCGGATGTTGATGACCTGGCACTGATCACCTGAAGAACAGGACAGAATTAACAATAAAGTAATTTAATTTATAAATATTCGCATCTACAACCCGGTTTGTCCGAGACATAAATTTCTTTCCTTGAGATCATTAAAAGAAGATCCGAGGGGAGGCTGGCTCATCAGAAATTGAACAAACGGAAAGTTAGGAGTTCAAAAAACATTATTTTGTAAGCCCTTCTATTATACTAAGTGCCATATAATAACCTGCCATTAAAATCAGACACTTTCAGATTAATTAAAATGGCAACGCATCAGGAATTAAATTCAAAGAAATTGTGATCGGAGAAAATGTTTTTGTTCAGTTCAGGTAATCGTGTCAGTGCAAAGACAATTGAAAAAGTAACAAAGACCACATCACAACATAATGTAACAATTATTGCTAAATTATGTTGACAGTCGTGTGTTCAATATTTCCGGCTTGAATTCGGGAATCCGGCAGATTTTGCAAAACAGATTACTTGACGATTGATCTGTCAATCAGATCAAAAAGTAACTTCAACTCATAAAAAGAATAGTTTGGGTCTCGAGTATCCCTTGAGAGTGAGGCCAGCCACTAAGGTGACGGATTAGAAGAATACCTTAAATTTATCTTTTGGATGACAGCGGCAAAGGTACGACATTGAAACCTGTGGGAGCAGAGAGTGGCAGGTACGAGCCAAGAAGGTCAAAAAGTAACGAGACGTAAGCGAATGTCTGCTAATTAAAAAGATGGGCGATAATTACGGTAATAAAAATTACTTCCGTTGCGCAAAATCAGTTTTGCGCGCATCAAAAGATGACAAGCAGGTTAATAAGTAAATAAATAGATTCAGGTCCGGGTACGGCGGGATTAATAAACAAAATATAAATAAGTCGGAGCAAAATAGAAATTACGCAAACTATGCGAGTCGGATGTGGAAAACCTGAAACCTGAGCCTCAACCATCGCCAACTACACCTCTGAAATTTATTGAAAAGCCTTGGACGGTAGGGCAGAACGAATTACTCAGGTGCAAAATGCAATTGTTAAGAAATTTTCCACCGCAATATTTGATAACACGTCAGGTAAGGACGCCGGTAACCGTCTCGTATCAAATTCGTACCGATAGTTTTCACGTAGTTTGAGTAGTTTGCGCAGCCCGTAGCCTAAGCTAGTGAACTCACAAAATTAGGTTATGTACAGTCTCACGAATACATAAACTCATTTTCTAAAAAGTATACTGTTCGCGTTACCTTAGGCACACACCGTACACTAAAAACGCTGAAAAGAAAATTCACATCCTCTACTACAATATTTTCTACAATATATATTTATATTTTCAATTTAAAATATTAAAAGCGACTGCGGTGTGAGATAATAAAAATGAATGTTTTGCAAAAAAGTGCAAAACTTAACGTTCAGGGACATTTTCCAACATAATTTATTAACCATTTATTGAGTAACATATACTAATTTATAATATCAATGGTTACTTTCACGTGAATCTTAAGTTTTAGAGTTTACGTAGCCTCCGATGCGTCACACTTACATTATGTACCGTGAATTTATGTATGTATCAATATTTTCAAGCGAGCAATCCTAAATTTGATTGAAATAATTAATGTTTTATGTAAATGTCTCTTTTTGGTAATTCCATTCACCTCGAGTTCAAAATAATTTTTTATTTTCTGTAAGCTCGTGCACCTCAATTTATTTAAAATTCACCGGGCTCATCTCTGTTTGTCCTACGAGTTTTTTACGGACAGGTGAGCTCGGGTAAGTTAAAAACGGACAAATAAAATTTAATAGTTCACCATGTCCGCCAGACGGAACCTATCATTTTCAGGTTGATGGAACCTTTTAGGTTTTCTCTTAGATTAAATTCCACCACTTGGGCTATTATTTACTTATTTAAATTTTCAATTTAGTACATTTTGCATTTCGTTTTATTCTCGTGGAGGTCTCTCCCGGCCGGGGTCAAAGGTTGAAACCGTTCAGGTACGCGCTAAGGTACACGACGGCACGACTTCCCTTGAAACGGGACCCTGCCAGAAGGAGTCTTTTGCCCGATTTATTGGCAATTGCCTGTCAATAATAAAAGAAGGAATCTTCCTCATGCTGTGACTCTTTTATTGCCCAGGTTTTATGAGACCTTCCGTTTTTCAGGTACGCTAACGTTTCCTTTGTGTCACGTTCGTAACGTCTTGAAATTAATTTATATTCTTTATCGTTCTATTAATTAAAATATTTTGTTTTTTTTTTCAACTTGTGAGATCAAAATGAGACACACACACACACACAGACACAGGCACGGACACGGACACGGGCACAGTTTACGACTTTCTTCATCCTCAGGCGTGCTACTCCAAAAAACCTAAAGTCGTAGGTCGAAGGGTCCTTTGCAGCACATTCACGACTGCCACGTTGTATATATGAAATATACAAGTGTTTAATTATGATTTTGATTTATTTTAAATTCTCTTCCTGTGTTGCACATCTCTGATTTCATTCACATCTCACCTTCTTTTTTGTAACTTCCACGCTCGAGTACCGTAATTTCTGTGTTGTCTGACACTTCGTCGTTGCTTTACTACTTTTTCTTTGATATTACAGGACTTAATATAAATATATTTATTTATATTAATTCTTATACCAGGATACGTAAAAGATCCATTGGCTATACTTATGCCTGAACGGCCTGAATGCCTGATACGTACTGAAAACTGAAAAAGACCGTTACCAGTCTTTTGAGTTGATATCATTTTTTTTTGTTGGTATCTGTTAATTTCGGTCAGCTGGTTGATGTATTTCATGTTACTGCCTAGGAAAGTCAATAATGCCATTGTTCTCACACATCTTGTACAATAGTTTTAGCTGTGAAATAATAAATTGAACTGGAAGAGACAGACCGATAATCGGATACAAATAACTTCCCAGGTAACAACGTAAAAGTAGAACTATAAAACTAGAGTTTCAGAAAGGTGTAAAACCCACAAGACCACCAAAACTCCTTCTTCTCTTCTACTTGATGTATACAAAGAGTGAAATTTTTACAGAAGTATCATATTCCATTGCTGATCGACCAGTCTGACTTTTTTTTAAAGTGCCGGGGCTTCCAGGGCCGTGGAGGAAGATGGAAGTCCGGTCTCGTTTGACCTTTGCCTACCGTTCATCGTACAATTTATCCAATAAATAATTATTATTGCCGACGATTTATTGTACGAACGCGACCAGCAAATTGTCTACTTCCTGAGTGCTACCATAACTTGACCAAAAACACACGTTTTGGATTCAATTTCCAATGAATTTCACTGCAAGTGCTTGATGTAAGGTCGTAACATTGTTTAGTTCACTGGACAACATTCTTTATTTACTTTAACTTATACAGTTAGAGTTTATACAGTTGCAGCCCGATTCTGTTTAGTAGATGTCTCCCCACGATGAGGTTGTAAATGCTCGCTTAATTTTGTAGGTATTTAATATAGTGTTTCATCAGCCTTTCGCGCACTCCGCGTCTTCACTTGTAAAAACATCACTAATATTTCATTTCACATCAACATGTGACGTATACATAACAAGATCTCGCCGAGTGCTGTAAATTTGTTCGTCTTTTATTTTCGCCAACGCAACACTCCTGTTATGTGTAAGGAACATGAACGTACAGTTGGCTTGTGTTTGCTTTTTTTGTGCCTTCGAGAAAAACAAACGACGCACAAAAAACAGGTTAATAAGATTGTAACAGCTTAGAACATAAAACGAATATTCGCGAGGAAAAAAAAAACATGGCAGGTTGTATCACTAAATAAATTTATCTTTCAATTGTGTGATCTCTCAAGATGGCTTTTGATCTTCAGGAAGTTGAAGATGATCGTAAAGAGGTGAAATTTAAACGCGGAAGACCGTTTTTTTTTGTGGAGAAGTCAGAGCAGGTACGTGACCATTGAGAATGTTTCTAAAACTAAACTAAAAAAATTTTAGAAATAAAATTAATAAGAAATAAAAAATTAATAAAATAAAATAATAATTGTTATATTCTAGGTAGATCGGTTAAATTGAATGGTTTCGATTTGGGTCATGAAGATGACTGATCGATCGATCGGATGAGCAAGAAAATACTGATCTTCTGGTTCTGTTGTAAATTTAAATTTCAATTCATCATCGAGCGGTAAGTGCAATTTAATTCCAGTTAGTGGAATGCATCGAGAGGTACCTCCCAGGTACTCACACACAACAAGTTGCCTCTCTTTTGTGTTGTTACCACTGGTGGGCACTGGTAGCCGGTACCCCTGGATCGTTTAACCACCCGGGAGCGACACTCTGTCACACGGGCATGAGAATCGATCCCCGGAATTTCCAACGTGTTCGGCTACTCGTCTTAAATTTCAGGTATCAGAAGGTAGCATCGGAAGAGAAGAGCATAAAACCCGTAATTGCCGAGTTGAAACACTTGGGGCAGTGTGGCGACCTGACTTCATCTCTCGGTATGCTACTCGGTACTCGGTACCTGGGCACAAATGCCAAAAGAGTACTCGCCACTCGAGTACTGTGTCAAGCCCCCTACCCCGTCTCATCCCCCTTTACGTCACTCTACCGGTGTTCTTAACCTTTTAATTTCCCTGTTTGTCCAGTGCTTAATTGGACTTTCTATACTTTGCTAATTGACTTTCAGCAGTTATTTTGAAATTAGTAATTATACGATTGTACATGATTTCACTGGTTTTGTTAGTAATTAGTCAGGTTTGCTAAGAGTTGAAATTTTATTTCGTACGAAATGCCTCACGAGGAGAAATGCATAATTTGAGACATAAGTTATAGCTCAGACGATATGTATCGACGGATGCTACTGAGAAGTCATGAATCAGTTAATTTTGTTTATTTGGTGAAGCCGCCCACCAGACATAGGACGGTTACCCACTCGTACACCCTACAATTTCTACAAGGTCACTATGAACTATTTTTAGATAAATACAAAGAAGAAATTTAAATATTTGATAAGACTCATCGCAACTAGAAGTACATGATGTAAATAGACGCACGGCTTCGAACGGACAAAGATTGAATAACCCATTTATTTAAAATTAATATTGTTAATAAGTTTAAGTCCCTTGAAAAAATCGTTGGATACATCCTACGTCTCAAATCCATGAATTTCACGCAGGCGTTTTTTTTAGTTTCAGATTTTGACCGCGTTTACGCGACACAACTGACTGATGCAACTGAGAGTCCAAAATGGAAACGAATTGCTTCTTCCAATTCGTCATGTACTAACCAGACCGACGGAGAACATACATCATTTTGTAATTTGGTCATTTCAAATTTGGCCGTATGAGGCCACACAGGGAAAATGAAGTGTCAGAGGTAGGTGAGGCGGACAGGCGAGACGCGGCCGTCCGCAGCTAACGCGTTTATCATTGAAGTGTGACCAAAAAATAATAGGTACAATGAGAGAGAGAGAGAGAGAGAGAGAGAGAGAGAGAGAGAGAGAGAGAGAGAGCAGAATGAAGGGTAATAGAAATGGAGAAAGAGAGAAAAAGAAACAGGTACACAAGAAATGCGGGTACAAAGACACACAGACAAGGCAAAGTAAACAGAAGAACCCAAAATCCAGGTAAGTAAAAAATTTGCAATTTTTTGATAGAACTAACAATAATTGCCGTGGTGGAAACATTCAAATTAAAATCTCATTCATCGCGGTCTTTCTCTCTCTCTCGGACGATGCCTTCTCCGTTTCGTTCGCGGCCTCCCGTGTCCGTGGAAAATCAAATTTGACAATTTTTTCACAATTCTGTAATTTTTGCACGGTCGATGAATTTCATGTGAGCCACCGTGGTGACCAGGCGATTACAGACGTTTTTGCTATTTTTCACTCGCCACGGTCGGCCGCTTCCCAGAGACTCATTTTTTTTTATTTAACGTTTCATCACTGTTATATAAACTTGAATTTGAAACGGTTGTCTTCGGTTTCCTACCTGATGGAATGACCTTAACCCAATTACATGGTCTACAAGCCAAACGGACATAAATTCGGATTCAACTCGTGCTCGCTTTAAATGTCATCCGGCGTCATTTGACCAACAATAAAATCTCCCGTGTCAAGTAAATAAATAAAACTAAAAAGTGGATGAACCTCCAGATTGATTTCTGTTTTATTAAAATAAAAGCCTGAACCTGACTTTATGTGAAAAAAGGATATTAACTTGACTCGAATCACATCCATTTAGACATGGCGTTAATTCCACCTTATGTTGTCATCCTAATAAACTATTAACTTGATTTGACTTTCAATTTTCAATAAGAATTCATTCTGAGAATCCCAGGTGTAGCAATATTAATTACCTAACAGTTTTTTCATAACCTTAAATTATATTTTATATTCACATTTTACAATTTATTAACACCAATTAAAATAGTAAAAATAATTATTTACACGGTTAATGTTTGTGGTAATAAAATCTAATGAAACACCAAGTGATGCGCCAACTACTCCAGTATAAAATATACTGTTATGTATACACCGAATACAAATTTAAGTTTATAACATTAAGTAATTTGGGATTTGAGAGAAACTAAATTGTGTACCGAGAAAATAGGATGAAAGCCCACGTGATATAGCAATAAATAGCAAATTTAAACATAAACCTACGTTTAAAATATAAATTTTTGAGACAGGCGTTAAGTGTGAAATTTGAAAGGAAAATACCGTAAACTTGTTTGAAGAATAAAAGTAAAAAAGAATAGTTTTTAAAATAGTAACGTACATGTAACATAAATTGAATATAAAATATACTTTACACAAAGTGACAGACTAAATTTTTAGGGTGTTACGTAAAGTAAATAATTTTTCATGCAATTTAAAACGACATGAATGTGAGGAAGGAAATCAAAAGGTAGAAAGGTAGAAGAGAACGGTCATTGGAGTCAAAAATATCTGGCAAGGTTACACCTAACAGCCGATGATGTACTCAATCAACCTCCATATTGATATAAATAATACTAACACCCTAAGAATAATCTGAATTTTCAAAAAAAGGGAATTCATCGTCGGTCTTTCGCAACGTCTCGGGGGCTGGGGAAATGTTAAAATCCCTCAGCATCCTCTTTTTTGGTCCATCAAGTTCCCTTAAACCCGCATTTTGCTTTTTCCTCATTCCTCAAGCAGGCAAAATTAAACAGTTTTTGCGAAATCGCAGCGTTCAAAATTGGCAAAAAACTCATATTTTCCATCTTTCGTTATTTTTGTTTTTTTACGGTCGCTACCTGAAGGTACCAAAAATTGCAAAAATACCTGAGTTTAAATTGCGAAAGTCTAATCGAGAGAAGGAAGGCGTCAGACTAATGAGTTGCAGCCCTCGAGCGACCATTTCGAACGAGTTTGACGGATCTTCTTCTTCTTCTTCTCCACTTTTTGCGTCACTTTGTCCGTGTGTTTGTTTATTCTTGTGGTTTTGGTTTAAAATAATGGCAACACATCGTGTGAATCCACCGGCAATCTTTTCCGGTTAATACCCGCGTCCAATTTCTATTGACTCGAACCGATTGACCGGGACTCGTCTCTTCGTCTCGCACTGACCGCAGAAATAATGAATTTAGTGTTTCTATTGACAGAGTGACGTTTACAGTATTTGTTAATAAGAAGAAAAATCAGGACGTAGATTATTGTACCGTTTGAGAGGCGGAAGTTCTTGGAAAAGGGTAGAATTTCACAAGGGCCACCTGCCAGGATACATTTTAATATGTAATTTATGGCAAAAATGGGACACTCTATCGTACAGTATAAACTTCGTTAATTCGGCATTACATCCCTGGACATTTTCCAGACGTGCTCATTGAGACAATTTTACTCCAGGCATCAATCTAGGCCGGGTGTGTTAATTTGTACTCATAAAATACACCAGTAATTGTACAATAAATATTAGAAAGACAAACAAAATTGTGTTTTCGCCTTGACAGTTGCAGTGATAATGAAAAAGTCATTCAACCAGTAAAGTGTTTCGGTTTTTTTCTGCACGGCCACCCCGTTTTATTGTCATACATTAGACTAATTTCGGTTTACGATTGACATGTGCTATGTAAGTAATAGAAGAAGTAAACGAGGCGGTCATTCGACTCTCCTTTCATCTAATTCAAGTCCGGGACTTCTTTTATCATTTTGTATTCATCGTGTAACCATCATAAAACGATATGTATACCGAACACGGCATTTTATTATGTAAAACTTTCCGGCATGTTCGTTTTAATTCGAAACAAACAGTCACAAGTCAATTGCCAATTGCCCTTTTCCCTTTGTGCACAATAAAAAATCGGAATATTTTGATGAGGATGTAAATGTTTTGTCTGTGAGGGACGCAAAAAAGCAGTCGTTAACTACAAGAAAATTGCAAAAGGACAATGTCCATAAGAAGAACTCGATAGAACAGAACAACACCGGGGAAGAACTTCATAAAACTGACGTTTTCTGTACCGTTTGACATTTTTACTTCGTTCGGTTTTTCCTTTTGATATCTTTAAGATCAACTTAACTGGAAATAAAACGCTGGTAAAATGCGGTCTCACTCATGTCAAGGACCAAGTCAAGGAATCAATTGTAAAAATTCATTACAAGCTTTTATTTTTTGTGTGTGTGTGTGTGTGTGTGTATGCATACTCGATGTAATAGATGTAACAAATTTCCGATGAAAATTAATAGAAAAAGTCAGGAGTCGGAGTACGAGATCCATTAAGAGAAAAAAGATTGTTACTTCCAGCAAAACAAAGTGGCAGAAACATGTATGGGAAGTCAAACCAAAAGACACTTGCAGTGTCATGTTGAACATTTGAATTCTTCCTGTGAGCGAAAACTATTTTAGTGAGGAAAACGTGAAACGGCCTGGTGCCAATTTTATTCCTTGCACAAAAGCAGACAGGAGTGAAATTCAAAGATTGGAATTATGGAGATGAAGAACCGGGGTCATTTGTGACTCTCTCCCTCTCTCTCTCTCTCTCTCTCTACCTGCATCGATCTATCTATTCAGAGAGTTATTAATTAAGGTAATAAGAAGAGATTTTTTTCATTTCCATTTTGGCCAAAGGGCCATTAAGCGTTGACCTTTCATAACATTATCCATTATACAATCAAATATCAATTGCAATGAAGCTAAACGGTTGCCAAATTTCACATTTGGCACAAATTTAATTTGGATAATACAGGGATGCTGAAACAAATTCTCTTCTTAGGTTAGACAACAAAATTATCCAGGTTCTTTAATAGGAAAAAATATATTGTCTGCAAAGTAGAAAAAATATCAGGAATTTGTGCACTTCTCTTTCCATTTAAACAAAGGAAAACTAAAAAGTTAACATTTCATACATACAGGTTACATGAACAATTTATTAACCTATTAACTCGAATAACTTATGTTTGTTTAAACCCTCTGTAGTCTTATTTACTTTATTTTATTATTAATATTAACGGGAAACATATCGTATCGGGAAGTATCGAAGGTTTTTTAAAGTTTTCGCGTGTTCTTGAACAGCTTCAGTGTATTGAATTTTTATAAAATCTTGTAATTTATGTAAAATGATAAGTACCATTGAGGAAGATACTGTAAAATACAGAAATTGAGGAGTCTGACATTACCTTTTAATGTTGGTGTTGTGAAAAGTCCATTACTGAGTGAGCAATAGAAATGAGTATCTACAGAGCGTGCACTACTCTTGCAGGCTTACCTGAAATAAATCAAATAAATAAATTTGTTATTAAGTTGATATTTGTATGGTGTTTTCTGTATTTTAGTTCGTTCCAATGGATTCTGTAGGGAAGATAAATAAATGTTATTAAAATTTACTCAAAAACTGAGATTCTGTGTCACACGCAGAGAAATATCATTCTTTAACTCCTTTTATTTATGGAAAAATATAACATTTCACCGCACTAATTCAATTAAATTTCAATTCGTGCAAAACTTTAGGTTTTTCACATCACCTTCCCTTTTTAACTGTACTGTACCTGAGACAACTTTTAAGTATTTCACTATTAATTGGCTAGAACTTTGTTTCACGCTCATCAAATCATCAAGTTTGGTAGAAACATGACTGCTTTGTTGGAAAACTGAATCTGAAGGCAGCACACAATGAAAAACTTT
Source organism: Polyplax serrata (assembly GCA_037055365.1). Classification (NCBI taxonomy): domain Eukaryota; kingdom Metazoa; phylum Arthropoda; class Insecta; order Psocodea; family Polyplacidae; genus Polyplax; species Polyplax serrata. Next base: position 2,261,121 of record JAWJWE010000007.1, read on the forward strand.
CTATTCATCCTACGGTTAGTAAATCTAATTCTAATTAATTAATTATTTTAATAATTTGATCTGTACGGTACTTGAAGTGTTCTATTTAGAAACTTTTGCTCTTCTTATTACCGCAGATGATTTAACTCTAGGTGTTCGCTGCGTATTTTAAGTAGACAGACACGCACATAAGTCAATTAATTGTAAATTTATTTATGTTATTATTGCCCACGAGTATTACTAAATATTGTGGATGAGCAACTATTAAAGGAAAGCACGAGAGATAGTTTTGAAAATTTATTACTCTCTCAGGAGGTTAGTACGCGATGCGGCAAGGTAATTCCCTTTCAATTATGCATTCCTTTAACGATTATTATTATTATTATTATTATTAATATATTGAATTCGAGGCCAGCGTTTATTAAAGACTTTTGTTATGTATGAACGTGCACAAACAACTTATGCACGTGTAGGCGGAGAATTGAGTCAATGAAATCGTGCACATGCACATGCACATGCACATGCATATCAGTCAGCAAGTAGATCAATTGCTGAAGGAAAGCACGCAATCCTCTCCCTCTGGCCAACTATTAATAGTTCCATAAAGTATCTGAACCGTTTTACAATTATCAATTACCTTTAAAACGTTTTATCTTTTTAATTAATTAAAAACGGGATTTATTAAATTTTTGATCTGAAAATTACCTTTACAATGTTCAAGAGAACACTTCCACTGTCTTTTTGCCTTAAAGTGAATTGAAGTTTACTTTTTTGTGTACTCTATTTAATGCTAAGTTTTTATAAATATAAGTACTCCTTAACAGTAAATAACCAATAAAATAATCCATAAAAGTAGTAAATAAGTACTATTCTTGAAAGTAAACAAAGAGAAAATAACAGAAGAAGCAGAAGAATTCATCCTCCATAAATACCAACAAGTTGAAAATTTAGAAAGTTACAACTCTGTCGGTTATTTATGATAATTGACAAAAATAATAAATAATAATTTATTTTCGAGTGATTTAATAAAAAATAATTAATAAAAAAACACCGTGAACATGCACCCATTGCTAATTCTACAATCTTCTGAGTAAACAAACGAAATGAACCGATCGGGACAAACCGGTACTCAAAAAAAGAAAATTTAATAAATAATTGGTCAACTTATTGAGGTTTTTGAACTGAAGAGTTTAAATGGGTCCCGGGGTTAAGTAGTCTTACTGAAATACGTGTTACATAAGTGTGAGTTTGTCGTTCTGCTCATGTACATAATTTATGAAGCGTCGATTCCAGGCAGTCGACGTTCTTCGGGTACTTCTCAGGTACTTCTGCTGCGACTTCGTTTGGTAACTGGTGTGTAAACGACTCTGATTGTTTCGCCCCATGACCCCTCACAATGGCCTAATGGAATTTTTTTTTTTTTTTATTTTCAACCCACCTTTTCCTGTGTGCTTTTTGTACAGTACGGTTCATTGTCTTTTCATTTTAAAGGCGGTGCACAAAATCAGGGGCCAGGTTCGATTAATCGTAATCAGCCCGTTGATGTGTGATGTGATTGTCTGTCCTTCTCGCGGGTACCACTCTCCTGTAATCAGGTACCCCCCGTCACTGGTACCTGCTCATCCGACATTTCCTGCTTCTTTGCCCTCACAGTCTCGCACTCCAGAGAATATCTGGATTGCCTTCGTGTCCGTGACACGTGGTGATAGGCAAGGTTGAGGCGAACAGGTGCCATCCAATTACACCTTTCGAGCTAGGCAACATGTCAGAAGGTCTCCCGTTAAATTATAATTAATTCTCTTTTCTGATCGATTAGGTAAATCGATAGTGTCCATGTGCAAGACTCTTTCCACCCTCTGAGGAATTTTTTTATGACCCAATTCCTATGGTGAACACACTAGGCTAGGTGGCAAACACACTTGTTGGGCTTACTTTGTAACTATTACGAGAAGAAGAAACCTCAATAAGCAATAGGTTTATTGTTTATTATTATTGTTCAGTAACTACACTAACGAATAAATAAAGTTTCGAACAACAAAATCTTTATTAATAACCGTTTAGTATGCTAATAAAAGTCAGTGTTTAATTCGATTGCTTAACGCTAGAAGTTTCCTCACTGTTGGTCGCAGCACCAAGCGTTTGCCTCTGCATGACGGGGTTGACTGAGACACCACCAGAGACGCAGTCATTAATACGTGAACTTGAAAACTATTTTAAGGTTAATCGTACTGTTTTCATTCAAATATTTAATTTAATTATTTTGTGTTGCAAAATCCAACAGTCCCCGCACTACCCAATGAGAAATCTCGGAAAAAAAATGAAAGGAAAGTGAACAAAACACCGAGTATGAGAATTGAGTAAACCTTGAAACGGTTACTGTTACGCACGCTTAAACAATTGTTTTAAATTATATCAAATGCATCTCTTCGCACGTTACTTTATGTATTCTAAAATAATGAAAACGCATACGAACGAGACACAGACAGGCAGACAGACACACATACACTCGGTGCATTGTGCAATCATTGCCAACCATGAATTACATCATTTGTATAAAAGAAATAAAAAATTTTTTTTTCTTTCTACTCAACCTGAAAACGCACGCCGATTACAAAATCGTTAAAACTAAAATTGCAAAATCTAATTAAAGCGTTCTCATCTGGCAGGAATGTCTGTGTGTGTGTCTGTTTACCTGGGAACTAACAAATTTCCATTCCAAAACTAAATAACAGTGCTAAGTAACAGTAGTAACAGTTTGTTGGTCGAAGAAAAATTCTTTCTGAAATTCTCGAATAGGTGACATTAGCGACGCTAATGTTCTCTTCGTTCCTTGGTGGTACTTGGTGCTGGCTACGATGTAGAGGTTTAAGGATTATGTACTGTATTGTACTCATCTAAAAATATTACAATTTATGTGTTCGAGTAGTGCTTTTTATTTTTTCGATTGCATTGTTGCCATCATGTCATCTTACTATAAACATCTTGTGTTTTTGATGAGAATTATTTCTTACTTTCACGTTTCTCAAAATAAAGAAAGCAGTAAGTTCCACTTTTACTCTGTCCAAATAGTACGGCCAAAAATACGTACTCATAGATTCTTTATTCTAGAATTATGCTAACGTTTTAAGTATTCTGTGTGGTACTTCCGTTTATGGCACTTTGTTGTGTATTTGTATGAACTTTGAGTGGAATTGTTTAAGTAGCAGTCTTTTTACTTCTTCATAAAGACTAATTTAAATGAATGACGAGTTATGAAGAAACAGGCTTCTTTTTTTGTTCGCTTCCTATTGGGCTGCAAAGTAAATTTATGCTGTTTTAGTGCAAACATAAAAATATGAGAAAATTAGTGTTCCAACACAGTACCCACCATGTGAGTCACGAGGCATTGTGTTGATTGAAAAAGAAACAGCCTTCGCGCTTGTGAGTACACGTAGTTGCGCTTTACAAACTCTTTTTTATTCTATTTTAAATACTGAGTCTTTGCTACACATATGAATTTTCCATTCACCGAAATAATTATTCGTTTATTATTGGTTACTTGCAATTAAATGAAGTTAATTTTTTAAACTATTAAATCGCTATTACTAGATCTACGGCAGTCAGATCAGGTGCATTGTTTTGCAAATTTTGTTGCTGTGAAGGTCGCCTATCAACCCAACAGAAAACCGCAGTTAAGCTTCTTTCAAACTAATTGCAATTCAAACTTTCTACTAAGAAACTAAAAAAGTGAAACCTTCCTCCCGTGTCGTCCCCCGCCTTAAATTTTATGTATTTGTTTTATTCATAAATTTCCCAGGTAGGACTTTGGGTACCTGTGGGTGTCAAATAGTTTCCCTTTTAATTAAATTGAGAGAAAAATTAATTAGCATTTGAATCCATTTGGAGTTGCAACGGTCGTTCAGATGACCCGAGCGCTTTGAAAGTGCAAAATAAATAAAAATAAATAAATAAATAAATGTGAAATCAAGTTTATGTGACATCAATTAATACTACACTCTCTCCCGTTGTAGAGAAACAATCCAAGCACATTATACCATTGCCTTTTTGCACTGTTATGATTGAATTTCGCTTTCAGAACTCACCCGAGAGAACACGACCTTCATCCATGAAAGAGCAAACGCGGTCGGGTGTAACACCCTCAACCTCGAAAACATTCAAAATTAGGTCAAACCGGGGCCGGAGTTGTGAAACAAACTCGTTGCGAATTGACAAAAACCGCAGCAACAGGACAAATCGACCGTCGTTACCGTAACAGTTAAGAAACTCAAAATTAAATTAAATAATTTATGTAAATTAAAACCGTATGTGAAATGTAAGTGAAATACACAAGGTGGAAAAAGCTTTTATTAAAGTTTTTTTAAATGTTACAGATTCCCAGTAAACGTGGTTCCTCCCTAGATGAACGGTCATTCTGACTAACAGATTTTATTCGTTGTATTGACACTTTTAGTTGTTAATACTTTAATTAAAACAGTAATAATAAAACACTCGTGTTACTTATAAATTAATAGATAGCACGTCAACCTGAGTTAAAGCTAAAATTGTGACGACATGTAATTTAATATTCAAAATGACCGTGAAAATTTTTTAATTATATTCAACAGATATAGGATAATACAATCAGGTAAGAGACATGTGGACATTGTACGATATAAATAAATGTTACAAAATATAAAATGAATATTCAAGTGTACTTGTACTACCACTAACAATTCCATAAATATTCCGTTCACGTTTGACTTTCTAACTTAGGTATATTTTTATTAGCATTGCACATACTCAATTGTATGTGCATAATATAAAATGCATATTTAAATTAACTAACCAAGAGATTAATACAACCGGTCAAAGTTAGAAAACCTTGAAAGGAGTGTCACATTTAAAGTATAAGTCGGGTGTAATTTAATAAAGAACTTTATAAAAGATTACATGGACTATTTAGTGGAGTTATGTATTAATAAAGTGAACATTCTGTTTCATGTACATCTATCCTAGTTAAATTGTAATTTTTGGTGTACGGGACGATTCAAACAAACAAAAGGAGTGTTGCGTAGACGCAAGCGTTGCAAAACTGGAGGAGAAGTGTGAAAACGCGTGCGAGACTCCTTTAAAATTAAACGATCGGTAACACAGGGAATCCCAACAAATTACATTTTCTACAAAACTGAAACATTTCCTTCGGCAGAAGAACCTATTTCGTTTATGAAATCAGGTTTTCACGCGTTCGTACCTGTCCACGCTACGCAACAATATAATATTTAGTTAGTTAGAAGATCGGCAACGTCGTAAAATACAGAAATGAAACATTAAAAGTGCGTAAAATTTCAAGTAGGTCCGCTCAAAAGAAGTTTCACGTCTCATTTGAAACTCATAAAAATATTATGCAAAACTGAAATAATGCCGATTGTAATTGATGCCGTGAGAACTGAAACCGCACAACATGTACGTCACAACGTACTTAAAGTAAAAAAAAGAAGAAGAAAAATGTGTTACCGTAATAATCTACATCAAATAATAATAAAAATCTCAATTCGTTTACTGATCTGAGTCAGTAACGATCAGCCACCAGCAGCAAGTTCAGTACCGGCAACCATCAAAATGAGTATGTAATTGCTTGTGAATGCACCACAGTGGTGCATGACACATGTGAACATCACTGTATTTAAGTCGAAGGAGAGAACTAACCAACTAATTTATTGTCGATGTTTACCATGTTGTTCTGCACACCAGCAGACCATGTTATTTTTATATTTTATCGTTTTGGACTGGATTGCGTTTATTTTTGTACTCAATACTGTTGTGATGTGTGTGTGTGTGTGTGTGGTGACCCCGTGTAGGTATGAGAATATCTTGGAAATGTAGAATAACCTTTTATACAGCAGCTTAAATTGTGACGTAGTTATGTACCTATTAAAAACATAACTATATATAGTATTGTGAGTGGAGGTATTTGACAGACTGAAATTCTTAAACGTACCGAAGTCAAAGACTTTTCTGCATGCAAAATAACAAGACATAATATTTAATGGATGACACTGGACAATGAGAAATGAAGAAAAGGAAAAAGTAGTGTTAATTACATTATAACTTGTTAATAGTAATATCAAAATCGTAAAAATAGAATAAATTAATAAACGGATGGAATGTTGTAATTTAAAGTTCTTTGTGTGTAGTGAAGTCACAAAATTTCAAGTCAAACTACAACGAGATTGGTCAACTTTGCTGTGAAGTTTGACATCCTTGGCATTAGCTGAGAAGAAGCACGGCAGAGGTACCCGTGTGAAAACATCGAGACGAGGTACTCGTTTTCTCGAGACTAGGTACTTCCCCATCAGGTACCTCTCTCACCTAGGACCCCATCGTTTCTTCTGCTTGTTCTCTTCGGAAACTTAATTTCTCCGACAATAAAAAAAACCGGACATTTCGACCGAAAAAGAAGAAATTTCTTTCTTTCTTACTTCCCTCCCCTGTTAGTTTTATTAGTCAACGTCAAGAATATTGTCAAACATTTGCATAAGTTTGAGTTGACTTTTTAGTTTTTTTTTTCTTTTTACAACGTCTATTAATCCTCTTTTATTTTTTAATAGCCGAAATGATATACAGTCGCTGCTGATGAAGTTAAACTCAAATTGTAAAAGGACATAATTTTCACATCTGACACTTTCATCTGAATCGACTGACAATCTCGGAGGTTTCATGGTGGTGATGATAATGATAATTCTTATGATTACGACGAAACTTACGATTATGGCCGACATGTGCACCCCTGAGTATTCTTAAGTCAATTTTTTTTTTCCACGAACTATAAAACCTGTGTAGATGTCCACCATTCGCGGATAAAAACCATATTTATGTAAGTGGTATACTGTTTTGGTTTTTTTTTCCATTATCATTCAAGAAGATGACAAAAATTTTGCCATGTTTTAGTGTTTAAGGAATATGTACTGTTTTTCTATGATATTGTTCAATTTTCCTTTATGAGTTGCTGCATGAGTAAACATCTTACACAGGAGCTGTAAATATATACTTAATCTGTAATATTAAATAGTACAGAACACAATGATAAGAAGGTACCGTAAATCGTTTCAACAAACAGAGTTCAACCACTGAACTTGCTCCGGAGACTCCAGGCACGGTGAACTTTATATGCAAATTCTGCACATGGACATGCCAAAACATGCACGAGACTAATTTATACTAATGTCCAGACACAATACAGTGATTTATGTATAATATAAATGCAATAAAAGTCTTGGTCTGTTGCGGGGGTTGAAAGAATCAAGCGGCTAAACCTTCGTCGTGTAAAAGGTGAAATGCACAAAACATAATAATTTTTTTAATTAATATAATTACGGAGAGCCATAAATCTTATAAGCAAAATAATAAAAGTGCTCGGGACATTAATATGCGGAAAATAAAAATAAATAAAATTTTTGCGAGAAGTTAAATAATTTTTTGTTGCCTCCGGAAGAGATTTTTCATCAACTTAACTGTACGCAGCTGAGTATGGAAATGTCAGTCTGGGACTCTTGCATTTTAGTAACTCTCGAATGTCTACAAATACAGCTGTTAATTAATAGATACATAAATATCAATAGTACATTATTACGCTTCCATATGTATGCATAAATAATAATATTGATTTTGTTAATTTGTTTATACTGTTCAAATAGATAATTAATCAATAATTCATTTTGCTTTGTTTTCCTTTAAAGAAGCTACCTTCTTTCTTCGTGCTTTTCCGCTTATTTTTCATTTGAATTTCTCGCAATATTGAAGTGATGTTTGTACTCAAATAAGCACAATACTGTACAATACATTTTGTACTCAATAATTTGATGTTCTTTGAGGTTTTCCTAATTTTCTCATGTCACTCTAAAGTCTTCCACATCAATTCCTCTCTGATGGACCTTTGTGCGCTTTAATTTATTTATTCAATTACTTTGCCTGACGTCATTCTGATATATTCTACGACTGCACTTTAATCTCGAAACAGAGGAGACGCTCGGATTGTTGTGAACATAAAAAATTTCACGCTTCTGTATGTCTCACTTTTTTTTCTGTAAATAATTCATAGCATATTTTTACCTTATAATTATCGTATCAACAATAAAAATATGTCACGTTCAGTTTGTAGCGATTAATTTATGGTTGAATATTATTTGGAATTATTTCGTTTGTGGCTTACCACTGTTGAACCAATTCTAAGTTTTTCTCAACTTTGATCTCTCGTTCTATAATTCCAACTACAAAACTGTATCAAATACAAGCAGAAATCGGAAATTTATTTTTCAACTTTTCATGCTAATATTATTATTAGAATGTTATGCTGCAGTTTTACAACATTCTGAATGAAAATTTATATTTAATTCTTTTTAGATAAATAATAAACAGAAATTGATAGAAATGATAAGCGGCAATATACATCAAAAGACTCAAAGATAGAAAACAAAAAAACAATTGTTTAATAATTAGATCTTATTTGTAAATAAATAATTAATAAGAATGTACGATGTGCTAACGACGTGACAATATCAATTATTCTTTCACGAGTCATCTTAATAACTGCTAAAAGAAGGATGAAGGTTTAGGTGGAGTGCATGGTGTACTGTAGTATAATAAACGGTATATTAGTACTTACTTATAAATTCAATTTGTGTACTATTTTAAGTATCAAATAGAATTTTGGTGTCGTGCTATTAGAAAAAGATAGAAATTCGGTAGCAATTCTTTTTACGGGGCACACCTCAAATGTCTTTCATTTCATTCATACAAGTTCGAAGTATCCTCTTAGGTGAATTGAAAGAAACTAGTAAACAGCTTGTGGTGGCGTAAATCAATCGCTCTCGTTTAATTTTCGGTTGTCCCGAACAATTTTTTTCCTTCGTTGGCAATGGATCGATCGCCAAAATAATTTTTTTGCCATCGTTGAATGACAAAATAATTGAGCAATCGCACAGAAAACTAGTGTTGGAAATAGTTTCGTCACCGATTGTTCGTATCCGGTGGACAGAATCTGAACAAACAAAACCTGACTGGAATAAAAAATTTTTATCATGAGAGTCAAATCCAAGTCAAGTGCCAAACAAAACAAAATGTCCTACACAGATTCGGTAAAAAAACTATTTTAAGAATAAAATTGACCCGCTCAAATTTTCACGATAGTTCAACGTCGCGAAACTCAACTATTAAAGAACCTACGGCAGGTCTTGTAATCGACGTTAACGGTCATAGTTTGAACTAATTTTGTGTTTCCTTTACTTCAAACTAGTGCACACTATACGTCAGTCATAAATTATTTAAAAATAGTCTACATAAATGTATTATTACAATTCTGCAAAAAAACATTATGCACATAATTTTCTTATGTTAGTAACAAATAACCAAACAACAAGACGTAAAGAAATCGGTGAATCTTGTCATATTTTTTGTAGACTATAATTTTATTTATAGTATTTCTTATTTTGACATAACTTTTATATTCTGACAAAACAAAATTAATTTAAATAATATGACTCACATCACTGGGGGTGTGTATTGTGTAAGTGTGTTCCTTAATAATTCAGTTTTCGTATTGTTGATTGTGATATTATCAGTTTTTATAATAGAACAAAACTATTAATATGCCTTACGTATCAACTAATAAAATTAGGGTTAAATTTATATTATATACTCTGTTTTTCTTAAGTACATTTCAACCTAATGTTAGTGTGGTCAACTATTTTAGTTTACGTTTTAGTTCCTCAGTTGATTTCTAACAGAATAGAAAGAAAACACAAGACGAAATCCCCGGGGATCCTCGCTGGAACCTGTCAACTCTGCTCACTAAACTGAAACCCCCGTTGTTTAACCGAAACAAATGTCTTACCTTATCATAAAGTGTTAGAAAAAATATCCGGGTGGTATCCGGCAAATGTTTGCACGCGGACGATAAAAATACAAATACAATCTTCACATGAAAAATAAGAGAGAAAACTCGGTCAGGTAGCCGAAAGCCAATGAAAAAAGTTTCACCGAAATTACAATATAGGAAATCGCCACTGAAATGAGTTGAGTCAACTCGGATGTTCACAAAAACTCACAAAAACACAAACGGCGGACCCGAAATGTAAAATACAAATTTTAAACAAGAAAACGAACAAAGTCGAGCGATCGTTTAACGTGAAAATATTTCCCGTTGAGTGTTAGGTTCATGTATCACTTGTTGCGTTCGCATAATAACTAAAAGATATTATGTTACTCTGAGTGGAAAGGGTGGGGATCTCGAGAATTTTGGTACACGATGGATGAGAACAAACGAAAACGCACGCGGACGAACCCAGCAACGCATATCCAGTATCATTCGCGTCTGTCCCCTGAGATTTTGGTACCCGTGAGAGGTACCACTCGCGTCTCGGCCACGTTTAACTTACTAAAAATCCCGTCACGGAGATGAAAAACGTCCAAATATCAGTTAAAATAATATCTTTATAAGTACGAGATATATTTAAAAGTGAGCGAGTTAGATAGATAGATAGGTAGATAGATAGATAGAGAAGGTACGCATCTGTTTATCTTACGGGAGGAGGCAAACAGAGAAATAGGTGTGCAATTTTAATCATCCAGATCCAGGTAGAATTGAACCGGTCGAACGACGAGAAATCCATTCGAAATTGATTCATTTTAGAGAGAATCGATCTCGCAGCGATCGCACCCAAGATCAGTTTAAAAAGCGAGTAACTTCATCCGGGGAAACGGTACCTGAGGATGTTTTGGTACCTGAACGGGTACCCCTACTATCCCCACCATTCGTACAACTTCCAAGGTGGCTAGAAAGAGATAGAACGTTAGAGACCCGAACTACAATAGAGTGAGAGAGTGGCAAAGAGAGAGAGAGGGAGGGAGGGAGGGAGGGGGGCAAAACTACTAGGTTCGTACCTGTTTTCTTTACTATTTCACCTGCGGCGGAGACCAAAGACGGCGGTTAGTTTTTGACAATTTTTTTTGAACGATTTCCCATCTTCCGGATTCCCCAGGTACACCTGTTACGTCCGACGAAATGAAAAGTTTTTTTCAACAGTTCGGCCATTCATAATTTAAAAATTTTAAATTTGGCAAGTTGGTCTTTCAAGGCCGATGAGTGACACTTAGCGAAATGTAAAATGCATATCATTAAATCGGAATATTCCAATTTGGAAGGTTTCCCTCCAAAACTCATCTGCTAAAACTTGACATCCCACTTATTTTCATAAATCTCTGCATGGGCTCTGCCACTAATGTCACAAAAAAGTAAGAGGAAGATACCCAGGAAAGGCAAATTTTGAGTAACAAAATTTTGCAGGTTTCATGAAATTTAAAAATTGTTTTTTTAGAATAAGTGCAGTACATTTGTGTGGATGGATCTATATATCTGACGGTTTTATTGTTCATCATATTGCACCATTGTATACATTATGTATTTGAGCCGGTGCCATTGTGCATCGTCGGTGCCACGTAATAATAAATTACATAGAATTGTATATTGTTTATTGAACTCAACTTATACCACCACTGCTGGTTGCCACGAAGTTCGAGCTATTTGGGACATAATTTTAGTTTTATTTATTGTGCCAGAAGTTCAGAATTTCTCGTTTTGTTTGTTGTCGTGTTGTCTGCTTTCCTTTTAAACCATGCATTTTCTGAGACCTCAGCCCTAAGGTGGAATCCGGGGAAATAAAGCAAAAACATCTTTAGTACAAACCAATTTGACAGTAACAAAAAAATTGTGGTGCACTGGAACATTCGATATGCCAGTTTTTCAGGTGACAGTCAGAGCAACTGTGAAATTTTAAAATTAGGTTTCAGATTTCCTTCAATTTATTTGATATTCAGGTACCTTCCTTCAGTAGTAATCCTACAGATCAGAAGCACTGGAGTTCGTCAGAAACATTCCTTTAAATTTTCATTCGGTACTTGGGGACGAATACTACGAAGGTTCACATCATCAGAACGGAAACGGAAATTACTGACGTAAATAAGCTGTTCCTCTCTGACGTTTAGTTAAACAACAGTTCTGTTCTAAACCTCTCTCCACCACTTGTACATTATGTATCATTATTTAATTTAAGCTTGCTTACTCTTCACATTATGCAATTCCATACATAATTTAGTTTGTCGTTTCGCATAAGTAGTTAGATGCGCACATGCAGTTCAACGAAGAGTCCTTGATTAAATGTATTACACCGTCAATTTTACGCTGTCAGAGTTTATAGTTTCAATTTATTGTCACGCGATTTGAACGTTTTCCGAGTCCTACTGGCACCTGACGTAGAACAAAGGCAATTAGAAGTGAAGATAGAAAATTCTGGTCATCGACGAAGATGGAGAAGACGACTGACCGAAGCGCATGAATTGCACCTAATTCGATGTGCATGCACTCGCTCACACACACACACACACGTGTATATATATGTATATATATTTATTTTCTAGTTCCATTTCGTTTGCAGATTGTTCACATGCCAACGTGAATGGCTACCGGATAGATTTGAAACGAGAAATTTATGGTAATTGCCCTAATGATGAGAGAGCGAAGCCGTGGAAAGGATCATCTTCTTCGTCGGAGAGGTTCTTGATCTAAGATAAATATATTCATAGCTATTGGCGTTTTCAGGCTCTCATAGCTCGGTATTCAATTTCAAGTGGTTCATGGGTACCTGGCGTTTTCCACCTCTTCTATTATTTATGGGAAAGAATTTTCAGAGATCGGCAGACTAGAGAAAAATGGAGGCGTGCAATTAAATTAAAACCGTAAAAATGTACTTTCCTTAGGGTTGAAAGAATTTGAATTCTTTTCCAAGTACCACTTTACTATGAGATCTGATCAAAACTACAACAACAACAACAACAACAACGAAAACGAGTTTGATATTTGCAAAAACAATTTTCATAAGAAATAAATAAATCTTATTGGAGGTCGAGTGTTCATCTCAAACGGGAGATATAAATTTTGTTAATTATTGTAATAACGCGGGGCGAGAGTAGTGTCGAATGGCACACAACTAGTTTGAATTAAGTAAGAGATCCGTTCAATAGGAGAGTTAACCCGGTGGTAGGAGTCGTTGAAATTTTTAAGGATAGTCAAAAGTTGGGGAAGCAATAAAACACGGCATTAACTAGGATTTGTATGGGAGAGAAGACATGACTTTGTTGGGCCAAGTTACACAGACGCCGCCATCGTTTTAACCGAATTCATTTGAAAGTCGATGGTAATACGCATAACTTGATCGGTTCTCTTTAAAAAAGTAATAAATCATTTTTTTCTTAACTCACTCGTCTTCCATACTAGGAAGTTGGCTCTCGTTAAATTTGTCAATCTCAAAATGGAAGTCGTTTTGCAAACGGACGCAATATTTCTGTATATACTATAAAACAAGTAGAAATATTACTTGTCATATTATCAAATTATGAATGCCGAATATTGCTCCACAAATCAATAGAAAATGCCACGGAAACTCAGAAGTTCTTTTTTAGAGAAGGTGCCATTCCCAATGTAATTGACATGTTTTATTAATACGTTAAATATTAATAATATAATAATAGTAAGTGTTCTTGACCCTCAGCTTTCTTCTTCGGGGTATGTTTTGATCGATGAGAGAAGTTTGCAACTCGCTGTAATCAAACATGTTTTTCCATGAGAAAAAGAAACATGCACAGCTGACAGGGAGCCAGGATGGTCACGTTCGCACAACTCAATCAAAGTGGTAACTTATTAATTGAAACAACAGCACGGGATTCCCATCATTTGCTGCCACGAAACCATCGAGTGATTTGACACGATTGCGCGAAATTACACAGGTAGATGAGAAGATCGTGATGTGTGGACAAGTAACTTTCAGGTACGATGGAAGATTTCCGGGGATAATTGGGGTAGCGAGCGACACATGGAGGGAGACAAACCAACGTACAACCCTCGGTAAATAAAAGAGAATTAGTCAAGAATTCTGCAGAAATTCAATCAGATTAATTGGGACGGTCAGGGAGAAACCGAAGATGGCCAAGATGGCCCAAGGCAAAACCCAAACGAGTCAAAAATTGAGAAATCAAATTCCTTCAGGGGAAAATGGAAATTTAGTTTGATGACGCGTGTCGAATTTCCCTGTCTAAAAAGAAAACTATCCACTTAACTAACTTGAGTTAATAACTAATAACTATAAACTATACGTAACAGTGGAATTTTTTCTATTGGTCTCTCTGTCTTAAGATGTTCCCGTGGTGTCTTTTACGTCATTCTTTTCTGTTCGAAGGCAAAAAAAAACACCAAAACCTGTGTGACCTTCTTTGTGTGGTGGTGCTGAAGTGGTACGCTCCTCATTTTCTATTGCAGAGAACCTTCCTAAAACTACCCCACCGGGAAGCAGGTTCACGTTCATGCTTGGTGGTTTCTCAGATACTCGATGATGTGCGAGGTTTAACATCAAAATTAGCTCTTGCTTAAGAAAAGCACAGGACAATGGCAAAGGTAATGTTAGGTAATATTACAAAGGTTCACGCGGCGAGAATGTCACTGTTTTTTTTTTTAATTACCAAAATTTAAATTTAAAATGAAACGAAATGGCTTATGTTGTCATTGCCATCAACACAAGTTGAAAAATCAAAGTCCTTCGTATTTAAGTCAAAGTAAAAGTCAGGTTCTTCTGCCACGTTGTAAGTTTCTTTTATGTGACCCATTCATCCCACACAATCGGTGTGATCTACGGGCGTCCTGTGAGGACTGTGACTGTGTGAAGGAGCAGAAGAAGAAAATACCTGAGTTTCTAAATTTTATTTACAACCTGTAAACATTTAAGTTAGTCGAAGACGTTCAAATGGGATTAACAGTAGTTTCTTAGTAAAAGGTCAAATGTCACATAAACCATCTAGATTTATTGGGTGATCCTCATTTAAAACTCACCCTGCATCACGTTTCAACATTTTTCCTCATTTCTTCGTTCCCTTCTCCGTTTTATTTTATTCTTTTTTCTTGCGAACGCGCGCGTAATGATACGCACACATGTACGCTAGCGCGATATTACAATGCTAATTGTTTTGTCAATGCGAACACATCGTAAACGACGAGTTTATGGCGAGACCGTTGGCTTTGACTTGAGAATTTCGCGTGCGTGCGTACCTCACTTAGTCACTGACTACGTGCGTATTTTACTACGCTCATATTTTTTTTATCGCTCTCCAGGCAAACGCACTCGCGTTTAATTGCGTTGAAATTTGTTTAGAACCGTCTCAAAATTTATTTTTTTCTTGTTATACTTCCTTAATAATTCTTTTTTATTTACTTCGGTCGTGACCTCTGCAGTAATGACGAGTTGGTCACTTATTAACAACGTACTAATTAATAAGGTGTAATAAGGCTTTACTGTTCCCGTGTGGGTTTTTTTAAAAATAATTTAACCTAATCGGGCACCACAAAAGCACAAAAAGCACTCGTGAGGTATCAACTTGCGGGGTACTTGCCGGTACTGAAGTTCGTCATCGGAGGGACACTTATTTTGTGGTACCTGCTGATTGATACCTAAACTCAACAGTGTTTCGGAATTGGAGAAATCAGAAAGCCAAATTGTCTCATCAATTAATTTATTACAATCAACTTTTTTTGTATGGAAGTTAAAAACCCGTTTGCACGCCACTCAAAATTAGACATTTTATGTTCTTCTGAAGGTAACCTTAGCACACACATTCCCTTTTAAAATAACTATAAATTTGAAAATTGTAGTGTAAAGTGTTTCTAGAGCATTTAGTATTTTTAAATAGTAAGGTTGTTTTGTAATTTATGAAAAGGGCATACATACATTAATGATCACTCATCGGTGTACAAGTGTAGTATAGTTGTAGTGCTTATTGTTAAAACGTTAGTTCCCAGCCAGGTACCCGTCAGGTAGTCAGTTTACAACGAAGAAAGTAGTACTGAACTTGGAACCCGCTTTTGTATGATCAACCGAAGGTAAAGTTGTTACCTTCAGGAGATTTTTGAGCTTTTAAGGTAGACAGACGATCGTTTAAATACCTGTACCAATTTCGTAGCCGGGGCTTCCGAAACAGACCAAATTATTTTAAGGTTGCCTTCACCTGAAATCCCTTTGATTAAGTGTTCCACTTCGTCATCGCTGCGTACCTGGCCATTTCGCCTGACCTTTCGTCGAAAATGTTGAATTTTAGGCCTTTCTCTCCGATCATAGCCTCCCTTTTAGACTAAAATCAACGGAGGCAGCGATTCAACTTCAAAGTGACAAATAGTAATTGATACTTTAAGTTCGCCAATCCGGTCAGGTTGCGACACACCGTGAAATCCGCGTGTGACCAAAAGCCAGCCTGGGAAATCGGACGTTAGTTAATAAAAAGTAACCGATGCCGAAGTGTACGGTCGTGTATTAACAGCACTCACTTTATGTTTTATTTATTTAATTGCGTATTATTGAAAATCAGAGTTAAGTA
The DNA here is from genome assembly GCA_037055365.1 of Polyplax serrata. NCBI lineage: Eukaryota > Metazoa > Arthropoda > Insecta > Psocodea > Polyplacidae > Polyplax > Polyplax serrata. The sequence goes on from JAWJWE010000007.1 coordinate 2,277,546, forward strand.
ATCTCCGTCATGGGTGAAACTGTGCAACTAAAACAATTCAATTCGTCTCTACTGTGACACCCAATTGCATTTTATTAATAAATATATGTATAATTATAAATAATTCCCATTAGGTAGGATTCGTTCGAACGTCGAGTTGATTAGGAAGAAACAAAAATTGGTTTAATTCTAAGACACCCAATATAATTCAAACCTATTTACGTGTTGATACATAGATACATAAATAAATTAAATTTATAAATATATTATATTAAATTTATTAAAACTTCAGTTTCAGCAAGTACTTTATCAGAACTCAAAATAAACAACTGAGCTGTAAAATCAGGCAGAAACGTTTTACAAAAACTGTTATTTTAAATGTTATTGAATTTATTTCTGCGAAAGTCATCCACAATATTGAACCTATCTATTCAAATAGTTTCTATTAAAAGGGAAAAATAATTTACTTATTATTAAGATTGAACGACACACCAAAATTTCCGTGTGTCAGGATTCTGGAACATCAAACCTTTCTAAGGTAGTTCACAAGAGAGATTTATTTTATATACATAACTTAATGTTTTTCTTATTAAGTTTTCATAACTTTTCTTGTCACATACAACAATCCAAACTATCGGACAGAGAAGTGACAAAAATGGCAATCTCCCTACATGTGCTACGTGTTTATCCATTCGTGTCAAGTGTTAACCTTCTTCCCATCCGCAGGGTGGTTCTTTTCTTAACTCCTGAATATTCCCCCAGACAATTTTATGTACATATACAGGTCGGTGTTGCGGAACAAATTTGGAACAGTTGCGTGGACAAAGTTTTTGAAGAAAATAAATTTCACGGCCTCCGCGATCAATCGGATCTCCCTCTCTAGATCTCTCTTGATCTGGATTCGTGACGATACCGGATTAAAAACTAAATTTATTTTATTGTCAAGATCTGCCCGGGAATAAATAGTGAAGATTTTTTTCGCTCATGTGATGATAAGTTACGCGAGGAGGCATAATGGCCGTTTTGAGAGGAATGTGTGGTGTGGCGGTTTGCCCGTTAGAATTTCTTTCACCTTCTGTTAAGTGTTAACGGGATTCTCCACTTTAAATAATAGTAATTTCAAACTATTTATTAATAATCTTAAAATTCTAACACAATTTATTGTTGCTCTACCTATTCACTTGAGTTTTTTTTAAATGTTTTTTTTCAGTAATTGATTGAAATACGAGCCTGTCTCCTTCTATGTTTTTATTTCAACAAATTTATTGAACTTCACCAGAGCTGAGACTTTGGGATTCAGTTCGGGTTGGTAAATCTAGAAAGTTCTTTTTCCAACTATTCAGAGACTTCACATAATTGCAAGTTAACAGTTCATCTCTTTCACTTTCAGACAACAGGAATTTTGGGGCTTTGTTTGAGTGAGTTACAGCAAGAGAATTCTTCTTGGATGTTCTAATTTGTGGAGGTACACCCCGTGCAGGTACCTTTTGTCGTTACACTCCGACCGAAATGATCACGTTCGAGTCATTCACATTTAAATTAAATTGTTTAACACTGGAAGTGATGTATTTTATGGGTGGTGAACGACGGGTATGGCGTCAGAAGGGTGGCTTCACTCAAAAGAGCATTTCCTACATTCAGGTTTCCGTCATTACACCTTTTAATAAATATTTAATGTAATTCATTGTGCAATGCAGTCAGTAAACCGCAAGCGTGAATCAACTTATTTTTCGATTTTGTTGAATAAAAATTCATTCATTCGTTTATTGAATCCTTCATCTCTCATTTCGAATTCGTAAGATTTCTTCTTCTTGTCTGCACTCTCAACTCTCAACAATTGTTTTCAGTAGGTTTCTTCGACGGGTTGGTTCTTTTCTTTCACCTCTCGGGCACTCTGCTGCAAATTCTCTCTGCCTAATAATACATCTTTAAAAAGAAACGCCGTCAGAATTTAAATTTATTAACATTCATAACAATAAGACGGTCTCGGCAAAAGATGTTATTCCACCCGATGTCCGTAATCAACCTGGTACCTGTGCCTTATCGGGTACGAAGTACTTCAAATAATACTCGGACAGGTAGATTTCCGTCCGGGGAATGATTAACGATTTCGACTAATCTGGGTCTGAAACCCGGCGAATTTTTAAAAGTCGACTCTTACTTAATGGCCCTTTAAAATCGTCATTTTAGATTTGGTCTGAAATTCCAGGCAAAGAGTCAGGTCAAAGTTCACCATTTCAAATTTTCTGACCGACTGGGGAATATTAAAGTGAGGACGTGGAGGGAGGAGGCAATTTAAAATATTATTAAATCAAATGTGGTGAGAAGTTTTGTATTTTTGAAGGTGAGAAATTTTTGGATTCTACTTAGACCGTTGATACTCCTCTTTTCACTTTTCCAATATTTATTTATGGACACGCTACGAATTCAAAAGTATTTATTTATTGAGTATTATTGGTTCTGAATGACGCAGCAATCGTTACATGAACGGCGGCCACGGGAAAACTCGTGGGAAAAATCGAGACTATTTTATTTATTTATTAATTTGCAAGGCGCCAAATTTTTATGTCACCCTGTGAGTACCAACATTGTCGGCTATTTAAATTCAACACCCTAAAATAATAAAGAAAAAAAAGGGTTCTGTGATTTTTGTGTTTTTCTCCTGTCCGCTGTCACCCGAAGTTCAATTGCATTGTTTGCCGGTCATAAAACGGAAAAAGTGCGGAAGAGTCAGGTTCGGGTGAATGGAAAAAGGTGAAAACCTGACGCCCCTCTCCCTCGCCGTCGTACGTAGTCGTAGAACAGGTACCACCGAACCCGATAGAAAACGGCGTGGGAAAATCTCCATGCTAGATAATTTGTAATTGAACTCCCATTTGTCCCACGCAGGGTGGATCCGACATAATATTTTTATAACGTAAATAAATTTTTCCCGTTCTTTTGTTCTCTCCATAAAGAACGGATGAAATCCTTGAAGAGAGAGAGAGAGAGAGCAAAGACAATGAGAGGTCTTCGGGTAGACCCAGGACAGACCTGTCTAAAATTTAGCCCTCCGGAGCCGACCAGCCTGGGGTCGCATGCCTTCAAAATAAGTACAGACAATAAACATTTAATACAGTTAGTTATTCATATAATCTAAAAAATTCACAAGCACATTCGGTCGTGCTTTTTGGGCCCTCTGCTTCAGTACACAATTTACAGAAAAACGTATATCTTTTTCACTTTTTCTTTTGCCTCCCACTGTAATGTAAACAGTTCAAAGAGAAAATTATTACGGTAAGCAACAACAAGCAATAACCATACAATAATGTCAATATCGATAGTTATAATATTAATACTGTCTATAAAACTAATTGTATAATACAGGTTTAGTACGCAAAAAACGGTAAGAATGAACTGTCAATGCCATCAGAAAATCATCCTCCTCAACACAACTCCTCAAACTAAGTGAAACTTTGTGAAGAACCACAAACTGCAAAAGATAAATACAGGTTATTGTTTACGCGTACCCGAAGCTATACAGGAAACTGTAACAAACCTGGCCTAATAAATTTTCCTACAGGATATCGTACAGAACGTATCAGTACGTTCTTACGTCCCTGGTACATGCGTGAGCGTTTGATAAATTCACGTCTGGTGGCACAGAGGTGTGCACACACTCAATAAGTAATCTTTTATAATTGGATATTACTTTTTCTACCTGTCGGTTACACTACCGAAAATAACGGGGTGGTAATTAGTCAATAAATCAAAGGAATATAATGAACACGTGGGCAGTTTCCTGGATTATCATATTATGCTTTGATTTCACGAACACATTGTAAACATATATAGTTCTAAGGACGTCGAATACTTCCACGTGGGAAGGTAATTTCCATTATTTAACTTGCGGAACTAGACAAGTTACCCGTTGGCGCTATTATTGTTTATTTGCAATTCTATTTCGCTTGTGTTTCTCATTTGCTTTAAGTTAGTTCGTCAAGTCTTTCGCTTCCACCCTATCCAGTCGATGTTTTATTCCACGAGTTAAGATAAACTGAATCGAATAATGAATCTGGGAGTGAACCACAATTTGTCTCTTGTACTTCGACTCTAAGTGTTTCGTACGACTATTTGAATTTGTTTATACATTTCTCAAAATATACTAAATACAAGAATTGTAAACTTATTCAGAATGGAAAACGAGAAATAGAATTAAAACTTGAATGTTTCGACGTTATGAACATCACTCAGAGAGTGGACTCACTCTCTATAATTTAAAGTTTTCAACTCTCCTAATTTGAAATTTTATTTAATTTATGTTACTACCAACAGTAACAGAAAGCTACCAAGTTTTAATTAGATTCCAAGCGTCCGATTTGTCTTACGTGTGCCATATTTCACAATCCAATATATAGTATATTATAAAATTCCGGTTTTTAGCTAAGTTTACTTGGTCATTAACTATAATTTTATAAGAAAAGTAGTATTGGCGGACCTCTACTTGAATTCATCGCCAGAGTTTGCTTTAAATTTGGAGAAGAGGAGAGAAAACCCACGCAAATTCTAACCCTTTACGACTGACTGTAACTCAATTTGTCGACACCAGGTACTCATAAGAATACCTGCACAAGGTACTCAACAAAACAATAACTATAAATAAACAATAGTTGGAGAAAGTTCGATGGCTCGCTCGCTTCTGTCAAATTTCCCTTTGTATTTTGAAAAGCTTCGACATTGTGTTCGAATAGTTTTCTCCATAAAAATAGGCTTCAACGTAAATTTACACTTGTGCGACAAAACTAACTTTTTCTTAATTTTTTTGCGTCAAAAATAAATAATGTTTTGGTTGTTAAATTAATAATGTCTCCTTCTGTAATCTGTCTCAAAGGGAAAGAAACGGTGCTGGCAGATACTCAAGTCTCAAGTTTTCTAAATAGCGACATTTCGTATTATTAATAATCGAACAACCACTTTTTAATAGTTCTTTGAGTTTCGCTCTATCAGTTTTAATAAGTTTCATGTTTAATAATTAAAAATATATGCTACGTAAACATAAAATTAAAAATTGAGGCAGGAAAAGTTTCTAATGGGGCACTGACCAGTGGCAAAAAGCAGCCCAGGTTTTTATTAATCATCTATTTACAATTATTTACTGTTATTTACTTTGGGTTATTAAACCTTTAATTAATAAGAAATTAAAACTATGTGAAGAGAAGTTAGGCGGGGGCGTTTTCTGGCAGGCTAAAGTACCCGGTAGGTCGAATCTCGTATTGTCGCAGCTACGTGAAATGAAAAAAATTTCACTTGGGTCAAAATTTTTGTCGAGAAATTGAAGGGCCCCGGAAGAATAGAAAAGGGCGACAGGTACCAGGTGAAAATGAGTAAATCCGTACTCAAGATAAAGCAACGTTTACTCACATCATGCTAATTCCGTTTCGTCACGTTTTATAATTTTCTTTGATTGCGACGACTCTCCCGGTAATTGTGGTACGTGAAACCATTGTGACCGGATTTGAGAGGTACTCAGGTACTCGTACCATACTCGAAACGGTACCCGGACAGTTTTTTGACGACCCCCGAAGGCTGCCGTTTTCCCGAGTACACACATTAATGTAAACACACAATCCTAAGTACCCGACACACATACGACCACATGTGCAGGTACCCCTACATTTTAAAAATGGCGGGCAAGTACCGATTTGAACGTGTCAGAGAGAAAAAGTGTCGTTTTAATGAGCAAATTGCCGTGGCATTTTTGGTCGGATAATTCGATTGTTCTTTTTCCCATGGTGGAATTTTGTATCGCCAAATCAGTCAAAGGTTTTTCATATCCGTCGACAAGGACTGTCTACCACATGACGACGGCAAATATAAAAGTAGAGGGAAGTCTGTTCGGTACCTCCAAGTCTTCATTCTTGAAAAGTAATATCTTGGTTACTTATAAATATTACTTAAATACAATCAGGCGTCCTACCTTCCTTATTTTACTTTTATATCTTGTATGTAAGCCTTATATTATTTTAAAATTATACATAAGGTAGTACAGTAATTGTGTAAAAACACTACTGATTTAGTATTTTTTATACTCTTATATCCTTAAGCAATGCATTAAATATAATTACATATTCCATTCAGGACTTTTTTCTTTTTCCTTGAGATTTATCGTTTTCACTATTTTTGGTTATTTAATGCGTTTATTGATGAGTAAATATAAATTTGTGACAACAAAACAGTTAATAGGTCTCCCATTCAAAATATATACATTAGTAAAAAAAAAGCAATTGACATTTTTCGGGAGCCCAGGTTGACTTGTGAAAAATTTGTCGGTTCGTTTCACAAATGTGTCACACGCTTTCTGCAATACGCGGCGTACAACGCAAAAAAAAACGCAAGGTAACGCGGCAATTGCGAAACGGTCGAAAGCCTTGCTCGTCCTTCTCAGGCTAGAAAAACGCGAACTTCCGTTCTCCTCCTGGACGTTCTCCTGGACTTTCTTGCACAACGAGAGAATCCTCTCAGGGCCGTAGCCAGTCGAGTGTGTCGCACACGGGTTTGCCCCTCCAGATACCGGGTACCGGGTACCGGGTACATCCACTGTGGGAACCTCACTTATTCTTTCTCTCCTTGTCTTCTTTTGACGTTTGTCAACCTGTTCGACTTGTTCTTTTCCATCACACGCCTTGACCTGATCCATTTCAATTGTCTCGTAGAAACAAATTCTGTTTGCTTAATTGGTCTATTTCGTCTATTTCGTTTGCTGTTCAAGGAAAGTCGTTAAACTTCAGAGTTGATTTATCATTCTTGGAGTTGCGGTTTGCCACCAGGTCTGAGCTCTGTTGGTGACAGACTCTGTGAGGACCTCCCTAGAAAATGTGGTCGATTTCTTCATCCTTGAGGTCTACTTGGTGACAATCTGCAGATTTTTGTACTGGTCCTGAGGTTAACCTGCACAGAAATGGAATTTTACATGTATTATTTGAACCTCAGACAATTTTAACATTAAACTGATAAACCAAATGCACGTGGCACACTGGTAGTAAACACTTGAGGCCTCGACAAAATACAAATAAGAGAAAAATTTTACTATTTGACGGTTGAACCCATCAATTCAGATGAACTACTGTGGTTTAATAGCAAACCAGTATTAATAGTTCCGTACTACAATAGTAAACAAATTTTAATACCTCAGTACATCGGATGTAGGGTACTCTTGTTAACACTCCTTTCTAAAAAATATTCATTCTTCTGTTTAGTAATAAACTACTCGTGCCATTCGGGTACCGAAAACGCAGGAATTCGTAAGTTACAATTCATGTTACAATCAAAAATATTTGATGCTTCTTTCTACAATGTCCGATTTGAAAATTAAAATTTTTCCTTAATAACTTTATTCTATGGCAACTGTTCATTTCAGTTACGAGCCTTCGCCATTATCCATCAAAAGTATTTAACATTCTCAAAGGAAATTTGCTGTTGGTGCTTGAACCAAACGATAATAACTTAAATAACATTGTTGGTATCATCAACAGGTCCTTTCCGCCAAGGCGCAGTTTCTGGTTTCTTTCCTGAGTTGTTTACTTAGAATCAACTGACTATTAATTTTGAGACAGTGTTACTGATTGGTCGCTGAGTTCTGGAGCAGAGAGATTCTAAGAAAAAAAAACGTATAAAGTTACATCAAATGCTTCTACCGCATTTTATGCTGCTATCTGACTCAACTTAATAAAAAGAATATATGTTTTAGTAAGCAATCGAAAAGAATTAGAAGTTAACACTTCAATAAAGTTGTGCCCATATATTTCTTTTAGGTCTTAGACGTCCAGAACAATTTGTCGTGCAATTAAGATAAAATAAAGTGTATCGATGGTCGTGTAATATACAAAATTAACGTGTGAAAGAGGAAGTGACGTAATTCTAATTGAAGAAGTCAAATTTACGGCTACACGTGCAATTTAAACGGTCGGTTTCGTATGTCCAACGTGGTTCACATTGCCCAACGGCTTCCTATCCGCATCAAGTGGAATTTTAAGGCACATGACACCCGGCCAACGCCTCCTGCATTTACATGGGCCTTAGAATTTTGCAACCTGGACACACACGCGACGTGTTCAAACGATCATTGTTCTTTTGTTGGCGGGTACCAAACACGAAAGAATTAATACTATTTGCCACTAACCAGGTGAGACTGTGGGAAAAAAAGGACGATTGAATGAAATCAAAAAGATGGTCCGATAAGGTTTCAGGCGCGAGTACCTGAGTCTGGGCACCTATGCCTGTGTCTTTGTGTGCTTATCGTACCTGCCAGCGTGCCATGTCGTAACCGATTTCATTAATATTCTCCAGAACTGTTATTAAGTTGCGCGATTTTTCCTTTCCCCTATGTGTTTTTGTCTTCTTTCGAGAAACTTCCATAAGTTTATTGTTTTTTGCTTTCTTCTGATTCTCCTAGGTGACCTTACGCTAACGTTCACTCCTTTTTGATGCTCACCGAATTGTAGTTTGTCGCCTGTGAATTTTCAGTTTTGCACCAGACCACACTAGTTGGTTAGATGATCTCTCCAAAAATCTACTTTGTCTCTATTATTTATTTCATTCATTATCGCTAGAAAGTTTTAAGCTTTCTTTTAGGGGTTTCTTTTTCACACGCGTTGCTGCCGAAAAATTCAGATTATTTTTTCATAACAACACATTTCCATTCGCACCTACTGCTTCTTTTTGTCTCAGTGTCAGCTCGTGTGTGCCTCTGCATTTCGAAAATGAAATTTTCAGTGATTCGCCGCTGGAGGTTACGAGTGAAATTGAAATGAAAGTCGCCGATGACTCGGTTGTTCTCAAAAATTTGTGTCCGCATCAGAGTAGAAAATTCACAGATGTTGTAATAAACAATGTTCTTCTTCTATCCGGTTGTAATGTTATTATCTCCGGCGGTTTAGACGTTGCCCACGTAGATCCGACTCTGATCCGTGTGAAATTCTATTTAAGGTGACCGGTCAAAGGTTACTGGGGAAAATTGCTGCGGCGTTGACAGAACAAAACCGCCTTTGTACGAAACGCAAAAGAATGTCTCGCCGTTTTGCCAATTATAAATTGAAAATTGATCGTTTTGCTAGGGTTTAAATGGATTTTGCTACGACGAAAGAACGAGTCTTTTTTAGTCACGGTGGCCTGACTCTTAGGCTTTGACCTCCATTGTTCTCCAAATCGATTTAATATTTCTTTTTAGATTTAACTTACCCCGAAGGGGGTTAAAAGTTTTCTATCTAATATCTTATTTATTTACCAGGCCCGGGTTTACTATTTAAGTTGACAAGGAACTTGATGTAGAAAATCCACAAGTTATACCAATTCCTAAAATTAATCTGCAGGGTGTTAAGTAGGTTATGTAGCTACAGTTTGAGATTCCACAACTTCTACGCACAGTTGTGACTAATGTACATAAATATGCAGCATAATGGTGACACAAACTCATACAAACTCTGTGGTAAAAGTTGATTTAATTAATAAGACCAACTTATTAGTGCTTATTACTTATTAAAACATAATTTATCTTTTTTGATTGTTGATTGTTGATTTATTTTTGATTGAACTTTGTTAATTTTCCATCATTCACATCTTTTTTACATATTCCATCATTACACGAGTGAAACAGAAGCAGAAGAGACACACACGTCAGGACTCTACCCGAAGACTTCCATTGGGCAGGTCCACTTCCCTGGATTGCCTGGGTAATAAATTACTTCACGAGACAGGTTTCTGATGAGAACCGATCAAATCAATCTGATCGATTCTCTCCTCCATTTTATTATCGATCGTAACTCACAAGAAAAGCTAAACCTGGAAAATTTTTGAGTGGACAAAAACAAATGCAAAAAAGCATACCCGAAACCCGAAAATTATTACTCCGAATGAAATTGACCCCTGAGTATAATAACTGTATCAGGTGAGTCGGGTCGGCAAAACCCATCGATAAAGAATTTATAATATTAATAATTCGATAAGGTACACGGTGAGTTAACCCCAACGTACCTGAAAAAATGCCTCATTTTCTTATTTTTTTGAAGTGAATATGAATTTATTGCTGCAACTGTGCATTTGAAATTATTAGTTTCAGATAGAATAGTTTTAAACGCAGCTGATCTTTCTATTTCTGTGTATTTCACCGGGGTGTCAACACATTCGTGACGTGAGGAATGTTGAGGAAAACGTTACATCGGAATTTTGTAAATAATCGTTGAACGGTCGTTCCCATTGTGTGGCCGCAACTATCTTTGAGCAGGTCCATTGGTTTTCTCTTGGAGTTTTTAATAAGCGAGGGAAACGGGCGATTCATTCGCATTGTCAACTCAACCTGAGAAACGCCCATTTCAAAGCGGCCGATTTTTTCCGTTTCAGGTTAAGCAGGTTGTCAACGTGGTCCTAATTAAAACGAACTAATTTCGCCAATTAATCATTCTCGGTGACCTTTGACCCCCGACACGAAGAATCTGCCCACCCGGCCGATTGCCCGGTCGATCGCTGCCTTCCTAATTATACCAATGATAATTTCGTATTCTCCTCATGCGTTGCTTTTCGGAAATTATTCCATCGTTTTCGGCTAGATCGGGGGTTGCTCGGAATGAGTTTCTACTTTGGAAATTGTCTATTAATTTTACGTGTTCCAAAACCACTTCTTCCGTGTCTTTTTCATTCTCAGTTTGTATTCTTTACGCATTTCTAGAACTCAATGAGAAATTGCTGGAGGCCTCGTTTTTTTTTTTTTTTAAAGTGCCGGTTTCTCTTATTGTCACATTTGTACGGATTTGTGTTCTCCTGTTAATGATTTGTATTTTCTGGACACGTGTACGCGTAAATTTTCTACTAATTAACGCTAAATTAAAGAAAAAACAGAGAGTGAAATAGAAATGTTGAGGGTAGAGAGACAACAAGGCAAATGAACAAAAAAAAGGAGTGCGAATGGTGCGAGTTTGTTCCGTCGCAGCAAACTCAACAAACATTTATGTACATAAATAAATATATGTATTTAAATATGTACAGGGTAGTCTTATATTTCGACCAAATGTGTTTTTACTTTACTAATGTCGTTAATAATACGTTCGTACTGTGTGCATCTCTTGCAAATTTTGATAATTTTCCAACTTCTTACGTGTGTGAGCAACTGCTTACCATTTTTCCAAAAGCATAAGAAGTATGTAATGGTAATAAATTAAAGTGACCGATATATGGTGACATTCATTAATAATGTTATTTAATTAATAATCAACTTTTTGTCTGTTTAATTAAGATGAAAAGAAAATTTTAGTTTTAGTTTCAGATGTTGAACTGACCAACTAAGAAATTGGTCATGCGAGTAGTTGAATTTGCAAAAACATAAAGAAGAGTCGACGGAGGATGGTCTTTTAACCTCAAGAAAATTTGATGGCCCCAAAAAGCAGTTCTCTTTTTTTATTTATCCATATTTTTTTATGTATTAACTCTTTTCATTATTCGTTATTTATTAACCCGTTTAGCGTATTACTGTCGTTTGTCAGTGCCGTTCTAAGGTAAACCAATTAGTACCTCGGAGGCATGGATGTCCAGCAGGAAAGCAAAAAGAAATTTTTTGGTGTCGAAAGACTCGCACGGTGGGAAAATTTTATTTATTTAAGTCGCGTACGCGCGCGTTGATTTATCACAGCGAGAGATTTATTATAACGTTCCGCGTATTCAAATATGACTTCTTCGGAAACAACACGCGCATGGACCTTGCCGTTTAACCCGGGCTATTTTCATTCATTCGAGTGAATTAACCTGATTTTCTAATTGTTCAAATTTACCTTGAGTTTTCTTAATTTCAATTTGAGCTTACGGTCCTGACGGGTCCGCTGCACAAGTTCCAATAGCATTTAGCAATATAAGAAAAAGAATGGACGCTAATTAGGTAAAGCTGATCAGTGGCACGATGTCAAGTATTACACATTGTTGCCAGTTAATAAACAACTAACAATTAATAGGACATATTAACAATCTAATTTATTACTAGGAACCATCAAAAACAACATTTTTTTAATTATATATGTTTACAATTCTAGTCAGAAATCTATACAAAAGTCAGCTTATTTTGTTAAGTTAATAGTGAAGTACCAAAATACGAAAAAGTTAACTCGTAAATTACAATAATTTTTCTGGAACGTAAGATGCATAATAATTTGAATTAATGTGATTAATTCCAAGTTAATATTATAGAAATAATTAAAAAAAAGTCGGAACCGAAATTAGCAATTCCAGGTGAACACTACGAGAAAGTGTTGGTCATTAGGTCAGGAAAAGGTTTACAAGGAAAATGGAGAGCCAGGAAAACAAAAACTTTTATTAAAATGTTCAGTGCGAGTGAAGTTACGGAAAAAGCAGCAAAATTGTCTTTCGGGAAATAATAATAATACAGAAATAACTTATACATAATACTTCTTTTGTACAATTATTGTATAAAACAACCGAAAATTATAAATGGTACATAAATTCCATGGAACTGCGTGTACGATCAAAGTCACCGATGTGCAAGTGTGTCTGGTCACTGGTCGGGCATCCGAATGAGAGTTCGTAAAATAAAATAGGGGAAATAAATATTATTAGAACATAATTACGTGATAATCTATTAATTTCATTTATATAATTTGTAGTGAAAAGTTTCTAGCAGTTTTTAATTGCTGTCAAATGAGTGTAACGCGACAAAGAAGAAAATTTTCACAGCAAAATAAAGAGCAATTGGCAAAAATTATTATTAATAAATAAGGAAACTTTATTTTCACCGATGGTCAATAAATTTGACTCAATAAAGTAATAAAATAATACTAAATGAAAACTTTAAATTTTTTAAATATAAAAATATATATGAAAGAGAAAGAACTGTAGGTAAAGTAGAAAAGAAGAATCGATAGGTGGTGCATGTCACCTTGGTATTTTTTATTTTTTGCTTAAATTAAATTATTCATTTTGCAAAAAAAAACAAAATAGATCAAGTGTACCATTTCTAGAAGAGAAAATAGACTTGTAATTGTGTAAATGGCAGTGACCAATAAAAAAACCACCGTTGAAAAGGCTACTTGACTTCCCTTCTAGCCTTCCCTTGACAATAAAATTCAAAACCTTTTAAGGGCAACTCACAAAACTTCATTTTTGATTTTATCTTAAAAATTATTGGGATTATGAGAGTTGAGAGAGAGAGAGAGAGAGAGAGAGAGAGAGATGATTGCAACCTGTAACCTGTCTCACCTGATATATAACAGCGCTATCCACCTGTGGTTGTACACCAAAATTTATATTGCTTTGTATATTTCGTGTCACGTCACCTACCCCCGTGATCAGAATGTGTTCGTTTTATTTCATCCCTACGCGTTTCAGAAGCATCACATAAAATAAGTTAAAATATTGATGTGAAAAGCATCCGAGACAAGTTTGGGTAGACCAACAATCGCACCGAATAAAATCATACGGTTTGAATTTATTGATTGGTGACAGATAAAGAAAATCTGTTCAAACAGCAAAGTTGATGAAGAAGATAAAATTTTTTTTATATAGTTTATCTAAGGGAGATGTTGGAACTATTTTCTATATTTAGTTTTGTTCTACTAGACCGTTTGTTAGAATTTGTCTGCGTGTCGAAGGCTTTTGTCAATCCAAAACTCCAGGCTGATTTATTTAAATGAATTGTCATTTAGGGACAGATGTATTTTTATCGTCGTGCAGTGTATGTAGGAAAATAATATAACATTTAACGTAAGCTAATATTTGTCTTTGTCTGAGGTAACTGGGAAGCATAAAAAAATGTTCTGTAAAGCGAAAATAAGTAATCTTTTTTGGAAGTATATTAGTGGTGGAACCCAAGGTGAATATTTCACAAAAAAGCAGACATTTTCTAGAAACATAAAATTTAAATATTCTACTACAACCTTTAAAAAATTGTAACATTAGAATACACTTTACTAACTACGATATTCTAAATGCTCACTAAGCTTTCAGTTCATACCAATAATCTCACATATTGTAACGTACAATATACATCGACTTCCAAGTGAGCCGTGGTTATCGTATTTTTATATTTGGGACACGAGAGTACATTCATTGCTGGACGAAAACTTATTTATTTATTTATTCGTTAGAATTATGTAGTACATGCCGGATGCACATCCATTTGATGCGTCCGTCTACATAAAATTTCCGGCTTTACTGTACTACTTTTGTATATTACCAGTAATAATTATTACGTCAGTGGTGGTTTCCATGCATTGGTTTCGGTGACTTTAATTAAAATACATTAAACTCTTAACCCAACATGCATTTTCTTCGTCTTTTTTCTCTGTTGGTTCCCTCCATTCTCAGGTACTCGTTCGCGTACCTGACAGACTTATGAAACGGAGGTTGAACGTTATACTTAATTTATACTCGAGAATTGAAAATTTATAGAGTTCGTAAAAAAGGGGGAATCGTAAAGGAATTACACTCACACCCATAGGTTTTATATTTCATTTATACAGTTCACTCGTATAAAGTGTACTGCGTGCAATTTAACCCGAACTGGACTGCCATTTTTTATTCTTATTGAATAAAAGGCGAACTTAAATAAAATAAATACGACTTTGAAAAGGGGTGGTGACTGCACTAAAGTCGAATAATTTTAATTGCCAATTATGCCAGGTGTACAAGTTACGACTTGGGTGCAAGACATGTAGTGTGTAGTAAGTTTCAGCATATAGTTCAGACAATTGTTGACATTAAGTATGTAAGAAAGACCGATGGACCCCAGGAAAGGTAAAATAATTGCGTGGAAAGACGGTGAATTGTTTAAAGCCCTGAGAAAAGGAAGAAGTGTGAGTGAATACATAAAAGAAGATAGGAACTGGTAGTGATTATGGATTTACGGCAGTATCTAGAAAGAAATCATTAGAAATATGAAGGCAATGGCGGGAAAGGAAGAGAACCATCCTTTGCATGTCGTCTACATAAGCTAATTAGAAATAATAAGAGAGGAATGATCGGCAGGAGTGGAAGTAAGTAAAAAATAATATGTAGCGCTACATGTTACACTCTCCTTTGTAGATCTCACACGAATTCTACCGTGTAATTAACACCTGCCGTTGACTTGAGATGTTTTTCAGATTCATTTAAGTTTCGGTAGTTGGTGCAATGAATAAGGACCGGCGACCTCTTTACCTTTGACCGGCTTTCAACCTGCTAATTACCGGGTTCTTATCAGGTACACTCCGAGGCCGTTAATGGCAGCAAAGGTGCGTTAAAATCACCTGTAAGTGTCACGTAACACTCGATTTATATTGGAGAAAAAAACAATAAAAGAACTGAAATGAGTTTTTGCAGGTCTAAAGGTGATGGCAGACGTTGATGGCGATGTTGATGTTTTGTGATGTTGAAGAAGACGGCCGTCGGGTTGTCGGGGTGACGTTCTTACGACCGTACACGTAAACAAATATCTCGGTAATTTATTCGTGGGCAAGATACCATCAGGTATGTATTACAGGTATTGGGTTTTCTTCTCTCTCTCTCTGGGTGGGAATTTGAAAAAGCTAGAAAATAGAAAACCCCCCGCTAGAGTCGAACGTTCGTTGGCTCGTCTATAGGCAGAAACGATTACTCAAACGAACACAATTTGCTCGCATGCCAGAACCAATATTTCATCTTCCCACTTTCTATTTACATACTCGTACTCGGTGCAGGTACCTAGTACCTGTCTCGCGACACGAGCGAAAGCACAGGCTCAGGTACACGCAGAGGGGTGCCTGGATGAATCGTCTTTTGCGGGTGCCCCTCGGTCAGGGTAACGGCCGAGTGTCAACGTCACCCATTCGGTACTCATTCAACGGGTACCGGTCGGAAGGAAAGGTACCGAATTGCACGGTACCCGATTAAGTTGTCTTTTTCTGCTTCAGTGGTTCCTTTCTGACAGTGGTTTCTTAATTTCTAACTCGTTTTCTTTTTTAATTTTTTGATTAAGAAAACATGAGCACCTCCCATGGGACCAATTTGTCATGTCGCCTATGAAAAACTCCTAGTCGAACACCCGAGAAATTTGTCAAATTTCAATGCAAATTTGAATGTTGTGAGTCACACAACTTCATTGTCTTCGTTTTGAGTTGGCCATATTTTTAATTTGAAGCAGACAACCGCCGTGAAAAACCAGTACCTGGTCCTACACATTCTGTTTGAGAGTATCATAAATGAGAACATGTGTAACGAAAGTTGCTCGCTTCAGTTTTGTAGGGAAGAAGACATACTACCAAACATATTAAAATAAATATTGTAGTTTTTTTGGTAATTCAGAACAATGCGATGAGACAAGACATTTCATACGAAAAATAAAAATTCCAGAAATCAAAATCAAACAAGTTCAAACCGTTCTATGAATTCTCTAGCTTCTGTACTAATAATAATTATGTTTAGGTACTCATTAACTGACATTAATATCATAAAATTTATTAATACATATATAATTAGTAATTGGATGATTCATTTGGTATATTTTTAACACAAAGTAAATTTGACAAAGAAATGCTTGCAGAGTGACCGAAGTATTCAAGTTTTTACGGATTTCTTGGATGTTACACCACTCCACCTGACCGACTTTTGATGTCAGTCACTTTGAATTTGACCCTGGGCCAGTACTCCTCTGTCAAATAAATTCAGGTGTGGCTGTCAATCAATATTATTTTTACTTCATTCTATGTGCGCCCTTGTCAAGTTACATCAGTTTTGCCAGCACGGACGGATGAAATTAAGAAACACGTTCTTACCATTACAATACAAAAGTTTAGGTCTCACACTCCCCATGTGTCTCACTAGTAATTTCCAGCAGTGCTTTTTCCCACCTTCGTGTCGAATTCTTTCAGTGTGGCACCCCTTCTAATACTCAAAATGACAGAAGAAGTAGCCAGCAAGTGGTTACTTGTCGTGATAAAAACCGGCGAGTATGATTTCGCAAAAAAAAAGAAAAAGAAGAAAGTAAGTTGCCATCGTATCGTAGGGTACCCGGGTACAGTTCGTACTCGTAGGTTTCATCAATTCGAAATTGTTATTCCGGGCGACACGAAACCGATTTCAATTGGCCAACCAATTTGGTAACATTCGCGTCCTCTAAATGAAGAACTATGGAAACAAAGAGGGACATTGTGATGGTAATTTTGTTGTAAATCGTCTGCAAGCGAGTCTTCTGAAATAATGACTAGATTAAATGTTAGTCGGTGGCGGCGGGTACTACCGTAGGTGATGGGTGACGAGGTGCATGGGGAGGAGAAGGAGGAGGAGTAGGAGTCAGTCCGTGAAGGCAGAAAAAGATTTGGTTACGGTGAAAAACAATGATAGCATAACAATAGCCTAATTAATATGTGGTTTTAATTAACTATGGGAAACTCGGTCATTCAAGACTCGTTGTATCCTCGACTTTGAGGGCGGTACGCGGGGCCCTTCTTCAGTATTTCAGTACTCATTGCACGGGTACCTCAGGTATGCCACGCACATGCATACACATGTGGAAATGTTAATGTAATTACGCCACTTCTGTTTCACTTATTATTATTATTACCACTGTGTTTTTTTTCTCTTTCGTGAAGTAAATTTTGTAATGATACAATCGAGTGCAAGGCCGCTCCCGTAGCCTTGAACTATTTTTTCTATACCGTTTGTAATTACTTAAAAGTAAAAAGAAGAAAAGAAACTGATGAAAAACCGCAAAAGTTTGTTCCCATCCATAATGGTAACCTGGCAGTTTTCCGTTACTTGTGAATTTTTTTTTAGCAAATTCGTAACGCAATGCCACGAGCGCAGAGCAAAATTGCTATTCTGGTGATGTATGAAGTTCTCTGTGACTTCCTCAAAACTTTCTGAATATTTTCTGTCATCAGAGTATTATCTAATACGTTATTTTATACTACTTGATATCTATGACTTACAGACAATTGAAATTGGGGTTAACTACATAAAAAGCCGCCGTGGCTTCTCATCAGGCTCGACTCAACTTCTAAAACCCGGAAAAACCTTCATTACCAATCTTGGTAGAACCGCACTAATTAAAATATTAAAAAATCAATGCATTTGATTCGGTTTAGTGTCTACTTCCTTCAAGGGCAACTATCGCGCCCACACTACTCACTGAACTTCCGTTAGTAAAAAGTTGGTGAAGAAGAACCTGAGTTAACTGAACGTTAGCAACTCACGTTTAAGTTACATCAGGGGTCATACTATAATATACATATATATATGGCGGAAACTCTCCAGTTGGATTAGTTGGAAATTTCTTTGTTAGGTCGTCATAGTAAGATACAAGAGACAGTTAACTTCAACAGTTGTATTCCAATATCGGGTTCACACAGAATACTCTTTTATTACGGTTATTACAGACATTATTATAATGTCCTGAACAACACGTCCTTTCTGTTCGACTCTATTTTATTCTGCTCTTCATTAAAATGTGTCTACTTTGCCGCCGCCTTCTGCTCCTCCGTCATTGAGCACGTCAGCAAATATTCTCCTCTAAGACCACACTTTGTACACTCTGTGATCGCCCGGACATATGTATACGATTGCTACGTATGTATTATACAATATACATTGTAAAACAATATATGCGAGTTAAGCAATTGAACTTTTTTATCATGCAAAAAAGACTAAATCCACCCAAATTCCTCTCTTCCAAAGATCGTCTGCCATCTATTTAGGTCAAAATCATGTAACAATAACTTTAACAACAAAAACAATGTTCTTTCCTCTCAAGAGGATAATAAAACAATAGTTACTTGAAATAGTTACTCTTGGTAATTTTATAGTCTCCTCTGGAAGATGCACTAATTCTTTTTTTAGCAAGTTCAGTCAAATTGGTAGCGACGTATTGATGGTGCTTACTATAAATTCTTTGTGCAGTTGTGTAGATCAACTCCTAATGTATACATAAACTAAAACAAAGTTCACTCTAAAAAAACAATATGACAACAAATTTAGGTGTGCAGCGTTTTATTCTTTTCGCGAGCCCTTCGGGTCGTAAGCTTTCTGTCCGAGTTTCATGCATTTTTATCTAAAGGGCAGTTAATTTAAAGGATATCTTAAAGGGTTCTTTCTTTTACACTTAAATAGTGCCATTATTAAACTTGAACTTTATACTTAAGACAATATTTTTAAGTTCATGTCTGGTGGGGCTCTTCTGTGAATTGTCACCAGGTGTACGTTCTCTTAATTATTCAAATTATTGGTTCATTATTAATTAGCAAAGTTGTTGTAGTTATTAAATGCGTTCTCGTAAGTTCTGTGAGTCGTAAATTTAACTGTAAGTATTACTGTATATCTCCCGAGTGATTTTCATGACTCATAGTATTATTAATTAGTATTCCGGTGCTTTTATTATGTATCATACTTATATAATAGATTAAAAATTGACTTCATGATTGGTTCATTTAATGCAAGACTTTACGGCCGGAGGTTGTGAGAAGAAATGCTCCTGTGGTTTACTTTGTAACAGTCGGTAGTGCAACTATTCATCCCGAAGTTACATCCATAGTATTTATTTATTTTTGTTAATGCCATTTTTCTTATAATTCAAATTACTACATCGAAAAGAAATAAAATGATTACTAAGCAAATGGAAATCAATTTTATAATTGAATTTGTTACAGAATATTCGTTTTAAATAAAAGTCGTACTGAAATTAATATTTTTTGTACTTCAATTGGTAGTGGATGAAGTCTTCAACTCGTCATCTCAAACAAGGTTCAATACCTTAAATAACAATACTTTTATGCATGTTTAGTAATATTTGTATATTTAAGCGAATCTGAACGTTTGTTCAACTATAGCTAACATCCACCCTTAAGGTTACACATTACATGAGGTTTTACACACTGATATCTATTTTTTCTGAATGCGATTAAAATTCAGGTGACATTTCTATAGGTACCTGTACACCTACAACAGACCGGAACGCATGAGCAACCTGGAGGATTTGACC
Organism: Polyplax serrata; assembly: GCA_037055365.1. Lineage (NCBI taxonomy): Eukaryota > Metazoa > Arthropoda > Insecta > Psocodea > Polyplacidae > Polyplax > Polyplax serrata. The sequence continues at coordinate 2,297,485 of JAWJWE010000007.1, forward strand.
GGTAAGAAACTGAACATGCCGCGAACTGCACGCGATGGCCAAGTTAAATTTCGAACAGGTGCGCCAGGTTCGTATCTGAATTTCTAAGAGTCACGTGCTCGCACGACATTAAAATTAAGTAGGTACAAGAGAGGTCTACCAAAAGTAGAAAAGCGCGTTAATTAAAATTACAAATGAAGAAATTATTCAATACAACTCAAGAATAACAATGGCAAAAGCAAAGCACACGCGGTTTTACTTGCCACTGGCCCAACTATCCAACTAACCAACTAACCAACTAACCGACCGACCGATGATAAGCAGTGATAACGATAGTTTCACACCTAATTGTCCGTTTTTCGTAAATAATTCGATTATTGTTGAACAATCTGAGGTTACTTCTTTGTTGTTAAGATTTTTCACTCTCTGATTTTCCCATTTGATAGTTTTGATTTCAATGGCGTTATGCAATTCTACTTATTCTAAATAATTTACAGAACTTTTTGTTTTTTTTTTGCGGTTTCGAAAATCTGCACAGTGCACGGGAAATTCTACAGAGTAAGAAAGGATGGCATCCCGGTGTTTTATTGTCCCTCCAAGCAGACGAAACTTCAAATGTAAAATTCTGAGAACTTGTATTTTTAATGCGACAGATGAAAGCAATTAGGAAGAGTGTTTTTAGCAATTAGTGCGGTACTGTATACTGTAATTATAGTATGCTGTAAAGCAATTTGTATGAACCTTACACGCGTCGTAAAATAATTTTATTATACTCAAACTATTCGTGTGATGTGAAGAGACATACCTGATGAGATCCCACCTGAGACCTGTATGTGTGTCAGTGTCACAAAGCATCTGTCTGAATATCTTGGTCATCTGCAGTCAACCCTGCATATTGTAGGGTATTGTACAATTTCGTTTTGATGTATGATACAGACATTAATACTTCTTGCAGTTATTGTTTTACTAGAAGAACTTTGACCAGTACAGGCGGTCGTAAGACACCTCCCTGGCGTGGGAAATACTTGACAATTCCTCTTAAAAAGAGAGCAAGTGAAAGGGATTCATAAAAATATAAGTTCAAAAAATGGGTTAATTGGTGTAATAAAAATTAATTGAGTTAATAAGAAGAAGTAGGTTGTTTATGTACCAAGCAGTTTATCTATATATAAATAATAAGGAGAAGATTAATTTTTTTAATTTAACATTAACACATACGGTGATTATTCAATACAGTTAATGTACTTGCGAAAGCATAAGGACTTATCACATGTATAATTACGTAGAGTTACATTAATAAATAGTATTTATTGTACACGTCTTGAACAATTTTTAAACTTATACTTTTATCTTACTTTAAAATTTCTAAATATTTTGGGTTCTGCACCCCCAAATGCTCTCCACATGATTTCCTTTGTTTAGTTTCATCACCTTAACCTGCACGTACCAGCAGGTAAATGCTTTTCTGGTTGCAAAATTACAAGATCACTCCTATCTGAACTCGAGAACTCCTATCGGAATCGATTTATTTAAAGTCCTCGCAGGTACAAACATTCCTTTTGCGACATCACAGCAGGAGAATCAAAGAAATTCAACTTGTCCGATTTCACAACTTTTTAATAATTTTATTTGAGAACATAAATTGTAATAGTTTATTAGAATTCTTAAATTTCTATATATGAAACCGATAATTATACGTTATTGAATATTTTTTTTCTTGTTATTTGTCAGGCAAATATGGTCGGTAGAAAAAGGAAAACAAAGTTGACTTTGTGTGAGCTTCGCCTAGCAGGTAAGTAGTCTGTCTGGGGGTTCGTGGGGCATCCACTCGGGTCAACGGAACCGGACAACGTAAGCATAATATTAGAATTTTAAGTGAGTACCTGAGTATTGTGACGACGCCCAAAAAAATTAATTTTACTGTTAATTTATGTTTTCGTTTTTCGAAAGTGGCCAAAAATTAAAAGATGGCCGGACCCGACAACAAGCCTTTCCTTCTTACGATAAAAAAATCTTTTTGCGGAAAATCGTAAATCAATGGAACCATCAAAAATCCACTTTTCGGGGCTTTTATTTATGAACTCTGACAAATAGGAAATGAAAATGGCAAAAATTTAAATTTAATTGTGGTTCCGTGTTGGGCAAATTACACTTTTGATCGAGAAATCAAAATGGCGGGCAATGCCAGGGAGAACTTGAACTGAAAACTTGAAATTACTGTTTATTAAGTACTAATTAAGTGTAATTTATTAATTATTATTACAAAACGCAAACAGAGAATTGAATTTAATGTTGTCCCGAGGGGGGGCATTAAAACCGAGCGTGGGCCAGGGCAAGAAGAGGTGAAGATGGCAAACGCTTCAAGTGTTTTGACCAATTTGAACATCAACCTGAGTGAACATCAACCTTGGTGTTTTTTTGTTTTCTGCTCCTCTTATATTATCACATACCAAAGTGACCGAGTTTAACGAAATAGTCTTAAAATAAATAATATTAATAATAGAACAACAAGCATAAGTAGCAAATATTAACTTAAGTGCACTACATGATATTACATATTCGTAAACAAGTCCTGTTTTTACTGCATTATATAGCTTTTTTGACTCCCTCTGCCTTTGGCTAAAGGATGCATGTGGTGGTCTTTCTTCATTGCACGAGAACGTAGCATCGTCGTAGCAACGTCTATTTTATTCGTAGTAATTTGGTGAGTGTAATTTTCACGACTTTCGTGACATTCATTTGTCCCTTGTTAAAAAAATTTCTAATTACTACCGCGCATTGTTCCGATTAGTCAAACTAGAGTTAGACAATGAAAGTAATTTCTATGGTGACATTGCAACAGAATGTCTAATTTCATGTCACACAATTATCTCCAATTATTATTATATTGTTTAAGTTTAATAAGATGCCTATTTAAATTTTTGGTAAAGCGTTCTCTTTTGATTGTTCCGTACCTAAGAACAGAACTTAAGTTCTCCATCCCTCGTAACACCGCATTATTTATTTTAACTCGTAAGAAGTGTAAAAGACGGGAAATAATTTGATATTTAATTATAATTTCTACTGTTCTTATCACTACAATGTTCTCCGGCACTGTTTTGACTTCAAAACGTCTATGTTACATTACCCGGGAAGGAATATTTGCGAAACATTTCAAAGTACCTGAAAATGATAAAAATTCAAAAAAGCAAAATTTACAACAAAAATTAAGTAGAAAACAATGTAAAATCCAACAAAGGAGAGAAACATAAATTAAAATGAAAGGGAAATTAATAATTGTGACGTGAAATAGTTAGAAAATCTGATAAGAGACGATAAAATACGGGATAGTTGTAGGATAGTAAATAATTAGTGGTACTCGCGGGTGTTTTTCGTCCCAATTATGTCTAATTTTTCTAAATCTCGGAACTTGAATCTCGAAATTTCTGAATTTATGTGTCCTAAGATGAATCGAATCGGCAAGTACAATTGTAGTGCGTCTAGACGAAACATCAGCGCTTGTTCTTCAGACACGATGTAAACTACAAAAGAAACCGTATAGTTTTTTTTAGTTTTAACCGGTCAGTCCGCTATTTTCGCCCGGCAGACCCACCTGCAAGGTCACGACCCTTGTAATTTAAGTTCTAAAAGATTTTCCCATTGATCGAACTCTCTTGGCCATTTTCTAACATCTGAAAATCTCCAGTCTCTTCCAACTTTCACAACCGCAGGTTTAACCTCCTCCACCACTAAAAATAAATCAAATAGAAAATAGACGTTAATTTGAAACAAATGGTGCAGTGTCAACTTGCAGTTTTTGCCAGCCTACCGTCTCAACTTCAACGTTCCTAACTTGGCAGGGCATGGTGGCCAGACCACCATACATTTAAATATATTTTCGTATACATTTATTTTATCACACGAATAAATTATCAGTAGCGTACGAGAAATAGAAAAAATATAAAAATTCCAAAATGGCATGACACCTAGACAAAAAAATACATAAAAACTGTTGTCAGAAATAAGTCACACTATTTAATATTTAACAGAACCAACTCTGTTGGCTCTTATTTCAGACGCTGCTACTCTGGACGAAGCACCCGGACATGGTTAATATGAAGTAAAAGAAGAAAAAGCAGAAGTAGAAGAAGAAACTGTCGATCCTTAGTTTCTGGTAAGTTCCCTGTCTCCTACTAATGTTTTCCTGCCTCTCCGACGTGTATTTTTAACACAGCAAAACATGGTCTGCAGCAACAACAATAGATAGGTAAAATTAAACAATGTTCAATGAAAATAAAAACCTGAGTGATGAAACATAAAGTCATTCATTATGGAAGAATTTTTTTTTTCACAACCTTGATCCGTTTCCAGTCTTACCGGAGTGTTTCACATTCAAATTTTTGCTATTTCTGTAAAAAGCCTAACGAAATCTTCTTTAACCTCATTCTTAAGATCTGATTCTCTGTTAATTATCTATTCCGGGGGTGGATTGGAGGGGGTAGGTAGAACTATAAGAAAGACTAGAAATTTATTAGAAACGGTCGAAGGGTTCGATTAACTTTCGTTTTCTTAACTGTCTCTATGGTAATGAGCTCACGGACGATGGTGGTGGTTGTGAATAAAACTATGATGACATAGAACCTTGACTATTTATTACCGTTTTTTTTTATTTATTTAGGAAAACAATGAATGTGGCACAGACGGAAAACGAATGATTCCCCCCCCTCTCTCTCTCTCTCTCTGGCTACCTCCCTTCCTACAGGTGAGTTTGCTAATGGACAGATTTGACCGGTGCGAGGTTTCTTCTTTTTCATCTTCCGAAGAAAAGGGTGACGGTGACCTCCGTAAGTTAAAATTCTTTAAACAAAATGTGGGTGAAAACTACTGACATTTGCCACTCGTCCTCTCCCGTTTAATTTATATTTATGCATAAACGAATTTTCGCTAAACGAACTATCATTCTTCATCCCACCAGAAAATTAATTCCAAGTCGAATCGCAACCGACGAGAAAACGAAATCATAAATCAAAAATAAAACAAACATGGCCTTGTTGGTTTTAGTTTTACCGGTAGATGGCAAAATTTGTCTGTTGTTTTTGCTTTTTTTTGAACTTTGGGGTGACCATGACGCAGTGGTAGCGAAACAAGCGTAGCAGAGTCTTGAAGTAGAAGGTAGAAACGTTGCAGAATGGAAGAGAAAAGACCGCTGTAAAAGGAAGTAGCACAAGCAGAAGGAAAAAAGAGAGCTTGGCAGCAATGGCGTGCGCTACAAAACTGCAGCGATAATTTCTAGTTAACTAACTTACCTTCGCAGCCGTGAACCTTCGACCCAACCTGCAGTAAAAGAAAAAAAAATATTAGTCGGTTAAACTAGTGTTCGTTTCTAGTTTCATTAAACTAGACATTCTCCCCTGGGGCGACGAACATCACTTATGGCATTCTATTTTCTCGCTTTTCTTGTGCCCCCCTTTGGTGTGGATAAAGTTATTTATCGTAAAATAGTCAAGAGTTTACAGGACGAACCTTAAAAAAGAACTTGAAACATCAAAGTGAGCAACACCCAAGTTGTGTGTAATTTTTATTATCGCACTAAAAAAACTTGTCTCCTCCCTAGTGTTTCTCATTAACAAATCGAACTATTTTTTTTTAAAGTTCGAGTGCACCCTGATAGTTTGAACCTTTGTGGGTGTCTCCTTAGGTAGCTGAACGTTTTTTTTAGAGGAAAATAGACTCTTAGTTCAAATATAGGGAGTAATTCTATATTACTGTGTAAATAATATAAAAAATATTTTGTCTTGTGACTTATGACACAAGTACTCAAATGTTCCTAATAATTAATAAATAAATTAAAGTGTAGACTCTGATTGTATAGAATCAGATATTGTCTACTACGTACGATTTATCTAGGATTCTTCTCAAGCTTTTGATTTTACTTTCAAATTTTAGTCTTTCATCATTTTCATTTTCATTTTATTTCATTTTTTTCTTTCTTTCCTTCTTCGTTGTAACGGCTTTCCTTATATTATTAGCAATTTGTATATTATGTGTCACTTGTACTCCACGCACTACAAGAGCTTACCCGTACTCCAGTGTCTGTTCTGACACACCAGTTGAATGATGGTTTTGGCAAGTTTAGTCGTGCAGAATATTTATGTGCAGTGATTCAACCTTGCAAAAATAATATGGTAATAAGTTGGAAACCAAGTGTGATGTTGTTACTGTTATACCACTGGGTCAATGTTGTGAAATGTGCCATTTCGGTTATGTATTAACCTCTATAAAACGCCAATTCAGTCGATAAACAAGGACAATGGAGAACCACTCTTGGATTGCCACTGATTTTCTATTTTAGAATTTCCAGTGGACACGTACGGCATCCGTACCCTACGTACCTGAAAGGGTGGTGGGCTCTCACTTTTAGCGAAGTATAAGGACGACAGAAGGTACATTTTGTTGTTCCATTTGACTTGATTGAATTTATTTTTACGAATGTAAACATTACAATAATTGTTGTGGTAGTGGAAAATTCGTTTCTATAAATATATAAGTATATACTTGCACACTTCTCTCAGGTATGACTCGAATATTATCCAACCATTAAAAAATAACAGTTTGCTACCTCCGCGATAAATCAATGTACATACCTTTAGAGAACGCTACTTTGTTTCTTATAATTATTTCCGTCAATTTTTAATAAATCACACTTGCGCAAGTGCGCACAACAAACGCACGCCTAGTCTGATGGTCCAATAGAAAAAAAAAATTAAGTTTTACGACCTCGTCTCAGTCCCGTCCGCGTTTGAACGTGGAATTTGAAATTAATTCATTAAAAAATAATAATTAATAGATCTACTCTCGAACGGGTCAATTCTTTCGTGTCCTTTAACCATCAACCGAGGTGAAGAAGCAACGAGGGCGCCTTGGGGATGTGCCCTGGGGAAAAGGACATTGTTCTGGTGTTGAGTTTCTGCATTTCATTTCAGCAACACGGGCACTTACCTGGTCAAATAAACTTAGTGCCCATGTACTGGGCATCTGCTCCAGCCGTTTTCGTACGTGAAGGTCATTTCTCACTAAACTTCTAAAATACTTTATTGTACTGCCATGTAGAGGTACTTAATGCCTCTCTTGTAACTTTAAATAATTAAACTCCTTGAGAGAGGAATTATTAGACAAATTTCCCACTGATGTATTGAATTTATTGCATTTTGTGTGACGTAATAAATAAATAAATGAGATTTTAATTAGCAACATAAAGCAAACACCGCAGATTTGCTAGTAATGGAGTAATGCCTTGATCATTTTAACTGGTGCAGACAATTTTTATGTAAAGTTGGTTGATTTGGTGGACTTTAATTGTATTTTTGTATTCGATGAGATGCCAGGTCCTCCTGTCCTGTCCACATTGATCACTACATTGTAGCAGTTGCTACTTGATGCAGAAGATCAACAATGAATCAAAAGATTAATTGGACAAGCATGTTTATAGCGTTTTTATGACTGAAATATAGTTCTCCAAAAAAGGAAACTGCATTTTACATTGCTACAAACATTTTATTGACAACATCTTTTTGGGTTCGGTCAGACCATTGTCTCAACTATTTTTCTATTTTTTCTCCTTCCTTGCACTTCTGGTCACTTCACTACAAAATCCGTACAGTCTCAGATTTAAATAAGAACAGCGCATCTGCAGGTTCAGATGAATTACTTCTCATCAGGACCAGGTAGACCTGTGGGTGCCATCTTCACCATCCTGGCCAGTTGTGCTCCCTCAACTTGTAGCGCGTGGATTTCATTTTTCTTTACGACCGCAATTTTTTTTTCGCAAGTGAGACTCACAGAATAAATAAATTAAATAACTAATGTAAACATTCGCTGAATTACGCAAGACAAATGGCCGTCTCTTGAATTATTTGCAAGTCTTGAATTTTAATTTCTGTCTCTCTCCGTGTCACTTCGCAGTCGATTTATTGCTTTTCGATTTCTTTTTGACCTTCTTCAACTCCTTCTAACCATCAACATTTTCTATATGCCAAACATTAGTTGCATTTTTAATTTGCTTCACCTTAAGTTGGTGTAAGAAGAATTGTTAATTTCCTGCATCGTTTCCGGTTCAGGTTGTACAATTTGCAGGTGTGCAGTTGTAAGTTTGTAGTTGTGGAGTTCTTGTTGTATTTAAAAAAGCTTCCAATTCCATTTCTCCTGTGGTTTTTGAGTAATTTAGTCTGTGCTTACTTTTTACTACATTTATTTTATTATTTTGCTTAACATCAATTTCTATATGTAGTGCATTATTCCTCATTTTTATTTACTTACTTACCCTCGTTTTAATGAGTAACAATTTACCAGATCGGTCAACATCTTTTGTGCGTTCAACAAATAGACTTTCTCTCGATCAGTTCCAATGGTTTGCTTGTGCTTATGCAACCGATTTAAACGATCAATCTTAATCTGACTAGAAAGGAAGCGATCCACCGAACAATTTTTCATCGAGTGCAGTGTACACTTCTCATGTTGAAGCTTCCTAAGGGGAGTATCAGTCGTGTGTCACAGCAGTAGGCGGAAACTATAATTCACAGTCGTTTCGTGGGAGTCCATTTTCTATGTATCGAACGCGATGATTGACTATTGACTATTGATGTATCGAAACGTGTCAATCATCGGGTCCAAGAACAATTGGAGATTAGTAACAATCAAGTTGGATGAGTTTGTTCTTTGGTATTTCGGTAGTTCACAGATGTAAACATCTCAAATGTTTTCATTGGAGATGAAGAGAAGACTACTTTAATATTTTTTAATATAAAACTAATTAATACGTTGATTGATTGATGATTGATTGATTTTTATTTAGAAATGTTACGATATTTAATTTACTGACCCGGAAATATCTGATTGACGATCATTTGATGGGTTTCTTAGTTGTAGTTACAACTATATTCCACACAAACATATCAAGTTCAAGCTTGTAGAAGAGGCATCACCAATAATTACATTTATAACAACTCGTAGTTGGTTTGAAAGATTGTTTTTTGTTCAACTATTAACTAAGTCGGCAGTTGTAATAAGTCAGTTCACATATCTATTTCTATGTAATTTTAGAATAAATAGCTTCTTTAGCTCTTACGTAGTTTTTCTTATCTTTTTCTCCCATGTAGGAACTGAGGAGTTTCTCTTCCTAACCTTTTTTTACTTCTTCTGACAGACTGACTTTTTGTTCCTCTTGGGGCTAATGTTTCTATATTCTTTAACTTACACGTGACTTCATGTGCGCATGGATTAACACATCTGTCACTGTTTTAATAAGCACTCGTTACGATGCTACTCCTGTCTGTAAGTCATTCTTTCCCTTTGCCTCACATTCTTTCTATCTTTTTTACGCTTACGGCACTTCTTCTTCGTCTGTGAAGATGTCGACGATCACAAATGATCCGGAGAGATGCCTGACTAAGTTAAATGACTTGTTTGCGTGACATTTGGCTTCGATCTCCTGGAATCGTTTCACCTTTTCATAGTTCTCCTCTTCTCGTTCAATGAGTAATATCACTCTGACGGTATACACTCGATTTCGTATATAACGATGGGATTGATGGAAATGGCAGCGACCTGATCAGGCTCGGATCTTCTCTGTCACAATTTTTATTTCTTCGGTTGCCTCTACGAACGGGCTGGGTTTCCTTGGTCAGATCATTGGATTGTTTCACATCGGAATGGCTTTGATCGCGGTTAGAGAAAACCAATCAATCGCATTGTTCTTCAGGCACGTCTTTTGGTTTTATTGTCTCGGGGGTTGGAAGAAGGTTCCAATTGGTAAGTCAAAGTTAAAGAAAAATAAATGATGTGTGCTGGGATGATTGGGAGTAGTTTGAAGGTACCTTTGAAGTGACCACAAAACTATCGAGTGACCAAAATGGCTACCTGAAATGATCCTCTCCGCCGAAATTTGGTGTTACGACAAGAACAAAGTGAAGTTGTCTTTGTTTTGTCTTCTAATGATACAAGTCAGCCACGAATCTTCTTTGTCTTCCTTGTTTGTACAAGGATTTTACCTTACTTCTCGAAAATCATAATTATTTTTTTTTATACCATTACACTGTATATTGCTGGGTGTTATTCCTGCTGATAGCAATCCTACTTTCTTCTACTATCATATACATATTATTAATAATAAAAATATTATTGTAATTCGTGAAGTCCTCCGTCATCATTTGAATCAATGAGTATGAATTTGTGTCGAGTTACCAAAATTTCCAGTCGTTTAATTTAAAATTTTGAGCATTTCATTGCCCGCCATTCATTTGAGTTACACGCCTCTTTTTTTAAGGTAGCGCTAATTAAGTCTTAAACTTTGAACCTGAAAAGTTCACTCGAACCCTTTCCTACTCCGGCTGAGTCACAAACTGCTAATTGCCGCCTCAAATTTGTCTGGAAATTTGGGCCGGGTACCAAAGGTACCTCCATAAAACTCAATACCCGGAGAAGATGAATAATCTGAATTCTTCAAGATGAGTTGCAAAATTCCAAATCTGACTGGAAATGATGGAAATTTGCATTTAACTCAGGTGGTAGCCGAAAGCGGAAGTGCAAATGGCAGTTCGGCTACTGTCATTAGACACTGTTGGAATTTGTTGGCCCTCACACCTCCCTTTTGATTTCGGAAAATCATCTGGGCAACCATCACAGCCGTGCAACTTGCCTTTGTTTCTTTAGTTGTATAAAATAACAGTTTCGGGTCGTAAACGTCCAATTTCTTAATGCAAAACTAATAAATATTTTTATTGCACGGGTGCAATTAAAACTATCTTACGTCAGAGATAGTTCCCTAGAGCGAGTGTTCCGATTGCCCAACGAACACTCAATGAAGTGCACAACCGAACCTAACGCTTTTGGATACCCCTGTTAATTGTTTATGTTGTCTTTTCCATCTAACTAGACGTTTATGTTGTTTTGAGTGACGGCCGACTTGACTTTTAGGGCAGTTTTTCACTTTCAATTTGGATTTTGTTCTAGCATTACAACTCTACTAGATTAATTGCGTAGTTCTATGTTGAAATGTCTTTCTTTCCAGAACTTCTTATCGGGGGTTTTAATCTTTTTTTCTACGTCAGTTTCTTAGTCTTATTTATTTTTCAATTTACATTTACTTCTCTACACATAAGTTCATTATTCGTTTACTAGTAATACAATACTGACTAACGATCCCGTAGGTACTCTTTCTTTCAACGTTCGTCTCCGCATCTTCCATTTATTCTGACTCACCTAAAATGTGTTCAGGTGAGTCTGTCGTCAAATTAAGTACGGATGTATCTCCAATCGATTAATTAATAAACCAGTTCGTATGCTGAAGGCAGTCGATTCTTCAGGTATGACATAATTCCTAGTTTAGAATGCCACGTTCGTCTTCATTCCGTGAGTCTGTCCTACCAGGCATTCAAGGGCAGTCACATTTGACGCGTCCGGTCAAAACCTGGGCTGGAATATCAGAGTAGGCGCTTTCACGTGTTCATTTATAACTACAAGAATATTATTCGATTCGTTTTCAAATGTTGTTTTATTATTTACGATATCGAGAACGGAAACGGACGGCCTGGGAGAAGGATGTCACATGGATGGCACAGTTGGCCGAAGCGACGCCATGCCTGTGAAACGTCGTGACAGAAGAAAAATAAAAGAATAGACAAGTTGTAGTGAAAATAGTTTTCTCGTAACTCTTTCCAAGAGTTGACAGGTGCAGTAAAAAACAGCCAGAGACTGCAAAGTTCTACATGAGTTTTGCAAATACATTTTTTATAGCAAAATAATCCTAGGTTCATCCTAGATAGAGTCAGGTGTGGCAGGTGACTCGACTTTACGGCGAAAACATCAACTCAGGCACTTGAAAGATGAGATTATCCGTGTTAGAGGGAGTGTACCAGTAGCCCGTAGGACAATCCCATTCTTATGAGTACCCGGTAACTACTCGTAAATAGTCATTGGTACCGGTTCGTTCGCATTTTTATTGTTGAGGTTTTGTCTTTTTCTTCCAGGTACGCAGTCACATTCCGAGAACTCGGTTAATAAGATTAACCAATTAACCGCATCGCGATTCTCGGCCGTGCCTTCACGTGCCAATTCATACTAAATCGTTTAATAAACCCGTGGAAACGATTTATTTACTTATGTATTTCTCATAATTCTTTCACTCCATTCGATTCCACTCCCGCAGCGATTCGTTTTCGTTCAAATCGTTACACTTTTTATCCGCGTTACATATTCTCGACGGGTACTTTCTATAGAGTAGGTACTCGTTCCACTTCCGCTACGTGGTCGACGAAGAGATTCGGTCCTTTGCTGTCACATTTTTCTAATGTAGGATACAATTCATGTAGAACAGAAGTTGGCGGTCGTAGAAGGTTAAAAGTTGGAGAAATGCTGGGGTACGAAAGATACTTTTACTTGTTACCTGCAGGTACGGAGCAGGAAGGAGGTTAGCCTCATGCCTGACTTCTTAATTTCAAGTGATTTAAATGCTAGCTTTTTTACATAAAACAAATTAGTCAATTATAATTAGTAAAACATTTATACGACAGAGTTTTTCAGTAATTCATTTATAAAAATATCAGTCACGGGAAACAAACCCTTGGAGTGTGAACGGACGACCCGAGAACAAGTAGGAAAGTGTTTTCTTCGGTTTCAACGTCCGGTTATGTAAATCCGTGTCGGAATTATTGAATCACCTCTTTTGAATTCAAATAAAACAACTCCGATCACATTACCGTGGTGGCCGTAGAGGAACAGAATCGCGTTGAGATTCAGAGTCAAACCTGATCGAGTCCAACCATCACAAGTGTCAGGTACTTTGAAATTTCAAAAATGTATTCTTCCTTTGAGGTAGCTCTCCGTTTTCAAGACTTCCGACCGGAAGTTGCGTGGGTGCAGTCAAGATTTATCATCTGCTCTTAGGAAACCAAGAAAAAAAACTTCATTTATTTCCATTTCCGGTCATTGGGTCCACGGCAGCCATTACCGTTTAATATTTCTCACCCGTAATCATCTCGACGTGTTCCTGAATAATATAAATATGTACATAAACCCATTATTTTTTATTTCTGATTTTATTTCCTTTCCACCGTGCCCGTGTGTCTGTCCATAGGCCACGGCCATCGTAACTGAGTTTTAATTGCCACGAGACAAGACATTACGAACAATGCGCTGGAAGATCAATGGAATTGCTGAGTGGAATTCACAATTTAGAGCTGATGATGAAGTAACAAAAAAAAATTTAATGAGTCTGAAATTGTTGGAGAAGCACAACAAAGGTAAGAGGAACCTAATGAAGGAGGTCTGTCTGCGTCTAGGAGTATTTAACGATATTAAATGTTCAAAATGTTGAAGAAGGTCAAAATAAAAAAAAGAGTATTGTAGTTTACGACGGTAGGTAGGTATAGTAAAACAAACTGAGCTGCTGATTTTTATACTACATTAATTATAAGTATATATTAGAGTGTTACAACAAAACAAACGTTAAGTAATTGAAACGTCAAAGAGTCAAACCAATTTGTACTCGACTGAAAGCGGAACAGAAGTTGACGTTGAAGTTGCATCAGAAACGAATAGATCTACGAAAAATAGATGCATGGAAATAGATAAAGTGAGATAAAACGAGTAGGAGGAGGAAAAAATAGGGAGAGAGAGAGAGAGAGAGAGAAGAGAGAGAGAGAGAGAAAAACGTGATACAAAAAGAATTTCAATATATTTACATGAGTGACAAGATTATTTGAAATTCGTGAGGCGTTCAACCAGTGAACGGCTACCGTTTGGGTGTTGGAACTTTTTGTTCTTCTTCACTTCTCATGCACACAGACACACACGGGGTGTGCAGGTGGTGCCTCTTTAAGACCTTACGTGGTTAAATATATTTAGATTAACGGTTTGAATACTGATAATTTTCATGTGCGGGCCCACTTTGGACTAAACACGATTTCGAGGTGTACAATGTTGTAGTTGTCCTGGTCAATGAATAGGAAATGAGCCCAAGGAACAACCGAGAGAACTCGGTAGTTGGGGGTTTTTTTAGAGAAGCATCGCAGAGGAGAATACATCATTGTCTGATAGTTTTTCTGTCAGATGTAGAACAACTACCTTGGTGACACCCAACTGCCCTTGACTACTCGTGTCAGAATTATAATTACTATTTGTTTATCGCGACAGTATTTTCGTTCAATTCGAGAATAATTCCAATTGATTAAAATTTTTTAAAAGTACGTTTACATAAAAGTAGTATTACACATCTACATAGGTAAATGTTGTAGTATGTTTGTTTGATTTGTACTAAGTGCGAGCAGGAAGCAGAGGATGTGGTCGGCGTCACCAACTTCTTGCTCTTGGGAAGACGAAGAGACTTCACTTTTTTAAAATTTTGAAATGGGTCACGTACTGTTTGAATCTTCCACAACCCCCACTTGGAATTTGGGCTGAAAAGTATTCTCTTTCTGACTTTTTGTACCTTAATCTAGTTTTGATATCTACAAGGAATTTACTTGTAATTCGGCCTCTTTCAGGTTCGGACCATCTTATTTGCCATCCTCCATTTAGACTTTCATTAATTTTTTAACAATTTCTTTCCAACGCATTCCAGTTATGGAAGTGTCAGTTATGAAATTTATTATAAAATATGAATTTCGTGAAGAAGGGAATATTTATCGAGCATTGAACAGCAAAGGTGTTTTTAATAAAAATAAATCGATGTGCAATACTCCGGCAACAACTGGCAGGGAGATTGTGTTTTGTAGCTCTTCGTTACAATTATCAAAAGTTTTTTTGCTTGGACAATAATTTATTTTGAAGAATATTGATGCTCCGTGTTGGGGAGTCCCACGAGTGCATTGAAATTATTATAATATTTTAACAGATTATTTTTTTTCATCCTTGAATTAAATTTTACGTAATGTAAAGTAGAGTAAGTTCCAAAGGGTAGATCCCAAAACAGAACCTCGGAGAACCTGTTTATTAACTTTCACGGCCCGTTGTATTCTATGAAAATTTGACGATCACTAAAGTAACTCCATACAAAGTTGATTAGAAACTCTGCTATTTTATTACTTCGTTGTGTATCCAAACAGAGTTGCTCGTCCGACGTTATTGAAAGCACCCCGAAAGACGTGGAATTTGTGAATGAGAAAGGAGCTACCTTCTTCATACCTGTCTTTCCTCTCTCGTCCACTTTTCCTCACCCGACGACCTCCTCATTCTGCTCACTAAAAATTAAAATTCATTACTAATAAAAGTATGATTCATGGTTCGCCACGAGACAGATGAAAACAATGGAATCGGGACATACCCCTCGAGAATAACACAATGAGCTTCTCCTTCTCATAACTCATGACGAAAATGGTTTAACTCCATTCATTCGAACGCCAGGTTGTCATCTTTTGTACCTGAGAACCTGAGAAAGAAACGACACGAACCGTGAGGTGCTCACCCGGAGAATTGTCACTCTCGTGTGACATTCTCGGACATCGAAAACGAAAGTGAGGTACTCGTCAATACTATCGAACATTCAACAAGTAACTTGAGAAAGGTCTATCAGTTATTCTGTGATAGTTTATTCATGAGCACATTGACGTGGAGGAAAATGATCCGATTGAACAAATGCTAACGCCACGTCGTTGTAGTTGAGGTGGATGTGAATGCAGCTTTTTTGTAAAATACGGGATTCGTTGAAGGCAGATGAGATGGACAAGACTTTCACAAAAACTTTTGTTTCCAAGCTGTGGGAGGTCCTCAGGCCAAACCGTCAAGTGATGGTTACGAGTATAGAAACTATCATCGTATAACAGTAAGATCGGAATCCTAATAAGCAACAGTTTGTTTTTCCAAAACATAGTTATGTAACAGTTTTGTACTTATCCGGCGAGTAAATGCCAATTAATTGACCATAATGTTCACACTTGGACGGTGCGACGGCCATTTTTCTATTAGAGACGGGTATTTTTAAGAATTGGACGATTCCAAACTATTAAATTTGAATTTGAATGATCCGGTCGAGTTTCTGGAGTCTCCCACGTCAAAATTTGTAAATAAGTACAATACGACTGTAATTTTAATAGAATTACTGCAGTTTACCTTTCGAGATACTTGTTTTGATGGTTTTTTGGGCTACGTAGAATAATTTTTGGCAGTTGACCCGGGCCAAAAACTCCCACTGCTTTCGTTGCACAATTCTATTTCATCAAAGTTGCTTTGTTCCTTTCTTTGTTCCTCTTCATTATGCTTTCATCCAGCTATTCAATTAAATGTCTTGGCCATAGTTGGGCTGTGTGTACAATTTCAGAGTATTTCGTAATAGTGAGACTCCCAGTCAGATTGTTTTTATGTTCTCTCAAATACTTATATTTATTTTAATAAAGCAAAAGAAGTTTAATCGTGTGGAATGTGTTAGCTAGCAACATAACTTTTTAATTATATATAAAATACATTTGATACATATATTTGCATCTGTGTTTTGTATGTTGGGTTATTTTTTAAATGATCTCGGGGAAAGGTTCGATCGAAAGATTCCTTGAGAGACCCCAACGCCTTATGTTAATTGATAGTTGCGGCGTTGGCGATGGCCACGTTACTGCCATGAGAACTACAAACTATTACCAGGGAACGAACACCAGGGAATTTCAAATTTATTTCCTGTTAGGTGTTAAAAACCGATCAGATGTAATTTACTGCCTGCTACGTCTTCCCACCTCATCTTTAGTTATTTATTTTTTTTAATAATCAAACTAATGACTCACAGTGTAATTGGGAAATTTTCTCTTCTGCCACGTCTCTCTCTCTCTCTCTCTCTCAAACATTTTATCATCATCTGGTGATTTTGTATTTTGCTATTAATCTCTTCCTGTGAACCATTTAACCGGTTATTTATGAATTCCTCTCTCTCTCTCTTTCTCTTCATCTATCTATCTCGATCTTTCTCTTCGGTGAAAGTCGGATTGAACTATTAATAGGTTTGGAAACATCGGGAATCAAAAGCCCTGCAAAACCAAGATGGAAATTCAATTTTGAATCAAGTTCTTCTTCTTCTTCTTCTTCTTTTTCTTCTGTTACTTAAATTATTTTTTGTTATTTTTTGTGGTTAATCAAGTTTTTAGTTAAAATTTTAATGATAGCTTTAGTTGAATTTAATGGAATACCTATTACCATGCCTTTACTTGGAGTGGTGTATTGAAAGCAGGTAAATGTCAATCACGATAGGATGTAGAATTACATGCAGCCAGACGATACGGACACAACAGTTTTTAAGTTAAATTGATTTTATTGTTGACTCGAAACGGTTGGTAGTAGAGGTGTTCTCAGTTTATATGAAATGAAAAATGAAAATGTATTTATAAATAGTGTAACAATACAAAATTTAATTTAAAACCGGAACTAATAAATATATTGATGTTAATAAATGAGTAAATAAAAGTTTGTACTCTTCTTTATCTGCACTGAAGCACTCCACATGCTGTGTGCTTTTCTTGTTGTCTCGTGTCTATCGTGTCTACCTACCATCTTCTGTGTTCTTTTTTTTCAAATTTCCATCTTAAATGTTTGCTATCCTTCAGAAAGTGGTGAGAGCTCACTGGGTATGGCACCTCTTGATCAGCTGCTTGTGACCAACAAAAAATGGCATGAAAGCGACAACATGAAATCCAAAAAGTTGATTTATTCCCCAGTTCCGAGTAAGTCGGAAAGGTATCGAGATCTTTGTACCTGTACGTGTGAATTCTCGTGCCTTGTTCGTGAGGACGGGAGAGGCAGAGTAAGAGGGCCTCATAAGTAATAATTGATACTTTTCGAATCGAAGAAATTGATATTAGTGTTTCGGTCCAGTTACCTTTCTAATGCAGCGAGAAGTAAAGAGAACCGACGAAGGCCTCTCCTCACGTTCCTCGTTCCCAGCAATTTATTTATTTATTTATTTGTTCCAATTTGTTTTCCAGCTGTGTTCGAGTGTTAAGGTGTGCTCTCTGTCAGGAACTCACGTTGGTCAGACTTGACGCGTCTTTCATTGCAAATTCCTTTTCAGGTACCTTCCTTCGGCGATACCCGTCAAAGTGGCACCTTCGCTGAAACGATCGCATTTACAAATATGGAGACACAAAGGCCGAAAACAATAAACCAGCATTATACGGGTATCCTTTTCACGACGAATTACGAGGTCTAAATATAATGATTAAATGGTACTTTCCTGTCCAATTACGCCCCGTCTAACTTCTAAGTCATCGCTTTTTATTATCCGCTTTAATACCGATTTTGAGACTATCACTTTATTACCATTGCCGAGTACTCGTCGCGGAAGGAGGTACCCGCTCAACGAGTGGAAATGAGAAGAAAAGGAGAATTTTATTGTTTTGCAGCGGTGAAACACGCGGAACTGGCCCGATGAGTCGGCCAAATTTCTGAGCCTTCCGAACGTTCCGGCACCTAGGAAGATCGCAAAGATCACCCGAGACGGTCAGATCAAACAATTTGCCGAGGTGAGCTGCAACCGAGGCGCACAACTCTTTCCCAGCGATCGAACTCAACATGTCATGTGATACCTGCCAACATTCTTGAGATTCATCCGGAAGACCCGATATGGAGATGTGTGCAGACCTCCTCTTGACAATCACAATTTGTAAAAATTTATTAATAATATTCTCAGAATTATTTTTTAATAGTTCTACTTACTATTTCTTTATATTTCCCAATTAACAAACGAACAAACAACATCCAAAGGAAAGCTCGAGTGTGGTTTATTTGGTTGTTGCAGTTACATGAGGAGTCACTTTGATTTTACGACTCATGAGATTCTAGGAATGACTAAATAATCATCAAAAATTTAATAATAACAATAAAATTAAACGCTACTCTTACTACTCCCATGCATTATTTTATTTCAACAACCTCCAATTGTGGATGTGTCAATTTTCGGTCTGGTGAAGACCACCACTTTCTTATTTTTTACTCCTCTTGCCTCATGCTCGTCTCTTTTATCCGAAAATTATTTAGGTGGGGAAGTTCTATTGAAGTTTTAATAGCCTGCAAGCGAGTCCTGAAGTTTTAATAAACAAGGAGCTACATCTTATTTGTTGGTAACCAACAATTATAACATTTATATTTTATCAACTTAACAACACAAATTACAATATAAGAATTTAACGTTAGCTCGCATTAAACATTCTCAAAGTTCCGACCAAAGACTTTTTCACGTGAACTTACCAATATCGTCTTTCTTCCTGAACGTTTTCTTACGATGATTCAGATGTTTAAAAGAAATTTTTCACAATAGTTTTTTGGAGATCACACAATCATCTCTGTCATAAATGTGATTTCAGCTTCGCACAAGACTGGTCTAATTAATGATGGGTGCCGGAGATTGTGGGAATTTCGTAGCCCACTGACATTTGCCCGCACTTGAACTCTGACGATTAATTATTTTTGCACGCCAAAAACTGAAATTGACAAAGCTCAATGGATTGATTGTTTCCTGGCAAAAAGTCTGAAAAGTTCAATGGAGTCAAAGGAGTCCCTCAAACGGGCCGAAGCAACAAGAAAAAAAGGAAAGATGTGGCGCAGGAGGCCAGGAGAGAGAGAGAGAGAGAGAGAAAGAAAAAAAGCGCCAGGTACAGATGAGTACTACAAGAAGATGATCATTAATCATCGATCTAAAGATTTACAACCACGAAAATGTGAAATCTAGTAATAAGAATAGATCAAGGCGATATCGTTTGTAATAATATATAACATTGCGTGCGAGATGGAGAACAAATTTTCTCACCAGACCAAAGAGAAATTTATTAGCCGGAGAGTCGGAATTCTGTTCAGAACGCCGTGGTGATGACCGGAGATGGGTACCGGGTACCTGGTCGAAAGTTTTGTGTTTCACAAATAGTTCAGTTCTGGAGGAAGGGCTAGAAAAGGTTAAGTATTAACTACCCTGGCCTTATCGTGGGGGACTCCAACTCCCCAAAACTTCGGGTAGGAGAACCTAGGACAGACACGCGGCTACCCACCTGCAGTGGTACGTACCCGCAAAAGAAAAGTGAAATTACGAATAAGTTATGGAATGTAATTAAATCACTCGCAAGAGGGCCGGTTTCATACTTTAAAGTCATACGGTTCCGAGTAAAATGGCGGGGGTTCTTGAACTATCCGGAATTTTCCCTAAAACACGTGAATAATTTCAAAATTAAACGGCGGCCGATACCGGAAAACCCGGTACCTATTTTTTTGTGCCCTGGTACCCATCTAATTCTTCTAAAGGAACGGATTTTAATTAGCGCCCGAACCTTTCAACTTGGAATTATTCTCCTTCGGGTGGACGTCAATCAGAGTGCCATCGAAGGTGAGCGAGACAAGGAAAATAGATGGGTACCCGAGTACCCGAGCACCTCGTCAGAGAGAGAGAGAGAGAGAGAGAGATGGAAATAATTTTTTTTTCGATCGAGATGCGTGAACTATTATTTTATTTTGTACACATGTATTTATGTATATAAATTTCTGCCGAAATTAAGCAATTATCCGGTGTTTTTTGTGATGTGTGTGGAGTTGGAGTGAGTGGAATTAACAAAAAATGTTTATTATGTAATAATATCATTACCTTTGGGTACCTGTTCTGCAGCAGGTTTTTTTGGCGTTCTTTCGGATACCCGACTTGTACCAATTTTTCCTATTTTTTCGGTGTCGTGGGTGTTGTGGGAACTACCAGAAAACCCATAGGACACGAAGCAGTTTTTCAAACTCTAATTAATTTCTTTCTCTCTCTCTTTTGGGCACTTGGTTTCTTGGTACTTGGGAACTCACTTAATAACCCATTTAAATGGGTGCGGAGAAACAATATTTTACTCTCTTATTTATCGTATGCAAGCGCTTTAATTTATTTAGTTTTTATTTTTGACTTACCAGAGCTATTACTGAAACTATTACTATTCGTTTTATTTTAATTGTTGCACAACTTGCCACCACTCACAACTCCTCGTCATGTTACCTTTATAATTTTATTGAATTGGCCAGTGATTTATTTACATCCAGTTTTCTCAGTAATCGGCCTCCGGATGACGTGGAAGCGTCGCATTATTCAATTAATTTATATTAATTTTGGAAGGTCCACGGAACAATTAGGTACTGGTCAAGGTACCAGAAACTTCCATCTTTCTCTAATTTACTTCAGGTTTCAACTTATTATTGCACTCCGTATACAATACGTGCTTCACTCAGTTATGTTTAGGTAATTTTTTATAAATAAAATTTTTCTGCCCTGCCTGAGTATCAAGTGCCGATTGGAGGACGTGGACAGAGTTGAGCTTTTAATAAAGGTTATTTATTTTATATTTATGTATTTGGTTTTGGGTAATAAACAGTGGGAGTTTATATTACACAAAATGATAAATTATTACTTTTCTTTAAAAATAAGAAAGTTGCAGGCTAAAACATTTCTCTCTAAATAATATGAGATGTATTGGTGCACAAATTTATGTACATATTATATATATATATTATGTAAAGGCCATTATCGTATCACTGTTGCCTAATACATTGTGTTTTACGTAATGAAAAAAAATCGTCAAACTAAAACATTTGGGAGGTCCAGTTGAGTGAGGCGGCCGCTAACATAATGTGAGATTTTTGTTCACAGAGGACAAGTCCACTCATCCGTCAAAATGGGTGACTTTAGTTGGTTCAGATGTTGATGAGATTAATTAATAACCGGTGGACCGGTAGCCGTTCAAATTTAAATCAACGTGCAGCAGTGACCGGTTTTTGGTGAACTGGGAGGATGAGGGGAAGGCGTAATTTCATTCATACCCAAATACCCGCAAGTATCAAAAATTAAAAAATACTTTAATGTAATGATATTATCCTAGAGATCCTGATAGATCCTAGAGATCCTCGGATTTCTGTTGAAATGTCGTTTTGAAGTCATCCTAGAGGTGGCTGTCTACGAGCTGCTTGTACTCGTGGGAAGTTAAATTTTACCGATTGGCACAGTACGCCACATATTGTTTTTCTTCCTCAGGCCTCATCTTCTCACTCATGGTAACTCACGGTAACGTGGTAGAATTCCTCTGGAGATTCGCCAGATGCCATTCTAACACTTTTATTTGTGACCCCGGACAAGAGTCGCTCTGCACAGCAACAGACTTTGTATTCAAATATAATTTTCATAGAATCTGTAAAAAGTCCGTAAATTCTACACTCAACCCGATGTAACAACGGACGCGATACAAAAATTTTCATATTCCTATTTCGTAACTTCTGTTCATTAAAATTTTTCACTCGGTACTGTTAAGAGTAGCTTCTACTTATTTATTTTAGTGAAGACAAAGAGGAAACAAACAAAATATTTTTTGCCTAGGAAGTTTGAGAGAATTTCACTCGATTTGAACAAAATGGCAAATTAATTTGGCAGTTGGGGGAAAGCCAACGACGGTAACAAACTGTCGATTGCCCTTTTTATTGCCATCTGCCATTGCCACATTTGGCACATAAAACTATTAAAGTAACAAGATTGATTTCACACCATAATCTATTTCACTACGACCAAGGACGAGACAAAACACACAACGTTGACGTCAAGTAAACTAAACATTTTTTACTTCAAAGTTACGACATCGTAAAGAAGTAATACATATTTATATACACAAACGTATGTTACGTTATGTCGCTAAAATAAATAGAAAGCAAAGTACATAATTCAATTAATTGGAGATTTGAAATTCGTAACTGAACTATGACTCTCAGGCCTATATATTTAAAATGTATAACTGACATATCTATAAAACGGCTACAGACATACGTTTCATGTATATAGTTCTGTTAAATTTGTAGAAATTTATTAGTACCCTAAAAGGTACCTGCAGTAACTTGAACATGAAGTTTAAAAAAATCACTTTGTAATTGGTAGAATTTCGGATGAATCACTGCCATTTTACAATATATAATTTAACCATTATTCAATACTTGTGCAGTGTATAATTCCTCTGCTATTGAAACCAATAAAAATTATTAATTTTATATATTCCTCTTTCTTATTCATTTGCTCATATATACATATATATATGTCGGATCCGGGCAATGACAGAGTTCAGAAAGTGTGGTCTTAGAGAAGACAGTTCGCTGACGTGCTGTATGGCGGAACAATGGAGGGCGTTGAAAATGCGGGGGCATTGTTGGGAGAGTAGAATAAAATAGGAAATCAACCAGAAAGGACGTGTGGTTGAAAACTATCATGTGTAATAACATTTTTGTATCCAGTGGTACAATACAATCGTTGTAATAACCGAATCTGTCTTTATGGTCTTACTCTTCTTGTGTTACGATCTACGATTTATACAATCTTAACTCAACTACGGAATTCCCGGCGAAACCCATCGGAGAACTTTCGGCATATAAACATATAAATAAATACATATGTATATTATCGTAGTTAATTACAGTTATACGTTACATAAATTGGACGTACATCATTTAGTTAACCTCTTTCATTTCATAGCATTTTCAATTAATTTTATCAGGAAGTAAAGTTACAGTTTTATAATAAAAAAGCCTATTAATCCCTATTTATGTCGGTGGTATAAATGTAAGTAATAGTAATACATGGAATAAAAGTGATAAATAATAAATAAAACAGAAAACAATTGGTGTGATGTACGACTCATACAAATTTTAAATTAGTAAAACACATTTAATTACTGATAATTTTAATGGCTGACAATGTGAGAGAAGGAAAAACTATGGTACTGACCAACGAAAACCTACTTTTCCTCCTTGGAAAATAAAATATATAAAACAAAACAATCAACATCAACTTCACTAAGTTTGAGGAGTCTGGTTGGTTTTTGTGGTTTATGGCACTCGGTTAAAAACATTCGCACAGCGAAGTTCAATGTCACAAAAAGTTTACAACTCTAAAAAACTATTTTATACTATCGGAGAGAGAGAGAGAGAGAGAGAGAGAGAGAGAGGAGACGCAGGATAGGAGTCGGGGGAGGTAGGTAGACCATAGTTCATGAACCTTATTAATTTTATATTAAGTCCCGAGGGCGACGTTAATAAATAACCGGCGAAATTTATTGTGATCTCTTTAAATTATTAGAACTCGGGAAGGTTTGTCTTGACCCGATCCTGTGATGTAGTTGTAGTTTTTGTAGTTGTTCTTGTTATTATCCGAATAGAAATGAGTAAGCCGAGATAATTCAAGCAAATTCCATTAAATTCGTGCCCATTTTAAGGGAAAAGAAAACTCTTGTGTGAAGTTGTGTGTAACAGTTAAAATTTTCAAAAGTACTTTGATTCTTATTTATGTAATTTGATAGTTTTGTACGCCGACTTCGTGGTTCAGCACCCCTGTCGCTTTTATTTTTTGTTTACAGAAATGAAAACAGCAAGCCCAGTTGTCATTTCTGTACTTGTGTCACTGTTTTTTAAAATTTTTATCTTCGACATCGATAACTGCAGTGGTGTTTCAGATAGCAGCTAATGCTCATAAAAAGAACTCATGTAATTTTCGTATACAAAATGCTTCAATTGTGAATTCACCAGTAACTAAATCAAATGATACAAATAATAGTTAGAGAAAAAAAAATGTGGTACTACACTTTTTTAGTTTCCAAGGAAGAGGAATGAATGAGTGATTCGACACCAAAATAGTTTTACCTTTTTCACTAGGACCGCCACGATATCCGATATACTATTTATTGTTTTATACAAGTCGTTCACATGAACTTTCGTTGTTCTGTCGCTCCGTTTCAGGTCTTCAACTTCGGCAAAAGACGACTTCAAACACCAATTAAATATTTTCTTGCCCAGAAAACAATGAGTTCCTCTATGGGGGCCAAGGTCCATGACACACGGGACCGAGGCCGCGGTTTTTCTGTGCCGCAATCGCCTCAGAAGACGTCAAATTGACGTGATTCGATTCATCAAAGTCAAAAATTTCCGTTGATTGAAATGTCATAGAAGCAAATCTCAGTCTTCGGTCGAGTGTTAGCAAATCCAATGCATTTGGTGATGTTCCACTGACACCAAACGTCACAGGCCCACAGGACTGACTTCGAATACAAAACTGATTTGTGTTTTTCAATAGGAGGATACAGGCAGCCTTCGAACCACAACGCAATGAAAACACGAACGCGTTTCATCAATTACGCCAGCGTGCAAGGCACTCTAAATTTCTGCAAAACTAGAAAATTTCACTTAGCAAACTACGAAAACCTGAAATGTTTATTTTTGAGTCAGCATTTGATATCATACATGATTGGTGTGATGTGAATGTATCTTATACCCTTTTTTCTAAATAAATGATGATTTCTGTAGTGAAACTAGTAGTGAAATCCATTAGATTGGAGGGCTAGGACCCATCATCCTGTGTCATTTTCAGTCTATTAATTTGATTATTAAATTACACTTGCACTGCAATTCTAAAAAAACTAATTAAAAGTTGTTAAATTTAAAATCTTCTTTATTTGGTTTATTAACATTAATATTTCATGTGAATATTAATTACCAAGAATTATTCAGTCGTGTATTAATTGTGTAATCTGAAATAACTATTAACTGCAACACTAAAACATCGCACTAAAAGAGTTTTTACTATGACGGATGAATGGCATTTAAAGTTTCCTCTGAGTCAACTTTCAGTAGTTTAACTACTTCACCCAGCTCAATTATTTCCTACCCAAATCTGACTACTTTACGTCTGACTTGTACAAGTTGAGGCTTGTAACCGCTATTATTAATTTATTGTTTTAATAAATAAATCATTAACTTTTAAAACTATTTACAGTATACGTTCTGTCAATAATCTTTAATGTCTGTTACACCTAATTAGGCAAAAGGGTATATCCCGTGAACTTATTTTGCAACAGGTTACTATTCTTAGGTTAATTGCCAACCTCTTTTTCAGGGTCACTGAACATGTCGTGAGTACCTCTGTAATAAATATTTACATAAAATATTAATAGAAAAAAACGAGTGAATATTATGTGGGATTCATAACAAGTAATTAATACAACTTCCTTCGTGTAAAAATGTCACGGCTTGTACTGTATATTTTATACTTATTCGCCAAGAAGATTCCCTCAGTAGTTACGCTGAAAATCGGAAAAAATCAGGGTGGAACATCACCTTCGAGAGGAACGCGCGACTAACCAAAAACCAAGAAATGACAATGGAAAAGTGAAAAGTCAACATTTAGGAAACGGTGAATGAATGATGAAACGAGGAAGAAGTAAAACTTGTAGACTCCTTTCGCGAAAATCAATTTAAATATTGTAGAAAAAAAAATTAATTTTTTATTCATCAGACGATCTGAGCCAAATGAAAGTTGCATTGTAACATGAGAGCGACCTTCGCACGACTTTGCACCTCGACAATTAGAAGACTAAAACAATCGGCAATAAAACCAGTGGGTTTTGAAGGCGGAAACTAAAGCCAAGGCGAAAAATACGGTGAATTACCCGCAACATTTAATTATGTTTAATTCAAATTAATAATATAAATAGGGTTTGTAAAAATGCAAAACAATACAATATCTCGTGCAGTGTGTAATTCAATTGCGACTAATTAATTTATTACAACGTGAATTAAACTGAATTAAAAGGAGATGTGTGCAAAACACTCAACATTGTTTTGTAAATGACTGCGTCAATGCCACGTGAAAAATTTGCCATTTTGTTTTTTATTTAGCAGGAACCATCCGTTTGGAAATGTGCAACTGGACAGTGGACTTCCTCTCATCGCTCGTGTCGTCGTGCCCATTGGCAGGTTCTCCTCACCACCACTAAACTACAATAACTGTAACTATCCGAGGAAGATGTGAATGCCTGGAAAACGGGGGCACGTTCTTCATTATCGGCAATAGCAGTGATCAATAAATAACCGATCCGAGTCGAGGTGTTCGGATTTTCGTATTACACTCCGGGAGTTTACTGTTAAACTTATAACAAATAATCGATCAGACGAATAGGAGGTTGAAGAAAAAAATTTCTAGAAACCCCCCGGGGTGTTGAGTCGCTTGAATTTGAACTCTGAAACAAATTTTTTTTCCAACGCAACCTCCGACCTCTTCAAAGCCCTGCTTTCAGACTTCTCCTTCTTCTTCTTCTTCTTCTTCTTCCTCATTTCATCCTAATCATCACAGTCATTACCTTCCTATTATTCTCATTCATCAAAACTTTTTTTCATTCGACTTGTCGTGCTCTGCTTTCACCGGATGAAAACGCTGTCACTTTAGGTGTGCCAAAATCGATTGATTATCGGAAATCAATTGCAACTATATAGGCCTGATGAATAATGATTTATTTTTCGGTTTTAATGTAGCTGTAAAGGTAAGAAAAAGCTGACTCAAAGGACAAAGTGACAGGAGTACATCCTCCAACCCTTGGAATCGTCTAGGCGAAATTCCTAGATGTGTCTGAGTATGTGGCACTATTCTTAAATCCTGAATTAGTTTCCTAGTTCAAGACCTTTGGAATTTGCATAATGACTGTTCGCGAGATTTTCAATTAACATTAATTCCTAGGAGCCTTCGGTTGAGTTCCAATTTGTATGAAAATGACAGACCATGGCCGACGGAATGATTTGCTCACTTAGACTTACCTGTCATTGTCTACCTGTCGGATGCATCAAAATATAAACTTTACTTCGTACAATTCAACTACTTAAAATTGTGTCTATCTTTAGCTTTATATTGACTCGTACAAGTCCACAAGTTCTTTACTTTTGTAATGCATACCGTATTTTTGCGCCATTATTGGTACCATTTTTACTCCCTTAAAGAAACTTATTAATTTATTATGTATCATTGACCCTTAAACGAACTACAAAACAATGAAATTAAACATGTTTCTTTAATCCGATCCTTTCTGTGCTTTTAAACGTCCACTCGTATATTGTTAGAGTGTTGTGTGGTGAACACTGAAGAAGAACCAAGTCATTTTGCTTTACGATAAACATCAAAGTTTCGTACGAACACAAGAAAGAAGAGCAATATAAACACTATAAAATCGTATATAATAAGAAGCCGATTTTAACAAAGGAAATGAACAGTTGCACCAGGAGTAGAACACCTCCGTGACAAATTGCCTGATGTCTGCTCGTTAACTAAACGTCATTTAATACTTTTATTTTATTACTTCAATAATTTTCCTCTACTTAATTAAAGTTAACACTAAGAATCGGCTACCGTTCAGAAATCGATTAGAAATCAATTAAATAAAGGTTAATATTTGACGGGTAAAATTATAATCGGTTATTAAGGGAAGATACGTACACTTAAGTAGCCGTGAGTGACACCGTCACCGTGGGAAATTGCGCTGGATAAAAAAAAGACATGGGGAACCGTGGGGAGAAATAAACTGAGAAAATGGCGGAGTCATAGGGTAGATGATTCGATTATTGATTTGTTAAAATCACTCGTAATGCTGGTACTGCACTGCTGTAGGAGTACCGATAACTGGTAACGACATCTGATAACCCGGGGGGAAGACGACTTAAATTTCAATGGATGAGACTCGGAGGGCGAGGAATGGACGAGAGAAGTCACGAAGTGAAACAAAGGAAGGAGAAGGCTCGAAGCAAAATTTGCGGAACCTACAGAAAAGTACCTGGAGAGGATGAACAAAACGAAATGAATCGATGTCTTCGTTATAAATGATTGGGAGGTACCCGTTTGGAAAGACCGCCTCGTCGCTTATTGTACATTACACACCTGGTAAATTGATTCACGGGTTTTAATTAACGCCGGTGGGAAATTTAATAGTTTCAGGAGGGCATTCGAGCGCTCAATCATATCTGACGCGCGCGGATTTGGTCTGAATCGATCAAAGAAACCGTTCCAGGTGAATATTTTAATAATTAAAAGAGTAAACGAGCTATGTAAAATAAGTAAATAATTACATAAATACTTTACGTAGGTTCGATCGAACGGTCGGCTTAAATCGAATTAAAGAACGATCTCGCCTAATTAATTAACTTCCCGACGTTTTCCTTTTTTTTGTTATTCAATCAAAGTGGCAAACATTTAGTATTACACCAGGACAAACGGAAGAAAAGTAAGTTAATAATAAGTAAGTTTTAAATGGTTACATAAATTTTCCCCTTCTGGTACCGACGAACTACCCGAGTTTATCTATTCATTGAATGTGTCGATCGATCTATTGATTTGGTAAATAGTTTATAGTGAATCCAGACAAACAAGACATATGTATCAGTAAGTGTATAAAATTCTGATTTTAGACAAATCTTAGAAAAAAATAAAAATAATAAAATCATGCATTTATTTATGCATTTACCGATTGATCAATGCTTCGATCTATCGATCTGTCGATCGGGCAAACGTTTCGTTTTGCACCCAAAAATATTTTTTTTTCTCACCGCTGTCACATGAATGTCCAAATTGTTCTTGTTTGATTTTCGGTAATTTTATGTTACATCAAGTTACAGGGTAATTATTTCTTTTGCGAAAGCCAACAAAGTCAAACAAAAATTCTTTCGTGAGATGTTTTTCTCTCAATTGGTACCCATGAGTACCCGTGTGTGTGTGTGTGTGTGGTTTTCTCCTTAAATTTTCCAGGTCGCTTTCGGCGAGTGCCGACCGTAGTTTAATATTGAAAAGTTGAATCGAGGTTACTGTCTGTTACTATTTGTTTTACTGCGTCGGTACTCGTTTAATTGTGATTTTACGGCCGTTCCGTCGAAAGAATAATTCCAAACTTTCGTGAGAATGTTCAAAGATGTTCGAAGATAAGTGAAACCTACCTGATTACCGTGGCATTTCGACTGGATCGAAGTGGGTGAAATTTGGTAGTAAGTGGAAGACCTAATATTTTTTTAGTTGCCAAATTTAAATAAAAACTTCAACTTGACTAGAACGTAAAATACAAAAGAAGATTACTAAGGAATCGGTGTTCATGTTGTAGTACGTCATCTGGTTTACAATCACTTTACCATTCATCACATTGGTACATTTCAAGTCTCAAATAAAAAACCATTAGTTCTCTAAAAGACTGACTGATTAACAGTAACTCGATAGAATTTTACTGTCATTCGTTTCAGGGAGTTAACACGTAGACATTGCGCGTATTTCCCTATGCAAATGTCATGACGTTAAATGCAGCATTTATGGTACGTGTTTTAACAAGTTAAATTTCAGAACTGCACCAGCTTTAGTGTGACGATGTAGATGAAGCACAACAAGTGCTCGGCCTTTTCCAATTATTGGAAATTCTTCAGTATACTGTACGCTACAGTATTTTATTTTATTATAATTTTGTGATGATCACATCATTTGGGTAGGCACCAATTGCACGACGTCTCCGGACTACCTGCGAGTACAACGGAAAATTGACTTCGTTTACTTCCACAGGGTTCCACCAGATCGTCTCGAATGTCTCAGTCGTTAGTCCTTGCTGGTAAAAAACAATAAAATAAAAAATGCGAGCCGAATCATCAAGTTTTGTCGCGGATGTGTTTCCCTCTAGTGTTCCATGTCTCCAGCCTTGAATTAAAACTATCATTCATAGTTTACATAACAGACGAACCCGTGCACATGACATGCATGTTTCCTATCTGAGTTTGATTAACATCCGCATTAGGTCACAGACTACTGAGACATCGCGCTTCTGCTCAGGAAGTTACATACCTAAATCACTACAGCTTATATAACTTATTAAAAACCGTGTGTACCCAGTGACTTATGTGACTGCAAACTAAAGTAGTTGTTTTATGATGTACGATGAAGCCTCTGGGAGAGTCACAAGAAAGTCCATCTTTTGCAACAGACACTCCTTAAGAAAGAAGGGAAAGTCCAATAGAAGTTCGAGTCTATTATTTATTACCACTATCAATCTAATTCAATTTAAGTTTTCTTATTTCATACCACCTACCCACACCGGACCATAGTTATACCACCACGGGTGCTACAAAGTTTCTATTTAAATGAATCCTGAAATGCGTGGAGCAGTGAGAATGTCAAGAAAATTTAAAATTCTGTTTGCCCCCCCGGGGACCTGACACACAAACGCCGATATTTCAAATAGGAAATTTGAATTCTCATTTGAAATTAATTCATTTCCTCTATTAGAAAGGTAAACATAATCCTGGATAATAATTTTTAATTAACACCGTGCAAAACTCGGCGGACAACCGCAAATTACCAAGTAACACAAAATTATTACAATTATTTGGTTAGTGTGGGTTGTTGACGCGTTGGCTGAGAAATACTCAACTTCATTAGCAAACTGTTTTACAGGTACCTGTGAGTATTTCAGGTACTCCCACTATTCCTCCCTCGATGTCTCGCAAACGTCTACCACTCTAAACTAATATATGTATTGTACATAATCACAACGAGGACATTTCGGTAGTTGATTAATCGTTGATTAATCCCTGTGACTTATTAATGTCCTTGATGTCTAACTAACCAAGTACTTGACATCTTCAATAGGAAGGCCAAAGGATGCAAAGCTTTATTTTAATGTGATTTCTTATATATTCTTTTATAAATATTACTTCAACTTATTTGGGCTCCTCTTCCCGATTTCCTGTACCTTTTCTTACACCTTTAATAAATAAATACAACTATAGTCTACGTGCTATACGCTATTATTGTCCTAACTATAAAAAATTAATGTCTCAGGGTCCGATATCAAAGGACTAATGTCCCTCCATGTTCAGTTAGGTAGGCACACACTCCACCGGTCACCTTCCACATCACTCTCCTACAAGTTCACCTTTGATTATTCTTCTGTTGATTTATTTTTTCAGTCATTCCTTGTACTTTTAAGTCTGACTTCTCCATCTCTTTCTTTTCTCTCCATTCTCTCCGTTTCTTTGAGGGTCAATACAATTTTGTTTTCCTAACACTTCATCACACTGACCATGCGCCACCGGTAATTTTAAAATTAAAAAGAGTAGAAGGAAAACGGACTTACACGGAAAGTTGATTTCTTGATGGAATGCACCTGTGAGTGAGGCGGAACACCAAAAGAAGGCGTTTTCTTCTGAAATCGTCCGAGATGAAGTGTTTGATGGATAATTTCATGTTAATATTTATTGAGAGGAGCGATCGGTAATGAAGATGGTGAGGTCAAAAGTCACAAGTTCGCTTGTACGAAAGTTTTGAGGGAAACACGAGCACGTTGAAAGCGAATGTCGAGCAGGAAATGAAAAAGAAAACAGAAAGTTCTTTTGGTACTCAGAAAGGTACTCAGGCAGGTGCCACCTTGGTGTGTTCAATTTGCCAACCTTTTGGTAATTTCTAGATGGTTGTCAAGTGTCTAACAGTCCTAGCACACCGTCCAATCAATAAATAACGTTTTGTTGTTGTAAGATTTTGTTTAAATGTTTTCTTCAGATTGTCTACTTTCAGGTTACATTTTTAGAGTTCGACTCAGCACGGGAAGTACAGCACCATCCTTCTCTTTTACCATCTTCCACCGTCGTCTATTTAGTCTATTAAAGTGCCTGTGACCTTTCTCGCCTTTACATCTTTTCTTTTTTTTTTCTTTCCAATCTTAGATCGTTTGAAATCGGTTCTGCTTGTCTGTCTCGCTTTCTCCATCTTTTATTTATTCTTATTTCGGATAGAATTGAACCGACCACAATAATCATTGACCTCGTCTAGCACCTAATTTTCTTCTCGCAACGCCATGTCTTCCTTCTTTTGCTTTTCAACATCCACGTTTTCCCCGTAAATTCTTCATGTTGCCCGGTTATTTTATTTGTCACCGCTGCCTCGATGGCAC
Organism: Polyplax serrata; assembly: GCA_037055365.1. Lineage (NCBI taxonomy): Eukaryota > Metazoa > Arthropoda > Insecta > Psocodea > Polyplacidae > Polyplax > Polyplax serrata. Next base: position 2,330,184 of record JAWJWE010000007.1, read on the forward strand.
ACCATTGGTAAAATCGTGACAGAAAGTCAGAAAGATGATGGCAGGTTGTCAGTGGACGCGGCAAAAACTAAAGAGATGAAGTAGACTTTGTCAATTCGGCAATTTTCGCAGAGGAACACTGCAAATGGCGTCGACGTGGACGTGCAGAGCAACACTCTCAGTTGGACTATTATTCTTTCTCATGGGAGACAGGGACAAAGTCAAAGTACCTCTAGACGAACCCGAAAGGACAGTTTCCATATCCAAGGGGGTAATTACGTCGTGAGTACTTGGCATTCGATTCATGGCAATAATCCCATTCGAGAGGAGTGTCTTTCCCATAGCTACGGGTACTTAGCTTACTTAGACAGAAGATCACATTATTTTAATGGAAATGCGCGAACTCCATCAATGACGAAACCTTTTTTACTTCCCCAAGGAAAAAAAAACAATCAAATATTCACGATTTATGTTACCATTTTTTGTCATTCCATTGAACTGAATTGATTTCATTCGAGCACTTACTTTTCAATCGGTTTGTACATGACCGACATTATACAATTCCTGTGTAATTCACTCGAGGAGAGGCCCTCATTATGAAAAAGTAAATTACCTGGTCGATGGCAAAGGACTAAGTTTTTTTTTTTTAAATGATACAACAGAGTTGAGCGTTGGTGTGGCTTTCCATGTGTTGTACTACTCATCTCTAATCTTCTGTACCTTTTAATTTCACCTGTAACAATATACAGCGCGGTGAATGTAAAAGAAAACTCATAAAAAAACTTGTGTAAACATTTTATATAAAGTAAATTTTTGTTTGCATTTGTTTGTGTAACATAAGTGTAATATAACATTTGTCCATTTCAGTTATTTTTGATTCTTTACGTTTCATCTAAAATTTTTTGTCCTCGACTCGAAAAGTATTCGACAAAATTGTTCTACATTTTCGTCATGCCAAATTAAACATTTAATTTTTCCAACTGATCCTTCCTCCACATTTAATACCGATCATCACGATTTTTCCGGCAATGATAATGAAGTTAAATTGACAAGGAATCGCTCTGGAGATCACAAGACTAAGCACCAACCTCGTAATCACCTGTAGAGTAGACCTGCTTTGTGGAATGCCGAATCTACAGATCCCTCTAAAATTATATTAATGAACGACGGAACGATCTAATTGCTATTTGAAAATCACAAAATTTCATATTCGGCTTTGCCCTTCACTAATGGATTAAGCTATTAAAAATCAAAGTGATTTATCGATGGGCCATTATTGGGGAGTCATGAACGGGCAGTCGGGGGGCTTTCCATTCTCACTCTTCATTTCTTCTGGTGAGTACCCGCTGCCCATCTATTAGAGTAATACAAAAAAAGAATAAAGATTAAAATAGTTTGGCAATTACATTCATCGAGGTTATCCGCCAGCCCCGAACGGACATTGTTTTATGTTCGGATTTGCTGACCCGTGGAACTGTCGACATTTTTCTTTTGGGTCACCAAGAGTGAGATGAAGTTTCTACTAGAAGGAACGAAAGGAAAAGCTCTTGGTGAATTTTTAAATGGCGGGACCGAAGAACCGAAGAATGAATACGAGTCGAGACTGATCTAACGAAGTTCATGGGTGGTCAAGTTCATTACCCTAAAGGCTACAGATTCGCAAAATTGTTCGGAGTTATTGGACATCAAGAAAACAGATGTACTCGAAAACTAATGCCATGTTTTAACGAAGAGGAACTCACCTATTATTATATTAATTTATTTAACAATGTGTGAAACTCACTTTAATATTTTTCAATAAAAACATATGAGGTTTTCCTCATATGTTTTGTGTTCGAAGTAACGTAGCTCGTTTATTCTTGTATAAATTTTATCATTTTTATCATTAGTAATTAATTACCTGGATGAGTTACATTGACTTTCTTGTGGTGTACGGTTTTATTTGTTGTTTGATACATTTGAATATCTTTAGTCATTAATAAAATATATGCAATTATTTTCATTACAGATATACAGTAAAATGACCTGTGGTAGTACTAGTCGTTGTCGCATCAACTACATGTACATCAGGTAGTGGGTAACTCAGGTCTTGAAATTGGCCTTGTGTGTTACTTACATATGTATATTTATTTATTTATCGGAAATGTGGTGGTTGACTTCTAACGACAAAAGCTCTCGTTTTGACTTTAACCGACCTTTCTCGGGTTGATCTGGCTGTGGGCACATCAGCCCACGAGATCATTATTTTACACCGATCCCGCAAGGCAGATCGGAAGTGCACAGAAGTCGAGTCTTCTTCCGGTGCCCACGGGTGCCCGTACATCGGTAATTGCTTTCCCTATCCTACCTGTTTAAGTTGTTAGCTACGATGTCAGGTCCCTCAGGTTACAATAACGCAAGATGAAGTGGTTATTGTCCGAATTCTACCAGCTATTATTCAGAACATTCACCAGAGTAGCATAAATAAATGCCGTTTTATATAATTTGCTGGAGGCATTCAGTAAATCATAAATAAATAAAGAAATTTCCAACGGAAGTACCAAGGGTTTGTGGACACGTCGTAATCCTCGGTGGACACAAGTGCGGGTGGTAGCAGCCCTCCGGGGACGATACACAAACCTTTTGTAAATTTGTTTTCCAAAATTTACACCAAATTATGACCGAACAATGGAAGATAATTTCGAGTTCATAAAAACCGGTAAGTCTGAAAGGTTGAGTTCGCCTTCTTCTCCGGTGGGACACGTCAATCCTCACATCATCAAACGGGTGGTTCCTCACAAAAAAAAGAAACTCAATTTTGGAGCAAACAATTGTGAGGAAAGCAACAATGAGGACGACGATTTTTGTCCGGTTTCAACTATTAATCTACTAATGCGGATGACGATTATGAATGTTGAAAAAAGGTTTTCTGCTGAATATAATTTTCAAGTGTATTATACTGATGCCTGGAATGACTGACACGTCGAGTTTTTCTGGTACGTCAAGAATTCAGGAATTTGAATGAGCCGGAGACCAAATGAAATGGACCACATACAGAAAAGTACGAGCGTGTAATAAAGTGACAGAATCCTACACGGAACTACAATCAGTGTAAGTGGAGATAATTGTAGAGAAACGTATTTTGCTGTGTAGTGTGAAGTGAACAAAAACTATGAATACCACACGGCGAAATTGAGTACTCCTTATGTGAATATTGAAACTAACAAAAAAAAATGGAAAGTAAAAATGCAATTTGAGAACTTTTGACGAAGAGATGGCAGTAGAAACTTTTTAGAAATGAGAGAGTAAGATGTAAAATTTAGTAAGTCTCTCCGTTATGTGTTGTACCGGTAACTAAGATTAATTTAAAGGTGTTGTTTTGGATTTAGAAAATTCCACTTACAGACGGTGGAACATTGACATTTAGATTCTTACGAATAGAATAATTAAAAATTCAAGGGCGAGTTACTGTTGAACTTACTTCTTGAACGGAACTACCATTTTATTTATCAACTATTTAAGTACGAGTAAACAACACGTTAGTCACCAATGCTAGTCACGCCATTACATAAGTTAAGCCAATTGAATTTTACATTTGAGACAAAATTAAACTTTTTTACTTACTTAGCGTGGACCTTAAGTTGAGTTTATCAAGAACTTAATTCACACGATTTAACTACTTCACGAGTCGTGTCAACCTTCAAGCTTCCAACTCATCAATAAATGAAAATTAAAACAAATAACTACTGCGTAACTATTACAAAATCATCTCGAAACTACAGTAGTTAATTTCAGGACGGTAAAATATTTACAACACGAAAGTTCAATTCATTTGAGATAAACAGTATAAGTATTTAAAATGGTACAAATAATTGCTTGCGGTATAACTCGATGAAATTAGTAGTTTTCTCAGTATAAGTAAAATATACTGGTCAGGAATTGAATACTCGCTAACAAACTCGTGTCACACAGGGTTAAGACGCATCCCGAAGCAGTTTTTATATATAGTTAATATTTTATAATTATATCGTGATTACAACTAGGCAGACCGGAAAACGGTCACTGCAACTACTTTTTAGTTTTAAATTACGGCCAATTTCGTGGGAACCTCTTGACTTTACTGACGTGTTACTGGTAGTCACACCGGTACTCGATGCAGTTACAATTTGTTTCACTCGGTAGTGCAAATATAGTTTACAAAATTTATTTATTAGTTCGAATTATTCGAATAATTTGCATAGCATTAGTTCATATTCACACGACGACGAGTTTCACTCGGTTTACCTTTCTCGGGTTTTTGTTTACTTAGCGAATGAGTAAGTCTAGATATTTTAAATAAATTTCAATATTAACGTCGTATTTTATTCAATATTATGTAGTTTTATGCAATCTATTAAAATTATAGTCACGATAAACAGGTTTGTCATAAGCGACAGGTTTTTGCTTCAACAGGTTTTTCATTTAACTCAATTGTTTCGCTGTTTCATACACGAAATTTGACCAGAAATAGTTTCGGAATATCTCCCTTTGACCAAGTTCAAATTTTCTCATTAGAAGTTGTGTAAAATCTTGTGTCTATATCCCGATGGTTAATAGTTCAAGATTTACCTTTAATGTGAAGTCTATAAAATCGACTAGTTTGCTTTGACACCTGCAAGAGAGCCCGTTGATTTGAGTTCGGTCTTTCTACTCTACAACCTGTTATATACTTTTATATAAAGTATGAGAAGTATGAGCGACGTACATAAAAAAGCAGTGCCGCATATCCAATGAATACAAGTCTTACAAGCCAATTAGTGTCCCGAGAGTTCTACTTAACACTAAACTTCCTGTAGCGATACTTTTCGATTGATTCCTCGGCTGCCTGGGATGTGTCACTTCTGTTGAAGAGATTTCTTACAGGGTCCCGTCCTGGAAGTAGAATTTTTACCCGTCAGTCAGTCAGTCATTCATCATCGAACCCGCTATTTTTCTTTGCTATTTCTACAATGCGGAAAAAAGGAGTCGCTCATCAGTTTAAATTGTACGGAAATTTAATTGATATCTATTAATGGACCAATTTCACCCAAGATAATTTCCCATTTCGGGGCAAATTGAAGGCGATCGGATTGTATTTACCGTAATTAATGCTTGTGCTATTGATCCGATAGAAAGCATTGATTTCCGATATTTTTTTATTATCGGCACCAGCATCACTACGAATCAAATCATTGAAAAACTATTTTGTAAACGATGAGACTCGTTTAAGTCCTCTTGACTGGTTCATTTTTAATTTTGTGCTATTGAAGTTTTTAAACCTCGAGGTTCGGTCAAACGAATTTTTTTATTTCCTCCAGGAACTCGGGTTGGTGCCTGAAGAACCGAATCCGCGGCGTAATTTCAATCGCAGGCCAAACACCATAGCAATTGCTCTATGACAATCTATTTCTTAGTTACCCGGATGTTATTCCTTCGAACGGGTCCAGGGGGTTCGATTAAGGCGGTCCAAGGATAATTTTATAGCGCTAAAAAAGCTATTTGGAACACCCTTTCGGGCTTATTTTTTTGTTAATTACTTTGAACACATTGTACCCTCGTGAGAAAATGAATTTCTGACCGGAAAGAAACCCCGTAAGTGTTTCAGTGCTTCTATATTGCTTCCGTAGTAATTGAAGTGCTTTTTAGTGTTCGCACAGACAAGTAAAAATGTTAGTAGTGGGGGGATCAGATGGGAGAAACATCGCTCAATTTCTAATAATAAAAGAAAAACATAAGTAATTGTAAACAATGTAATGAATAGTGTGTAATATATATTTGTATTCTTGAGTCCAAATGAAAGGAAAGTTAGTTTAAACACAATATTTGAAGTTGACATTAACTAATTATGACTATTACGATTGGAACTGGTTGTAGTCATGACGGTAATCAATTTTCTATTATTTTATTTTTCCTGTTTTATTCCAACTTCATTATTCTAAACATGATGATTGTCCTTAGAACTTGTTTGGTTAAACTACTGTTGGTTGGTGCCATGCGAAGAACTATTAATTCTGTTACACATGTTAGAAAAATGTATATTGCTTGAATCCTATCATTATTGTAAGGAAGGAGTCGCAGCACACCACAACGTGAACCACAAAAAGTCGCTCATGTTCCTCTTTGTTCACATCTCCTCTTCTCTCTTGTCTTGCATTCTACGCATTTTTCGTACAGATAATTTATGTAATTTCCCTACCGTGCGTTCCTTCCCAGAACAACGCATCACATAATCGACAAGAGATGAAAAAAAAAAATAGAAAGTGTTGGTGTAATTAAAGAGATCAGGTTCCGCTTTTTGTTTTAAAAAAAATCAAGTAAGAAAACTGAGGTAAGGTACAACGTAAAACGAGGTAACGAGTACGTAATTATTTATTTGTTTTAATACTATTATTATGTATTGTTAGAACAGTTTATTTCAAATGGTTCGACTCTGTAATTTTCTCCGATATTGAAAAAGAGAGCATTTAAATTTGGTTCTCGATAGGTCCAAGTGGGAGTAGACATTACACGTCCACGTCGGGTTCGATTGGAAGTCAATCGAACGGAATTTCGGGTCAGGACATTCAAACAGAAAAAAAAGGAGATGAGTAAAACGAGAGCAATTTGTAGTGCCCCATCATTAGGGTGGTTCCCCTTTTCTCTTCGCCAGACACAAGCGTCACAAACAAAAAAATACAAATTTCACTTGTAGTTGCATCAAACAGAAAAAAAGTTTAGAATTTTTACGTTTTGGGAAAATTTTGAAGAAAAAAAAATCACTCCTCCTCATTGAATGAGTACCCGGGGCGGTTGTTCGAACCAGAAACTCGAGTAATTAATGAAAATAAAGCAGATGCGGGTAGGCATCCACCCACCGGTGTGTCGTAGAAGGTGGCCGGATGGACAAAGGGCAGAAACGAGAAGAGAGAGAGAGAGAAAAAACACGAAGAAGATGAACCAAAATTGCTAATGGGATTAATCAAAGTTTAGATAAAAAGGGCGTAGCCGACCTGCGGATACCGTGTAATTACCAACGTGTTGAATATTACAAGAAGGTGAATGAAGGAAGGAAGGAAAGGCCAAAAAAGAGTCAGAAAGTAAGAAAGAAAAAATGGTTTCTCTGCACCTAGAAACCTGGACCGGTCAGAAAAAATAAAAAAGGCATAAATTTAACGCGTCGAACAGATTGAAGAGATTTATTATTTCTTTATATTGAAAGAAAAGCGACAGGGAAGGGAAGGTGGGAGAGGCGCGGGTACCGGACAAAAACTACCCATTAGAATGGGAAAAACGTTCAGGTCGGTGTTGAAGATGGCGGAGGAGAAGACAAGACGCGTAGAAAAATTTTAAGAAGTTGGTCGTAATGGACCCAAAAAAAAAAATATTTTAATTAACCCACGATATCGGAATCAATTGTGTGGTTGAGGCGGTTGGGATCGTCACGACCCGGGGTGAGCAACATTTGAAATTCTAAAAGTGAAGGTTTTTATTCACGATCGGAATAATGGAGCCCGAATTTAAATCTGACATAAAAGATGAGTAGAAGAAAGATGGAAGAAAGAGTACAAGTGTGGAAAGAGAGAGAGAGAGAGAGAGAGAGAGAGAGAGAGAGAGGGGGGAAATAAGCAAACAGGTAGAGGATCACCCGTTGCGGAAGAGGCGGACGGGTACTTCGGGTGCTACAAATTTTAAGCCTTGGAAGAAATGAATGGCGTACCGAGTACCAACGGGTACCAAACGAGCCTCCGGAAGGACTCGACAGAAACTTGTAATGTATGATTTTTGTACGGAACGGAGAGACTTGTTTTCCATCGGTCCTGTCTGCGAGAATTGTATATTTACTGTATAAAATTAAAATCAAGTACTCACCAAGCTTGTACTTCACTTGAGGTCAGTCGACGTGTAACTGTAATTTATTAAAACTTATGTAAGTAATATTTAACAATAAATGAAATGTCGACTCGCTAGAAGAATCATCTAAAAGTGAATGAGAACCAAAATTGTAAGCATCTATTTACTCAAATAAAATTATACTACTTGTAGTAAAAGGTTCTTCTACAGTGAGTCATTAATTTTATGTACATGTATATATATTATTTACATTAATAATATAATTTTACTTTACGATTAATAATATACAGGCAAGTCTCAGATTGTACACTCATGACATTTACATGACGTTTCTCAGGTGAGCGACATTGTTTTGTCTCCTGCAGTAGTCTCAGTCACAAACTGTCGTGTATGTAAATTGTAGTTTGACGCACTACAATGTCACGCCGGGATATCAGTTTTACATTTTAGAATCAAATAAATTAAATGTGGTTAAATTAAATAGTTTTTCCGTGAGAGGGCAAATAGATATATAGGCAATTAATATGACGTGAAAAAATATCAAGATTTTTATCTGTTCAGTGACCACGACCTTCCTATCAGGTACCCGTCTCTTGCCTTTGATACCCGCCGAATCGGCCCACACGGGTATTTTTTCGGTTATTCAATTTGCAGATCGATCAGACCGATTTCAGGCACGTTTTCTACCTCCCTCGCTCTCTGTCATTCTCTGCAGGTTCGGACCACGAGTAATTAGATCGCGTACCTGTCTGGACGTGGGGGTTTTCTTTTCTTTCGCGGTGTAATTTTGCTTCACGGGTATCGGACACGACGTTGTGTGTGTGTAATTCTCAAGAGACGGGTACGTCCTGAGCACCTCACAGTTGGATTTTGCCTTCGAGGTGATGAGGTATCCGGGTACTTGCTAGTCGGTGGCAACGCCTAGTTCAAATAACAGACCCTCACCGTGTGATTACCACACCCGAAGTACCCGGTGACTGTGTCAATAGAAAACAGTAGTTATGATGGATTGATTGTATGTCATGTTTTTCCTTCGTAAAAAGTACTCGTTACAGTTGACTGCGGGTTACGTACAAAAATAGAGACAACCTTCGCGGAATTATATTTACTTTGTTGTGTTTTAGCGTTAAACCTGTAATTGTGTTGCCTTCGTTTAGTAACAAGGTTGTTCTATCATCTGTGTCGATGTTACAATACGAGTGCCGGTTTATATTTATTGTGGCTAAAGTTCTGCTTAATGACACATCTCATGTATTATTTTATATGAACTACAACACCACTTTACTATTGGTGTACCTATACTACGCTACGCCTACAATCTTCATGTAATTTATTCAGGTACTCTGCGCGGTTATAATTTAAAGTAAAACAGTGTTGATTTAATTTTACTCAAATATTACACAAAGATTAATTTCTATGATCTATTGATAGATGCTTTCCAGAACAAATATATATAATAAAGAAAATAGCCCAAGGGGTGAAAACAAAACGGTCTCCTTCTACAAATGCAAACGCTTTTAATTTCTCCTCTGCTATCTGTGCAAATAGCACGACTCTGCTCAGACACACACACACACACACCTTCTTTCATTACCCCTTCTGGTGGTACCGAGTACTACCCAGAACCGAACCAACACCTCTCGTACCCTTGGAAACTTATTAGCAATGCGAATACCACCCGTAACGATTTCTGCGTTATAGAATTAACAAAATTACCGTATCATTACAATAATAAATCTGGATCTATCTCATTTAGTTGGATGCAATAAATGCAATTATTTAATCTCCCATACAATTTCTTTTTATTTCTCGTATTAAAATTTAATTATAGAAGTCCGATGATGGCGATCTTTCCGCAAACTTTCCGGGACTTCAATTAGTAGCAGCAACTACAACAACAACAACCACAAGTGCAACAACAACAACAAAAAAATCGGAAAACTCGTCTAATTGAAAGAAATCGAAATTATGAAAGGCTTATAAAATTAAATAAGGTAAAATAGCAAAATTTGCCAATAAATTTGCGGGCCTCATTTCTTTGTGTACCGGCGTTTTTGCTTCGGTTCATCGCTGCAATTCCGAAGTAAACCTGTTTGTTCGCAATCGACATCTTCTCAGGTGATTTATAGAAACGTGAGCGGTTCCTTTTGCGATTCCTTTGGGAATATTTTTTTTTCACTCCGCACCCCCACCCCCGGTATCCCTGTTACCTCGCTTACTGGTCGGGCACCCGACGAGAGTACCCGTCTTGGTACCTCTCTGGAAAAAAGTCTCATTTTCCACGGGCTGTAAATCGGTCAGAGGTTGCTGACACGTCGGCGAGACGTCTGGAAAATATTTAGATCAGCGTCGGCAACGAGAAAATATTAATATAATATTGAAAATTGGTTTAATATTGCACGAGTTGAGTTCCAGCTCATTAATTTTGCAACTATCATTACTTCCTTACTTGAATATTGTTTGGATTATGCACGGCGTGGCCGGACGTTTCTTTTAACCTCGTCAAACTCGCGCTTCACCGACATGTGAAGTTTCGCCATTAATATATATATATTCCAATATCTTACGGATGATACCTTTAAACCGTAGCAAAATACACCAGGAAGAATTGGCGTGCTGAAACATCACATAAAACGGCCCATTAAATTCATTCCTGGGGTTTGCTTTAGAGCTTTTTGCTCCTGTGATTGTAACGAAATTTTAGTGGAAAGCAATGACGTTGAATGACGCGAATGGAGGAAAAATCAATTTTATTAATTGTACCCGTGAAAATAAATGTACTTAAAATTGAAATCCACTACAAAAGCAGTAGTGTATTGCAGTTGAGAGACAGTATCGTGAGCCGAAGTAAGCAAGAGACACAACGAACTAATTGTGCTCGTCCAGACCTTTGACATTGGACTGAACGACCTGTCACTCCGTGAATGAAAACAATAATTTATGGGATCAGATCGAACCATATCGATTAAGAGCCACACCTGATGACTTATTAACCGATCTCATAACTTATTATCAGAGGTAATTAATAGTTTATAGAGGCAAAGAAGGACAAACGGAGAGAGAAGGATAAACAGAAAGGTAGACTTATAATCGAACAAAAAAACAGCAAGTTCATTTTTACATTAATCAAGTACTTAACAGTAATTTTGAAAGTTACTAATAACACTCGGAGAATTGCTAACCGTGAGAGCCTTTAATGATTAATACAGAGTTATTATTTTAAGTAACACTAATTAAACAAAAAAAAATATGGAAACTATTTAAGATTTTATTTTAACCGAGTTCAAGTTCAAACTAAATTTCTTCTTCCATGCAACTTCAAGACGAGCAGAAATTTCAGTAATTTGGTACTGTAAACGAATAAACACTGGTTCCACTTCGTTCACTTCAAATTACCCCACTCTGAAGTCAGGCCAACCTTTTCATTAATAAGTTATTCCTCATTTTCTTTTTCTTTCCTTTACACCAAATAAATTTTATTAATATATTACGTTCAATATATATATTTTTATTTTTCAACAAGAACTGTGTCCTGCAAATTTTTTATATCGTCTTGTCCGTATGGAGTTTTTCACTTTTTGGATGCCTTTAGTTATTACATAGATCTAATAGAATCGAGGAGGACAAGACAGAAATTTTAACATTTATGTTATCGAGTGATTAGGCGAAAGCAAAACTGGAAATCGTGTTTTGTTTGGGTTAAGTCCGTCACCTCTCTCACGGGACTCAACTCGTAACTTCATTGTTGACATATTTATGTATTTATTTTTTTTAAAATTCGCACGAGAGAAAAGAGTAAAAGCAGATGTCAAAATCCTAAAAACTGACGGAAAGAAGATTAAAAGCAGGCAAACTCAACTCGAGACCGGCGGGGGAAGGGGGGGGAGAGGAAGAGAGGAAGGGAAGAAGAATTAATTTAATTCTATTAACTCTATGTATATCGTATTAATGTATTTGTCACCCGATTAAAATCATTAATTTTATATCGATATTACGACGCTTAATAACTTTTTAATTCCGGATTAGAAGTCAGATGATAACCCCCGTGATTTTTCTTTTATTTCTGTGGGAACTGAAATTTCTCCCGGTTCGATTTCTATTCGAATGATAATTTTATAACTATTCATTTATATTTTACTGACCAGTGGACTTATTTATTTCCTGCGACCAAGTAACATAATTGACTTGTAGTACAACCACTACAAATTGCAGGCCCCTCTGCGATAGATCGTAATATAAAATGTAAAATAAAGAAATTGTTTCCACTACAACATCACGTTGAAACCTCCATCTTTAGATTTATCATCTTGTAATTTACAATAAATGTATGTAAATAAATAAGGGCTAATTAAAAGTTTATTAAAATTTATATTAATAAGAACACAATTTCTTCGGTTGTAATTGTAAACGTGAGCCAGTAGTGGCGAGTTTTCTTTCTTTTGACACGTAGTACTTCTGTATTTGAGGAAGAAACTTTGTTCATGAGAGTAGGCACGTGTGAAAAGGTTGACGATTATCACGCGCAGTGCCCGACAGATTCAACACCAAAATCCATCTTAATTAATAGGTTAAAATTGTGAACCTTTCAACCCCTACACATCTTCACACCTGGAACCTTAATCCTTGGCAACCGACAAATTTGCGGACTCTGTGGAGATAAGACGGCTAAAATGTACGGATTTCCCTTGGAAATCATTAATAATGATTAAATTAAGGGTTGAAGGGTAGCATCGGGTGGTCGCGGACATGGAGGATTTGACATGTTCTCTTCGACCACTGGTCACGTTAACCAACATGGCTGCCACCGTTCGAACCCTTTCGATTTATGGCCCGTGCACGTTCAAGTGAGTTATCAATCCTTTACAGGTTCTTCACAGGTACTCAAAAATGGCGGCTTACAGTATTTCATTGTGTTAAGGCAGAAATTTTTGGTAAAGGAGGAAACCGCGGGTGGCAGCTTCCGACCCCCGTGCCCCATTGTTAAGGGTGTCTTATAAATATTTATTGTATAAGATATTTAAATGGTTTCGCCTTTGTCGCGTATCAAAGGGTTCTTTTTTGGTGGACACGTGGGCCTGGTAGGTTTAATGAGATGATGCCTGAAACATCTGCTTTTAAACTTCTTACTCCCACCGTCGATATTTTCCCATTCAGAGTATCACACTAATAAGATCGGTGGTCTGCAAATTTCCAGTTCTTCAGGTGATACTGATGTTTAATTTAGTGGTCACGACACGACGGGTGTCTCCTGTGGTGTGTCCACCACCCGAGGACACATGTTTTACTCGCCCACCCTGTACGCCTCTCTATGTGTGTGTTTTCTCCATCTTCTTCACGCTTGAATGAACTTCCAAGTGTTTAATCTACTCTCTCGGTACTGCACTGCATTACTGCATCTACCCCTTTCCGACCATTGCCAGCACTTCGACCGTGAATCGGAACGTATCCAATTTCCATTGTATGGGGGCGCTTCCACGTGAAAAATCTTTTTTACATGGAAAAACCGCCGCCAATCACCTCACCAGTGTTTTCTTAAATGTCAGTTGCTCTTTTCTGCTTTGAACCTCCCTCAAGAACCTCTTCGGCTTGCCAATGAGCACAAGAGGACCATTATTTAATTTCTATTTAGGTATAGTAGAGTAATAATTTACTGGTAATGGCCACGGTTGGTGTCAGTTACTCGAGGATATCTTCATTTCTGTAGGAACTTTGACTTTTTATATTTATTTATTTCCAATAACTTACGAGGATTTATATATACATATTAGATTCGTGTTTTAATTGACATACAAAATTCGCAATTGTTAGCAGTTTTGGCTGATCTGATTGATTTAAACATTCCAAAGACTTTTTCATTTTTCAGGAGACAATTAGTTTTCATTATTTTACCTTTAATTGGTTTTCAAAAAAGAAAATGTTTGAATCGTGGAAATAAAAAGCAAAAAAGTAAGATTCAAGTGTCATTGTCATTCAATGTGGTTACATAAATTTCACTAATCATTTTATATCGCAGTTTATTCAGTAAAAGCGAGGGTTGAAATTTAGACAGTCGCGTTTGACCGTGTGTATAATTATCTGTATAATAGAGAATTTTGCATGTTGCTGAACCTTGTTTTGCACTACACAATGTACCTGAGTCGTTGGGTTGGGGAACCAAATGCAATTACAAAAGACAGAATTACAAGTTGTGAAAACATAGTCCGTATTCCGGAGTGCAGAACTAGAAAAAAATCGAGAAAGAGGAAGAAGTTCGATAAGAGTTAATGTGGGATGTTGGTGGCACGTAGTTAGCCCAGGGATAAAGATGTACCTAGCCGATACGGACCTGACCGGTTCGCCACGGTTTTTTCCCTCAAACAGCCATTAGGGCGGTTTCCGTGCTGAATAAGCTTTTTTGCAATGTTCTTGCAGAACATAGGCGTTCACTAGATTCTGTGATTTATGGTATGAATCTCAACATCATGTGGACCCAATGGCCCCGGTCTTTTGCCCGTCCAAGTTCCCCAACAAGAGAAGAAGATGATGATGATGGTGATTTTCTCATTCGCTCGCTCGCTCACTCATTCATTCATTCATTCTTCATAATTCATTAGAGAACTTTTCTCCTGGGTAACTCGTCCGAATTAGAAACTCATCAAGTGAGTTCGATGAATACAAAGGAAAAACTCCAAGGACGGTGTTCCTTTTGAAAAAAAAAAGTATTCTTTCATTCGCAGTGTTTGCGTGTGGGAAACGCACTCGAACAAGTTATGAAATCAAAATCATAAGATTAGGGAAGTTCACACTATTTGATAGTTGGATGGCTCAGCGAAAAACTGAAGGAATAATTTGATTTTAGTTATTGTCTACGTATTCATGGTTTTATGTATGATTGTCGTGTTCTGTTGAAACTTACTCCAAACTTCGAAAGTCTACTAAAAATAAACAAAACAGATTATTAATTGTTAATGGCGTCCTCACCAGAGAATAATGAACTGTTTTGACGAATGATTAACCAAAGTTTTGTGTTTTATTCTTTGCCAAAGGGAGCTGAAAAGGTGGCTACCTGTCGCTGCGATAAACTGGTGCTTCATCCGAACCGGAAATTATCTACTGCTTTTAGTTAACTTTCCTCTTAATCTCAGTCAACCTCTTCTGATGTCACCTACGTGTTCATATTCACTTTTAAATTTCATGTTTGTAGTAAGACACAAAATGAGATGAGAAAGAACATTGCAGAGAGATTCTTAGAGACAATTTCGAAAAGTATGAATAACGAGTAGTCGAGTAATCAAATACAACTCATGAATGACCACAAATACCGAATTGAGAGACTACCGGCGAAGACTACAAGAGGAGGCAAACACAACAACTCATGAATATTTCGTGTAACTTCACGTTGCTGTCTGAAAATTGCAAAAATACTTTTCGCGTTGAATATGTTTTATGTTGTCTTAATCAATTGGATCTAAATTTTGATAAACGGACTCGTTCGAAGGCGTGTTTCATCGTAAAAACCCATTTGTAAAGACCCCAGAAATGTCTTTCTATTTCACTCCTTTGGTCCTACGTAAGAGAGAGAGAGAGAGAGAGAGAGAGAGAGAAGAGAAATGAATAACAAAATGTTGCTGTTACTTCGTGACGAGCACTTTGCAATAAAATTTTACTACCGCTCACGCTTTCCTCTCATTTAAACTTTCCATTTTGGGGAATTACGGCTTTGGCCCCGTGAATTTATTACACGCCATTCAGATCTTTCCACAGATTAAATATTTATTCTTATTTTCCTAATTTTATACGAAGACCCCGTTAAGAAAGAGTAGAAAACGCTCAAAATTTGGCCTCCACTTTACTATGGTTGAAACGTTTCCTTGCATAACTCGTTTCTGTCTCAAACGTTTCGCGATTCAATTCAAATGTAGCTTTTGGTCTGTCTGGTTGAACCGTTGCTCCGAAGAATGTAATATCTGGAAACTTAAAAGATGAAGTAAAATCACACCCAAAAGGGTCCATCACAACAGCAAGCATACCACAAATATATTGTTGGTTCTATTAATTGTACAGTACATTGTTGCACATGTCAGTTCAAAATAATTAAAGATAATTAATAAGTAGAAAAGCTGTGCTACAGGTATTGGTGCACTTTCAAATTTAAATAAGTTTAAATTATAAAATTGATAATGTGTGACAATTTAAACAGCCGTTACTACTAAAAACTCATTTACAACAGATTTAGTTTCTTAATAATTTAACCAATGAGCTTTCAATTAGAATTAGAATGGCACTGGTCTCACTAGCGATCACAACTTGTCATCTTATTATTTAAAAAATATATCAGTTTGCGTGAAGAATAAGGAAAAAACAACAGAACTTCTTTCGGAGGAGACCCGCATTTACCAAATTCAGAATTAGTTTTAGTGTGAACGTGACAGACAGTCATCTTTGCGACTGCTTCCTACCAAACAAAAACTTTGAAAAATTTCTTTTGCGTTCGCCACTAATCCGTTGGACACATCAAATTTTTTTCTGAAAACCTAAATCCCCACGGACAGAAAAAGAATAAAAAAAAATACAAGGAGTTAAAAATAAACAGGTATGTCATTTCAGGTTTCCGATTCATTTCACGAAACGTGTCAATTGTGTAAGAGAAAAGTGACAGAAAGAAATTAATTTAGGCAGATTTGAAATGCTTTAGACAGAGACAGACTGAGATGGTTAGGAGGGAGAGAGTTAGAGAGAGAGAGAGAGAGAGAGAGAGAGAGGTAGACACCGCCAGATGTCAGAGGATTTGACTGGCCCAGGTTTGAGGGATTTTTTGTCACTCAGGTTTTCCTGCCAAACACCTTCCTCTTCTTTGTCCCTTCCACCTGCAAATACCTTTCTTCTACTGTCCTTTCGATCGTTTATCAGGTGACATCTGCAGAAACTATCACGGTTTTAATATTAATGGATGTCGGATTGTGGGCAACATCGTTGCTGTGATCGGCGCCTCCAAACTGTCCACACATAAAGGTAGAGACATCAACTTCAGGATCAATCGGACCTTTTGGAGTTTCACCACCTTTCTAACAGACTTTCTTCTTCTTATCTCGTCCCTGAGACGACCTCCTCACTTCGTTTTACCACGGGCAATCATGTGCTTTTTCTTTTGTTCGTTATACTCAACTCATTTTCGCCATTTTTGCTTTGCATTAGAAACATTAATGCTTCACATAAAACGAATATTTTATTTATCTTTATATTTTACAGTCTTTATGAAAATTTTAATTTCACTCGAAAAGATTGGCAACTTAAGGCTTGAACGACATTTAAACCGTTCTGTTAACTTTTTATTCTACTTATGAAATTATTTTATTAAAGTGATGTAATTAAGTTTACTATGACTGAGACTTAATCTGCCAGTACTCGTAAATAAGTTAAAACTTTAATAACACCGAGAGATGGTTTCTTTGAAGTGAATTAGATTTTTTTAGAATGCTTAAGATCTGGGCCACTGATGTGTGAGCTTTGAGTAGATCTCACTTACGTTCACTCTTTGCCATCCATTTTTTACGACTTAATTCTGCAGTAAAACCTTGTTTAGAAACTGGTACAAAAACCCCTCATGAGTAATTAATAGACCAGAACTAATGGACAAATTCACACTTCTGTTGTTCTTGTTCAGCTCACGATTTGATGGCCTCGTCGAGATGTTCACACGTTGTTTTGTTGCCGTACAAAAGCCACACTCCGATCTGTCAGATTTCTGGGCGATCTGACTCGGTTTGATTTCGTTCGTGAGCATCCATCCAGTCGTGGCACATGGTTTTGGGTGCCAAAAAGGTTTGATCGGGTACCAGTTGGGTAGATGCGACCAACCGGGACGATCACGGCACGGAAAGGTGATGATCATTTTATAATTAAATTTATTATTTACAGATGGGATTATCTGCATGGCCTGAGGCGTTCGAGACGTTAAAGGATGAATGGATAACGTTTATTCCTTGACTTTTCACCTGCTTTGTCTGCAAGTCTTTCTCTCCCTCACAATGTTTCCGATCATTCATCTCTTTTCCACCTTGATAAAACAATTACGCTCAGATCTCGCCTTGATCACCATCTTTCGGACGAGTACCACGGACGGCCGAGTCCGATTTCAAAAGATTCCGTGGCGGAATGATCTGTCAATAAAATAGAACGATGTGTTTTATGCGCGGAAAACGGCCGATCATCGAATGCGATCTCGATCGCGATCATCGGAATGCGTAGAATAATGAAAGAGTAAAGTTACGTAACGCAGATCTCTGCAAAAATATAAGTTAAAACAAGAGTCTCAAGTAGGTATTTATTATTCAGTTCGAAAGTAACGTAATCGAGTCACATCATTGACCTGAAGATTGCTCTGTCAGGTACCCTCTAATCTCTTATCACAGGTTTCCAAGGTCTGGCAAACTATTCATATGAAAAAATGAATGTCTGCTATTCGTAGCGCTCAACATACTAAATTACCAAGGCTATAATTTTATTTGTATTCAAGTCTGACAGCAAACTTCAACCTTATTACTTGAGTACTTGAGTACTCATCTTACTACATAAATATGGAAGAAAAATCTACTTCAAGATCACCCTTTACTCTAATAGGAGGGCTACGACGAGTCAATAAACGGCTTTCACTTGTTCTTGTACTTTAATATATTCATAACCAAGTTAATAACTTTTGTACAGTTTTCTTTATATATTAAAAATTGTTTTATTTGTTGCACGTAAAAACTAACAAGAGACGATGACATACGGGTCTTAGTATTTTAGCTCAAACCCCGAGTTGAATTTTGCAAACCCTCAACTGTTTATTGACCCCTTTTTACAATAAAAAAAAACTATTGTAAGAATAGAGGTATTTTAGGTACCAAAGGACAATAAAAACAGACAGAACAAGTAAAAACAAAAAAGGAAAAATTCTGAAAAGAATAAAAAAGAACATTCTTTTGGTTGTTTCCGTGAGGAAGTAAAAACAAAACCTGAGAAATCTATTTTTTTTTTCCTACAGAAATGACTCAGGTTCGCGTATACCTGGAGTCAATCAGTCAGTCAGTCATTCCGTCAGTCACACCTCAAGTACCCCTGGGGGAAGACCTAGACCAAGACAAACAATATCCTAACGGTTTTTCTGCAACAACAACTTAAACTGGATATGAAATATGAAAGGAAGAAATTTCGTCAATCCAATTCATCAATTTGGAATGACAGATGATCTATTTTTTTTACTATTCTCTCGCCATTTTACTTTACCTAGGAACTTCTTTCACCCACTCTTTTTCTTCTGTGTTTTCTTTTGTTTTGGATTTCTCTCAAACCTGTTTTCACTCATTTCACCACACTTTTGTGGACATTCCTTGGAAAATGGAGCGAACTAATCGCCTTGAATGCTCTGACAGAAATAAATAATGTATTTTTTATGTTCGAACAAAAAATATTTGTGTACCTCAACGTGTCCATCTATATTATCTCAGGTTGTCAACTTGCTGTCGGACATGAGCTCTTAAAAATCCCTTATTGCCACGATTCCGGTTGTGGTCAGAGTATGACAACAGGACCCTCGTACATGCGAATCAAAATTGCCAAACTATTTATAAAAACTATATATAATTAAACAAGTAGTAGTAACAATTATACATTTTAAAATTTTCTAATAATTCCGAAAAGAAATCTTCCTATTTTTCAAAATATTCAATATTTGTATAAATATTAATTTTACAAATTCATAATTCTTTTAATATTATAATTTAAAAAACGATTGTGTGTTTTTTCTTCGTGTTATTCATCGTGGAGCACGTTCAACGTTCAATGCGTCCAACGTAATATACATAACCTTTTAATTATTAATTGTAGGTAAATTTTATTGTAACTTCCAGAAGTGTATATTTTTATTTAAAACTTGTTACTTGTTATAATTTGTGGCAGATAAAATTGTTTCAAAGTCTATTCAAAATTGTGTTCTCTCACATTTAAGAACTTTATTCGGCTTCTTTTAATACGGATAACTTTGAAAATCAAAACCTTTTCATTAACAAAATTATGTATCCCGTGCGACCTAGTTATTATACTTTCGTGGTTTCTTTTATTCAGGTTCGCTTAATACTCGGAATAACTTCTGCAGGTCATTTAGTAATTCCACGTGTTAACAGAATGTCATAGCACAATCTGTGACGCAAGGGCAGTACCTGCAAATTGGGAGTTTAGTTAATTAAAATAGCTTCTCAGGTAAATACTCAGATTCATAATTTCCCCCTCAGTTTTATTATTTTGCATCGAATTGTCTCCTTGAATTTATTATTAATTCCATATTATTACGACCAAGCTAATCCGGAATTATTCAAATTAAATACTTATTCAATAAATAACT
Organism: Polyplax serrata; assembly: GCA_037055365.1. Classification (NCBI taxonomy): domain Eukaryota; kingdom Metazoa; phylum Arthropoda; class Insecta; order Psocodea; family Polyplacidae; genus Polyplax; species Polyplax serrata. Next base: position 2,350,351 of record JAWJWE010000007.1, read on the forward strand.
ACAGTCTCATAAAAATTTTTTAGCGAGAAGTTGAAAAAAAATTAATCTTATGGAGTTACACATAAGAAGGGAACATTCCATTTGAAATGTACAATTAACAATCCTGTTATTGATCAAAAAGTTTATATTACAATAATTTTATCAATTAGAGCTTACTGATAACAAAGTATTTTATTCTAAAAAGTATTTACGAGTACGGTAACGTTTTGTCTAAGTAGGGAAAATTATCCGAATGAACTTGGCGTTTGAGCAAAAAAAGATCAATAGATCAATCGACGAACATTCAGTAGAAGAAATTTCTTCTATTGTTGGTGAATTTCTTTTAGTTCGTTCAACTTTCTTTCCGACTTCTCACCAGCGCTAGTCGAAACGTTGATGATCCTAGATAGAAATCATTAAAAGTTTCTTTTTTCTCTTTGTCATGGCACGCTCATATTGACTGAAAGCTTAAAACTTTGCATTTCGATCTGCTTCCGCTCTATCGGTGAAATCGCTTTTCGATCAGTCACAATTAAAAGATATTATTCTTTATAGACCGGAGAATACGCCCGCGTTTCAGAGAAAAAAAGCCGACCTTTCGGTTCGATTCTTTTGCTATATAGGAACCGACTGTTTGATCTGATCCGAGGAGGTGGTAACCAGAAGAGGAAAACGATATCACGAATGCTCATTTCCTATTAGTATAGATAAAGATCGGAACAATTTAAGATTATTCAGGGTTTCCCGCGCGAGTGTTATTAATTTTACGGAAAGTTAATAATAATTTCAGGGCATTCCAGTTTACATGAGTCGGGTCCAGCACTTGGACTTGCTCCTTTTGGCCCGATTCTTCCCTTACATGGAATTTTAAATATTTTAATTCTATGAATTAACCGTAACACTGGTTAATTACACCATGAAAAAGCACCCCCTTTGAACAGTCTGAAGGTTTCTCTCCACCTCTGTACCTTTCCTTTGCGGGAAACCCGAAATTTTCAGTTAGAAAGGATAATATGTAGCACAAAACTAAAGTGTCTCAAAGGAGTTCATTTTTTTCTTGAGTGACTCAGACGGTCAGAAAAACACGAGGGTTAACCATGTACACTTAATAATATATAATTTATGTGTGAAGGCAACACCTGTAAATAACAAAAAGAGAACTCCAACTGTTTAGGCATAAAACAGATTACAAAAATCATAAAAACGACAAATAAATGCAATACAGCAGACTTTAATATGCGTACAAAATTTAATAAAATCACACGTGGAAATCTTTCATTTTATTGTATTTAGGTAAAAATAACGAATAAAATACAATATCATGATACCAAAGTATACGCGAAACATAAATGCAAAATATAATTTCACGTTGTATTGGGAATTAAATTTTTTAAATTTGGAGCAAGAGTCCCTAGCCACCTACTTAAATGACAGTGAACCTTACAGGGTGAAGTAAAAGAAAATGGCTGAACTCTTGTGAAAATATTAATTTTCTGTCTTTATCCTTCGCACAGTGCAATGCCGACTCTAAGTATTTTACATACTCTTATTTTCATCTTAAATTTTAGTTACCAACAATTTATATTAAGTAACAGTGCAATTACAAATTCTGCAATCTCAGACCCAGAGGTTTATTTGTAGCGAGAATTGAAAAATTAAATTGTTGAAGATCAATTTAAATTTAAGTGAAGAGTAACACGGTTATGTTCCAACACACCCATCATGTAAACACACACACACACACACACACATGTAATGTTACGTAACATTACGAATGGGAATATTCAGAAACATGACATTAACTTCTTTAATGTCTGACTGTCTTTAATGCAATCAGTCGTTCAAATCGAATTGATTATTCAGGGAAAATCAATAGAATTCGTATTAATTCGTACTTTCCCTATTGTTGAGCAAATAACGTAATATCCGAAAGCCATTTTTGGCCTTTGACTTGTACTTCCGACGCACATTGGCCCGCAGAGCCTTTTTCCGCAGGATTTTGCTCCGGCAGACCACGCCGATTTGGTTGCCACAGTGTAATTTTACACGGTCCAGGCCTAATTTAAAATTTAGCAGTAACTTAATGCATTTTGCCAAGTAATGAGTACTCGGACTTCGGGTTGTTTTGGGTGGTCCACGAATTACTTACGAATTGCTCTAATTACACTCGTTTGTGCCTTGTTTTTTACGCTCAAGTGAGGTTTTTTCTCTTCGTATTACGCAGGAGAATTCCACATGGTTGCCACCATCTCTGCTGTCATTCGGTTAAGGGAAAGAAAATTCCTATATTATCTTCAGAGTATACCGATTTCTACACCGCACATGGAGAAACCGTGAGAATGTGAATAGTGAACATTTAAGCCTTTCTTAACAGAAACACTCGCATGTAATTTGTGTAAACCTTTACATAAGTTCCGCGTTAAGTTTTATATACTTAATTTTTTTTTCACAGGCCATTCCGTACACATCAAACAAGTGGCAGGTTCACCCTGCCGGTTTTTTGAGGTTATCCGGATTATAATATTTTCACTTAATTGTCTCATGTACTTATTGTACCTATTAACCCATTGACTCGTCGAATATATTTAGTATTTAACATAATCACGCGTAACGTGACATTTAGGAACTCTCCGGTTGATCTTCGTTTTTTTTGAAGAAGATGTGCCTAAGAAGGGTATTAATAATAAAATTCACGGGAAATTTTAACGTGTAATAACACCTGACAAGTGCAATTTGTTAGCTAAATTATAATCGGTGCGAAACGGCGTAGTCATAAGGACAAATAGACATTTTTTTTCCTCCGCGTTCCACTCAGAGGTGTGTGAAACCGTTGAGGTATGTCACCTGAAGTGTACGTTAAATGAATACTACCGGCGGGGCTTAATGTTGTTAAGCACAGGTAGTGTTGTCTGTTCATCACCAAGACGGTACCCCCGTCACTGTTTCATAACCACTCATATTTTTCTGTCGTTCAGCACGGGGTGGTGAAGACTCTGTGGGAGAGCAAGAAAAGCACAGCGTTGAAATGTAAACCCTGAACCAATTTAATTTTGTGGTTTTGTGTACCTTATTTGTTTTTACCGGTGATGCACCCTCACTGTTTGTTTAATTTCATTCGTGGAGCTTGTTGTTTCTCAAGGAATATCCACCCCACCTCCATGTGTACAATTTAATTCTCTCTAAATTTGACTCCCTTTAAGCTTCCTAACATTAAACGAATTCCGCGGTTTATTTTTTATTTTCATTCAGTACACAGCGATGAGAACTACTCATGTATTGTGGTAATAAAAAATGAACACTAGACAAGTACAGCACTATAATTGAATGGTATGAACAATAGAAACTGTAGATGTACGAGAGTCAAAGAGACTTATGTATTTTTGGTCACATTTATGTGTTTACAAAGGATTGATCTCAAGCATGCAGTAATTCCAAGAAAGTCTTCTACATCGCAACTCAATATTGTCCTTGTGAAAAAAGTGAACAGGTTTTGTAATTGTCTTAGGCAACTGCATACAAAATATGACCTACAAAAAGGGCTACTTTTTAACACTGTTTTAGGGTACTTCTGAAGAGTAAAAAATTCAAAATGGTGGCTCACATGGGTAGTTCCATGTTTTCAATTTACAGAATTTTTAGTTTTCATTTTCACATACGAGGAGTAAACTATATAATTTTGACATTGTTAATGTTCATCATTATTTATTGTTAGTATGAAATAAGTATTCATATTGTTATGTAAATAATGCCATTTAAGTAAAGGTACTGGCATATGGCAGATCCATGACATGTTAAGTACCATTGTTCTGGCACAAGAGACATCACTCACACTTGGCAACTGTACTCTTACCTTCGCACATCCTATACATCTTCTCTTTCTTTTTTCAAATTCGTCATCGCTAAATTGAAATTAGTCATGTTGTTACTATAAATTAATTAACCAACATGATGCTCAATATTTTTGCACACCGCATGCGCTTTTATAGCTTCTCACCGCACCAATACGTTTGGTTCTGTCTAACCCGGGTTAATTAATTAACCTGCCAGGTACGAAATCGGTGCTAAGTCTAGTGAAGTGCACCTTCAAAGTTCAAGGAGAGTGTCTGCCTGTCACAAAAAAATAGTTTTCTTTTCTTTTTTATAAAACCCAGGAAATTTATTTAGCCATTTGCATCGCATAACTTCAGCTCTTTCGCACGTTCCCGGTGGTAGCACGAATTTAATTAAATTTTACTTCTACCACGTACATAGATTAACACTTTCAGGTTAGCATTTACTCTGTCAGATGTTCCATGTACGTTCCCCTACGTTCAAAAACAATACTTAAGTCAGATAAATCAAATTTGAAGTGAGAAACTAATTGTTCCTCGTTGGAAACAATGTTAAATTAAGAAGAAAATAAAGATTTCTAGTTTAATTTATGTTAATTATTTTCTATGTAACCATAAGAAAAATGTTTTTGTCTACTTATTGCGAATTTTTAATTTAATGATGCTACGATATTTTTCCGATGTACCCGTTGTCCCACTACGACTTCCAAAATTGTGAGATAAAATTATGTAATATTCATTTTGTTATATTTACTTGTTAGCCACTTACTTTTTCCAAATATTACAAGTAATATCTATCAATAACTTACATATAATATACAAATTATATATTATACAAAATTCATACAAATAGGACGAAGTCAACTTGGTCAACGAGTAAGTATGTAAAAAATGTTTCGGTGGAGTATTTGCGCTGGTGTGTTGTCACCAAGAAACTACACTAGAACTTTAGCGTAAAAAAACTACTAAAAAATTGCACCCAACAGAATTGAAATAATTCACAAATTATGCAAGTTCTTTCACGTGAGAAAACCAAAGGGCAATTGATTATTACCAAATTAAGACAGGCTTCATGCTAACAGTCATGTTACTACATTCAATCACGAAACTACAACATCGCCATGATAGTTTGAACGAAAAGTAAATAGTAAACATGGGCACGTCAACCTGCTACAGTTGCCACAATGTCAGGTGATGTGATCTTTTAAAGGTTAAAATTAATGGGTCGTTCCGGTCAACTTGAGGGCTTTTCACTCACCCCGCACGATTTGTACGTACGAAAAACAATTATACAGAAAAAATACACGGAGGAAATTGCCAAAATTGATTTTAAATGATGCCAAGAGGAAGAAGAAACGGTGCGAAATTCCACCGTTACATAATTAACCTAAGAGGAATTGTATGGCTGGAGTAAGGAAAGTTTTGCGTTGTTTTGAATTGTACTTAGAACTAGACTAGACTCAGAGCTAAAGTTTTTGACTTCTTGACTTGACATGCAGAGAAAAAAGTAGCAATTAAACAAAGTTGATGGGAAATTTAATTTAAAATAATTATGTTTCATTATCTGATTGTCGATGTTATAAACATTTCTGTTTGGGATTTTGGTAGTTTTCTGCCAGACCATCTCTTACATCCCATGCACCAGCAATTACGATTTTGTATAGAATTTAAAAACAAATGACGTGTTAATTTATAATTGTTGCCGCCAAATTCCATTTAGTTTGCTATGAGGTGGCAACCATCTTTTTCAGTCACTGGCTGCCTGTCTTTGCTGGCAATTCGACTTGTGTAGTCTGATCTCTAGGGTACCTTCCCCCCATCTTTCTCATTTAGTTTACTCGTTTAAAATGCCTTGAAGAAAATCACAAGTACCAAGTAGGGAGGGGTATCCATTAACATGGGCATCCTGCGTGTGGTACCGACATCTGCCCCCTTTATTTCTATGGAAAACACACACAGACACATGGAGACCGATACAAATAGGAAGATGATTACATGGAAATAAAGTTAAAACCACAGATAATTGGAGATTCCGCAGAGTAAATAAATCCCGAACTATTATTCATTGTTTCGAATGCCACCATGCTCGTTTCGAATGTTTGACTGTGTGTGTGTGTGTGTGCGTGCGTGTGTTTACGTTTGTACGAACGCGTTCCGAACGGAAAGACATAAACCACAGGACTCGGTGGTATGATTTAAATTATAAAGAAAGAAAAATTGAATTTAGAGACAGAGTTTATAGGGAATTAGTGGTTAGAAGGAGGAAATTACCGGGTAGAAGGAAGACAAACAGACAAGAGAAGTAGACGGGTACTACCGGACGGGTAGTAATCGATTCGAAAAAGCTGTTTGGGAGGTAAAATAGTAAAATAAGCGTAAAATCAAACAGTAGCCTCTCTTGTAAATAGACGGCAATGGCTAATGATACTTCATCTTCCCTACCAAATTGCTTTTTGTTTCAATTTCAATTCGTCGCTCTTCCAATCATCCTGGCCCATGTGCTACGTGCCGACATTACCAGACGTCCTACCTGTACAAAATTAACCAAATACTACTGATTCCCCCCTCCTTCGTTTATTAGTTTTTCTTAACAGGAAATTTTCTGTCTCCTTCTACTGACTCAACTCCGACGAAAAACCCACAAAAATTCAAATGAAGACGAAGAGCCGCGGACGATTCGTCTCATTAATGAAGCTTTTAAAGTTTAATTTTACTTTTTTCAAAAATTTTTCATTTCGATTAGTTTAATCTTAGACGGTGGCTACTGCCCACTCTTAATACTTTCTCTGTCTTTCTTACGATTCGTCGTAATTGGAAGTCCTTTTTCGTCTCTCAGGACCGCTTATTTTGGTCATCCGCAGACGAGAGAAATTTCTTTGGTAAGGTGATGGGATAAGTTCTCAGTGATTAAGCACCTACAATTTCATTCAAAGGAAAATACAAATAACAATGTATGAACCTGAAATTACATAAGACACACAAGAAAGAGTGGAAAGGAGCAATTCAAACGTTACCTCGCATGATATTTGACATCAAAACTTAAAAGAATTAAACTGTATACACAACTTCTGCACACTAAATATTACATTTTTTAAATTGGAGCTTCACGATGTTAAAGTACTTACGTAAAACAGAAATATTGTGAGTATTGTTGTGCAAGAAAACACGCAAGGAAACATTTCATGTCAATTAACTGCATAAATTAATAAATACATATATTATACATGTCGTCAACCGCTGGTTGACAATTATGTAAAAGTATTATTTTTTATTATTTGTGGTTGTTTGGTTATTTAATTTATGTTCAATTAATCTATGTTTATACATCCGTTTATAAATTTGTATAAATGTCAAATAATGTATAATGTATAAATGTAAATAGTCAGAAAAACGTTATGTGTCATACATCTAATATTTCTGAAGTGAATGCAACACAAATAAAATTATGTGACATTTGACAAAAAATCTTTCCTTCTGATATTTTTTGTATATGTAAATAAATATCTGTGATAATAAATTTGTGCTACAAAATAAATTCAACTACATCAATTTTACAATAAAATACCGAATATTAAGAGAAGTGTTAATTGACAATTAAATGTATTTAATGTTGTTAATTTTTCATTAACGTTGTGAACTTTGGATTGAAACAATAATTTTAGTTAACCAGCAACTGGTGTAGGAGTGCCAGTTATCGGCTAAGAAAAAGAAAAATCATTACATTGTCTGGTTGCATATACGAATAAATAAATAATTACACAAAAAATTAATACGTAAAAAAGATAAAATTCAATTTTTTCAGTTCTACAGTTCCAAATAGATTCAACCACCTTTTCACATGAAAACCTGACACATCTACCTGCCAGCGTAGGAAAATATTTAATTGCTTTCACCTTTGAAAGGTTGCTGCTATGTGGCCCAGTATTGGTAGGGAAACTATTCCACTATTCACTAAAATGGAGACTTAGTTTAATTTTCACGTTTTAACACAACTGGAAAATTCACAGAAGATTTCCTTGGTACTTTCACTTGCAGAAATTTTTCATTGGGTTTGTACTTCTTCCTTAAAAGCTACGGATTACAAAGCCAATTAAAAGCTACGAAGTAAAGGAAGCCATTTATTTTCTCTGAGATGTCTGACATATTTCTGGCCTGTCACCAGTTGAGAGAAGTGTCTATTCCGTTCAGTGACATAACTGAAATATGTAGAGATTAAAAATATGGTCTTCTGTGCTGAATTTTTTCTGAGATTAAAAAATTTATCTAAATAATAATAGTAATAAGACTAAAAAATAATTCAATGACATAAAGAAAACAAAACAGCAGTTAGACATAGAGGAAGATAGAAAACTGTTCATTTTTTAACTATTTCTCTAGCATTTGCATTTCCGTCTGTTGTACCTCGCTATTTTTTCACGTTCCACATTTTTTTTTTAAGTTGAAAGAACAGGTTTTCGCGTCGGATACCACTCAGATGACTCAGTTGATGTCAATCGGGGTGACACGACAACGAAATAAACCAAAAACTATGGTTTTAATCTTCCCGTTTCAGGTATTTTCACGTGCTCGTGTAAAACAAACCATAAAGGAAAACCTGAATGCCTGAAACCCTGACAAACGTGTGGTTTCAAAGAGGTGAGATGCCATCTGAAAACGGTGCAATTTTCAATTTAAAATAAATTCCCGAGTTGTTGTAAATTAAATGGGCGAACGTCAGAAATTCGGGAGGTCCACCGGACCAATAAAAGTGACAAAATTATGGTAGGAATCCTCACTGGTCAGACAACTTTGAATGAACCAGAGATCAGATCAAATGTATCATTACTTCTTTTGTGCTAATCCATAAGTTCTGTATGTTTTCTTCAACTTGTGAGACTCATGTGTACCTACACAATAAATAAACAAATAAATATACTTATTTTTTAACCTTAATATACAATAATAGTATCTTGTATTTATCGTTCACTTTCATGATTTTATGGTTGTAATTTGCTAAAGTTTCAGGAATTTTCCAATTTTCAACATCCGGTCCGATCGGATCTTCAATCTCACTAATAATCAAAAAGATTAGTTATATTTCACTTTTCCATCCTTCATTCTCTTCACCAACATGACCTTCTAGAAATTTCAGAAGATTCGCTTGGTAATACTCGCGTGGCCTTGCAAAATGGCTGAAGTCAACGTCAACGTCAAAATTAATTAGTGAAAATGGCAAAATGTTTTAAATAATTCATGCCGTTGTGTTGATGCAAGAGATGAATAGTAAACTAGTTAAAGGTTATCTAAATTATTTTTGGTATTTTGTCAGTTTATGTCACACAAAGAATTCACACTCCCATTTTATTTTTATATTTCATTTTGCACGTATTTCAGTTTTTACTCCTCTGCTTCGTGGATGTTGGAGTTTTATGTACATCGAAAAGGTAAAAATTAAATTTGGTTCAAACACAAAATGTAGTTATAGAAGGTGTGTTTGGTATCCTCAATGACAAACCTGCCAAAAACTAAAACGTTCAACGACCTAAGTGATCCCTGATATGAATAAGTGGAAAAGAATACTGCAGCTGTCGCGAAACCTCAGGTGGACAACAGCAACAGTAACAGACATTGGATTCGATGGATAACCAGAAATTCTGCCATTTACGCGTCCCAAAAAAACCACCCTCAGTACCGGAATTATGGAAAACGGTCGGGCGGATTGACGTCCATAAATGTTGGTTTAGTTGCGGGAAGTTGCGAGCACAATGAAATGACAAGCAGGGAGCCAAACAACCTGCCCCGACTGCATCCAAAATCCCTGTAGAAAATAACGGGGATCCAGGGATGAACGTCGGTTTTTCTGTCTCCTGGGTTTTCTTGTCAGGAAATCCACAGGAATCCGCACATTTCATTCCAGGCATTGAACTGACGCTACCACCTGACTCTTCACTTTTTTTTATTTTATTTGACTTTTCTGTATCCGGTGATGGTTATCCTTGTTGCCTTCCGCATATACATAAAATCATAATTTTTTAAGAAATATTTATTGAATTGTAAATTTCCGCGTTTCTACAATGATGTTTTTATGTACAACTAGTGAAGCCTAGCCGAAAGTACAAAGAAGAAAACATCTTCAGGGATTGTAGAAGTATCTCAAATACGGAACCTTTCCAAAATGAAATATTTGCATCCCTCTAATTAATTTAATTATAATCTTATTTTACTGATACCTTTTTAGCGGAAGTGCACGTTGCAACGGACATGACGCCATTTGCATTGCACATGTGCAATAATAATTCGTTCCTCCCGAAGGTTACACCAACAAACATTTATTATACTTTTAAGAGCAATTACAGGTTAGTTTAGCTGAGTTTCCAACGGGTAGTTAAAAAAAAAATAGGTGCCAAGTCGTGTCGGAGCCGTGGCAGAAGAAACCAACGGTCAAACTAGACAAGTCGAAGGAAATTCGAGGCTTTCAACGTAGTCGACGAGTTTTCATAAAATTTTATTCCCGATCGGTATTGAAGACGAATGATTTAGATTAGTGGGTTTCTCGATTGATAAATGGTTCGGCGTTAAATTATTACTCAAATTAGAGTGCTATAAAACGTAGGAAGGAGTGGTCGATGTGGCAAGGTGAACTATAGCAAGTATGGACGTCGTACCGGTGAGCATTAATCCTAATCAAATTAGCCAAAAGAATTTCAAGTAAATTACACGGGCGCAAGGGGGTTAACTTGAACTCAAACACAAATTTATTGATATAAATATGACAAATTTGTTTTCTATGTATATTTAAACTCGTGTCCGGAAACCCGGAGTGATCACGATGGCTTGCGTTTGCCAAGGTAAACGTTACAAGTTCGGCTTTGATGATACCTTCGCGGAAAGAAAAGGTCAAGAAGTTAGTTCGGGTTATCGCAATTAAATGTTTTTTTACCTTTGGGGCCATTTTACAACTATTTTCAAGTTAACTAACAATTGCAGGCCGTGTGAGAACGTTGCACTCCTTCTATGCGCTTCTCTCTCTCTATGTGGATATTCCTCTAGTTCTAGTTCACTCCTCTAGTTTCACACATCACATGCTCGTTTATTAGAAATGTCTCTGCGAAGTAGTAATAGTTTTTTAAGTCATTACTGTACATTTTAATTTAAAATTTTTACCTCGCTTATTATAAAACAGTTTTGTAGTGGTATGTAGTCTTAATAGTTACATTAATTAATAAGTAACTGTTCAGTAGCTCGGTCCAGTAACTAATGTCTGATATGCACTTTACCATGTTATTTTTCCACGTATTGCGAGGTACCGTCTATAAAGGTCTATTAAAATTATTGTCATTACCACACCATATTAGATAAAATGGTTTCTTTGTAAATTCTATTAATTAAGTCTTATTAAGCAATTTAATTAATTATTATACAATTACTTCTTCAGACTTAGTGTAATTATCACTTCATCACGTACAATTTAATTTTTATCTCACTCGGTTGAACTGGTACTCTAATTAATAACATGCTTTGTCTTTCCTCTATGTATGTATGTGTCTAACGTAATTTTGGTTGTTCTGTCCTATCTGTCCTGTATCTGTCCTATTGTCAACACTCAACTTAAAGGAACACTTTGAAATGTTATATTTTGCTGTGAATTGACTTTAAGTTGTAGATCGAGTAAAATTGAAAAGAAATAAAATAAAAGTGTGGATTACCAGTTAATGGAATCGAAATAACAACATAATAGTAAAAGTAATCAGCAAAAGCTTAATATTCTTCCACCTACATGGTCATCGCCCACTTATTGAACCTGTTTTTCATTAATGGTTGAAGATGTCTCGGGTACCCACTTGGGTACCTCTGTGGACTGGTTCACATTCTTTTTTTCCACGGGTAACAAACGGGTCACCCTTCTCGTCTCATATTGTTCTTCTTCTTCTCGTCAGCGCTAAAAGTTCCGGTTTAATGCGGTACAATTCCGGTACAAAACATTGTGCTTGTCGTGTGGCCTTCAGCTGATTATTTATTTACATATTCAAAGAAGCGGGTCATCAATGAACGACCTCTGATAAATACTGAGAATTCTCATTCATAATATTATATTAAATATCACTTGCTGCAGTGTGCACTTGTCATTAGTTCTTCAGTAGACTATTGATTCAAAATAGTTTGTACGTTCAAATGGCATTGTACTTAAATGGTGTACGATTGACATGTTTCTGCGTGGATTTTTCAGGTAAATTCTCGTGATGAGATGAAAGGAAGAAAAATGGTTCACTCGGTTCAAAATCTCTTACGGGTTACAGTTCTAAATATGTCACACTCATACGAAAGCTAAGCTTTCACAGCTACGTCTAGTAAAGTGCAGGTACATTATTTCCCATGCTGGGATACTTTTAAATTTTCTGTGAGTGTGGTAGCGATACAATTCAAGTACCACCTGCTTAATGTCAAAGAGTTTGAATTAAATTCTGAAGGATGGGCCACATGCAGGAATGTCACAGTGGATGTCAGGAATGACCCCCAAATGTAAATAATAGAAAATTGTGTGTCACTTCAGCATTTAGCAAACAATGAAATCGAGTAAAGAATTACTTGCTACAAACGCCGATCGAATTGTCTGCAAATGTCATCGAAACTATAAATAGAACCGATCGAAGATGATACAATGACACTTTATTATTATTATTGGTTTTTTCATTCGAGTCTCATGGCCGTTGAAAAACAACGTCCGAAATCAAATTGATAATGTCAACGTTGTCAGAAGTTCCCAAACGACATGGCCGTAGAATGATTGAGCATTAGGACGGTTTTCTATCCAACTCATCCGCCTCGAACCTGAAAATGTCAACGAGAAAGTCGACAAATACAAAAACCTGAGCCTGACTCATCAGGTATGACACGACGATCTGGCATGTCGCACCGTGCGACTTCTCTCGCAGGTATCAGTCAGGCCAAGTCCCTTCATCTTCGTATCGTCTCAAGTGATTGATGCTGACCTGACGAAAAGGACAGGCATCGGGGTACTCGTACGAGAGTACTCGTCTTAGGTTGGTCGTTCCAGCCAGGAATGTGAACAAAGGAAGCCAATTGCGTGCATGGATTTGACCTTTGACCTCTCATCTCTCTCTCTCTCTCTCTCTCTACCTCTCAATATCGAATGATTGAATGTCGAATTTTTGGCTGGAGAAAATATGTTCATCTGGCACATCACCAAGTTGAACGAGCGCGTGCAACACACCATCATTCAACTTCACTGCACGCATCTCTCTCTCTCTCTAACTTGTTCCACATAATACTCAACAGAAAGTAACAGTATTTTGCACCATTGTGATGTAAGTTCTGTTCAACTCTTCTCATAACACGAAAATGTTGAATTCGACTAGTTCCACGGCTTGCCGGCCAGAAAATACAAGCTTTCTTCTACAAATCAAAATTTTCTAAATGAAGGCAACGTCCGAAATTAATTATTAATGGTCACAAAAGACGCTTTCCATTTATTTTCCATTAAATAAATTTTAATTGTTTCAAATTGAAATATAAATATAAATAAATAAATACAAGTTTGAATTTCAGCAGGTGTTATGTAGCGAATTATCATTCCTCACATTCAAATAAAAACTTTGGGTAAAATTTTTAGGAGGAGGGTAAGTTATTTGTGTCATCCAATAAAATTTCAGAATTCTAAAAGGTGCATAATAATAAATACAAACAAAAAATAAATAATAAAAGTAACATTGTATACAACGAATAATTGTATAAATAAAATAATTAAATTTTGCACATTTCGAGGCTTCGATAGAGTGTACCTTGTCGTAATGATACTTGACAGTTATGTACCTATTAAATACGTAGGGTTTCGGTGAACGCATTGACAACTAACTCTTTTACTACAAATTGACGGATGCTCTGAGTTCACTTGAACGAACCTTTTCTTGGGTTATCCCTCGATTTTCTGGCGATCATCTGGCGCCTACCTTTTAAATTTTGGAATTAAATTGCGGAACTTGAAAAAAAACAGGTACTTCTCTTCGGCCGAAATTTATTTTAGGTATTGACACAAATTTAAAATGCGTTTCAAGTGACGACGTGAGTTTCGCCTTGTGTGGTCACACTCAGGCTCGAACCATGTTAAATTATTTATTTATTTACTTACTTATTTATTACTTATTAGTGAATATCAAAGGAAGGATCGGTCGGGCGGTCGGCACACCAGAGGAAAAGCGAGTTGGGAAGGTTGACGGCGGGGCGGGGGCTGCTCGAATTCGACACAGGTAAATCCGTTTTTATCACCTTTTCGGATTGCGGAGGTGTGTCGGGTTAATCTCTCCGAAACGGCATTTCCATCTTATCTGGACCACTTATCATAAATTGGTCAAATTATTGTTCACGTCTGATCAACGGTCGTCTTGTAATTCTCATCTCCAACACCGTATATAGTAAATTCTATTGAATCCGGACCGCTTTCTTGATCCAATTCTCCACCTCTTGGTACCTGCGGGTACTTTCCGATGGACGAATTTGTACGTGTCCTTACACGCATTTTTTTTCTTCTTTCTTTCATTCTCTCGGTGTATCTCGATATCACACACACACATCTCTCTCTCTCTCTCTCTCTCTCTCTCTCTCTCTCTCCTTTATCAATTACATGCTTCCTACACGGTATGGATCCTCCGTGCACAATGAAAAGGCAAACATACCTGACGTAATTACAGAGTTTCAGAATATGATTGCCTTAATGAAAGACACGTATGTGTATCGTTGATCATTTTTTCCTCAGTTTTTCTTTGCCTACCTTGGGTGGTCCGATTTTTTTATTCTTCACCTCCAAGTATCAATGTGAGTACTTTTGAATCAGGAGGTACCAACAGATGAATGCTGTTATTGTGCCAGAAAAAATAAAAAATTTAAAGTGATTGTACGCGGTTAAAATCTTACAGTGTAATTTGATATTTTCTAAAACATAAAAATTCATTTAAATTTTATTATATATTTTGTTATGTATAACTATGTTGATTTGCTATTTTTTTTTTTTCTTTCAAGATGTGTCCAGAATTGTTTTTTTTCGTAGGTACCATTTAAAGTAATGTAACTGCATGTACGAAAAGGCGGTGCTTTCAAACTATATAAATTCAATTTATTTATTTAAAAGTGACATAATGTAAATGCGACGTTATTTACAAACCGGAGTCGGACACAAATTGACCTTGCCCTCCTTATGTAACGTTGTTGTAGTGAATATATTCAGTGACAATAATATTACGTCGTTTGGAACATGCCATCTATGATAGAAATTGTTAATAGAAAATTTAATTTTGGTGGTAGGAAATGGAATAGAAGTCATTTTATTTTAACGGTGTTCTAAGTACCGCACGCTGATTCCCCGCATAATTCCGGTTTTCTTAACACCGTTTTCATAAAAGCTGAATTTGACCATTGAGAAGTTTCTTTCTTAAGTCGTGCCACAAGACACTTAAGTTTATTTAAAAGACATAAAATCCTGTAACAGGTAAGTATCTATATCAAGGACCGGTCAATTTGATGAACCAGGTTTAACAGGTCCGAAATCTTACCTCCACGAATGGCAGGCTCACATAATAAAACAATATAATAAAATCAGAGGATGGTATGATTTGTTCGAGAGCCACAACGTAAACGGAGGTTCCTGAATTGAATTTAAATCGGCGTTTCCGGTACGATGGGCGCCACACTTGCGCCCACGACGACTATTGCCAGGTACGGGGGCCTCCGAACCTGAACATTTCTGTGCACCCTATCCCACCGAGTTCAGGTCCTTTGGATTTTTATTTACAACGTGTCCAAGAGGTCAGACAGGTGGTGTTGTAGAGGATCAATGACTTTTTAATTTGGAAATCAGTGGGATGGAGCCCTGACCTGACCCAATGCGAAACGGTGAGGGTCCCGGGCGCCATTTCCATGAGGAACCTCCTCCGACAGCTCAACTGTCCAATTAAAACAAATTCCAAAATGGCTGGTTGACCTGCGCTTTTTGACGTCACGCAAAATGGCTTTTCCGCTGTTGATATTGATTGGCTTCCTTAAAGCTCCTCACTATGGCAACCGTATCACGTAACTCCACCCTTTCAACCCCCAAAACAACACGTCTGCAATGATGAATCATTCTGGAGTTGTCAAATTCTGTAAATAAAAGTTTTTTACCACCAAATTAATAATTTTAATAATTTTAATTATTAATAATTTACGTTTTTTTTATTTAGATGATTCTAATGTTAAGCAGAGCCTTTTATTTAAAATTCTAAATAAATTAGGTGAAAGCACTTATTGAAGGGGTGAAAGGAACTGTTGGAAAAAGGTTCTGATTGCACAAGGAGAAAGGTGAGGTGATATTATTATTATAGGAGTTGCAATATGATAAAATATGAGCCCTCAGATTGTTATTTGTAGGTTGTCAAATGAGTGAGACAAACTGTACAGTTCGTATCATTCAATTTACGCCCAAGTTAGAGCACACACGTTAATTGTTCATTGCTGTACTCTTGGATCATTGCTATTTCCACTTTCAGCTGTCCGCGAACATTAGCTTACTTACTCTCTCACAGTTACACCTTTCCATTAGCACATTTTAAATCTCACTCTTCAGGAAAATTATTTGCTTTTTCCGAGCGAAACTTCTATAAGAATTCAATTTTTTTATTTCTCCTGCCTCTCTCCAGGTGAGTAATGAAAGAGAAGAAAATGTACAAAACCAACGGGTGAACTTTATTTTTTTCGTATTACTAAACTGAAAGGTGAGATCTTCAAATTGAAGTGAATGCCACAAATTTTATCGATTGTTGGATCACATTCTGATCTAATTAAATAAGCATGAATGAAATCACGTAATTAATTAATTGGATTTGTGAGTGTCCGACGTACAGCTCGATTTTGATTACTCCCGTTGAAACTGTAAGATCTCTAAGATCTCTGTGATAGTGAGATGAATCAGAGCGATGACTGGATGATTAACCGAGGGCAACGAACACATAAAATCGACGAGAATGAAAGTGGTTGTATGTACGGAAAATATTGTATATTCTACAGAATTCTTGTTTGGATAAAACAGCAGCTGAATAGTTTCCTTATTTCAAATACCCGGAATCATTTTATTTTCTATTATTCGTTTCATTTGTGGTTATGTACATTACCTTGTCCCTTCTCCAATCTGGTTCAATCTCCCTCTCAGATTAGTTGCATCATCTCAGAACGAATCTAGAATGGACTTTGATTTTTTGTGAGATTTTATTCTGTTGAAGACTGACACTTTGTTCATTTGACACCATCCCCTGCTTTTCAAACCCGAAATAAATTGAAACAAAGAGAGTGATAAATTTAAAAGAATGTAGCTAAATAAAGGAATTCGAACACGTTCCGAATATAAGAAATAAAACATAAGGGAAGAACAGGAGGAGGGCAGGCAGGAAAAAGACATGGGAAAGAAGATGAAGTCGAGGAACAGGACGACGAAGAAAAATATAAGAAGAAAAAAACGTGCGTGAAAGGCGGCTTGTTATCTTTGCACAGGTACAAATGAAGATTATCTCTGATTATTGATCAGATATCGAAAGGTGTGAATTATAGATCGTGATAACACGTAACCGGACCTTAATTTCCTCACCTCCATATTTAGCCATTGGGTGATCTGAGCCCCGGGTCCGGAGATCGAAATTCTTTTCAAATTATAAATTACAATTATATGTGAATTCGTGTAACTCTGTCATCTATGGGTTTCCTTAACCCAAGGACGTTAAATCCTTCCCGTCCCAGCATCCCTCGTATTCTCTGGGTTATACTTCGAGACACGTTACTTACTAAGTTAGTTGTACTCGATTAGTGGTGAGAGAGAAAAATGAATCTTCCAATAGCCCCGAGGAAACTCTCACACCTCCGAATTGCATAATTTGCACTCGAACCAACACCGGTAAATTTTATTTGCCTTTGGACGATGAGCCCCCGGGAATCAATTGACTTTTCAAATTAATTTAAACTGCAATTTGAACGAAATAAAAGAAAGAAATGAGCACAGAATGCCGGGGGCAGGAAAGTACAAGTAAAAGAAGTAAAAATGGCTCTTGAAAAAATTATAAAACCGAATGATTTGTTGCTTCGTTCTCGACTGCAATTTAGTTTTCATCCAGTTATCCAGTTTTACCTGGTAATTAAATTAATTTCAGTTGATCTCAGACGGAGTGACTCCAATCCACCCCGATCTGCAGCCCACGAAGCCCGTGACTTCCCCTAAATCTACTCAAAACTGAACAGATGCACCGATGAATGCCCCAGATTCTCAAACTAAAATCACACCCCGTAACCTATCCGTACTATTTACGAGTGGTGAACAAAGAACAGGTGGTACTCGCACCGCAGTAAAAAAGAGTTCTTGAAATTTACCTATCATTAAAAATTCTCACCTTATGTTTTTATCTGGAGGAGAAATCGGAACACGAATAGGCCAATAGAAATCAGCGGATAGCAAATAGTGCACCAAAGATAGAGCAAAAAATAAAGTTGTTCTCTCCGGTAATTTTCCGTTCCCGCGGTCTTCGGAAGAACGGTAGATAAAATGATCTACTACGAGTAATATAGCGTGTTCAAACATGTATTAGTGCAGGGCAGTTATTAACTTCTCTTTACATCTCCTCTCCGAAAACCTCGTCGTATTTTTATGTATTGTGGAGTGACGAGTACGACCAGTTTCCTACAGACGTAGGAATGCATCATAAGCAGAATACTTTTATGTAATAGATGTATTTGTTAAGCAAGCAACGACACTCGCAAGACGAGCTTTTTATTACATTCATTATTCTACATATTAAAAGCATTTAGGGGTTAGATTCTTAAGTTGAACTATCCTCAATACGTCAGAGTCGTCGTTGACCGGATTTGTACACTTGGTACAAGGCTCTTGTCATCTTCAACGAATGTATCCCTGAAATTACAATATAGGGAAAAATACACGGCTCTGAAAATTTAGTTCAACTTATTTGTCGGCGAGTAGAACAACGCGCTTAAATTTATGCGTTTTTTGGAATTCGGAAGGAAACCACAGCAAACTAGTAACAAAAAGAAAACCACTGTCAAAGAAAATTTTAATTAAGTCAGATTAGACATAACTCACATAACTCGTCATTAATTGACCAATTTTTTCGGAAGAAACGTCGTTGTAGTCGCAATTTAACGACATACAACAGAGTTAAATCGTTTCCAGTCACACTCGTTGGATTTTTTAACTTGAGTTACGAAGGATCCCCGAAAAAAAAACATGGACTAAAATATTGAGAAAAGGACGTGTCTCTCTGTTACCCCTCTGTCTTTCTTTCTCTCTCTCTCTCTCTCTCTCTTTTTCATTACCATATTTTCTACTCATTAAAAATACCCACAACTGTCTGAAAGTTACAGAAAAAGTCGTTTAATTCAGTCGTTGAAAATTAAAATTTGTAGTTTTGGTTTCCCTTCGCGTGTACCTCGATGTGACTTTTGACTTTCTTTCCCGGTCAAATTGATTAGTTAACATGCAAGGATAGTCAAAGCAAACCTGAATGTCTCACCTGTTGTTTTTGTAAGATGGTGAAAGCTCATTCTGAGTGGAGAAGACAAGTGAAGTTGATTGTTTTCGGTGATGATCGCTCTTGTGTACACACAAATAAGATATATAATCCGTCACACCTTTTATCTACTCTCTCTATCTACCTATCTGCTACAGATTATTTCTCACTCGTGCACGCAAAAGAATCTACCTGAGTCTAATTTGTTGGCTAACCTTTAACCTCGGCCAAAAAAAGAAGGATCGGTCATAGAATTAAAATCATTACCCATAAAACATGACTATTTGTAGAGTCATGTGTTTATTTTTATTGATCTCTCGCGGTTCGTGCTCGATTAATTGGCTTTTTCCACGGACAGGATGTACACTCGCTCTAATTAAAGGTTTAAATGTGGAAAATCAACACGAATTCTTGGAATATCACTATGTGAAAAATGATTTTACAAAAATGAATGTCTTGAAATTCGTTCGGGTGACATGAAATTGGCAAAAATCAATGACCAAACGGAAATTTTCGATGTTGATGAGTGCAACGAGACTATTACTGTACATCTCTGTTGTAAAGAAGGTGTAACTTGTCGTACTTAACGTGTTTTTTTTATAGTGTGCAATGTAGTGATGTGTGAAAATAAAAACCTCACTCAGTCACTCTGAGTGTTATATAATGTGGTACTTTATATTTTATCACATAATTTTATCATAACTCATTTAATTATTTAAATTTTATGTCAAATCTACCAAGTTTTGGTTGAATCGATGAACTAAACACCCAGTCTTTTTCTTTAATTATTTTATTACGTTATTTTCAGTGGTTCACACTGTTGTTTTCGGTTTATGTTTCAACCGCAAAGAAAGTAAATAAAATGATAAAGAAGTGGGTGCGGTGGTCGAACGTCCGAAAACCTCAAGTCCGTTCGTGAACTGTCAATTTGAGTGATGCTTCCATGTGGTGTCCATTCACATGGTCAACTTTTTGAACATCACTAAAAACGCGTGTTCGCCACCTTTCCAAAGCACAAACCCCAAGGGTCTGAATTTGTGAAAAATGTTGATGTTCACGCGATGAGAACCGTGAAAAATCTCACGTGTAAATAAAATTAAATATGATATATGTGTGGCCGGGTCATGAGTTGGGTCACATGGATTTAATTTATTACTTGAACGCCATGTCATCCAGGGGAATCCTCATTTCTATAAACTTGTAGAAACCAAAGTTTTACGAACCGCAAATTTCAATCCTGTGGGAGGGGGCAGAATATAAAACAACAGAATATAAACACTGCTGCTGGACGTCACTCACATTCCGTACTTTTTGAAGACGCACTTTCTGTTATTTTCCTGCTTTGTATTTATTGCATTCAATTCTGATTTTTCACCACAGTAATATTGATACGTAACAGTATTGAATGTCTATTGGTAATAGGAATTATGTTTTTTGAGTAATAATTCATAATTCTTAAAAAGTGCGGAAATAGCAAGTAGGAAAAAATGTATGGCAATTAAACTAATTAGATTTTAAATAGTTGGATCATTAATTTCGTATGATCTCATTCGACACGGCGCTAACATAAAAATTTTTGTATCACACTCTGTTTCAATGGTGACTAATTAATAGTCATCAAACATGGTTAATAAAATTAAAAAGATTAATATAGGACTTTCTATGTTGGTGTTTCTTTACCGTCTCGGCGAGGGGGTACAAGAAAGGTTCAGTAATAATAAAAACTCTCGCGTACAGCCGAGAGCCACAACAACAACGGAACAACAACTTGACTCAGGAATGTCACCAATGTGTGAGGAAAGTTCTATAACATCAATATGTAGCCGTAATAATAAGTGTAATATGACACTATTACGGAGAGCGAAGCTTCGAAACAAGAGAACAGAACTGGAGAAGAAAAGTTCTTGACTTCCTTGTAACAGTGTGAACAGCGGGTATTTTAATTATTATTAAATAAGAAAAGAAAGGAAACATATAATTCTATACCGATGGATATTCTTCCCTAACATATACAATACTGCAAATGCAATATAAATAATATGTCATAGTAAATATAATTTTTCGTTATTCCCAACTATTTACAGCGAGCTGGAACTTGTAAGTTCCAAGTTCTAAATAAAATTCCCAACCATAACGATCTGCTACGACTCTTTCAATCAGTATTACTTTTCCAAAGCAACTTTGGAGGTATTATATATATATATAGAAGGTATGTATCATACTAACTGAAATCGTAGCCGAGTAATAAAACAATATAACTAAAGAGGTTTAAAAAGGTTTCGCACTTATAAAGTGTGGGTCCCGTTTAAAGAGCGTGTGTATAAATATTTTTATTATTTTAGTTTAAATTTACTATCCAAAGTTGTCGTCAATAATATCGTCAAACGTCGATGTAAGCGCTATAAAAGTTATTTACAGGGTATAAAATGTGTGTCGGGACACGTCCAACGGTTTATATATACAATATATAAAATACTCTAAGAATTTTACGATTACTTTGAGACGGCAATTATACACTCCCATAAATTTATATTTGTACACACACTGCTGATTTTCCACTGGAAATTAATGCTTGCCATCGGTATATTAATCTCATTATAATGTTGAACATAAATTATACTTTATAGACTATATAACTGTAACGGTCTGTCGCGTCATCGCACGACTTAGAAATTTCTCTATCGAAGCTGCCCGGGGCCTGTGTCTTTCTCATATATTCAAAGGCTCATCGCTCTATATCTTTCCTTTCTATCATATCTGCTAGCACGTACATGTGCAATGCACAGGTGCAACATATCGATGTGTAGTTTTTTTTATATTCTTGAATTTAACCGTTCTTCTTATTTTTTATCTGATCGGGGTGATCAATTCGTCGTTTTCATCGGCAGATAACAATATGGCAGGACACCACAGCTTTGGAATTTCATTTAAAATGTCTTACGTTTTATACTGTACAACCCGCTTAATTAAAAATAAAATTCATGGATGCATCATGCAGAAAATGTGAGTCGGCCAACTTTTTTCTTACACATGAATCATTTCTTATTTATAGCCGTGACATTTATAATTATTCGTTTTATACATTTATACTTGTTGCAGTTATTCACTTTACAGTATTTCAAGTGACCTCAACTGACAAAACAGCACGTTCGTCAGAAAGTAGTTTGGTTAGAGAGTGAGGGAAAACCAACCAATTTACACTTCTTATGGATTTCGTGTAGTATTTTTTATTAATTATTGAGCCGATAATTTTTTACAATACAAACAATTCTTTGGCAACTGTAAGGAAACTATTAAGTGTTTATTTTGGGCGAAAGATTAAATTATTTATAAAGCTAAATTTTTATTTATTCTATATATGTATGTACATGTTTGTGCGATATTCTTTCTTTTTCATTCATTAAAATAGAATAAATAATGAGTATTAATTCCTAAAATTTTTAAATTACAAATTTCATTAGTTCAATATGCCACAGTATGTAGTCAGAAATTAACCACAAATGATTAAATAATGTGAGACTTTAATTGAGGAGAAGTAAAAGTAATCTGTTGTGACTAATTTTTGTTATATTAATGCAATCTCACTCTGTTTATATATATTATTAATTTTTAATCTTGCGAATGTACGCTAATTGGTTTTTACCTGTATAAATATAATTTCATATAGTGAAATTTATCGACTATTTTATTGCTTTCACTTTTGACTTGATACATTATTATGATTTACAATTATGATTACAAATACTCACGAAAGTAAAACAATGTCCTACTAGCAAAGAAAGACATTTTATCTATGTGGTAACAATGAAAAACTAGTCAGGTTGAAATTGAAATTCTAGGCTTTTATTCAAATGACACACGAGTGTAGTACCTACAATTTCACACTTTTCTCTAATGAGTTGTTTCCTATAAAAAAATAAATATAAATTTTATGTTTGTATTTTGTATTGCATCTATATTTTTACAACTGATCGTTAATGTAATGACGTTGTACATATCATGCAATTTTCATTTAAATAATTTATTGTATTAAAACATAGTTTCCATAACGGTGACAAATCCAGTGCAACAAAAGCTCAATTTTAAATAAATAATATTTTATTATTAGTTTGTTGAGATTGACTGAAATTAAAATTAAGGTGTGTGGCAAAGTTTCTGTATAATTAAAAAGGGCAAATCCAAAACGCGTAAATTGATATCGAAAACATTAAAATTATTTATTCAAGACTTCATGGAGTTGGGCATTGCTCGGTGATTTCACTCTCTGTTATTAATGTTTATTACGGTATGGTTAACGGTTGAGTTCATTCAAAAATTTCGTCTTAAACCGGTAATAAACGTCTCCATGTGTCTTAGGATGGAATAATAAAGGTGAAACAAAGGCGGTAAACCGATAAAACCGTCTCATTTTCTTTTTTTTCACTCGCTTTGCGAACGGTCCGAAAGAAATATGTATTGAAAATATTAAGCGCATTATCCCATTAATAGGACATATATTATCATTTGATCCGCGTGCGATAAATCTGATTTAAAGCGACGTAGAGAAACCACAGTAATTGAATTACGATCTGTAAGAGAGAGATCCCATACCAGGCAGACCGGTTCGACATGGGCAGGGTTGTCTTCTACTCGGTTTCACAGGAATCAATCAAAAGGTGAGCCAAGCTCCTATTGAATTCCACTGGCTGACAGAAGGAAACCGAGAGAGTCGTAAAAATCGAATGGAATCGGCTACCGGAATGAAAAATATACGTTCGAGGCGGCGGTGGCTCTTAGGGTTCAATAAAAATAAGAAAAGATACGTGGAGAGAAGAACAAAGCAAAGAGAAGAAATCAAAGAGTGTGCGAAACATGTGGGAGACAGAGAGGAAGGTTACACGGGAGGCATCACCACGCCACCGAATACCTCAGATACCATCGGGTGGGATACCCAGGACAGGATGATGAAGGTACCCGTACCATAAAACCGCTTCCGAAAATTTTATGTGTGCCTTTTAGAGACCGCACACGATGACTGCTCATTGGTTGACAATTAACTTTATTATTACACGTTACCATAAATTCCAGGTCTGCATAAGCGAGTGTTTCAGCTACTGAAAAAGAGTCAAAAGGCTCACGGCAATAAAACGATTTTGCTCGTACTTGTGAATTGTATATTGTCGGCATCACGGCCGAACATAACTCACTCAATCAAAGCACACCAAGTTGCAGACTCTCTTGTGGAATGTAATACAAACTGAAAGTAAGGGAGGTGGTGCAGCCAGTAGAAAGTATGGGACGTCCAGAAATAAAGAAACTCGGTTTTACCACCACATTCAGGAAAAACACCGGACTCAATCTGATTGTGTACAAAGGGAAAACATAAACCTATTTTACATAAATATTAACAAAATAATAATTTAGTATGATTGAAAGTAATAGTCTCCTCTAAATAACAGAGAAATGTTAGCAGTTCAATCGGCTTAAAAATCGTTTGTAACATTCAACCTATCAGTGAGGATGCTACGCTCGACTAACCTCGAATAAGTCAATTACAGAGACAAACTTCTGCTTCTAGTAATAAAATGTAAATAATCAAGTTAGTTGTGGGTGATGAGATACCGATGAGACGAACACCAGGTTAGAAAGTTCGTGTAGGTAATCAGAAGATTGCAATAAAACTGACGATCCAAAGACACTGAAAGGAAGTAAAACTGTTAAGCCATTGAATTACAAAAAATAATACTAAAACTGTATATAAATAGTACAACTGATACTGATACTTGTAGAAATGAGCCACAGATTGACTGATAAAACTGTAGCGAGGGATTATAAGGAACTCGGCGTGGGCAGATTTCTTCTTCTAAGAAGAAGTTTCAAAGTTGAATCAGTTAGATTCTGCCACTCACTGCGGACTAGTTACAAGCACTAAAAGTTATAGTACGCCTTAATTATAATATGAATAAATGATAAGGAAAATATGTGCAGGTTGAGAACCTCGGGTATTAAAAGTAGAAATTATATATAGAAATTAATGAAGATGACACGAAGGCAGAAAAGTTTCATTTAGAAGAACAAGACAACACACAATATTTTCATCCTAATTGTACTATCGCATTATGAAGGAATTAATAGTTCACTCCCACGTCGAAATAATGTACATGTCAGGGCACGTAACAACGTAATACGCATCCATAAATCTCTTTAATCTTTTTAGATTCTTTAATTTCTAGTTTGTGTAAAGTTGTTCAATCACGCACCGGTTGGCATCCGAAAATGACAGAACACACGAGAGAAAACACTATAGGAAAATATATATTTTTAATTTTCTTCTAATTACACGGCTTTTGCTTGTTAGCGTGGGCCGGAAACTGCTCGAGGCTCGACGAGTTCCATTTCCTAGGCATCCATTTCGAATTGAGTTACCGAAAATGTTTTATTAAACATAACTCATACACTTAATAATTAATTTCTCATAAAACGAGTTTTTCATCGCATTTATACGTGCCTGAAAGCGTCTTTCGCTTCAGAAACGCACAAACGCACGCACGCACACGCACACAAGCTCAAGCCTGCACATGCCAATATTGTCATTTTCAATTGTGTATTTTTTATGTTCCGCAGGAAAGGGAACCGACACAAAAGTCGAGGTCAGTCGAATCAGAAAAATAGGAGTGACCGCGACGAAGAAAAACAAAAACGGAAAGTTAAGACCGCGAAGGAAAGTAACACCACGACCGAACTAAAATATATTTGTAACGCGTAAATAAATTAAGTACGTTATAAATATATATACAATTACACATACTCGTGTCAATTAAAAAAATAAATCATACGTAAGTGATATCGCAGGGAGGCATCGGAATTTAAATGAAAATATCAGTAATATTTCATGATTTTAAAACTTGTTCGAGTAGATCGTGTAATTCAAGACGGCTAACAGCTACATTATCTTACATACTTTTGGGTAACATGTTTGCAATTGCTCGCACGTTTACCGATGCAGTCTGACAGATTCAACTTGTTACAATTTATTAAATCGTATGAAATATTTAGACGGGTGTGTACGGACTAACCCGAGCGATCGACATTACAACACAAATAACTACAAACTCAAAAGAAAAACGACAAGTTCAAACAGAATTTTAATTTTATTTTTAAGAAATGCAGAAGTCGGGTTCGAGCACATCGTTCATTTTTAATATAAAATAATAATATGTTAAAGCATCGAATTGTTTGTTCTGGCGTAGAGTACTTCACCAAGAATGTCAGAATGAAATTAATTTTGAAATTAACCAAGTCCATATTTTTTATAATTTTATATTATTTCTGTATAAAATTCTATTATACAGTTGTATTTCATAAGCATGACTTCTGGGTGTACGGAAACACATAAATCATAACAAAGAACTGTGTTTTTTTTCTTCTTGCGCCTCCTTAATCCAAATACACCGATATTACTCTTTGAGTATATAATATATTATTAATTATATTCGGTCTTGCAATCGAGTTGCTATTAACTGACAATACTGAAATGAGGCTTTTTATTGTGTCCAATCGTGAAGAGTGTAATACTTAAATATAAAATATTTCCTTATATAGAAGTTGACCAGTTTAGTATCTCAGGAAAAGTCGGGTTTTGGGGGCTCCAATACTGTGATGTTCCATCAATCGATGTTTAATAGTTAAAAACTAACTAATCTTCAATCACCGCTGATTAATGCGTCTGCTGCCTTTCAACTTATTAAGACATTATAAACGAATCGATAAATTTCTATTTGCATTTAATGATGAGGGCCCATTAGGTGGACCGGTTTACAATTACAGTCTTTTGAGGGAAATTTGCCTAAGCGATTTTATCTTCCCCGTTACTCCCCGCAGCATGAACGCCATTTCAGAATTTGGTAGGGAATGAATGGGTGAGTGAGTGAATGAATGAATGGATTCTCTTTTAAATTTTAACAAATCGGGCCAAAATAATGGTTGCTGAAAAATCAAAAAAATTTCGGACCCTCGGGGTGTCACTTCACTACAGTCAGTCTACTTTCGACTATTTTTACCTTTGGCTTGGTTTTACCTGTGTAATTTTGTTATGTAATTGTTGCAATACAACATCTTTAAATATTGATAAGATCATTGACAGCCAAGTTTGCAAAAGTCGAATTTACTTTGACTCGGAATAAATTTCTGGAACGTGAGGTTCTGAATTTATATTATTGTTATAATACTTAATTTATTTTTATTATCGTCTGCTGCACTGACACATCTAGCAGTTCTTTACATTAAAGTACACTAATAGAATATTGCGCTTTGTTTCTCTCTCTCTCTGGTTCTGTTTTTCTTTTCCTTTTATTATACTCTACTCTAATTCCTTGATCGTCCACCACATATTTAAGTACATTTCTGTTTATTAACTGTCTTGGACTAACTCAATTTACACGTGACCGTTTTAATGTTGAATTCAGTTCACGAGGAATTCCATAAAAGTTATTTTTACATAAAACTGTTTACAGTTTGGGCAATGCAATTTCTTCCCTAAAAAGGAGTCAATTTTTATCCAGTTGAACCTTCACGTTTCTTAAAAACATGGCGCCGACTTTCTTGCTTCTCGTAGTTTTAGTTCTTTTCAAGTAACGCTGCAGACGTGTGCTGTGAGAGGAGTGTTGTTCAATCAGACAGGGTGAATGGTACGGACGTGGTGTGTGACAAACCTTTTATTTCCATCTTCTTGAGGCAGACGAACGCATAAAGATAAAACAGAAGTGAAATGCACTCTGCGGATGTCTCATTGCTCAGGTGTATGCCTTCACACACGGTAATCTCCTTCCTTCATCCCGGGTGGTACCTACACAGGTGGTCGGGTGTATTGCGTTCTCGAGTACCCAAGTACTCCTCATGCACTGGTAGAAATTTAATTCTTTTATTTATGGGATTTACATGTGGTAAATTGTTTATATAATGTCTCGATTACACCCGGAATATACCACCTCTCCTACCAGTTGAGTTACTTATTAAACCATTAAATTTTACATTCGTACCTGACCGGTGATCGGGTGGGTGGACGATTGTTTTTGTTGGACTTATCAATTTATGTAATTGACAGGAGACAATTAATGAGAGCACGAATGCTATAAACAAGTCGAGGGAGGTCGTGGGATCGCCGACGACACTCGAAATGAGAGAAGATGGAACAGGTACTTGTTTTAAGGGGAAAAAAAATTAGATGTTAGACGAAGACGAGGCAGAAATGGTTCTAGTTGTGCTCGTGCCATTTCACAATTTAGACATTTCATTCATTCTCTAATGGGACAGGCAATACACGAAAGTATATTTCGGCTCGTTTAGCAACTTCAAGTTTCAAGAGCCTGTTAATGCCATTGTTTATTATAAATGGTAGAGCACCGCGTGCTGGATGATTTAGGGAAAGAAATGATTGACTGAAACCATAGCAAAAGAACGAGAGAAGGAGAGAACCATGAAGTACTGGAAATTAACCAACGGACGAACTCTAATTTCTTCATGAGTTTTCTTGGAGAAAAAATCATTAGACCAGAGCCACGGAATCATTTGTATTAGGTTAATTAGTTAATTTGGAATTGACGTTTTGTTTTTTGAAGAATGAATTCCATTAGTCGTATGAGTTGTTAATTTCCTTGTCAGTTACTGGAGTATATGGTACACGTATACGAATCGTTGGACAGTACTTTTACCCGGTACCAACAATAAAAACTGTTTCTTTTCGAAGAGACAGACTGCAGGCCGCCACTACGAAATTCATCATTCTTAGACACCGTTACTTCTATGCGAAGAAAATATTTAAAGAAAAGTACTGCTGTCAATGGTAGGCGAGCTTACGAGCTTTTTTAGACATTTTGTAAAGAACAAAGAATGTCCTACCCGCTGGTGGTGAGACCAAATGGTAAAAAAGTGCATCACGCAATATGAACCGTAACAGTAAAGGAGGTACCTGAATTTTCTGCGCCTGTCACCACGGAGCCAGGAAGTGCAAAAAAGGCAACATAATCACCTGATACATTGTAGACGGTAGGTAGTGTGAACGAAATTCAAAAGGCCATTCATACGTCATGTTTAATAATCAAGCAATAAATACATAATCAACTAATTAATTTTATAACATTAATAATATGGTGTGATGAATACAGGTTTTTATTTATTAAAATTACAAGCGTACAGGAAGTATCAGGTGACGTGGTTTCATATCATTAAAATTTATTAATTACTTTCTCTCTCACATACACCACTCTCTCTCGATTAAAGGAGTATTTATTTACATAAATAAAAAATACATAAATAATTTTTTATTCGATTCGTTTATTTAATAACCGCAGATGTAGAAATAAATTAGAATTTTTGGCAACAAACAAATTTTTTACAAAATTTTTCTTTTTCTAAAACAAAAAAAAATTATACTTCTATTTATAAAATTATGTGTACAAAAAAGAAACGCAGTCGTTTACGTTTCATCCAGTACCTGAACCTGGAAACTTCCGGGGGAAGTTCAAACGCGAAATCGCGAATCTCTGCCTGCGTGCCCGCGTTCCATGCGTATTACGCGCGCGTGGAATACATTCGGTGACTCTTCTCATTGCAACTCTTAACACATTTTAATTAATTAAGAAATTAATTGTTTTCACCGTGAAAATTGCCAACGTGGCAAATGGAAGAACCGGTTGCCCCTGATAAAATTGATCAATTCCGTTTTTAATTTATCTGCGTGATCTGTCCGATCAAAGACCGCTGATCTTACGTTGACCTGAAATAATTCTCTACAGGTACCTGGGGGTTGGTGGTCGGTTTCGTTTTCTGCAGGTCTGCCTCAGACGAACCGGAAGTAATTGGCAGAAGATTTAGATGGAAAGACAGGTGAAAACAAAAAAAATTCAATCGCCTGTTGATTTTCTCAAATTCACTCGGAATATTTTAATTTCTTTCGATGCGTTTCGATTCTAATCTTTTCACGAGTGGCACGTTGAGGTTGGATTTATTTCCACTTAAAGAGGAAGCTTGGAACTAATACATTCATCACAGGTGCTTTTATCAATTTATTTCCGGTACCAACGCATTTGATAAGGTAAGTAAACCTATTGAACGTGTTCGGTGTACACATTTGACTCGATTTGAGACTACAACATCGCCGTTATTCAATTGCGTTATTTTTTCTGTTACTGCTAAAGAGTAGTTTCGCCGCGTAAAATCCTGTTGTGCGAACATTTCGACCGGAAATAAACTCTGCGTGCGTACGTTCGATTGGGAAAAATTTACAATACGTTTTATTTACTAGTCAACGGGTTCACCACTGGGATTTTTCATTGTTCTCTTCTTTTTAAATTCACTACCCCGACTGAGGCACTTCCACTCTTTTTGCCGTCAGATCCAACGGGTTGTTCTTGAGTAGAACACTTTCCTTGCAGAGTTCAACGTCTATGGTCAAATCATCGTCCTCCGCGTCACTGTTTCCCTTAAAGTTATCTGAGTCTTTATTACTCACTGGAGTCGGTGGCGAATTGTACGATATCGTCGATGTTTTTACTGAGAGGTCGATCGGATGTTCTTGCTCGACGGCAACCCCTGCCAGTGCCGGACTGCACAGAAGCAAGTTGCCACCGTTCTGCATGCCGGACGGTGGCCAGGTACCCATTAGGTGGGGATTGATAGGCGTCACTCCGGGTTTCGTAGCAGCCGAAGGAAACAATAACCGATTTGGTGAAGGTTGTGACGGAGGAAAGAACATGCCTCCGGTGACAACTGGAGGACTGAAAGGTGAGTTTGTCGCACATCCGATGGGCGACGTCGGCAAGTTGAGCGTCACCGAAGGCGCGAATGGTGACAGATGCTTGCTAAAGACGGAGTTTCTTTGGGAGTAATCCTTTTCGCTAAAGGGTGACGGCGTCTTGTGTGACGACGGAGGCCTTAAGAAATTATTTAAAGCGCTACTGGAACGGCTCTCGTCATCGACATCGCCGACGGACGACTCTCCGGACTCGGAATGATTGCTGGTCTCCTCCTTCTTGGACCTGCTGTAGCCGTGGTTGAGGGCAGCAGCCGACTGGAAGAACTTGTCCGGTGCCAAAAGCGAATTGGACAGGAATGAGCCGGGAAAGAAACCCGGCGGTGAACCGAATATGTTCGTGTTTAGTCTGTTTGTACCGTTTTGCGATTGTTCTTGTAGGAGGCAGTGAATTTTGAACCAGTTCGAACGTCTCCCGTACCTGGACCCGCTCTTGGACATTCCGACTAGAAGGCACTTTCTCAGACGGCAAGCCTTGCAAGCCGTCCGATTCTTCTTGTTTATCACGCATTCTCCGTTGTTTTTGCACTCCGTAATGGAGCCCAAATTGTTGTAGGTGCGACCGAAGAAGGACTGAAATAAAAAAAAGAAACAAATCATTAATTGAATAACAGTACGAGTGACCGGAGCTTCGCTGCGATTCCCGTTTTCTTGTCAAAAGATCAGGTTTTCGGTTTTCATCATCGCGTCCCATTAGACTCTCACAATCGCACACAAAGCGATGAGAAACTATTAATATTAATAGGTTTAAATTATTATGGCAATTAGGAGACGACGGAAAATTAAGACTCGTGACGTAAGACGATTTTTCATCCAGTTTCTTTTAGAGTTTGCCCCGAATTAGAGAAGAAATTTTTCTAAACTTTGGAATGTTCGTCCAAGTGGATTTGTCTACGTGGTGTCCATCGCACAAATGTCCACGGTTGTATACGGCAGTTGCATACAAATTAATAGCCCCCTCCCGCCCCTATGGAAAGGTAGAAGTAGGAACAGTAGCAATCAAAGTCATTCGGAAATAGGCTAACGACGAGTAGGTGTGGGTGCACTAGCCAATTCTATTAAATGCAAGATTTATTGAACTATTAGATATCGATCAGCAATAAAGTAGAACACTTCAAAATGACTTTCTCAAGAGAAATGACTTGAAGAAACGGGCAAGTGACGAAAAAGAAATTAACAACGTGTTGCTCTCTCTAAGTCGGACCATTTTATTGCACCTGATTATCGAGCTCAGGTTCAATAAAAAAAAAACAAACCTAAAATTTTAGGTTGTTTTAACAGCACGAAAAACAAATAAAGTCGATTTAATTATTCGTTTCTATTAAATGGCCGCTGGTGTCAGAACTGATCGTTCCGAAAGATGCGACGGCCCAGGAGTGTTGGACGAGTGTCCAGGTGACCGGTCCACTTTTACCAAAATTTATGCATCTTTCTGGCGTTTCTCAACTTTCACGAGTTTCGCACTTGCGAAATTTACCAAAGGTAACCAGTCGTTGAATCAATCAATCAGTCATTCACTCCGGGGTGAATGTTGGCACCGTGGGGTGAGACGCTCCGTGACGTGGTTGCCTTACACCTGACCGGGTTTCCCGCGGTACCCACCGCGGTACTCGCCGGTTACCTCATTCAGGCCGATTGTTTGACATTTCAGGAATGTCCACATCTGACCTTGTCGCCGTTGACCAAGATCACTTATTTCCGACCTTAATTACGGATTCAAATTCGTTCTAATTCCACGTTTTATTTGGACTTAAAGCGGTCAAAGGCCCGCCATTGCCAATTTTTTCTTTTTTTAAATACACAAATTAATTTATATAGTGTGCCAAATTGTTTAGTTAAAACATCAAACTTTTATGTTTTTTTATTTTATTGTTATTGTAAATTACTCAAGTTGTGACTGGCCACCTATAAGTCTCTCTCTCTCTCACACACACACTGTCTCTTTGTTTTTAGCATTACATCAATTTTATTCAACACGTTCTAGCGATGTCCCTCGAGGCCGTTAAGCCACCGTTTGACTACCACATTTTGTTATTTCTCACTCGTTAAGAAGAACCGTCATGATGTATGCCCTGACCTGATCAATAAAATCAGGATTAGATGAAAATAAAAATGAACTCGGAGTAAATCAATTACGAAACAAATTAAAGGTAAAATTGGTAATAAATAAAAGCATTAATAAAACTGTTAGCAAAGCAGTTGACCGTAGCAAAACCTCGAATTAACTTTGAAAATAACTTTTTCCAAGCTTTGAACATCAACCACGGGTTATCAAACATGTTATATATGTGTGATCGAAGCGATGATTCTAACTTGGAAACTTCTGTATACGTGCAACATAATTTCAACTAATAAGTTGTATACTTTTACAACTTGAGGAACCAACTTAAGTCTCTTGTAGTGAAAATTGTTCAACCCTGAGACTGTCATTTTTCACTTGCAGAACTGGCACTAAGGTAGATGAGCCTTTTCGTTTGTCAGGTCGCCTTAATGTGCCACTTCCCCCTCTGCCCAACTTCTGGGAAAGAACTCAAAGATCAGCGTCTAAACGTGTCATTACTCATCTTGTGCATTACTTTCATAAATATAAAGTAAAACAACTCGTTCACTCCTTGCACCCGCAAAACTCAGCTCCTCAGTTCAAATTAAGAGCAAGAGCAAAATAAAAAAAATTATTACGGTTGAAATATGAGTTCGAGTCTTTTATTAAACGATATTCCTGGGATAATAATCCAAGTCTGTCTCTCACTTTCCGTGTATAAGTATTTCACCTCTGTAACCCATTTGTATATAAACGAAGTCGGTTCAACGAGTTAGTCGATTAAGAAAGTGATTAAGAAGTTGAATGTGTTGAGAGTAGGAGAAAGAC
The DNA here is from genome assembly GCA_037055365.1 of Polyplax serrata. Lineage (NCBI taxonomy): Eukaryota > Metazoa > Arthropoda > Insecta > Psocodea > Polyplacidae > Polyplax > Polyplax serrata. Next base: position 2,384,350 of record JAWJWE010000007.1, read on the forward strand.
AAGAAGAAGAAGAGTTTGTGTTACTCTCATTTTTTACTCGACAAAATGAATTTTGCCATTGTGACGGGTACCCAGTGGAGACGTCTTGGTACTCGTCCGAATCGAAACCATCCAACCTTTTTTACACGTGTCGTCAACGAAGCACCGTAGGAACACGTAAGAGCACGGTACCCGAGTGAAATTGCAAAATTAATTTTGGCGACAGCCCTTGCAAAACGGCTATTTCGGTACCTGAAATTGAAATCATTTTCACGTCTCAGGCATTCGGTCGACTCGGTTCACCTAAAAATGGACGCGGTCGTCTTGCCGTGTGACGGACGCAACGTGTGACGCAATAGCAAAATATGAAATATACAAATCACGAATTACAATAAAGCCCAGACAATTGGCTAACAAAAATAAATGGCGATTTGTTTGAACAAATAAACGTTTCAAAACTCTACTTTATTCAGACTAATTACTTCTCTACGTTCCTTGACTTAGTTTTTTGTTACCCGCTGCCTCCTTTATGCCTGACCGAAGCCTGACGCTATATTTTTCGTTTCAAAAGGTATTTTCACGCCTCCCGGGTACTCTTTATTTAATAAGAGTATGTTCTGCTCGCTCGAATTGGGTGGTCGCAAACATCAAACGCCAATTTCTCCGTAAATTGTAAAATTTATATAGTAAAATATATAAAATAATAGTAAATTTGAATTACAAAATGTGTATCTCGGTCCTAATAATAATAATAATAATAATAATAATACACATCCGATGGCAATAAATAAAAACATTCTGGTTCTCTTCTAAACCTGATACTTAGAGAAACGCAAGTGTCGAGAATAACTTGAAGACCGATCACTGCGAGAGATCTTTTATTGGGATTCCGAAAACAAGTGATAACCATAATATGTATAATTTTATTCATCACTAGTGTAAGAATGTTGCAGATGATTCTTCGTGTGTGCCATCATCGCCAAGGAACTTCCCAATATCCCACTCTAAATCCTTTTGAAATTTTCAATATGCAGTTGTCCTCTTGCATGCACTGCCATCACAAAAGATGTTCGTCAATTTTAATGATGAGACGAGTTCTCATTTACGTAGTTTGTAACAGCATTAATAAGTAATAACCGTTTGATAAGCCTTCTGACCGAGGACGTCTGCATGAAAATAAATAGAGATAATGGAAGCCGTAGCATGGAGAAAAATCAAAAATGGATAAAATATAATTCGACAAGTGTAGTTATGTGCATCTGAGACGTCTCCTCGAAACACGCAGGTTGTTCGTCCAGGTGCAGATTCGTCAATATTTGGTCAGTCCAAGGTCGGAAGTGGTACTTTTAGACGGATCTTTGATCAGATTCGACAGATGATCTCTCTCTCTGCTATTTGTCTGATTCCCACACACAAACGATAACGACAACTGTCATTACCTTTTTTTTTCAACTTCAAGTGTGATCTTCAAATAATAATAATAAACCTCGTCTGGAGGGCAGGCCAGTGTTAAGTTTCACATCCGCCTACGTGAAGTCACCCACTCTCAGGGTAGATGCATAAATCACAGTTCTGTCAGGTACTCAAAAGTACTCGAGTAACAATGTAAACGTCGCGTGATATTTGTAAATCTGGATGCCGTTCCACATGAATATTCGCACGTTTTTTTCCTCCTCTCCGTTCCATTTGCTTATTATGTTTGCTGTACATTATTATTATATTTATGCCGTTCAAAATAAAACTTTATAAATTAAGTGTAAATATTTTGTGTAATCCAACGACAAGGACTGTTTTATGAGAGATTCATACGTTAATGTGTAGTTCGTGTGACGTAAGGCATTCACTACCTCCACGTGTAGTCAGTTAACTGCAGGAAAGTTAGACATTTTAATCCATCACTCCTAGAAATAGCCGGACGGAGAGACGTAATTTACATGACAAATAATTGAAATAAAAGTATATTAGAGTGTTGATCGAATGATGGGAACGATTAGAGAAAAGACAATGAAACGTCCAAGACGACCGGGGTGTACGCAACGACAGCATCATGGGAAAAGGTCAGAAAGATCGTTGGCACTTGGGTCGTGGGTACCAAATTTTTCGACAATCGACGAGATCGAACTTGTCATGCCGGACCTTTCCGTCGTCAAAACAAAACATTTCGTTTTGTTTCGTTGTAATCGTCAGAAACGTGTCCGATCCGCGATCCGTTCGAATAAAATTTTTATTCCTTGAGTTTAATAAAAATAATGTGGAAATGACAAACAATTCAAGTCCGTCGCTCGTGTCGGTGTTTAACTAACGCCTTACACTATTTACATTAACAATAATGAAAACAACCTATTAACCGGAAATGATCAGGCTCGTTTAAATGTTTACTATTATTAGTTTAGACAATTTTTTTCCTTTATTCATCTATTGACCTGTCCCGAGGAATCATACATTGCCCGCTTGATCGGGATAGAAGACCTGCCTGACCTTCGGAGCAACTGCCTGCGTATCAGAGGTACCTGCTACAGGTACTTGTAACTGGGACGCAGGTACTGCCCGGCGAAAGGTACTTGTTAACTGGAGGCCGTGTTTATTTTGTACTTCTTAAGAAAGAGTTTTCTGTCTGTTATTAATGAAAACTCCTGAGTTGCAATTTGCATCTTCTTCTCCTCTGTCTATCAGGCCATTTGTAACCTGCGCACGTCTTCCGACGAACGGATGAAGATGCTCTGAAATTACCATCTCTCTCTCTCTCTCTCTCTCTCTCTCTCTTATACTCTGTGACCTCGTTTAAAATGACTGCAATCTGTAGGGACTTAATATACGTTTGTGAATATTAGCAGAAGAAAAACTTCTTTTAACACCCATCATCGAGGTCTTTTCCTCTCTGTCACGCCAATTACCAACTTTTACTGCTATTCTACCTTCTTTACTTAATTTGGACAGTTTTTCATTATCATTCACGGGTGTACGAATGATTGCTCTGTAAAATATTTGCTACAATTATATAAACATTAAGGCGTTTTTGGTTTTGCCACTTTTTACTCTCTCTCTCTCTCTCTCTCTTATTAATCAAATAGTTCTTTCTTTCTAACAAGTTCTGCCCATGTTGGTTTATCGTACCGTATTACTCTAAAAGTTTTACTGCTCCACAGCTTCACCGAACCAGTTACTTGTCGGTCTTTCTCTCGGATTTTGTCTAGTTTTAATTGAGCGGCAAAACCACAACTCTACTAATATCTAGCCGCATTTCCCTGAACTGTCTAATAGACTTTTGTGCCTGTATTCATTGTTGAACAGAACTTGGCCATGTCCCCGAGGGCGACTCATTTCTTTGAACTGATCTCTTTTTTTTATTTTGTAATTACCTTGTCGTTTACATTTTGTACGCTTCCTTTTGTTTCTCTCAGCCTCAGCGTTTCTGACAGTTTAAATTAAGACACAACTGTTCGTTCGTTCGTATTCATCACTTCACTGAAATAATTAGTTGTAGTTGTAGTTGTGTTACTGTTAAAAGCCCTTCTAGTGATCTTTGACCGTACGGTACCATTACCTCTGCAGTTTATATTAATATACTGTTATTGTGTATATGACTTTTTACAACTGCAATTTAGCTTACCATCCTACGCATCACTTTATAATATTTTTAGTCTTGGCTAAGTCCACCTTAAGACCTTAAACCTTTTTAATTAGGCTAGTGAAATTTTTGCTCACAATGTTTACTATATGATTATGTTTCACACTTAATTATTTCCGTATGGTACCCTGGTTTCTGAGGCATCCTACGCCTAATCCATACCTTTTATAATTATTTACATTATCGTATTATAATTATATGTCTCACATGGTCGGAACTTACACACACTCAATTATGTGATATGAATAAATAATAAAAAATCATAATTGCACGTAATACATTATAAAGTTCACATTTCGTCCCCCATCACAAATCATGTGAACATATAACTTCCTGAAAGTGCCCCACCTTGAGGGTGCCATAAAAACCGCACTTAATAACAATAAGTAGGATTATTATTAATGCAACAGTCAACTAACTCAATTATTCTTCACAGAAGTGAACTCTTAGGCCTTCTGCTTTTGCGCTTCCATTCAAGGTCTCTACTGCCACTTAATATCATTGCTACTTAATATAAATTTGAAAAATCTATCACCTGAATAACCTGAATCGCGTCTCTACTTTATTGAAAATCCCTAAGCGTGTGACTAACAATAATGAAACGATACAATTGATCTTTGAGGAAGATGCAGACAAATGACCCTTCCTTCCTTCCTTCCTTTTGAATCGCTCTACTTTAAAGGAATTATTTTTGTTTGAAAAGGGTCGATTTTCATTGTACGGTCGCGTGTCACGGACCGAAGGGATGAAACTTAACGCGTAGAAAGTTCGTGTGCTGATCCTTAAGGGCAAAGAGTTGACTATCCGTCTGATCGGATTTATTAAATAAATTATGGTTAACCAAGTCAAGTTAATCTGATCAATTCAACTTCCGGAGAGATCGTAAGTTTTTGAATGAGTTGTCCGGTTGAATCGTTCCATCATTATTTTCTTTAACTTTTTTATGCCCTCAGAATTAAAATAAGTTTATTTTAACATTAATGTCCGAAGTGAACTATCAAAAGAGGTTTGGTTCATCTGTGAGCGGCTGTACTTCCGCACGCCACAACACCCTCTACTTTCATCTAATTCTCATGGACTCCTTCGTTAATGCCGCACACATCATTGATTACCTGGCTCCCCATTTACAGCTTGTTACATAAAAAGAGAGCCGATCAATCTACCTCTAATTGGCCGTCCGCGGAAATTCGCAACTGGCCTTGATTATGCTCTAACTGGTAGTTCACGCATGCCAATCATAATGTAAACTCGAGCAAAATGATGAATTCTGTGTAAATTCGTGCTTGTTTTTTAATAGTTTTCCTTTGAAAGTTCGGGATCAAGGGTTTTTCTACGGCTAAAAAAGGAGTCTCGAAGGCCATAAGCAGTCTAATTGCTCAATGCTATGCTCTACGTGCTCCGGATGTTCTTCTAAAACCAACGGAGGAGGTGAAGGGAATTTCGACCTGTTTAAGTTGGACTCTTTGAATAATTAGTTTCTTACCGTTGAATGTTTAGTTGTTTGGTTTATCTTCCTGTTTGCCAACTCATACTCATCTTATTTTTTTGTACCCCGGGCCAGAGAACTTTTGCACTTGTCTAATTAAAGCAAAGACTTACATTTCGTCTCGTCATTGTTTCGCCATTAAAAAGTAGCTTAACATTGAAATTATAACGTTTTCTGTTGATAATAAGACCCGTTGAGAACAAAATCAAAATTAACATGTTGAATTAATGTGAAAATGAGTTTGGAACTTGTTGATACCAAAATTAACAGAATTCAAATCGTCTTGCTCCATTTTCTTTGTGTCCATCGGTTGCCTTTCCATTCCTCCTGACTCGTACTCGTACCAGTAACGCTTGTTTTTTTGTACTTGTTCCACTGCACCATTGTTACTGTCAACTTTACGGCATTCTGCCATTAACTAATTCTCCTTCCCACTTTGTTTCGACTCAACTAAATCCTACGCGATTACTTCTGACAAAACTCATCTACCGTTTTACCTATCTTTGTTGTTCTCTGTGTGATTTATGTGACTAATTGAAAACCATCCTTAGCACTCACCTACGAATTTTTATTTTTAATTACAGTTAAAGTTAAGTTAAAACGACGTTTAGAGTACGATTTAAATTATGTTTGTGTCTATTTTTCTATTTTATAGAAATGACGTTCGTCGAAGAGCAGCACTTCCTTTAGGTGGACCATTGTTTTCCAAGACAGGTCTTACTCGGCGCGAATGTACATGTCGTTCTTTGTATATTTTTCAACTTTCTACAAATAGACCGATCGCTTATAACGCAGGGAAGGCAACCTTTGGCAAACCGGTTTCATCCAGGCCTAGATAATTAGATCTGGGCGGGTTAGATCGTGCAGAAATCAAAGGGTGTCACCTATCTTATTTGTAGAATTACCAAATTTGGTGTAATTGCGAAACGGATTTCTCTCATTTGCGTGGAAGGACTTCGAACACCTCGTCCGGGCACGGTCATCTCTGTTTTATATATTTTAGTTTATTGTTTTCCTACTTATTGTGATCAGATAAAACAACACTGGTAGTTCGTTCGTCAATGGAGGAAGACTACACTTCTAAGGGGTTAATCGATTTTATCGTTAAGAACAAAGTACCAATAAGCTACATTCGTGTTAACAAGTTTTTGCTAAATAATTTTTCAATATTGATATTATTACGGTTGTATGCAGCGTTCTGTGCGGTATCTATGCGCATGTGTTACGTTACATCTTGAAAACCACTTGGGTTGGGTTTAGCTTTGTAAGAGAAACGTGACTTGACCATTTGGAACTGACAAAAATATTAAATTAAGGTTAATCAAAGACAAAGGAGAACGAAACAGCGACAAAGTCGATGGGCAGACAATCCAAAACGACTGAAAATGGCAGAAATAATTAAACAGAACAATGGAAATGATGTGATATTAGTTCTTTTTACGGAATTATATATATACGTATAAAAGTACCACTACTGTCTTTTTCCTCTAAAAAACCTCTAATTATTTCTGTATAATCTTTAGCGAGTTCTTTCGCGGTTCATTGGCAGTTTCCTTTTGTGTTGGTGACGACTATTCTTTCTATCAATTAAATTTGAAATTTTTTCTTGGCCTCAAGTCAATTGATGCAATTGTTTGACACACACACACACACACCGAAGTGAAACTATAATCATTTCCACATTTATTTCGCAATTAAAGCTGAGTGAATGATAAAAACATCGAGAGAAGAGTGAGAAGTACAGGAGAATGTGAAGAAAAAAACTCTTTGTTAAGGTTTCATATAGAGAAACATAATTGTATACAAAATTTTAAATGATTAAAGTGATACTGTATTTTTTTTAAGTAGCTTGAGTGAAGTACATTGAACCAAATAGTGTCAATCTGACACTTTCTGTAGCTTTTGAATATTCTGCTTTGTACTACAGTGTCCCCAATACGGCAAAGAGGAAGGATGTACAAGTTACCATGTGTAACAATGCATGTTCAGATGTTCAGAACACACACACACACACACGCATGTAGACGTACATTGAATTCAACACATGAACTTAACCAGATGGACCACTAAGCAGTTCATGGCGAACTTGTCAATTTATTATTTAGCATTTCCGTATTGCAAAGTTTGGCAGTTTTGTTTGCCCACAAACAGAAAAGTTAACGTATCGTGAGAAAATGAGACAAATGAAGTTTTTATTTATCGTTTAACCACCTGCGACACACATTACTCATGTCGACAATGGCGTAAAACACGTGTGAAGGTGAAGGTGGTGCGGTCTCGCCCACAAATGTCCAGCAACATTTGTACTCGGACACCTTCATTTGTAAGTGGAAGCAAGTGAATGGAATTTGTCAGGTACAAAGTGAACATTTTCATGATATTGCAACACATGACAGTCACGGTTGAAGGTTGCCCAGGTTTTACTCGGCCAGGCGATTTGCTTTCGTTTTCAACGACGACGCTCAAAAGACAAGTTCACACATACTGTGAGTACTTGCACATTGACAGGCCGGTCAGGTATATCAGGTCCATGCCCGTGTGAGGTCTGCACTCAGATACCCGAGGACAGTATCGCAGACAGCTGTTCTTATAGGCTTGATTACACACATGTACACGACTACACCATGTCAAACACACAAGCAGCTTACAATGTTTCTTGCATGTTGTCAGTTGTTAACTCAAAACTCCAAGTGAGTTCTAGGGTACTGGGTACTGGGCACACATCACCGGTAACGTCAACATGAGATCACACATAGCCTTTGGGTAAATGTGGGAAGTCTTACGTCAGTGCGATGCAGTGAGAATTGTTTTTTTTTTTTTTTTAGAATCGGGAAAAGCCCATTCTGGTATCCTGGTATGAAAGATCGACCCAATGACATAATTAAACTAATGAGTCACGTGTCTCAAATAGTGCAAGAGACATTTTGAAATTTAAATTTCATAATTGGTTCTAAATTTTTAAATACAGATTTGTTGAAATTTATTAAAAATAACCTGTTGCAAAAATATTTGAACAGGAAAATAAATATTTCCACATTCTCGTTTGTGATTCAATTCTCAGGAGTGAGTATGTGTTTCTTCTACTTGTGAATAATAAGCTTACTACTCATTTGTTGTAGGCCAACATTCGCTTACAGCTACAAAAAAATAATTTATTAATAAGTTTCGAAAACAGTAAATGAGTTTCTATCCATGTACTGTAATTGCGTTCATCACATTGTCCGACACCCCAGAAAGGTCTTGGCATGAGAGCATTTCATCGATTTGATGACAAACGGAACTTGAACGCGAAAGGTCAGAAAGGTTCGTATCAAATGAAGAGTTTCTGTAGAAAGAAACAGAATATTAAAAGCGTACACAAAAAATTGTCGATTCTAATTGTGTGGATCCGAGAAGAAGAGTTAGAAAAACCATCATCTCCATAAAAAAGAACTCATGGAAGTGCCCAAGTACCTGTTAAAATCACGTAGGCTAAGCATTAATACCGGATAATTATTAGAGCCGAGGCGGTTCGTCTTCGGAGGAAGCCAGGCACAGGCACAGGCATGATAGCAGGTGAACGCACAAGTGAGAGGTCGTGAGAACTTGAGTTACCAAAACCTAAACTCAATTCTGGCACAAAAATGCGTCTGAGAGCATCGTTCACATGCGGATTGTGTTCAGGTCTGGCCACAGGTATATGGATCACTCTCTCTCTCTCTCTCTCTCTCTTTCTCTCAGGTGAAAACCTGAAAATTCGACGAAAAGAGGCGGCACACCGGCGTCGGTGACAAAGGCGTTTCATTGTCTTTACTCTTTCACTTCCATCTTCAACGCCATCACAATTTGGTGTACCCGCCTGGTGCTACGTTTGCGTTCCTCCTGATATATCTGCAACCGGGCATTAGATAATTACGGAACTCTGACGGCGTGTTGATGGCCTTTGAGAGAGAGAGAGAGAGAGAGAAAGACAATATCGGCCCTTGTTGTACCCTTGAACCAGAATTGCTTGAGTTAATTGACCCAGTTAATATGCTCCAGTGCAACAAATGATTTCTTACTACCTTTTTTTGCCACCTTCATTACTCCATGCCGCAATAATGAGACCGGTTTACTGACGTAGGTGTTCTTGACCAACGCCAAGATACCTGTTTGCTTCCTCTTTACCTTCAACCTTTTCTAAATTAAGGCTGCAAGGTTTTATAATTACGGTATATTTAAATCAATTTGTTTAATGGCAAAAGTTTCGTGTTGTTTTCACTTGTTCGTTGTTGATTGCAGGTGTTCTCTGATCCGATCCCATCTGACATCCAAGTTGAGAGTTGAATTCTGAAGGATCAATCCTTGGAATGAACTTGACCTTCAGTTTATACACTCTGATGTAATTCCTCAGATATTTGGGGTCCTCTTCATAAGAAAGTGTTAATTTTAAGTTGATCTGCTTTTTACTATTTTTTTCTTTTGAACTTTGAAACTTTTCCCTGTTTTTCACTTCCCAGTGTGATTCATTCGATTTAAATTCTCATCAGTAACATTACCGAATGAAATTGATTGCTTTCGGTTTTACTTCAATAATAACCTGCTACAGAGTGGAGCGGTCGACGTTTGCTTATTTATTAATTACAATAATTGACGTGTGCAGGAAGAGATCGCGATAATATTAGTTAGATCAGCATTTTGGATAAATTAAAATTTTTTTTCTAGACTATACTGAAACAAAATTGCGCTTATTCAATTTCCGGTTACGAGAAAAGGATCAGGGTAAACCTTACTGGAATGGAATCATCGACCGAATGGAAACTGCGACACATTTGATGCCGATGATGAATGGGCCGTGACAGAAAGAAGTGCAAATGTGCGGTTTTCAGTAAACCGTAGATTGAAACTCTGTCATGTGGGCCGTGGAGCCATCTTGAACGTAATCAATTTCATTCTTAAAGAGAGAAAAGGATTCAACACTCTCTTATTAATTGTTTCCTTCGAACAAGTTCAATGATCGCCGAGGGCGAAACTAATTCAACGTTGATCGTTAATCAATCATGTCAGGTTCAGGGTAGTTCAAAGGATGTGATCTTTTCTTATTTTCCTGAGGTTTCCTCGTATTAATGCCGTGTGAAACAGGTAGAAATGGGAGGTAGTGTGACATAAATATGGTTTTGTGCAGTTGTCGATAGAATAGAGGTGATAGAATTGAATAAAATTAAAACTGGAAGCAACTGCCAGTTGTTAGGTTCTTATAAGGACTTATATTTTATGGAAAATGTTCACAAGTAGCTGTATACAAGTTCTGGCATGAGTCTGTGTGTGTCAGAGGTTAATTGATTCCATACTAAACGCTTTTAAAATTTATATGTAACAATTTTAAATTTATATTCAATTGGGACTATGTCCTGCAGGCCTTTCTAACCTTTTTCACACGTTGTTTGAATTATTATAAAGGGGAAATACTAACGATTCATTTTATTGGTTTCATTTAAATAATTTCTCTGTCGGATAGATAAGGCTTACTTGCGTAAAAAGTCCCTTCGAACAATATGTAATAGTGATGTAGTAGTAGTAGTAGTAATAGTAGTAGTTGCTGTTATTGTTGTTGTTGTTCGATTGGATAGTGCCAAAGGAAAAACATAATAAAACGTTACGACCTCTCGGGGTGCGGTGGTAACCCACAGGTATTTAAGACTTGCTGTAATATATATTATTAAGTAAAAGTGCCATAAATACACAAGCGGTCTGGATCCATAAGTACCGTATGATAAGTTATGGCACAAGTTACGGGGATGTATAAGAAGAGGAGAAAAAAATTAACGAAGAGTAATAAAAGCAACACAAGCAAGCAGGAAGTTAATTAAGTGTGCGTCCGAGTGATTTATGAACCTTGGCGATGAAATTCAGAAATTATGCTCGCAATATTGGAATATGACAATAAAAAAAACAACATGAGTGTGAGACGTACATCGAATGGGAATACACAAGAGGCATACTGAAACTAAACAGGTCTGCCATAAGGCACATGACCAGTTAAAACACGTACTTATTCCATTGTATACAACTTTAGATTTGCAGATATAAAGATGGACATGGTAAAAGAGATCATTCATTGAATCCCACCATCTTCTAACTTGGCATCTATGTGCTGTATATGTACATACGATCATTGTGTTTGTGTATGACACAGACCCTGCCCTTGTTAATTACATTTTTAGATTATTACAGTTATGTAAGCTCCATACAAATTAACAGTCGTCTTAATTGCTTCACCTGGAGGCTGACACGTTCGGCTTTTCCTACCATTGTTCGAGGTACTCACAGGAATGGTTTAGTGGGCGAATGAATAGTCACCCACAAGCCATCGTCGTCATCTTCACCTGTGGCTTTTACCCAGCGATTCACTTTTCATATAGAAAATTTTTTTTGTAGCACACGTCGTTTGAATCCACCATAAAATTTCACTTTCGTTCGACTCCTTTCATTTCATTTCCCTTCCCTCTGGCTCGACGCATGTGTATGTGTTTATGCCTTCTTTTACTTTTTACCAAGCTCTATAGCGATCGTGATTTTAATGAACTTTAATTTGTTCTTCACACGTCGAACAGACTTTGGACCTCGTCTTCAAATTTTAGATTTCTGGACCTAATTTACTTAACTACTCTGCTCACTGCTCTAAAATAATTTATTTAAAAAAAAACAATAATTTCCTTTAGTAGTTCATGAACAGTCTTGCCCACAACTCTGTGTTTTCCCTCTTGCAATGTCTAATAATTGTACATCTATTTCGCATTCCGCTGCCTCTTATTAAACCACTTATTAAAATTAATGTGCTAATAATATTTTAACCTATTAATTGTCTGTCATTGTAATTTCATATACAGTACAACAGCACTCAATGAAATTAACTAATATTAAAACGCGAGCAAGGTTGTAGAATTTTAAGTATCTGCGTGTTCACATTTAAACGGAATGACCGAACCAAACACAAAAATACATAAATAACCCAGTGAAATATTCTGTTCATAACTGTGGTTTATGTATCACATTTAATAATTTTTTTCGTTCGAGTTGAAATTAATCCTCGAGTCGAACGATTGGTCAAATCGCCAAATCAGGTTCGCAGAGAAATATAGTCGTTTTAAGAATTCATCAAATTAAAAAAAAAAAAGAAGTGAACCTGACCGCGTGGAACGAGGATCGAAAGAAGATCACGATTAAAAACAGGTAGAGAGTTGAAAGAAAAAAAAAAGTATACCTTGACGACAAATAAACAACTCTATTAAAAACCTTAAAAATTAAATTTGGGCCGGTTGCACCTCAGGTTCAGGTGCAAGGCAAAAACCGCTTGCTTCGCCGAGAGAGTCTGCGGTACAAGTAGACGTGCCTGTACCTGATCTCCGTGTCAACACAGAATCGACAGGTGCAGTTTGATCTATTCGTTTGATCCGCGAGAAAAGAAAGTTCAAATGAGGAAATTTGGGTCGAAGGAAGAAGATTCCGCATTAATTTCGCTCGAAGCCATTTTGTTTTATCGTGTGCCTGTGCCTTGATTTGGATTCTTCATAGTTTCTCTGTATCAGTAGAGACTGACGTCTTCCCTAGAGAAATACTACTTTTCACGATAGGTGAGGGAAAGTGGTAAAAAATAGCAAGAAGTATTACTTCCTTTACATCTGCTGTTTTAAAACTCAACTTGGAGTCCTCCATTTTGAAAATTTGGCTTATAGGCAACACCAAACCTTTCTCTCGCACTAAAAACTAGATCAACTTGAAATGAGCATAGGCTACAGGTAGTAAGGTGTGAGAAAATGTAGCGAACGTAACGCGAAAGTAGATCTGTGATTCATGATAACAGATTACGTAAACTGTTGTTTATTAAATTGCTATTAATATATTACATCCATAATTGTAAAATAGTTGTGCAATAGTTTTAATATGCAACAAGTGTTTATTTTGGGACATGACATTTCTTATTGTAGTTTAAAAGGCGTTTACAAGGGTCGAGTGTGTGAAACGCGAACCGACGAGCCTCGTGAAAGTGCAGACGGTCAAAGGAGAAAGTTTTAGGTAATCAAAGTATCGACAATTTGCGATGAAAGACGCGACATGTGCACGTCAACATAAAACAACAATCAACATTTTACAGTCTCAAAGTTTACAATTTGAAATTTTAGCTCGAGGGCAAGTTACGGCCGGGTTACATCCAGATGAAGATGAATTTGATGGCGAAAATCGGTGGTTCTTTTGGGTTCTCGGGTGAGTCAAACCGACCTGCAGACTAATGGCGGTGTCGTAATTTGGAGCATCGGCAAACAAAAATGTATGCAATTTATGACTGTCATATTTTTTATTCGTAACGAAATAGAGCAACCGTCTCGATGGATTTCGTCATCTCGGCGGTGATGGCATTAATTGCCAACGATGGACCGATATTATTAAAGTAATCCGACACCTGAGATGTTATAATCTTAGATTAAATCTAGGCTTTCCGGGTTACGGGCCTGGGGCATCTCATCAATCAAAGTTCGTCGTAGCCGTCGTAGTTCGTCACGCTAGCCATGGGCCAGGAGAACCCCCCATGAGTCCGGGACACTTGTTGATTGCCTTGACTTTGGTTGGAATCATCCTTAATGGAAGAACCGTTACCTTTGTCGTCCGAATTGTCATTGATTTCTGTATGGACGCGTATGTACACGAGAGCAGTTGCCAAGAGAAATGTTGCATGGGAACGTGGTGGATGAGTAGGAGACGACAAAACAAAGAGTGGTGGGACCAAACAATCACTGGTGAAGTGTAGACAAAGAAGATTAAGATGACAAATCCAATGGGTTTCGGCATTTTAATTTTACAATGCATAGGAAATAGTTTCTTTCAGAGGTATCCAGTACCTGGGGACCACCCAAAAACCCCGCACAACCAGTCAATCAGTCGTTGGAAAGGCCCCGATGGCTGGAGCAATCACAGCCGGCGCAGACAAACCGTGATTTATTCAAACGATGGAATGTGCCCTGAATGGAGACATTACAACATCACCGTTACAAATCAAAAGTACTACCCCAGCTAAAAGACAATATGTGAGTAGAATGTGCCATTAAAACAAAGAGAGAGAGAGAGAGAGAGAGAGAGAGGCTCTCACTAATGGTAGGCCCTGTTATTTTCCATTTTGATTGTTATTATTAATTTGCAAGATCGCTCTAAACCAACTTAATTTTGGATATTGACACCGTGAGCTCTGTCATTTCGACTCTGTTGATAGATGATCCGTGATCTCTTCAGATCATCTTCGGTGCCTCTTCTTTCCTCTTCCCACGTGAGAATTCCATTGTCTTCATCTAGAGATGGGTAATTACTCGGGCAAAGAAGACCATGTACTCGTAAAACATTTCAACCGACCCAGAGAGTTTGACAATGTGACTCGGCGGTGGACGAATTCCCACGGCCCATTTTGAAGAAAAAAAATTACGGTGGTAAATTTATAATTCAATAATGTTCACTCGGTAATAAAAAGAATGAGAAGTGATAGTTTGGACGCAGGTAGAAGTGAAGGGTACCTCTTGGTCTCCGAGGCGGTGGTGCACGGGATTTGCTGCCCCGAGGTGATCTACCACCGGGGTAATAAAACAACTATCACTTGAGATATCAGAGAATCACATCGAGGGCAGGTTGGAGGAGGATAACGAGTACTGCTAAGATTGCTACTTTTACATTCTCATCTTCTACTCCGATCAGATTGAATGACAAAAGTGATTTGACAGTAAAAATAGTAAGTCATGCCAAGTTCACCAACCGGTGAGCGATGGTTTCATTGAGTGACTAGCAGATTTGGTAATTAAACTAACTTGCTGAAGTCTGCTAATTTGTTGCTGGCCATCAGCAAATTGTGAGGCAAAAAAGTTATACGACTCCGAGTTATTAAAAACATTCAGTTGCAACACTGAAGAATGTCTTTGTATTTTACATAGAATTATGAGTATGTATGAAAATTGAACATTTGAATGTGTAATTATGGTGCTGTTTAATAAAATACTAATATTGTACTAATATTTTTTGTAATCGTATTTGTAATAATAAAACTGATTGTTGCTATAACAATCAGTTATGCCTCAGCATCAGTAATCAGTTAATTGCTATCTTTTTATTTATTAATTTTGTGTCGCTTTAAAATGATTTCTTTTATTATCAGATTTTTATTTTGTTACTTTTATTATACATTTATTACGTGTACTATTTTATTATATATTATTATTTACAATTGTTACAAATTATAAGAATAATGTCCAGCGTATTTCATTCATTATTTATCTAGGAGATGTTCAATATGTACACGTGTGGTGTATATAGTAATGTAGCAGTACTTTGTACTGAAGCTTTGTTGTAGTGTAGTGAGTGTACACCGTATTAGTGACCCTAAGCTGTTCGAGAACAAGTTCCAAATCGCAAATGATCGTTTAGCACATTAACCAAAAGTTTAAATAGTTTAAACATTTCTTTGTGGTGATTTCTCACGTCTCAGAAACGGACGTTCTAAATGTCATTAATACAAATGTTTTGTGGTGTACACACACACACACACACACACACACTCACACACACATTGAAAGATGATTTCTCACTCTTCACAAATCATAACTGGAGGGCAGGGCGCTCGTAGAAAAACGCTACGTACGCTGGCGTGTGTAGTTTTCAAGAACTGTCAGTCTCTTAGTGATTATCATTGATTTATAGTGGCCGATTAGAAAAATTTCAAAAGAAATTTTTGTACACATATTAAACGTATATTATTCGTATATGCGGAGACCGGATATGAAACTTGCGCACGTATTTTCGGGACGCAGCAATTGATTCCTCCGTCCAAATAGGGAAGATTCCTCGTAATTGGACATTGAAATTAGTTGCCGCGGTTGAAACGAGTCGACCAATTTAAAGATGAGCTTAATTATCTGCCAGGTACAGGTTCGTAAAAGGCGAAGGTGACTCCGTGAACTCGGGCATCTCTTTTGTAGTGAATAATGGCGGCGCCTTTGCAACGAAAGACTAACGGGTTGTCACAAGACGGTTTGTCACAGGAGAACCACTAAGTTCGTCGTGACGGCTACCATCGGGTATCGGAAATTAAACTGTATAAAACTCAAAATTTGGCGTTTCTCCTCCTCTGCCTCGTCCTCATTTCATACAGTTAACCAAAAATCCCTGTATAATTTACATCTATAAAAAAACATTCGGATCCGACTAGTCACGCCTTTAATTAAGGAATCAGGAGATGTGCCGTTAACGTCACATAACGTTAATACTGTCTAACTGTCTCAATTTGAAGTGTTCTCAGGTAGACGTTGATACCCGGATGAAGTTAACATTCATACTTTGAATAAGATAAAACGAGAAAATCCATATTTATCCGGAGCAACCGTTCTCGAAACGAGTTGGAGTCGTCTTCCTCGATATCGAACGAAACATTCGATATATCGAACGCCCATCGTCTTTCTTTGCTTCCTTTTATTATAATGCCGTCGCAGTGGTAGCCGTCGATTTAATCACTTAAGACGTTTATGTATCTGTATATTCAAAACTATAAATTTTATATATCGAAAGCTTCTGTTCTGACGAGACTCGGTTGAAATCAAATGAGAGTGAATAAACGTCTTTGTAACAAGTTGAATTTATTAATCTAGTTTCCACCTCTCTCTCTCTCTCTCTCTCTCTCTCTCTCTCTCTCTCTCTCTCTCTTAATAAAATTCAGACTTGGTACATTAAAATGCGGATTGAATGGCGAAGAAGACGGCCGCCACATTTCATTAAAGTTTTAATAAATGGACTTCTGTAACAGTGTAATGTACGGATGTTACAATTATGTTTCTTTTATAGTTATCACTCACAGTCTTTGAGTGATGGAAACAACCATAGAAAAAAACCACACAAATTCGGATGTATACAATTAGTATTTATTACTCTAATTAGTTTCAGTTTTTGGTAATAGTTCGATATTCAAGTCAGTTTGTAATCTTTTATTGATACTCACGATTTTTCTTATTGCTGGGAGGTCTTCGAGTGTTTTTTCTTCGGGTGCTAACGGTACCCGCTCGACTACCTACCTGTTCACCAATTTAAAAAAAAATAATCAATCGATATTCAATTACAAACAACTATTTTTATATTTTGTTGTTGTTTGAATTGAGAGATTCGCACTTTTCCTTTGCCCCCATTTACGCGTGCGTTCCTGCGCATTGCTCGACATCTCACAGGAACCTGCGTATCTGCTTTGAGAGTGTGTGTGTGTGTGTGTGCATTGATGTTCCGGATGATTCGCTCCACCCTCGTGGTTTGACCTCACTTTTGACCTTTTAAACGTTCTGCCCTGCACTTTTTTGTCGGCATGTTGCCTGGTTTTTTTGTTGTGTTTGTGTGTGAGTGGCAGGCCTGCCTTCCATTGCTCTCTCTCTCTCTCTCTCTTTGGCTCTCGCTTTCTACCTAGCCGTTTTCTATATTTTATTCAAATTTTAATCGTTTCTCTTAGGTGAAATAATACTTAATCGTAGGTGGCATACGTGAGTTAATGATGCCACATTATACGGCCGTCTTCATCTCATCTCATCTCCTCGTCCATTCAGAGTCAGGTTAACGCCGCGTGCTCTCTACCTTTTCCCATCATAACTCTTTTTTCCTTTCACGACGTGCCGTCTTTCATTGTTTCTTTGGACGAACCTCGATTGTTCAACAACCTTAAGCAAACAGACATCACGTGAAAGAAAATTTTTATGCTTGCATAAACTCAACTATATATACATAAATATACGACTTGACCATCGAGAAAAATTTTTCTCCGAAAGAAACCGTGTGAGAAGTGACACGCAGGTCTCACAATTACTCAGAGAGGTTTGTTTGTCTCTCTCTCTCTCTCTCACAGAATACGGCTGAGCTCCTTTAATTTTTAAAATAGTTTAATTCAAACACGTAACGGTTACCGTTGACAAAATTGTTACGCTGCATTTAATAAAATCCGTGATGTTGATGCGCAGGACAAGGTCGCAGGTACGAGTGCACTCAACAACGGTTAATAAAAGTTAATAAAAGTTATGTAAGGTAACATCTTACTTGCAGACGTAAGGTACGTGAACGTTTTACGTTACTATCTCGTATAAAATTGCATAATTGGAGTTATTTGTAGTAAGTAATTTTCTTATTAAGTTTGCAATAAAACGTAACATCGTCTGCCATCCGAACGCCATGATCATGTGAAATCTACTTGTGTTAATTTTTGTCAGAATAGTTGTGTGTACGTTCCTATTTCCCAAGTTAACATCAGAGTAGAATCCGCCTCGGTCGAGTTCAACTAATGGCACCCAAATACATCTATAAATATTGAAGTTACACAATACTTGATGGAGAAGCCATTGTTTACTTAACTCATGTGAACGTTAGATTTGTTTAAACAATTCCTGGAAAGTTTGCCTCGCAGCAAACACAATGCTTTTGACGTTACACATGAAAATATCGAAGTTCAAACACGAGAGAAGCTTATTCCGCCCTGTGGATGGTACCTGGACGTGGATGCGGAGAGACAGTTCAATGATTAACAGCAGAAGAAATGATTACCTGCACAATTCGACCTGGTACACCTTGAAATGACAAAGAAAAATCCTTTCTATTTTCTTCCATTTAAAATAAAAGTCGCGTGCGAGAGTTTCATAATCTAGAAATTTTTAAAGTCTGAGTTGAACGAGACCTCTGACCCCGGCTATAGGACAAACACATACAGATATATGTATACATACACATGTGCATATACGTGAGCGCGCACCACAAAAATAAATAAATAAAAACACTCAGAACGATGTTGCTGTACCGAACTTCTAAACCATATTTTAAAAATGCAAACAACAGTTTTGAGTTCGTACATAGCAATTACCAGGACCGTAATTATCCGTTTAACTTTCCAACACCAGTCTTTTTCCAGAGGAGACTAGCAGGTGGCAGAAACCTGATTTAGATCGACCGATATTTTGTAGGGCATTTTTCTACTGAAAGGTTTAAATATGTAGACAGTGTAAAATAATGAATCTTAAAAATAAATATAGTGAAACCGAGCGGTCTGCAACACTCAGTCTTTCAACATCTTTTATGTTTCTCTTATGATTTATATTCCTACATAGAATTAATAAAAGTGTTCAAAACCATTTGGTTATATAAAATGAATTACACACTGTTATTGGCAACACTACCACGTTAATAATTGTTTTCAAGACACAGAAGTTTTATTCTAATTAAGTTTAACCTCTGGTTAATTTGATCAGTCAGGTTTTAGAGTTGTGAAAAATTCTGTACGCGAAGTTGTGCAACAGAGGTCATTCCAAATAAACAACAAAGTTTATTCTGATAAATGACGTTAAGTATTTACCTTAAATATGTCTTTTAATGACCAACAATGTTTTATACAAGTTAAAAAACGGTTAGCGAAGAGAATAATGTGACAATTGAGTGAAAACGAAAGTCCGGGAAACAGAAAATCATGTAAAAAGAGTAAACAATGAGTAAACTCGTGCAATACCCGAGGTTGTCAACAGGTGAGTACTCAGAGAGTAAGTCTGATTTTGATTTGTAATTTACCTTGCATCCCTCGCAGGTGAAAGCCCCAAAGTGAAAACCGGCAGCGGGTTCGCCGCAAACTTTGCACTGCTGGTTCATCTGAAAAATTAAAATAATAAAATAAGTAATTTGAGTGAGTCAAAGAGCGGGTACGACGTACGACAAAAACCCGACGAGAGAACCTTGACGAGTTGCCGGATTTTCATAACGCCATTTGTATAATAAGAGACTTTGGCCGTTTTCTAACGGGTTTTCACCGTCACCCTTGTGAATACCGAAATGAATGAAACGAAAGGCACACTGCAACCCAAGACTAGGAAATAGAAGAAGAATTTATTCACCGAAATACAAATATAAATATAAATCCGAGCGGTTATTAAGATAAAAGTTGTTGTCGTGAGATTTCACGGGGGCCCCCGGGGCCCTTTTTTCAGAGCCTCCCACCTCGTGAGGAACCGACGCCCTTGCCGGCATCGATTTTGCCAGTTAATTCGAATAGGATCCACCTTCGCCGTCTCGTTCCGCATTCTTCGAGACAGCAAAAAGGTACAGAAATGGAACGACTTCGAACGAGAAAGATCATGGGAGGATCCAAAACATGGCCGAAATGTGTGAGAGTGAAAGAAATAAAAATCTGACATTGTTTTCACCTTATTTTCGGCACTTTACTAAGGAGAATAGAAAGGTACTCGACCGAACATTTGGTAAGAGTTGGACGCAGACTAAGAAGGACCGACACACACGCACACAACTAAAACATTTCACGTCATCATTTTTATCGTACATAATGTCTAATTGTCTCTAATAATGCAACCTTAGTACAAATAAATTCATTGGTACTCGCAGGCAAAAGGAGCACTCACTCCGACTTCTTGGATTTCACTGGAAAACACCCCGCTGTTATCAACACCATCTTCATCCTCGTTATCAGTTGCTTCTTTTTCTCATCAGATGTTGTAACGCTGAAAGTCGGGTGTAACGATGGTAGCCAGGTTTCAGGTCTCATCGGTATCAACTTTCTAAATGAAATATGAACTGGGTTCTGCCTGTCAGATTGAATTGACTCGAAGTAATTAAAAGCCCGGAGGATGAAAAATACGGTATCATTCATACAAAGACGAATATTTTTATTATCACATACATATATATTTATGTACATATGAAACATGTTCTTTAATAGTTGTGCGAGTGCATCGGCTGGTGAACGTGATTCATTACCGAGAGATCTCCATCTTGTTTTAATATTTATGTTTTTTTAATTTCGAAACGGGATATTCGAAGTGCACTAATCGATCGATCGATTGATCGATCAAAAACTCATATTGATTAATTGCACCCGAACGAATTTGACAATTTCCTTCAAAATACCACCAGAAATTCATCGGTATGAGTTCACGTACCCGTGATGTTGATCGGCGTGATCTTAGTGATGTTCAAAATTTAACATTTTTTTGCATGCCAGACGAAAACACCTTTGGCTATTAATCACAGAGATACCGCACAAGATTATTCTCATATTCTGCCCGAGGTAGAGAAGCTACTGTTTCCGGTCGTGCAGAAATTTTCATCATTAAGTGTACATAACTTCATTTATCGCATGCACCGCCGGTAATCAGTACATAAATTATTTTCCTGGTAAACTTCGGCAAATCGTAATGAACTTGACAGGGATCCTTTGAGAGAAGCGAACGATTGTACGGAAGCAACTATTCCTAATTGACATGTATTATTAAATATTTAAATATGTGAGAGATCAATAACCGGGAATGTTGTAAAATAGACACATCATTTTAAGTCACGTCACATGTGATGTACCGGTCCACGAATGATTCATCACATTAAAACTTATTAATGGAACAACAATTGCCCAGGGAATGAAGACGTTCGACCCGTCATCGTCGATAAACCTCTTCTGCTCTAAAACAGAGAAGACAAAGAACCTAATAAATAATAACATGCAAAAGCAAGGGAAGCCAATGTACTCGTGTTCTGTGTTTCTTGGTACCCGCAAAAACACACCGGAACAATAGGAAAACAGGAAAGTAACTCTGATCGCAGAGTACCACCGGCACCCTGTCAGTCCGCTTTTTAATTAGGCCACTTCCAACCCTGGACGAAGAGGGTTGTCGTAACCAAAGAGGCAAAAAAGGCAGTCGAAGGACAGAAGAAACCCGAACGGTGGCACCTTCACAAGTGGAGTCATTAAAATCCGGATGAACCAAAGGAAGAAAAGAGTTAAGAAAAGACGAGCCCTGATTATGATAAATAGTAACAACAATTTTCATAACTTTATAAATAATTAAACGTTTGTGTATTATAAACAATTTTTTGCCGTACGACGAAAGACCGCCACTTTTAACGCCAAATTAAGAGAGAAAAGGCCCTTTGCCACTTCTCTTCTATCCTTTCTACCCGTAACACTATTCTAGTTTACATTTCCAGTTGTTTTTTTTTTGCTATTTCCCTGAAGTCTATTGTCTCAAAGGTTTTACTAGTCCGACGGCAAGAGCATGAAAAATCTGTAATTAATGATCATTTTGTCTAAGACACTTTGCTCAACAGTTAAAAGAATTCATTGGGATTTAAATTTTTTTTTGTCATCCCTCTTCATCCCCTTTGAAGTCTTTTTATCGGTGTCAGAGACTACGGTCCTGTTGACAGGAAGTGTCACACTGCTCCTGTAATAATTTAAACAAACAATGCTAAGGAACCGTTCGAGTTTGTGTACAACATGAAGGTTTGTTTTTGTGTTAACACGAATTCCTCACATGCTTAACTTGAAAATAAAAGCGCTAAAATCCATGTGAACAGTCGAGAAGGAATTTATGAATTTAACTAAATCGATGCAAATAACGAATGTATACATATTGGTGCGACAAAATAATAAGTGAAGCTGTTCCGTCCGGTAAATTTACATATTACGAGTTTCAGAAGAATTTAGTTGAATAAGTATTATATACGATCGGATGCATAAATAAATTCAAAACAAATAAAATACTAAAATGTATAGGTGTACATTGGGTGCAACATTATTTATTAATAAATGTACTTTTGGTTTTTTTTAAGTGAATAAAAAATACCCAGGTGAAAAACGCTTTGGTCTTCTTTTGGTTTTTGTTTACTTCGATGCAGACGTGCAGTCACTCGTACACGAGAAAAATCATCGTTTCCTCCAGTTTCTTTGAAATTGGAACTTCACAAGAAGTTCAGACAATTTAGACGAGGAACCCATAAAAAACCCCAAGTCGAACCCAAAGTCTTCACATTAGTTGTAACATGTAATCTATTTCGTCTCTAATTGGTAGTGCCACTTCTGTTATCCTCACGGACCGGAAACGGTTCTCTCCCAGGTTTATAAACGACGGCCCTTTACTACCAATTAACAGTCCATACTCCTTGTTGTCACCTAACCCGTAGCTATAAATTACTACAAACGAAGCAAATGTAGTACTCTCCCTCTCTATCTCTCCACTTCTCATTGATCAAGTTAATTGCGACAAACTTTAAATTCAACACAACAAATAAGACGGAGAGTAATTGATTTCAAATTAAATTGAAATTGAATTTCCTCATCTCGTCTGGTAGCCGTTTGATGGCTGGGTACCAGCGACTACCCGCGAGTATCCACGAGGAATTAAAGCGAAAAGAAAAATCCGCTCATTCCGATGATGACTCGGACCTATTAAAATTTATTGCCTTTTTATGTTAACGCTTAGTTTTACAGTACTTTTTTATATTTTTATTCTCAGGAATTGAAATTCATTAGATTTGTGTATGTTTCGCCATTTTGAGGGCAACTTGCTAAAGTTGCTGGTTGTATTTGCGTTGGGGAGGAGGACTACGCAAGGCGCAAGTTACGGAAACGACGGCAAGGTCAATTGTATATGACCAAATTCGCACTTGAGCCGTCAAGTTTCTCAAGTTATTTTTTTAAGATTGATGTTTATTAATTTTCACACCTTTATTTTTGGTTAGAGGAGACCGTCCGGTTTGAGAAAGCAAAGTGGCTCTGACCTAGTCCTCTCCCTCTGCGGCCTCAGTCCAGACATCAATGGGGTACACGCGAGCGGACACAACATCACCTCAACAAGTTAAGTGACGTTTGAAAAGAGTGACGCCTTTCGTGGTACACCAGAACTAAGTCAACTCATCGGAAATATCACCGGTGAGGGGACAAGTACCCCAGGTAAACTGGTTCAGCTAAACCATTGACGTACCTGGAATCGGTTTCATAATGAGTGAACCCGCCCAGGTACAAGTGAAAAAGAATATTTTCCCACGAACATGTGACATATATATATCGGCCGATTGTGACAGAGATTGTGGAGCCCACACTCGTTCTCTCTCTCTCTCTCTCAAACACACACACACGCACACACGTCCTCGAGGGACCCCAAAATGAATAATTTTAACGATTATTGCCCGAGTCTTGGGCCCTGTTCTCTACAAATAATCCCTGACGAGTCATACTCGGGTCAGTTTCGATTGAAAATTTATTTATATGGCTAATGGAGGTAAGACGTCTGGTGTCATCTTTTATCTTTTTGTCGTCTGACCACCGTAATTGTTTGACGGGTTTTCTCTCAGGTTGGACTGATCTGTTTGGCACCTTGCTCTGCCTCAGGCTGGAATTAAACACATCCAAAAGAGTCAGACGTGAAGAAGAAGAACAGGAAGAATAAGAAATGTGTGTGTGTGTGTGTGTGTGTGTGTGTGTGTGTGTGTGAAACCAAACTTTAAGTTCTGGCAGTGTGTGTGTCTGTGTGTCTGTGGTGTGTATGCGCCTGTCTGCCTGTGTCACCATATTTTCTACACGGTTTTTGGTATCAAATTTCTACGCAAGAATTTGTTAACTTTTTGGGTGGCCACTGGCCAAATCACTGATAAAACGAGTAATTTATTCTTAATAGCTTTAATCTCTTGTATTGGGCAGGAGTCCTCGGGGTTTTTGTCCTGCCTCTGATTTATCTTAACCTATCCCAATATCATCGGTTTTCTATTTACTTCTACATAACTACGTTGAATTAATTACGTAATTGCGCGAGAGTTCAAGCGAACTATTAAATTAAATATTAGTATAAGATTGCGGTTATTGTAGTATTAATTTAAGAAATTAAGTTTTTTGACGTAACAAGTCCTGAGGCTCCTCAATTTCTTAATTAACATGATTGTGCTTTATTTATGCATAATATTATTTCCCTCAAAGAATAAGCTTGCATTAATGTATTCTTATACATTTAATGCGACATTTTCATTAGATTCACGTCATTAAGTTTCGTTTTCTGTTAAGTGACTTTTTTATTCGCGGCGAGGTTCTCATTTCGTTTTGTCTGAACTATTATTTCCAAGTTACTTTATTTTTCATTAATTAAACATAAGAAGAGCAATCAAATTTAATAATTATAATTAAATAAATGACGGCGTCGTAAATTAAAGTAGGTCATTAAATTAAACGTTTGCTTTGTGTACGAATTATGTAATTCTAAATGAAAGTGACAGTGACGTGTGAGCGAGTGGTGCTGAAAATTCTAAATATCTCGCCAAGATCTCGCTAAGATCGATACCGTGATCTGAATCGGAAGGGAATTAACAACCCATCAATGTTGATCCCATCAATCAAATATGAATTTTCTCCTTGTTTTTTTTTTTTTTTAAACTTCGGTCTATTCACAGTAGAGAAACGGAGACAGATAGACAAATAGACAGATAGACAAACAGTGTCCTTTTTCCCTTTCCAAAAGGCAAAAGGAACGGCAAATTGTCTTGGCATCACGCTGGGCCAGATGGGGATGAAACAGTTCGGTTTTTATTTCTGACAATACAAAGAGTAAGAAGATGAGAGAAAACGTGAAAGGAAGAAGATGCGTGAGATTAGAAGAAGGACTTTTATCCGTTCCGTTTTATTATGTTTATATAGATACATATATACATAAACGTAGATGCACTCGTATGTACGCACTCGTATCCGTGCACGGCAGCCGCGACAAAAAGAAGGAGATTCTTCCGCGGTTTGCCCTACCCTGCCCATTCATGTCCTCATCCTCATTCTAACGAACGGTTTAGGGTTCCTTTGTAACTGTCATCTTCTTGCAACTGTCATCGTTTTTAATCAGATTGACTAAAGCTAATTAATTGATTTCTTCTTCGGGACGTTTAACCGAAGGGACTCACTCCATTATCACCGACTACACTCTCGTTATTGTCATTCAAATGTACCATTAATAAATGACAAAATGTTATTTTAAGAAATTTTTCAATACATTTAATTTAAACTTTTGCAAAATTTGCTTTAAGTTTAAGTTCATTGACGGTGTTACTAGGCAGAGTGTCCTGTTGTATTTGTTTCTCTCGTGGATTTCTGGGTCGCTGCTCTTCCTGTTGGGCAAATCTGTCGGTAGATGCTGGCAAAGAGTAGGTCAGTAACGGATGAACACGACAGCCAACACCTGAGTCGTAGTCCGTTTGAATGATTTTCCTCTCATTTTTAACTTAAGAACTTGATGTTATGTATGAAAGACTTTCGCAAAACATCACAGCTCGGGTTCTTCCGAATTTGCTCTCGTATTTGTTCATCATTTCGGGTGCGGTAGCCGGTTTTCAGGCTTTGACATTTTCCTACTTAACAAAAAAGGACAAAAAACATTTGGTAACCAAATCCGTTTTGTCGTGGATTTACGACGCCTGTCACACAAAATCGTAATATGCGGAAATTTTCGTCGTTTTGAATTTAAAAAGAATAAGAAGTAAAGAAAGGTGTTACCTGCGAGAATTGTTTTATGCAATTTATCGAGAAAGAGCTTCATGGAAGTACTCAGC
Organism: Polyplax serrata; assembly: GCA_037055365.1. NCBI lineage: Eukaryota > Metazoa > Arthropoda > Insecta > Psocodea > Polyplacidae > Polyplax > Polyplax serrata. The sequence goes on from JAWJWE010000007.1 coordinate 2,410,806, forward strand.
ATTCAAATACCTTCTCACCCTTTAAGGAAGGGTCAGTAATATCGTCAGAGGAGAACAAACTGTGTAAATGAAAGTACCTTCAACAGTACCAGTACTTCCACTTCGTTTACATATTTATATGTATATATTTCCTTTTTTACTTTTGCCAAGTACGAGTCCAAACATTCGCACCAGACAATTTCCAAGTACTCGCTCTCTGCTCTTTTTTTTTATCCAAATGAGGCAATTTAAAATCAAATTTCGCCGTGTTGCGGTGGTACTGGAACTGACGATGAGTCGGATCGTATCAGAAGACGATTTGAGATTTTATGTAAATATTTGAGCAATTCACAAAACCCACGTTTTTCCTATCGTCGTCCTGGTCGTCTTTCTCCTCTTATTCTTCTTCTTTTTCTTCTTGTGCACCTCCTGGTTTTTTACCCCCCTGAGATGATAAATGACGATTCGAATGATTAATTTTGTAAAGGTGAAATCATTCCGAAGTAATTTTAGCATGAGACCCGACGCATTTAGACCCTGAAGGCGAAGCATTCAGAGGTGAATGGGAATGGGGCCCCGAGAGGATTTTTGACGCGATTCTTGGTTTTCATCATTTTTGGGCCCCGTCGAGGAATTTTTAACTTCTTTCAATTCATGTTGAGTTTGACGTGAGTCCTCAGAAGTAAGCGGGAGAAGAAAAGAACCAAATGGGACATCGCTTTGTTCTCCTTATGAGGAGAACGCCGAACGCTGTCTGGTGGTGGCTCATTCGGCCATCGGACGGGGTGCACCCGAGCCCGAGAGGGCCCCCGGTCCACTTCAGACACACCCCCAGAACCTTCCAGCCTTTACAATTTGACAACCACATCAACGTCGACGGATGAGTGACAAAAATTCGACATGAACACCGTGTTGTTTCCGCAACATTCAAACGAATGGATGTCTAACAATATATTCTAATACTAAAAATAAATAATAATATAAATGCGCAAATTGTACAACGTATTAAGCGTCGAACAAGCGAAAGTCAACGTCGCTGTCAAGTGAAAGAATCCAACGTCAACGTATGAAACTGTCGGGAAAGTTTGAAAGGTAAAATAGTTGATTGAGCTTTATGATCAGTAACACTATTCTCTGATAGTTAAAATAAAATAATTGATAATCGTGACGAGGCAATGAATGTGCTACCAAATATTTTCACAACACGAATTATTATGATTAAAACCAGAAACAAATATGTGATTTTGTGGAATTGCAGAACTAAACACTCAACTAATCAAAATAGAATTTTTTTTTGTTTGAGTTTCCGCCGACTACATGAGAAAGAAAAACTATATACATTGTGATTATGTAGCACAATTTGAAGTTTTACGACAAATTATATAACAATAAAATGTTTGTCGTTTCATAACGTTTGGTCGGTTCTGCCATCGCGTGAATACTTAAGCACTTCTATGTTTCCAAATTTGATTTTTATGACTTTTAATGAATAATGAATAACATGTTTCCTCCCAAAGAAGTGATAAAACATACAATTATAATTTTATATTAAGATTTTTACGAGAGAATGAAGAAAGAAGTGATACAATGAAGTTTGTGATAGCTTACTAAGTGATAAGGGTTACCATTTTCAAATTTTCATGGTTCCACTACTTTTATTAAATAGAATTGTAGTTTTCCCTGGCATTTAATGTACGTTGAGACGCATAGATTGGCAACACAATCAGCAAATCTCTTGTTAGTTTTTAGTGTTAATAAGTTTTTATAGTGGCTATTAATTATGATTTATTAATTTTTGGTCTAAAAATTGGGACGGATCTCTACGAATGTTATGTTCCATTTATGTATTTATAAATTACAGATATTCACATTCATCAATACCCGTAATTGATAATCATTTTTTTTTCAACGAACGCTTACTCACTCCTAAAATACTTTGAAGTCAGTGCAATTTGTTATGCCGCGGTTAAACCATTTCACAGTATCCTAGTGAGGGTCGTACCTGGTTTTTCAGTTCCTGGTTTTGGTTTTTTTTTGGCGTGTACACCATGTTTCGTAGGTACCTCTCCTATTTCTCATTCTCTGAGTCTCCATAATTCCCTCTCGATAGTCGTGCATCTCATGGCCTTGATACGCAATCATGTGATGCTGTAACCCATTTATAAAACCTTACTTTCTTATTCTCATTTATGTAGCTTTTTTTTTTAACTTCAAATCATCTACTAATTCATTCGATTACTTCATGTTTAATTATACAGTCATGACACACGCGTACGAGTATTGTATATCATTTTACCCGCGAGCCTGAAGATGATGATCCGCCTGCGTATCTCACATTTACTGTGTGTGTGTGTGTGTGCACGCGTTTGCTTACCAGCCATGAGAGTTTATTCCTTTTTTATTTTACTCCTCCAATTGTCTTTAACCTGTTACATTGATTTTTTTTATTGCTCATGGCTGTCTGCCTCCAATCACTTCCAACTCTTTACAGTACTTTTTTTACCCTTGGTAAGACTGACCTTGCGCACGGTGTAAATGTAATAAATCATTATTAATTTAAATGCCGGTCACACATATAAAAATTAACTATAGGAAGGTTGTAGTTTGCCCCGTAAAAGGCTTTAATTTTTAACTGAAAGACAAATATAAGATATTTTTTAATAACGCAATACATAACAGGGGTACGGGTCATCCGGGTGAAACAGTCGGTTTTTGTAAACAGAATGATTTTAATACTTAAATAAGTTAACATTTAAGCAGGCATCGTTGTTTTTAAATGACCAAAATATTAAGGTAAGTAAGTTGACGAAACAGGTTAGTCTTCATGCTTAAATTATACTCCTAACAAGAATCAAACGCTGTATAATTAAATACATTATTCACTGATCCGAAGCAATAGGTTATTACCAATAATCAAATTAAACGAATTCATAGAGTTTCAGCGTAGTAATGTAGTTTATAATTATTACTATAAAGTGGAAAGAATGTGAATTTATGGCGGCTGTAGCAATATTCAATTTGCCTTACACACAATAATAAAATCAATTATTTATAGTATTATTTGGTAACTCATATTAATCGTAAAATATTATGAACGTGCAGTTAAAGTGGACATGTTTCACCCGACTCATATTCCATTCCTTCAACTAACACTGCTCTACGTGTAATTTTTCTTCACTTCCATTAAATATATTAATAAAAACCTTTGCAAATAATCCTTCATTCGCGAGAAGACATCCGGGTGTCTGAAATTTATCATCCTAATACAATAAAATACAGAAATAATGAATTTTCTACGTAGGAAGTCCGAGTATTCTTATCCGGTGTTAATAATAGCAATTGTTAGGCACTTGTAAACCGTGGCAATGACAATGATAATTCTTAACATGGACGATTAATCAGACCATATGAGAGGACATCAAAAAGTTAGCGAATAATGAAATGAATAATGGAAACGAACGAACAACAATGGCAAGTGCAATGTAACGCAAATTTGCATCTTTTTATCTGAGCGCGACATTTTGGGTTCACATAGGACTATGTATGTTTCGTACGTATGATATATTAATACGTATGTTACAGTACACAAACAATCGGAACAAGAACTGAAAAATAAAACAGTGACCGTACGGTTCTCGGATGGCTTTTACTTGGAGGAACCAAATGAACCTGCCTCCCCTTAAAAACCTCAGGATGGTTCACAAATTGATTTCAATAACTGAATTAAATACAGGTACCAGGCGAGAGAGCAAAACGAGCAAGAGAAAACCCCAAAAACCGTCAATGTCAAGTGACTGACAAAGTCAAGGAAAGGTTAGTGTGACGTATGCGCAGTGATGCCAGTGATGATGTTGGCAAAACCAAAAAAAAAACAAAATTAAATCATTCTAAATTAAATAGTGTGTATGTGTGTGTGTATGAGAGAGAGAGAGAGGGCCGAAATGAGCTTTAGCAAATTGTTATTGAATATTTTGACGTTTCCGCAATGGAGGTCCAACCTTCACCTGGCCTAGACAACGTCCAAGGATTTTTCTTGTGCAAAAAGAAACGGCAAACGCAGACAGTCAGACGTACAGGCAGAGGCCTTCTTCTTCGCGAGTTTGCTTTTCTCTTCGTCTGTTTACCTACGTTCAAGTTATTTAACTTCGTCTACTTTCGAAATTTCAAATAGCCACAGGTCATCCCGTATGCAAATTAATCTTTTCTATATAGAATTTTGTCAAATCAGATCAACATTTTAACATCTGATCTCCACAACAATTGTGGTACCCTGATTTGCCATTTTATTTACTATCCGTTTCGTGCTCGTCTAGGATTCTCTATCCCCCCGAAAAGTAAATAAATAAATAAGATTTATGTTTTATTTACCACTCACGAATCGTAACTTTATTTTTACAACAAAATAGTACAAGAGTTATAGTTTTCTATTCGTATGCTTGCGCTTAACAAAAATTATTTGAAAATAACAAGATTTAATAGATAATGAGAGCATCCGTGATTCGAGTGTTCATGGTAGAGTTCTATAAATAACTGATGGTAATGCTTCTCACCTATTTCATAGAGTTAACTATCGTGTGACAATGAAGGCCACACACAAGTATCTTAGAAAAAAATTTGCTAATCCCGACCAGAACAATAAATACAAAAAGTAAAATATGTATACGAAGAATAGTTTTGAAGATTAAAGAAAAAAAAGAAACACTAGTTGTTTTATATATATTGTATAAAATTTTATTTAGAAGTTACGTTTCCGGCTGTTCATTTCCAAAGCCAAATTCTGTCGTTACACAATACTTTATGAACAATATTTTTTAGTATATTGCTCAATGTATTATAAGTGTTTATGTTCCGTACGAGAAAGACTTCGAAGGGTTCGATTTCCAAGCGAAACGAATAGTTATGTACTACGGCATACATGAAGGTAAGTAACACATTGTGTTACTCAACAAAATAACACAGCAATATACAAACGTTTTTAGAAATAATACGGCGAAGTTGTGAATGAACCTCGTGACCCTTCGAAATTAAAATAATTTGGAGCAGAATAGGAGACACTGAGAGACGTGTAAAAGTGGTAGAAAGTTGATTGTGTGGACATTTAAGAAGATCTAAAACTATCAAAATCTGTTATATTTGGTAATGCGTCCACCGACTGGTTTGAGCCTCGTACATTTCGTGTCACGACCAACTGATTGGAACACCAAAGTTGAAAAAGTCCAAAAAGTAGGAGAAAACGAGGAGCTACCACACGAGATGGCCAATTCCACGTGAAACAGATTTTCTTGAGACGAACTAAGAACTACATTAAGCGACTAGACCGGTGTACCTGCGTCTCCAAACCTACCTGACAGGTACAAGAAAGATGGTCATTGTTTGAAAGGGGCCGGAATGATAAATGACGGGGCAAGACGGGGAAGCACAGAGCTAAGAAATAGACGAAATACAAGTGAGAGAGAGGAAGGAAGATGAAAAAGGTTAGAGAGACTGACAGATCTAGTTTAATATATCATTAGCCGTTTACATCTTCTGAGATTAGCAAACGATAGGAGCGAGCCAAAAACCAACAATGACATTCATAAAAGTTATGAAACGCGTTAAACGAGCGAAAGATTAGAGGCAGTCAACATTTGATATTCCCTTGATTGATGACCGGGATGTTCACCAACCCTGATCTCTTCTACTTCACAACCTCCACGCCGACTCTTCACCATTCTGTTCTTCTCTGTGTTGGTGCACACTTGCACCACCAACGCTCCATCTGTCTGTCAAGTCCCTTGAAGGAGAGTAATTATAAACTCACCGGTACCTGTGTTTTGTAATTACTTGCCGTCTTGTCAGTTTCATCTTTCATTGATTGCCAAATTTCACATTGGGCATTGAGCCTGCACGCCGTGCACTTCCTTTCATTTTGCACCGTCCAGTTTGCTCCACATTTCAAGGTTCCACTTACTCAACACTCCTTTACGGCTAAATGATATTTAATTCTCAACACTTACTCCTATATTTACCATAAAACATCCTTGAAAGTGAGGTTGGGTCGGAGGAACGAACAGTCAGGTTCATCACGACGAACGTGGTGGCACCACTGCTCACGTCCTCGTTAAGATGATTCTCAGCTTTCAGCATTTTTTTTTTATCAGATTCTTTTAAAAATATAGCACGCTCGCATAAAAATACATATAATGATACATAAGGGAAGAAGCGTGAAAAATAACAGAACGTAAAAGAGAGAAGGGAACGGAAAACTGTGCACGATTACTCCACAATTAAGTTTGTTCCGAGGGAGTCGTAATGAACAAAGACTGAATAAATAGTTAAATGCAAAACGGGGAAGTAGTGTTGTAGTGAGACATGCGACTCGACCAAGATTTCAGAGAAAACAAACGAAAATAAATAAAAACCGGAAAACGTTTACGTAAAAATAACATTCTTATTATACGTAATGTGGAAAAGACAAAGTTATTGTACCATGATTTCAACTTCAAAGAAATGGCGGATTAGTCAGTGTGGTAAGTTGGAGGACTTGTTCCTCCACTGCGCCCATACACCTTCTCCCTACAACTAATAAAATCAATTTTAATTGAAGGTATCGTCTGACCTTCTGAGAAAATCACACAACAGAGCCATAAAAATCAATTTAACCAAATTTTTATTTGAGCTTTGGCCATCTTCGACGTTCGGCCTTGGATTCCTTCAGATTGGAGTCATCGCAAAATCCCCACACATCCGCTCTGATGTAATTTTTATTTGGAATTGTTTGCGAACGGAATTAGACCGATCGATCGATCGATCGATCTGTTGATTGTCTCGATCGAATTGATTGATTCGTTCGTGGAACCTCAAGTGTGGACTCACTTCGTCTCAGAGTTCTCCTCTATTTATTTTAACAATTATTATTGTGCTCTATTAATAGAAGTGACGTTACCACACGCGATACGTTGACGTGTGTCTTTATTTACATATTTATTTATTGCAGGAGTTGTGTTAAAATAAAACCTGTCGGCACGAATGACCGCACTCTGTGAGAATTATTTGCACCGTACGCACACAAATTTCGATTGTTGAATTCTTTGCGACACTTCACGACGAGGATTTAACCGTGGCATAAGAAGAAAATTATTTTGCACGAAGTTGAATGGAAGACGAATTGTAGTGGAAAACATAATAAATAAAAGTTTACATGTTCATGCGTAATAAATCAAGGGGAGCGTCAAAAATTATTTATTTGTTAGGTCGGCGGAATAATTAAATTGTTAGTGTAATTTTTTTTTTATGAATTCTAGCTTAAGGTCCTCCTTGCCAGGTACCTGAAAAGGAAAGGCGTAACAGTCCAGAGGAACAGGCACAAGAAGTCAGTCGTGGAAGGCTCTGGTCAGTAACCTTGGCAGTTGGAGAATTCGTAGAAGCAAATGTGTGCGTTCACTGCTACATATTTCTCTACTACTGTTTTTTTGGGGGGGTTTTATCTGGTTTGTAGTTTCTCCACAAAGGGCCAAGATAAATAAAATAGTTAAAGATTTCTCCCGGAGTGATATTGTCTAGTTGGTTTTGTTAAATGATCATTTTGAATACGAACGAGACGAACGAAAAATGCCTGTATTCCAGAATTACTACAACTCCTTTCAATGAGGACTGTAGCGCAAGAATCTATCATTTTACAAATTAATTGTGATAGTTTCGCAGAACGTATTTCTAGTTTGGAAGATAGTTTTTAGTTTCAGATTTTGTCTAATATTTTTCAGTGTAACGTAAATTCTCTGGAATGCCTCCAATTGCAGTCGCAGCTATTTGGAATATTTCTTACGATTTCAAACTATGTGTAATGCTCGAAATTAGTTGCACATAAGTTGCTCATTGCACCAGAACTGACTTCGAGGTAGTCGGCAGCAGTGAATCGTTTAAGAAATTGTGTGATGAGCTGAGACTAGCAGTTAGAACTGGAACAAAGACACGGAGGTGTACAACTCGGTGTGTGATATTCTGAAGCAGTTTAGCGTGTAAAATAAATTCTTGCCGAGTGTTTAATAGAAAAATAGCAGTACGAGAGAGTGTACTGTAGAACGTTACCGCGCATCCTTCGCAAAGATCGATCAAAAATAAATGAGCCGTGCACTTTATATAATGAATTCTTGCTTGTACATATTTTTTTATTACAGCAATTTCATTTAACTTAAAAGTCTCTCATTATGGAAAGCACGGTGCAACGAGAGCGATGCAGAAATTTGCACAAATGCAACCGAAACCACTCACTTGTAATCCGAAAATATCAAATCTCACAAAAACCAAATTAAATTTAATAAGAAGATCGAAGGGCATGCGAAAATTACGGAAACTAATTACACGGATGAATTCGATCGGTACCCAACACGGGGAGTAGTACAACGGGTGTTTGGTGGAGTAAAAACAGCGGCGTGTTGCCTAAGAGGGACACGGGTTAAGAGAGCCTTTTAACCTCCCAGAAAAGAAACCATCCATCAGGTACCTGGTACCTGTACAGTACCTGGACCCGTAGGCAGAGGAGGCATTTCGCATTGTGACATTTTTTTCTCGTGGCGTTCACGGACCCTGTTAAACAAAGTTATTATTTGTTTACTTGTAAACTCTGTGTGAAGTCTCTTAGGAGTTCGATTGAAAACTTGTCATTGAGAAATGGTCGTACAAACCTCTTGACGAGGCCCGTTCTCTTTTGTCCGTTCCTTTCGCATGAATAAAAAAACCATTTATTTTACCAAAATGAACGTTACTTACTTTTAATTTGGCGTGTCCGTGTCTCTCACAGGTCTATTCAACCGAAGCGATGCTCCCATTAATTAATTAAACTTGTATTTTTCGTATTTCCCCAGAAACGTCAACCAGATTTAATTACTTGACTGATCAGCCCCTGTCACTGGGTGCCCTAGAACGTGCTTCTTCAACCACCAAGACTTGAAATTTCCTCCATCGACGGACATGCAGGCCGAAAACGGGGAACACCTTTTGTACCCTTCGCATTATACAAATACTTGTCGAATCATCATTCATTCGTAACGATAACCGCTTCTCATCATTACCGTTATTACCTCGTGTGAATAGTTTATTTGATGCTGAGATAGATAGATAGATAGATAGATAGATAGATGAGGGAGATACAAAGAAGTTCTCCGTATCGAGAAATCGACTCTTATTGACTCTTACCGTGATTATTTATGGACGGATGTTTGGGAATATCGAGTAACGAACAAACGATTTCCATCAAATGAATTACAGAAAATAACAGAGTATTTTTAAGTATCGGAAATGCTCGCTAAATCGGGGGGTAGTGCAGTCGTGACAAGACACCAGAGACGGTTAGCCACTGGGCGTGTGAGCATCACCTCCTCGAGCAGTAAAAAACAGACAGCCTCACATCTGCCACGGCCTCTTGTCTGACGTTTCAGATTCTGAGGAGTCAAACGAATTATTCCAGGTTGCTGAATTCCAATGTGACCAAAACTTCTGTTTTCTGTCAAAACTTTCTACTCGTTTCCGCCCCTACTGTCTACTGATTTCGGGACGTGACGTGGCACAACCACAAAGAAAATGAAATCAATCTCAGCCTTACCTGGAATTAAAAAGAAAAAAAAATTAAATTAAAATAAGTTTGAATTGAAGAGCAGTCAATCGGAATAATCGCTGAATGTGAAAATCAAACAAGAGATGTTAGACAACAATCGATCGATGCGAGTAGAGTGGAGACTTTACTAGATGTTAGGGGTGCGAAATGCTCACGCAAGGAGTTGGCTACGTCTGAAACTGTCAAAATTCGTCAAAACACAAATCAATAGGTGCGATTTGACAGGTGGAGGTTGTAGTGTTTGTGGTTGGGGCCCACGAGGAAATGACCCAGTGACGGTGTCAACCCAATGACCGTTTCATTCAATTGTAGTTGACTCAAAGAAAACTACATTCCATCCCTCGACCTTAATCTCCTTTAAAACGGAATTTGATAATAGAAAATGGAATTAAAAATAAATACATAAATAACCCAGATTAACCCTGTCACCGCTACTATTTTATTTCTAGTCATGTGCCTCTCTCTCTCTCTCTCCTATGAAGATAATGTTTAAATAATTATGTTTCGTTCTTTTTATGTTCATCTCCTTCTTCTTTTTCTATAGAATAAGACCCTTTTCTTTACGAATTACATGAAAATGATTTTTAAGGTTTTCGGATGTGTCGAACGGCTCCAGTTGATGACAATCGGCTACAGTTCGATAATTAGAGTGTGGAGACGAATAGAAAGATTTCTATTTGGTTGGCGCTTGTTTTTCTTCTTTTAAGTAACTTGGAGGAAGTCTAACTGGTAGCTCCGACAAGAGGGCAGGTCGTCCGGGAACTACCGCGACACAAACACAATTCTCTTTCTCTCTTGAAAGGAAAACTTAAATTCTTCTTTAGTGGTTCGGTACAAAAGGCAAGTAATTAATTGATTGAAAAAAATGACAGACCAAGAAGTTAATAATAAAAGGAGGTTCACAAAAATTACACTCTTGTGTAGAATTACGTCTAAAGAGACTTTCTCCGTGCACTCAGAGTACTCTTGGGGTTCTCGAGACTCCAAAAATTTACTCTGATCCCAATGGGAAGTGAATTATTACGTATCACTCCTTAATGTATTAATGGCATTAATAAGATCTACTTTTCGAGACCACGGTTATTAGGGTGACATTCTATAAAAAAAATATTTCATCCGAGACGTCGAAGAGGATGTCACAGAAGTAGAAAGAAATTCTGGAAGAGGTTGAAGAAGATTTGGTACAGGTCGATAACCGGCGGTACGAACCGCGTGAGAAACTTCACATTTCATAGTTTCAACTAGAGAACGATAATAGGAAAATAATGAAGAAGTAGGCGAAGGGTTAAAACTATTCGTAAATTAAAAACTGATTATGCAAATGAATAAGTGCACACTCAAAAAAGCAAGACAAATGTACAAGGAGGACCGTGTAAAACATGATGCCGTCCTCACCATATACATCACTCGGAGAACAAGTGGAACATGAGCCTCATCACTACAAATGTGTCGAGAGAACGATGATGGAGGAACGGCATTAATAATCATCCTCAAATTAATCAGAAGAAAAAAAAATTTCTGATTGACATTAAACAGAATATTTTCGTCAAAGGTCCCTGGGGGTGACCGTGGGAAGTGGGGAGGGAGTTACAAACCTAACGGGCCTACCATCAATGAGTACCTGAGCACCCGTTTGCACTTTGCTTTCATGTCAACGACGTTTCTCACGTCCATCCGTGTCCGTCTGTGGACAAAAACTGACAAGATGGCACCGGATGGACAGTTGAATGGACAGGCAGATGAAAGTCAAAAAAGGCGGCCATTAATCGTGGCGAGACGAGACGAGACGCGAAATAAATGACTTTAACTTGATTATTTTCTAACTTTACAACCGCGTTCTACTTCCTCATCTTCTTCATCTCCGCAGCCAAACAGCAGAGTATCGAGACTGATCGCTCAGCAACGATCTTCCCGAGCTTCGTTTGTTAAATTGCTAATTAATAAAGAAACGGGAACTATTCAGGTAACTTTTAAGATAAAAAGATCTCAAGTGAACAACATCGAAAAAAGATCAAATGTTTTAGATACGAACAATTAAAAGGAGAGTTGAGAAGTCAAAGTGTCCAGGCCGAGACGTTGGCAGATGGACATTTCTGACTTAGGCGTTTAACTCGTCCAATAAATCAGGATGAAACGGATAATTACAGGGAGAGGGAGGCACAATTGTCAAACGACATTTGTTATTAGATCATTATAAGATCTGCCTCGAGATCGAAGCGATTACTCGTCGGGAGGTTCGAATTTTACCGTATTAGTGCGATTCCGTAAGTGTCACCTGAGCAAGAAAATCTCGGGTTGTGCCACCGGTTTTCTTTTCGTCTTTTAATCTTTTCGTTTTGCACGTGCCATTTGAATTTTACACGTGTCGAATTATCGGACACATTACCCTTAAACGTGGCATTAAACTGCAGAGTGTTCTGAAATTGAAGTTTCTGATCTCCCTACAGTCCGCTCACGGACTGAGCGCACAACTCCTCTTTAGGCCGCTAAACGTCGTAGTGCAAAAAAAAATAGTGCAATTCAACTAAAATAGAGCAAAACCAAGGAATTCTATGAAAAATAAAGACAATTGTAGTTGCTACGAAACCGTAAATTAGTTCTATTTTGTCTGCCCGGTTCCTTCCAAAGGCTACTGTTCTACTTTTTAACTATTTCTTTTGTTAGTAAATAAATAAATAAATGGAAAAGAAAATAATATAATATTTAAGTGCAGGCAACTTGTAGGAGAAGAAACATTATTTATGAGACAATATTATTTAGGTTTTGGTTGTGTGAGCCAATTAAATTTCATGTATCAAACAGAATGAGAAAACTTAAACGTAAATAAAACAACTACACAAATTGTAACAGTAAATAGTGTCTTGTAAGGGAGGAGTTACTCCTCACAGAGAATCTCAAGCTTTCATTTTGCACTAATAAAAGACATGGAAACTTTTTACGTTTCAATTATGTTGTAATAGTTTAACATTACACTATTACAATGTGGTGTACACGTGGAAAATGAGAAGATGAAAGATCTGAGTTGTGTCTACGAGCAGTAAGATGGAAAGATAGCAAAAGTGAATTTATTCGTTTAAAATTGAACGTCTGACCCGAAGTGAATTTCGTAACACAACTATTTTGATTCGGCCATTAGTTTTACAGTATTAGTTGCATAAACTCGATGCAGTCGAAGTCAATTCGGAGAAAGATGAGCCGAGTGCAGTCTAGAAAATCACCTGCGATTATCGTTAAATGCGAATTTACCGTTAACCCCGGGTGTTAACAATTTTATCTTATCCCTAACTAGTCACAACGGGGATACCGTTGAGGTTGGCTACCTGACACCACCTGACAGGTACCTGACCACTCCAACTGTCGAACGGAATATGATCAACTTCTGCCCAAACAGGAGTGTGACGAGCCGTAGGAAGAAGACACCAACATGGAGTGGGTCGACCACACTCAGGTCGCCCCAACAATTCCATCTTCTTTTTCAGGTCCTCAGGTAGGCTTTGTTTGTTCAACCTTCGTTTTTTTTTTGTTCTTTCGTTGTAAATTCAATTAAGGCATTGTCGAAGCGGAGTCGTTGCGCAATTTCTTCATTGTTTTACGGAGAGAGGAAGAGGGACAAGACCGAAGTGTGGATTTTGGGCCGAATCAATGACTTCCATTGATGCCCTCTTTATTTATTTATTTATTCTTCTTCTTATGTACCTCTAATTGTTTCTTTTCTCACAATCAAATTTCGGCCCGTACAACAAGGTGGATTGAGATGTTTCAACCCCGCTTTTGTTCTTCTTTCAATACCTTGTACAACGTATATATTTGGTATCTAAATTGTTGTCTAAATTTTGGAGGCGTCTCAAACAATAGACCATCTACAAACTTCCTTTCATTCACCTTAGTCAAAGTCTTCATCAAGCAATTTGGTGTCCTTTTAGTGTGCGTCTCAGTAATCTGCTTTAAATGGTGAGACGAAGAACGCAGACTGGTAGCGAGATTTGTTTTATATATTAAATGTAATTTTATAAATTGGTGCGGAGTAAGTGACTTCAATGTCACGTATCACAATATGTACAGAGAAGAGAGTAATTAATGTGAGAGATTTCTTTTTTACATAATATACGGTGACTTTTTAATTTTGGTTGATGGTCGGTTCCACTTTAAATATTATTTTCGGACAACTCCTCGTCGGTCCGACCCGATACAACTTGTACGAGATTTTATATTTGGACAAGTATTTTGTACACGTCTTTTCTGCTGCTGATATTCAGTCCGTAAATGTCAAGATCCTTCAAGGTATAACTTCACCCAAATCTGCAGAGGAAAATCGAAAATAAATTACAAAGAATGAATAATTAGAAGGAACTAGTTTAAGACAGTTCCAGGTAACGCGTTTCGACTGGGTGCGTTCCCCAGAGACTAAAGTTCAAAAATGCTGTTTGTCCGCACCTGGAAACACTCATATTTATTGTTAATCCTCTGTTAATCTCGTGATTTATGGCCGAAACTCGGGTGGAATTATTTAGCAATGGGAGGACAATCGGTAGAAGTTCTGACTCTTTCGCCATTTCAGAAGAAACTTGATTGACGTGTCGCACTCTTAGGAAAATGGTCAAAGTCCAGGTAAATGTCTGCTTTTACCTTTAACCGTTCAATCGGCGAGAGAAATGACCGTCAAAAGTTGAGCAACCTATTTCAAATGGCAGAAAACAACAACAACAACAACCACCATTATATTAAAAAATTGAACGGGTTCGATCAAATAATTCTATTGACTCATCTTCAGTCGATTTAAAATACGTTACGAAAGAGAAATTGTCACTAAATTGTTATAAAATATAATGTAGGTGAAGTAACTCGTGTAGAATAGAAAATTTTCGTGTTATTTCGTCAGGTTAACCTCGACAAGAAGTTCGATGATGAGAAAACGATTTGAACAATCTGGGTCGATTGGTTTGTTGTCAATCAATCAATCAATCAATTGTAGTCTCCGTTTAATGAATAAAATCACGGCGAATTCTCCAGAACTGAAAGGATTTTGCAGGTTTCCACCCACGTTTCCTCGTGCGGTCATGTTCTCATTTTAGATACCATAATCCCTGTAACCTTTCTTGCTTTACCTTCCATACGTCTAAGGTCAATCGAAGCCCATTGTTTGTCGAACGAGGAAGGTCAGGAGTTGTTGCATGGAAAACCAGTAGAACCAGACTATGAAGTCTCTTTATATTGTCATTCTTCAATTTTCTATTTCAAATTTCGTATATAATATTTCGCGAGAGCCTCCCGTGTGACGTCTTCTACGTTTGGAATTTGGAAATTTCGGCATTTAATTACTACACAAACTTAAGGAAATAAACCTGCATTTATAATTAATGGTCGTACCTTTATTAAAGGAAGATCAGGTGGATGATCACGAGATCAAGAGAAGATCTCTTGGCGAATTGAAAACAGGTCTATTGAGTTCTGATAGGACTTTACTGACGTGTACACATAACAGAATACTTAAATATAAACTTTATAGATATCATTCAATTTAATGCCATCGACATGCAACAGTTGATTCTTGTAGTGAAAATAGTTTTTTGATTTGGAATGTTTTATAGAGTTCTGGTTACAATTGAGAGCTCCTGCCTTATGAATCAACATACACACGACGACAGGTTTGAATCAGTGCAGAAAAAAACAACATTAGCAATAATAATAGTGTTATCCGAGGGAGAACAGGTACTAGCTGTCGGAAGGGAGGTAAGTTCCAAAGTATAAATACCACGGTAATAAAATTAATTAAACAAAATAATGCTTTTAGCAGGTTCTCGAAGTAGAGAAGAAACGTAAACACACACGGGAAGCAGTTTTGTAAGGAACAATATATACATTTTTTATTAGTGAAATTATTTCTACTCAGTTACATGTACTTCTTCGGAGTACATGTTTCCACGTTACATACACGTTTCCATATTATAAACATAAGGTACTCGACGACCGATTGCATAAGAATTACACTCAGTTAATTAACATTTAATTAATAATAACTCACAATAACTTGTGTTATTTTTTAACAAAGTGAAAATTTTGTGGTTTTGTAGGAATAAGTAACAACCATCAGAGCCGTTTAGAATTGAAGTTTCTGAAAAGAAAATATCAAAGAAACTGAAAGCGACGTGTGAGTGCCTCGGTCCCTCCGAAATGTGACCAACAGATGAAGTTCAGATCGAACTGGATCGATCAATAGATCGATGGAATCCGGTCGAGACGACCGTGTGCGTATCCGGTGCGAACGCTGGCAGACGAAATACCATTTTCTGTTAATTATAAACACGCCTGCGTTCATCGTTTCTCGTCTTTTCGCTTCGGTATCGATTTCCGATCGGTGAGAATATTTATCGATTCCATCGACCATTATTTTTGTACATTGATCCCATTTTGTGTAAATAATCCGTGCTCGAGGCCCAAACATGCAAAGGTTAAATACAATCTATGCGTACCTGAGCGTTGAATTTTAAATTTCGCCGAAGAAGCGATTTCTAATATAGCATAAATAATAATAACGCCGAAGTTTTTTTTTCGTGTCGATTATTGTTTCTATTACTTTTTTGTTTCGCATTAACAAAAACTAACAAAATAAATAAGAATCATCATCGTCATCATCAATATTATTATTATTTTAGCAAAGCAATTAAGTACGCTTTGGCGAGAAAAAAAAACTGTCGCGTTTAAGACGAACCACTTAAATCGATTACTCTAAATTTATTGCTTCAATTAACAGAAAAAGTTTCAAATTCTTCTCTGACCTGCCGTCTCCTTCCTTTAACAAGTTTAATAGATCAGAAAATTATTCTATTAAGCTGTAACATCTTTTGTGTACTTAAACTTAATAGAAGGCTTCGTATTCAACCTCACCTAAAATTTCACTTTCTACTGTTAACTACTAATTTAATTAATATTACGCGCGCGCACACGAATGTTAATTATACCGAATGTGGTGCTTTTTATAAGTATACTATAAAATATTGCGATGCACTAAATTAATAAACAAACAAATGGTGTTATTTCTTGTGGTAAAATATTACAGATGCATAAAAATACATTTAATAAATTGAATATTAACTGCGACAAAGTGTTAGTCTAACGAGTTTTACGTAAAATTCAATATACAAAAAGTGAAAGAAATGAACATGAAGGTTTACCAAAGAAACCTGATTTCGGTTAACGCAACCCGAAGAGACCATTAAGTCTTCGGCTTAATCAATAAAATAATTATTAATAATACAGGTTTTGTACAGGTGAGTATTCAGATGTGATTAGGACAAAGGGAAGAGGCAGAAGAGGGGTGAGACGTGAGGGGTTGATTTCGCACAGTCAAATAGATCAGGTAGGTAGAAAACACAAATCGATAGTAATAGATCAAAAGAAGGGAGGAAATGACACAAAATTTGGATTATATCGCAGGGTAGTCACCCTCTCCTGGCACCTGGGGGTACTACCCTATTTTTATTTACAAAAAAAAACGGTGTAAACTTAATGAAAATGACTCCTGGCATCCGGTGAGTTGTTTTTCCATAGTTCCTTTTCCTTTGCGGTAGTTTCAAAAGGGTGGTAGAAGCGATTGATCACCCGAAAATCAAGGAACCGATTGCCATCCTCAGAAATAAATCCGAGTAATCAAATTTTAACCTGCGGACCCGATCTCATTATTTATTTGTCGTGATATAAGGAGATGTGTCGAGAGAGAGAGAGAGAGAGAGAGAGAAAAGACGAGCAGATTCTTCTCAGGACAGGTTCAATAGCCTGACACACAAAAGAGACCATCTTCTTCTCCTCTCGGACCGGTTTTTGTAATCTTCTTCTTCTTCGTCTTCGTCTTCTTCTTGTTCAGCGTCTTCTTCACCGGGTACGACAGAAGCTACAAATCGAGTGATGGACCGGCTTGGTGGTCAATCATCCGCCACCACCGTGATGTACTCAACACAGTTCGGCCTCACGTTAATGTATGCACCCTACATATGTTGCAACCTGTCACATCTCGATTTGTCCGTCACGAGTTGGTTTCGGTCGTGTGACCTGCCGAGTACTGCAGGTACCCATCGGTGAAGAAACTGTGATGCAAGTCAACCGTCGAGTACTCATCGTCCGTCCGTGTGATGTCACAAGGCGGTCAATTTCATCTGTCGAATGTGACAGTCAAAACAAATAAAAACAAACCGTTGCCTGCCAATGAAACAGATGTTTTTTTTTACCCAAGGCGGCTGATTGATCTGATCCGAGATCATGTATTAAATTAGGTATATTACCGTGGTATGTCATATCGCGACGAGTTGTTCTACACATATAAAATAATATTCGTTTTCAAAAAGTTGGCCCCAAATTCTACTTCTGGTAAATTCGGACACACCAAAAGTACACAAATCGTATCAGTTTTATAGTGATCTTCATCCCTTTCTTCCAAATCTTCACTTCAATTCTACTTTAATACACTTAGTGTAATATTATCCAAGATCTAAGTTTGTCTATTGCTACGGTCAAATAATACTTGCGAAATTATGGCAATAAAAAGTAGATAAAATCAAGCGAAAAGTCCTGTTTCTGTGAAAAGTACCTGTTACGTCACATGAAGAACATGGCAGAACATGACGAATTTTACTTATTTCTCCCTTGAAAAATCAAACTTAAGTTCATTTAATGTAGTTACATATATCTTTAGTTTGTCATTAGTCACAAGTTGTCGACTGTTGTACGAGGTTTGATACTTTTGCTGCTGTTTTTCCTTGTACCACTTTTATCGAATGAAATTTCAAATATCCCCACTTGAGTTACACACAGTCTAATCTAGTTGTATTTTTTAAAAACAAATTTTTGTTACTTCTTCTTGAGGCATCCTAACTATTTGCCTCAGTTGCAACTATTTGGACCGCGTCAAAAACCCGAACAATAAATCAATGAGTCAAAAAAATGCCTCAAACATCTAACAAGTCCTTAAAGATGATGGTACGGTAGAAAGATGATCTTCCTCGGGCTCTGATCTTCTTCTTGCGATTCTTCTTGCGCCCTCAAATCAATTTGGGAATATTAATTAATAACATTTTGACTTTGAAACGTCCCAACTATTAAGTTGATATTCGGCTACTCGTTCCGTCGGAGAAACATCACTCACAGTCACTTCACCGGGATTTATGATAGTGATGAATTTCGTTTCTGTTCAACTTTCCCGATCAATAAAATATTGATTTTAACAAAAAGAAAAAAAAACGGGAGATCTCTCAGGATGAACTTGAGAGAGAAGTCACCTAAAGTTCAAAATGGTAGATTTGCCAGAACAGGAAATGGCCGAACCAGTTTGAAGCAAAAATTTGTTTTCATATTTTTATTTAGCCACACTGACAGACATCAATAAATCCGTCAATAATGGATTAATTAACCACTTATAATTGGTTTCTTAATATTCACAAGGTTTTTTTTCTCTCTTTCTAAGCTCGTTCATACCAAGCTGTATTTTTAGGTTATCCAATTTGGCATTTTGATGACAATCCATAGCTTTCTACTCAAACTGTATAGGACCATAAATGGAAGTTCCGAATCAGTTGACTCCATCAAATGTTCAATTCGTTGGGTTTTCATCTGACGATCGACAGATCTTTTAGGTCGCAAGATGACGGAGAAGCAGAGATCTCCCGGCGAGGATGCCCGTGGACCTTCTTAAATTAATGAATGTCGGAAGGTTGAAAGAGTCGATTTGTGAATTGGACGAAATCAACATCGGTTTTATTTGCATAATAGTAAAAAATCTCTCGCTTAATAGAATTCAATAATAATAATTCATTTCGTAACTGGAGTCACCGGTATTTTGGCATTCTAAGAGAGCAACCCGAGTTGAAACAAAATATAAACAAATTAGACAAGAATGAGAGCAAGAAAAGATGGAGACGTAGAAAAACCGTTAAACATATAAAGATTTAAATTTTAAATTAAACGGCTCACCTCGCGGATAGAATTTATGTAAATAGTTTATTAATTTTATTTTGTCTGGCGGGGCAGAAGAAAAAAAAGGAAGATTTTTATCGATGAGTTTGGACAAACTTGAAATGGAAATCGTTAATTTATAGTTTTACTATTTAATTATGGCGGCTAGTATAAGCGGAATAAAACAAAAAAAAACTATTCTTCACCAGGGTAAGAAGACGAGGAGGAAAGTTGGCATGCCAAACTATCCGACCACTCAACTATCCCTGGACTTTTCTCAAATTTCGCACCGTCTTTGTTTGTTTTAAATGAGAAAGCCTCGTTGTTTTCGTAACTCGCGATGAAACGTCGTCGTCCAACTTTATTTTTATTTATTCTTTTACAAATACTTATTTATTTATTTTTCGCGTTCGTCGAATGTAACTACAATAACTCGAAAAGGCAGTTCGCTGGTGTTTTCGACTGTTAGAGACAAACAAGAGCGAAGAGCAGATATGTACGTACTTAAACAGACACTCTATCTAGTCATAAATATATATATATGTATATAAATATAGTATGTTTATCGGAGAATAAAATAAAACAGAAACGCGCAACATGCTGCGCCCATTCGATCGTAAAATATAAATATTTTACGCTGTGGTACTTGGAATTTTATACTTTTATTGTTGTTGTTTTCATCGCTTAGAACTCGTGTTCGTTTCGGTTTATGTTACCTTACCGGACAGAGGCTCTTGTTGTTTCAAAACAAATAGAATTATTGCAAGATTTTATTTATATACGTTATTACCAAACTAAATTAAACAACTCGACGTTTAATATTAATTTTTCATCGGTTTGAGTACAATTTGGTGTCACGGGCTTTGCGACCGTGACGTATTACTCTTGCAAGGAGTTAGAGTTCATGCTCGGGGTTTTATTAATCATAACTTCCTACCAACTTTGTATTAAAAAGTTTAATAGAATTTGGGAATGCCGGAATTGTAGACGGTTCTGCAGAGTTAACCATCAGGTTCCGACTCAACGTTTAGATATAAAATTTGAGCACTGTTAATCTTTCTATTGGCTTTTGTGTTTTGTTATACTTTAATTATTAATAAATATGTTGTGTAAATTAATCGATACGCAACGGAACAGTCGCGACCTGCCTAAACGGTTTACTTATTTGAACGTTTAAACTATTTCAAGTTAGGCTTGTTTGTCTTCTTGGTCGATACAGATATAAATAAATCTTCCAAGTTCCATATTGGCCTCTCAACCACAACGCAGACAAAATACCCGAGCTCTACCGCCACAATTTCATTCTTAAAATTTCCTTCTTCTCCAATTTTCTACTTGAATTCGACTTATGGTAACAAGTCTATATAATAAGTTTCAACTTATGCAGGCTAATCCGTCGTGAAAAGGACAGTCCACGTCCTCCTCTCGTAATCACACGAGAAAAAGTAACGTTTGAACTCATTAAATTATTGTATATGTTTGTGCAAAAGGGATTATTCGCATGATGAAGATCGTTTGTGTTAATAGAAGATCGTTTGCATTCCCGGTTGTCGCAAGTTATTAATAATTATATTATGCAAATGAATAAGAGTGCGGGCATTTTTCTTTACTTTTCTCTACCTATGTAACACAATTTTACCCGTGTACATAAATTTTACCCGATAATATAAAGAGTTTATCGAAACATACGGACGTCGACCGTCTACCCGTCTACGAAACGAATTGATTCTAAATGTTTTTATGTATTTCAGAAAAGCATAGGTCAGTAATGGAAACCTCTCCACATGGTGTCGTATGAAAGACATAAAAATTGTACTAAATCTGACGAGTTTTGAGTACGTAGAACAAGTATAACATGGAGGGAGGTCGTTCGTAATTCGAAATTCATGGTTTTACCTTTATTTTAAGTTTGTAATAAATTTTGTATTTTATTTATTCGACACCCTATGTTAAATAATACACGGTGTTTTTATTTGATCTCGCTAGATATCAACCCCTGAAGGAGAGCAATGTCCTGCACTCGAAAGGTCTTCACTCAAACTGCTAAAACTAGTTCAAACACATTCAATTAATGCAGTTTAAACTATTTTGCGACACTTACATAACACTTACAAACGAACAATTTTGTACGAGTTAAGGGAGAGAGAGAGAGAGAGAGAGGCAAACCGAGAAACAACCGGAGATATTAATTTTTACTCTCTTTTCCTTTGTTGGACGACATTGCGGACGTCAATATTAATAAATAAGATCTCTGATAAATCGCTACTAATTGATTAAACCTGATGATTATCGTCCAATCAATATGTGGCGGGTACTTGGATCGGTACTCGTCCAAAGAGATAAATCAATGTTGCTTTGATAAAGTGATTTGCTAAGGGAAACCGAATTGAAGGTACTTGAGGTATTTAAGGTCGCATTGACTTGAGTGATCTCTCACCGGTGCGATCACATCGGTTTTAACAAGTCGAATTAATTAATAATGTCAAAATGTAAATAAGAATAACAAGTTCTGTTGCTCTTCATGCAACTGTCTTCTCCTCAATTGATCCTATCTCGGATTTTCCGAAAGACTTTCCGGAATTGACTTATTTCCAACGAGATCTTATTCAGATCTCTTCTTTCTCATCTAGATTCCTGTTCCAATGTATATGCCGAAGTACACATAAATAATTCATCTACCTTCTATTTAATCAAACGTCTTCTCGAACTTCCGAGCACTCTGACCCTCCAATCGAAAAGAAATCACATCGTCGCGTACCAATTGATCGTATTAATAGAAACCCAATATATTATTAAAACATTATGTTATCACCATTAACTCTTACCTAACTAAATAGGAACTTGATTGAAATCGCTTTAAATTATACTTACTCATACGTAAATAACTTATGTGCGGGTCAATTGGAATGTATTTAGAATATATCGTTGGAAAACACATTAAAAGATTATTCATCAATAAAAATTGTATAGAAAATAAAATTAAAAAGTGTTTTTATAAATCTTTGGTACTGTTATTTATTACTTCTTAATAATATTATCGTCAGGAGTTTCGCTAATTTTTAGGGAAATGAAAAATTTTATTCATAAATTATAAATCCGAAATTTACCGTTAACGATTTCTATGTAGTTATGACTATGCAAAGCAATAATAAAGACACATCATTTGGTTACGAATATATTAAGTGAAACAATAAGTCTAATCAATGTTATCACAAAATTCCTTCCGTTCATACTTAGATATATATCAGGGGCAGTATGTAGTAATTAAGGTACTTCAATTAGTTTCACAAAACAGAATGAGTTCGCACATATGGTACATTGACATGTAATCAATTGAATAATCTATTGTTAACTGCCAATTTATTGATCTATTAATAAATAATTAGTTATTGGTAACGAAAATAAATAATCAGAACAATAACGTCTCCTTGTGAGACGAAGCCACAACAATCCCACAACACACAACTATTTATTGTTTTACATTCAATAAATAAGTTAATTTATTATTTTGTTGTTCTATTTGACAGAAAGAAAAAAAAAACTGGATTACGATGACAGGCCATGATAATAGACTTAAATGGGACTTTGGCGCAAAACAAAACAACAAGAAGTTAACACAAAGTTAAAAGTTTGTCGCTCCAACTACTTACTTACCGTGTATGTTTCCAAAAAAAAAAAAAAAAAACTATTGGATTTACTAGTTTCCGACAGAACACAGCACTCACCACAAACAGAACAAAACAAAAATTTTAAATATTCACTGGGTACCAAAAGAAAACCGTCACGAGTACATCACCGCATCTTCTGTGGAAGTTCTCGGATGAGAAGTCCCTGGACGGTTCCCAAGTTTACAACTAGTAGTCAAAAACTACTGCTCTATCTTTTACTACTTCAATTGTAACAACTTCACAGCGACCGAATTTTATTTTGAAATTCACGCGCGTATTTCCATGTTTCTCGTCAATTTTTGATTAGAACTGCGTCCGACGTGAGACAACGAAGCTGACAATCTCGCGACAACAAAATTATTAGCTCGTCAAATGTCGTCCATATAAAAAAATCTAAAATAGTGCAACGACAATTACAAATGTAGGGTAAAAACGGGGCCGCGGAATTGTAGTAACCACGCCTCAACTTTTTTTCTTCACCTCAGTCAAACACTATTGCCTACACCTGAGCTAGTCATAGCGCACACTACTTCACCGGACCAGTATCAATAATTAGGGATGTGCATAAAGGTCACACTCGATTTTGGTACTCAGGTAGGTACCTGGTTCCTGCTACCTTTAGCTTACGGCCAGCCACAGTCACCTGAGTCCGCGTGCCATGTGGGGATTTGCCAAACCTTCCCGCAAACAACTCAACTCCATTTATTCTAAAATATTCCACCTGGAGTTGTTATTTAGCCGGTCACATTTCGTCTATTTACCTGTCTCTCACCTGAACGTGCCCTATGTTCACTCAGAATCAACTTCTCACGACGCACATGAACCGCACTGGCACTGCCTTAGTTCAGTTCATGTGAGCCTGCCTTTCGTCTTTTTCTTCAAGGTTTTTCCCTCTTTTTTCTTCACCTTGTCGAATGTTGTCATGCTCGTGAAGATGCCACAGTCTTCAGAGCTCTTTGGGTGCGAACCTGAAGAAGTGAGTTCCCGGAGGATGTTTTGAAATTCGTCGACGATTTACAAATGTTCCGACGTGAATTGCTGAAATTTTTCCGCCGGAAGATCTTTCAAGAGCTTAATATAAGATTTGTACACATAATCAATCATATTATATACGTGACACATAATCGGGCATTTTTTTTTGGTTCGTTTGATTTCAACAATTCATGGTGGAACCTTACTCAAAGGTCTTGGTGCCTTTTCTCGTTACCTTCCCGACTTCCCACCTCATTACAACATCAACATTACCGCAGTTAGTTGAGAAATAAAACATAATTGTTGGTTTCTCCACGTCTATTTCTGTTACTCGAGCTTCGTATTTCATTAATTTAAACTTGTAAACTAATTACCATTCTTTATCGTTATATATCTTTTTGGTGAAATGGCAATTTCACTTTTGTTACTGTTTTCACTTTTTTGACATAAATTTTTCTTGGTCGTCTGATTTAAAATTTCTCATCGATTCCTACGCGCAGATTTAGTTACTCAAAGCTCTCAAATCGGTTAGAAGTGAAAATGTGTTTCTGTCTGTAACTTCTATCGGTACACACAAGGTTCATTCTGCGAAACGTCGATGTTCAATACAATAATTTACTTCCAACTAGATACTATTGGTTGGCAATTCAAAAATGTATATGTGACAACTTATTACTTATGAAGAATAGTAAAACTAGATATCTTGAACTCCTTGACGAACTAACGATCCTATCTCTCGTATTTTAAACACTTTGCGTGGTAGACTGTAATTGTTTACCTGCACTAAAGAAACTATTTCAACTAGGAGTTTAGTTGTGAAAATATGCGTGTTCTTTGGGAGGTGCCCAACTGTCTAAAAGTTCAAAAACAACAGAACGGTGTTTGGTTTTAACAGAAATTCTTCACCGTTCTGAAAGGTTTCCTTCTTTAATTTTTTTTTCGCAACCCATTAAGGTAGTATCTGAATGAAGCTCGCACTTAAGCGTCACTTTGTGGGAAGAAAAGAATTTAAACAATCAAATCCAGGTACGATCCTGACAAGTTCGATATTGAGCCGTTAGAAATTGGCAACTCGGCCTGAGTTGAAGTTAAATTACCTTGCGTTTTGTGGGCGCTCCTCCGTCTTCTCTTCTCTTTTATTTCAAAATTGATATCTTCTTCTCCTTCTTCATCATCATCATCATCGTACTTGTCCGACTCAACAATGACGATTTCTCCTATTGTCGTCCCGGTCCGCGAAACTAGAGAATAGATGTTAATAGACATGAGTTAGACCGACCGTGAGTCAGTCGTAACAATAAACATTTCCGTTTTAATTGTCTCGTGTTCTGGCCTTGTCTATCGTCTGATTCTTTCAGTTTGAACTCTTTCAAAAATTTTTACTAGGCGTGGAAGAAGAAAAGTCTAATTCGATTGACTACATAAACGTAGAAATTATAGTTTCTCAATGACTCTTAGTCGGCAGAGGTGCCTACAGGGAGTCAAAAAAGATTCCTTCTGTGCTACAAGCATTCTTTATGATGGCATATAAATTAATGTTACTTAACATACAATATATGGAACAATATACAAAATATTAAAGGTAAATATTCTATTTTCCAGTCTTCAATCCTCTCTGCTAACCAAAAACGGACAACTTGAAAAATTAAAAATTTGTCAGGTACGTAAAGAACGGTACCTGGAAACCCATCCATTCCAGTTTCTGCCACTTTAATTAAAATTATTGCGGCCACCAAAGTTCATAAAAAGATGATTAATGAGAGCAAAATGTTGGCAGATCACCCGGTCTTCCGGCAACCGATCTATTTCAATTTGATCGAACTCCATCCTCCTCGTTAATTAATCGATACATTGACGATAATAACTGTAATTTTCACTTTCTTCAGAAGAAGAGGTGGTCCTGCTAGGTACGTTTTTTTTCATTTGAATTCTTCAGGTCGGAGCGACAAAGTCGAACGGGCAGGTGTCGAGTGTCCCGTGCCCAGGTACCTCACCTTGGGGATCGACACTGTCCAAGCGAGCCAGGAAACTTCCCGCTTCCTTTTCGACCTCCTCCTCGTCTTGCTTTCCTGCGAGTTTCTCAATTTTGAAATGAAACCGACTTTTGATCTCGTGAAATGTTGTGAAATTTCAGCATGTTCACAGGCGTGGGCCAGTTTGGTCTTGACACGGGGTCACCGCACACTCAACCCGACCGGAGTACTTCGATCACAACAGCCTAATGTCGGTCGGCCGGTCTGGAACTTCGACTAAGTTCAGCAAAACTTACAAGTTGTTGCACCGGTCCAAAACCAAAAAAAAGAAGATAGTTGTTCTGTGTTCTGAGTGAGATTAAACTGAGTGAGTTTCCTCACGAATTCCACAATTCGAACTGTACACACAAGTTCGCCATATAAAAAAGAATTAAAAGCAGAGGTCCGATAAAATAAAATTAATTTTTTCATGGGTTCGAGTAGTGAGAAACTACTTTTCACACTATTTACTATAATGCTTATTTATTTGTTAGGATCCTCGTGTAAGAGCCCGCGTCCCGTGGAAATGCTCTTCTTAAGCTCTTTCCATCAGCGTGTAAAGTGAAACGAATTATTATTAAAAATGATCGAGATCTTCTTCGAGTTTAATAATAAAACCGGAGATTTTCTCTCGTTTCTAATAGGAAAATCGTTATTTTCTACACAATAAATTAACATTCATTTATATAATCCCGTGTACATAAATACGCAGGCATTAAGTAGAAAACCAAATTTAATTAAGAAAAAGTCTTAGGTTTCCGAAAAAAAAGAAGCTGCACGACTGAGAGCGAAGGAACCGGGATTTCTGGTTTGTCTATGCCAATTTCCGTTACGCGTACCTTCGTACCTGAGCGTTGTCATCCCCCTCCCGGCCCCCGGTCCCCGGCCCGCACAACCTCCCGAGAAACGAGTATTTCGCTGAGGTCCTTTTAACAAGTCCGATTAAAGTTATGTACAATAAGTATCGGTATAGTCGTGGGAACATGAAAAAGTGTAACAGAAGGGCCGTGACGATACATAAAAATAATCTTTCGTGTTATTTTTTTTTCCTTCTTCTTTGAGGAAAGTTAATTTTCTCTTTCTTAAAGCGATAACTTCTGTAACCCGTTATCGTTCGAACTTCTTCCATTTCAAAAACAAGACGGAGTCTGCCATTCTGGTCGTGTGTGTGTGAATATTATAATTCGATTAATTTATGCGAGAAATGATCTCGTTCGCACTGGACCTCAATTACTGGACTTATGGATGAATAACATATGGGTCAATAACGAGGACAACCAACAGGTGATGAACCTTTTGAACTTGAAATTAAAAAGACGTATAGGAATGTTAGAAAAAATATACTGAGAATGTAATGTAAAGTTGTGTGCTCCTAAAATAATAAGAAAATCTAATGTCAATGTTGTACTGTTAGTGTTATTAAAAATTTATGTACTTTATTGGAATTAAAAAGTATTTTATTTACTTTTGTAGTTTGACGTCTGACCATTTTTGTTGTGCTGTTGTGTAGTTTAACGTTTGTAGTCTAACCATTTTTACAAAAAGTTTCGAATGCTACATATTGTATTGTATCCTTACATATACAGAATTGTAATACGGACATTTTGCGTAAGTTACTACCTTCGATAACTGCTGTTAGTAGTTTTCGTTTTACGAACGTGAACAAAACATAAAACTAACATGGGCGAGAACGGTGGGAAAAATATTGAAGTTGTATAATACTTGAAAGAAAAGCCGGGTCAGATGAACTTGAATCGGATGAATATTAATTATTATGGGACGATCAAATATCGATAAAAACAGAGGTAAGAACGTTAATGTAACAGCGTGGAATAGCAGAAGACAAGTCGATTGAAGATGACTCTGGTAAAGACACACCGGAAACTCACGAAAAATCCAACGACTCGAACGGGAAATGAGTTAAATCGGAGAAAGTTCTTCAACCCGTGAGATACGAACAAATTGTATAACCGCCGTCGATGATGACACCCATGGAGAGGTACCCATTGGAGGGTACCTTCTGGTGGTCCCCAAACATTTGGGTAGCCCCGCCGTTTAGCAAAAATGCCAGAACACTTCGTTTTTATGGGACTTTTTTATTAGTTTTAACTTTTCATTTTTTTAGTTTTCTCAAACCGGCCCACGAGAATTTCAACATTTTTTACTTTACGAAACGTTTTCGGTTATTGAATCGGATTTTAATCGGTTTATTAACTGATTTAGAACTTTCCAGGACTTTCGCGAGAGACCAAATAAAAACTGTGGCAGGTTTCGGCCGTTTATGCTGAGATTTATGGTACCTCTAAAGTGTGAACTATCAAATTCTTGGACGTTTTTTTTTGACTCCTTTTGCTTCTCCGGGGACACAAGAAAGATTTTAAGGTTGTCGTAATGCGTAATTACCTGAAATATTGCCGGTTACGATTGGATTCACCTCACTCTGGCATTATATATGAAATTAATGGTGATGTGCTCCTTTGAGGGGGCGACGACACACGGCAAAATACCTCGAAAATGGGCTAAGTTTTTTTTTTGGATCAGTTTTAAAATTCCGAATAAATTGAAATAAAGTTTGACGGCTTTAAAATAGGCCGAGCTTAAGTTGCAACGCAAGTGAGCCATCTTGAATTGAAAATTGATGCAAAGGTTATCCCCAAAATAAAAAGAAAGATAATCTCAAAAATCAATTTTTTTATGGGTTTGGGTGGTTCACAAGTTTTATTAATCTCAAAGAAGTTTTATTGTTCTTCTCTCGAAATTATTAATATATTAACCATCAATGTTGAAAAAGGTAGAGAGACAAATCACTCTGCTATAAAACCATTGTTGTTCGTATTGTCCTCAAGTCGGTCGTGAAAAATAAGTTATTATTATGTTTATTAATAAATAATTACGTTCATTCATTTTAAGAAAATTCTAATTACTCATGTTTAACTTCTTATTGTCAACCACCTTGTTGTGTGGTTGATCCTTGAAATAGTCACATGCTCCTTTAAAGAAATTGAATAGACACATAATACCAATAATATAAAATACTACATAATACAATAACACTTTACACATGGGAAGTGGAGAATGAAAAAGTGGAATTGCCGGTGACGTTCCACAAACTTAGGAGCCTAAACTGCACTAAATTTGTTAGAAGTACAATCAAGCAACACAGTTACAGAAGATACATAAGTCAGAAATTAATTAACATCATTACTCATGTATCCCATGCTGCAGAAAAACAAATGCTCTGACGGATTTTCCTTTTTTGAAAGTCTGTAACTAAGTAAATAATATTTTTTCTATCAGTTTTGTGCCACAGAAACAAGTTCTTCTTGTTCTTTACAATATAAACAATTAGCGTGGCATCCGGAAGTGGTTCTCGAAGAATACGCACACACCTCTGGCAGTATATTCTTCATATTCCGTCACTTCTGTCTACTTACCATGGAAAACCGTACAGGAATTAAAAATGGTTTTCCGCGTAATGCGTTTCAATAGTAAGTGTTTAATTGCAGGCTTTGCCAGTAACCAATCGTGCCCGCGACTTAACCAGAAATAAATAAAACGCGACTAATTACTATAAAGAGAAACTATAATTGAATATCTCCCATCGATTATTGATGGCGTTATTTGCACTACTGCAATTTTATTTTTCAACTGACAGGCTATGCTTTGCCACACAACTCCTTGACCATCAGGAGGTCACGAGGGCATTTCTCACATGACGTGTAGCTCAATTGAAAACTAAAATTCCTAGTGGCAATTTGCAAGTGATGAAAGGTGGATGTTGAAGAGTCGTGCTTCCTCTGAAGCTATGGGAAATGAACAAGAACTGACATTACATCACGCGATTACACTACTAACAATGAGATGGAATAATTATAGAAATAAACAGATTCGCATGAGGAGTACGAAATTGCAAGTTGTTTTGTTGGGTCGGACCTACGAGTTGTACAATTTTATAGTTGCAAACTGTCCGGTGGTAAAGTGCAGTGCATCATGGCTAACTCATCAAACATCAACTGCCCGTCCTTCTATTCGACTTCTAATCTGCTCAATCTTCTCAGAATGTCAGACAATACCTGCTGTGCATTAAATAATACTAATAAGTCTCTGACGGGGGAAAGTTAAAGCTGGAACTTGTGTGTACAGTAAATATTACAGGATTTTAAATCTACCATTAGTCAATTTTAACAGCCTACACTGAACTCTTAAGTGTAAATTAAGGTATGGAAGAAGAAGAAGAAGGTAGAAATTCAGGTACTGCAAAGCTACTTTGTATTGTGAGCTCTGAGAACCTCAGTGCTGTTTGTTCAAATATTAGTATACTCTAATCAGTTTTAAACCATAATTTATAGTTATATTGTTTAAATATATGTGTAACATATTATGTGTAATAACTAAAGTCTTAGCGTCATGTTTTATGTACTTTGCCACAGAGAATATATATAATACGGCCGTGTGAGTTTTAATAGTATACATGTAATATAATATAATTGTACTTGCAGTACTAATTGTATATAGTTGAACTGATGTTTTGTACACTTCAGGGGTAATACTGCGGGTACTAAAGCCACAGTTGTCGTATTAAAAGTGTTTTATAAGCAAGTACAACAGAAAAAATTCTAGAAAAACTTTTATAAAAAATAATTTCTTATTTTAATTATATTTTGTACCTATGTAAAATTAATCGTTAAAAAAAGTAAAGTGTAATGCATTAGATACAGTAAAAACCGCAACATCCAAATTTATTTTAAATAAAATAAAAATAGATAAGTGAATTACTTTTGTACCTTTCGACCACATCGACTATAATTCAATCGATTAATTGATGTTTCAAGTTGTGTAAAGGAACCACCCGAAAATATTGACTTTTCAAGTCGTTCAAGTCGTAAAGTAGCAACTCGGGTACCTGGGGGAGAATATAAAAAAGTTATTTTGTCAACAATAAAATTAACAACAATGGAACCGTTGATACATTTATTGTTTACCGAGTGGAGAAGTGAGGGAAAACAGGCGAAAATGATAGGAAAATCTCCTGGTCGGGAAGATAAATCAACTTTTTTTTGAAATGTTTTCCTACAGTCGACTGATCAAGCACAATCGGCCTTCGTCTCACCTTTTCTGTACCCAAAAGGTGGAAGGAGAAGGACCCAAGAGGACCCAAGACAGTTCCAATTCTAACATGTTGCGGAATTTGGACAAGCTACCCTCCGTGAATGTCGTTCGCCATTATGCAGCTAACTCACTCACATCCACCTCATCTGGGACTCGATCCTTTTCATACCTTTTTTGTTGCAACAAATAAACTTCTTACTTTATTGACTCCACGGGTCAATTTATGAGCCGAATGAAAACGAAACACTTGTACCCGCCATTATTGTCTTCGTCTTCGTCCTCTTCCTCGTCCTCCTCATCATCCCGGTTCCTTTTATACGAATTATACACTCGCATACATTACATACCACCTAGACTTATTTATACGGTCTCATGGAACGTCTTTATCCATCCCGGATTGTCTGATCTCTTCCACTCCTTCCATCTCCCACCTTTTGTCTTTCTAACCGCTTTTAGTTGACTCTAATGCCGTCACCTTTTCTAATTACCGTGGCACAAAGTGCAGAAAAAAAAACAGAAAGTCGACTCGACTATTTAAATGACGTGGTTTTCTACCTCGTAGGAAACTTCCAACGTCCTTTTCTTTAGCCTTTTTAATCAGTTTTTTGTTCTTTGGTTTAAGTACGGAAATTGTGCTACATAAAACATTTGACCGCGGAAACGTCTCCTCCTTTATTTTATTAAAAGGTGCCACGCTACAATATCTGTCTGTTTTAAGTGATGATGTTGAAACTGCTTACTATCCACAATGTCAGCGAGCAGGAATAATTAAGTAAGGAAACACAGACTGAGCCATAATTACTAATAGTTACTCAAAACAATAGGTACTTATGTTGGTGGTGGTTGTTTACTTTTATGCTCTCGTTGTAACCACAAGTGACGGTAATGGAGGTGATAATTTATTTACGTGAAGCATAATCAATTATCTCGGCTTTTCAAGGAATTATTGAGTGAGCTCAGAAGGATCACTTCACACACGAAATTGTTATTAGGAGATGCACTGAATGAAATAACAAATACATAAATCGTTACTTACATTACTCCAGAATGCCTTCTACTACAAACGTCATCAAAATCAAAAGAAGAGGAAGTGTGTTGGATGCGTCAAAGTTACCCGTCTTTGGTGTTCATTGAATTTGGTGATTCCATCGAGTGGAATGTCTGTTTACCCTGTTATTATAGAAAATTTCTAGGAGAGCGAATAATAAATTGTTCAGTGAACTCAGTCTGATTATCCACGTGAGGGGTAACAACAGATGGAACGAAGAAAAGAAACTGGGAAGGAAACGATGAAATTATACAGACGGAGATAAACAAATAAATAAAGAGAGGAAAAGTATACATAATAAAGTGAATATGAAGTCATGTGAATGGTCGCATTCAGGTGAGACCACTTTGACATACCACATAACACTCTCAGTGACAACAAAAACTTTTTTTTTATCTGCTGGCTTCCTACCAAGAAAAGGTTTTAATATTCATTTTTGGCAGAGGAAAAGGGCTACCTTTGATTTATTGCCGGATTTACCTGAGATTTCCAGGAGACCGCTCCTATTCGGCGTACCCGCAACTGCAAAAGAAATAGAAGAGGAGTCTATTGTTTCCGGGGCAGGAAGATTTACTTCCGCCAGTCATTTTTTATCCAAAAAAAAGTCATGTCGGACAGTTGGAAGTCGACTGACAAACTGACATGTCGTGCCTCAAAAATGGAAGATTTTTTAAAAATAATTTTTCTATTTCGCTGCCGTTACCGAGGGTACATAAGGATAAAACTCTTCTACATGTATTAAAAATAATTAACGAAAGTTTGTTATGAAGAAAGAAATGTTTGCTCTCTTGATTTGTGTGTCTCATTACTACACGATCATGTGCCGCCTTAAACCGTTAGAAAGAAACTAAAACTACAAAAAAATGTCCTACAGCCAGCTCATTCAACTCTACGTAGTTTTTATACTTCACTTTATATTACACGATAGTATCGATGTATTCTTCTTCTTTCTCAAATAAGTTTAATTTTACATAACTTATAAACACGTGCAGAATATATTTTTGTAAAACGCTGGTTACAGCGAGTAATTCACTAATTTTCATAAAATAGTAATCAATTACAAATTATTGATAGCACAGATATTCAGAGGTATTAACTTCTTTGTACAAATACTTTTCAATTTCTGAATTTATTTAAAATTCAAAATACTAATTGATCTGGTGGATTTTTAAATTGCCACTAAACAATTAAAAACACATAGGAAATTAAATCTAACACGATTGAATTGTGTTTTATTTTTAGGTCTAACTTATTATCAAATAATTCTTACCTCGAAAAAAGAAGTGTCACGTGTAAAATGTAACTGTCCGATAACCGTTAAAAATATATAATAAAATATCATCTTCTTTTAATGTGGGAAGAAGCTCAGGCGGTTTGGTATTTGCTCCGGCATTAAATTACATTCCAATCGATATATTATGAAAATCCGAAAAGGAGGACGAGACATTGCAAAAAAATTGTTTTATTTATTAAGTTGGAAAATATATGAAACCGATAATAAAGCGATACGACTGGCATATCTTCACTGGGCCCGACACCACGGTCACCTCACCATAAATACACCTTTCTTAACTGGCCATTAAAAGAAGTGCGTTGTATAGGAAGAAGACGAAGAGAGACAGATCACAAATAAATACAACCTATGACATTAAGTGAAAAACACATTTGTTTTATTCGACTCCCTCTGAAATATGCGTATGAATGTTGAACGTGTTTAATTCTTATATATAAAAAGTGCATTAAGATTAGAGAAAACAAAGATGGGCGGACGAGGTGACGTTGATTCTGTGAAAAGCTCTTTGAAGCTTAAAAAAGCTGCGAATGAGTTAGAACTTGAATCGAACTTATAAGGAAAAATCCAAGAGATAATGTGATGAGAAACGACTTCGACCGGTTCCTGTCCGATAATTAATTTTAATTTAATATTTTCAACGATTGGACGGCTCCTAAAATAAACTTTATTTTATTAATTGTATCCCACACGCAGGTTTCAATCACTTTTCAACATTGTTTAATGTACCTTTGTACCCACGTGTTGTACTCTTTCTGTTTACTTCCTCCTATTTTACCACATCGAAAGTGCACACCGACAAACTCATTTAAACATTTTACAGTACCACTGACTGTACTACAGAAGAACGAATGAGACATTTGAATTGCCGTCCATCATTTTGTCCTAAGAAGGCTGAACGTAACTGTACAAAATAGAAACAAATTAGTTGTACGTTACCATTAAATTATTATAACAGGCCACTTGGTAAAATTATATACATTTAAACATGATGAATATGAAAAGAAAACCCAACAGTAGATTGTTGCAGAATATGATTACTGCCACGTTTTATTACTTGAAAGTTTTATTCAGTTTATTATTATTCAGTTAGCCAACTACAGTAAAGTTTAATTACATTAATAAATAATTTAAAAGTGTTCTTTTTTGTGAACCGGTGACCGGAGCATTTTCTTTGAGCCATCAAAAATATTTGAGTGACATGAAGTGTCAGTTTATGGGTACCTCTGCTACTAATCAATTACTGGGACAGCGTAAAGAATACTGCCCAACGGGTACCGAACCGTCCAAATCTCAAAGTACCTGTCTCATATATTAAATAGTGTAATAATTTAGGCTACAAAGCGGTAGATAGTGAGTCTCTGAGGAACAAGTTGACCATAAAAATTATTTATTATTATTTATTCGTAATTTGTTTACTTATTCTCATATTTCAAATATCCAAAACTAAGTACGAGGAATATTGTAATTACGACAATTAAATTAATGTAAATTTCAAGATCGTAACTTAGAACGTTGGGTACCTGTGTGCAAACACAGGTGGACAGACACGGGAACCACAAAGATGCCTGCCCATGCTAATAAATATACATTATGAGAACACACGTGGGCACGGGCATATGCCTTGACACGTTTTCTCTACCCCCGAGGACAACCGGATCATCTAAATGCACATCCATTTAATACATCCCAAATGTCTCGTTGCGTACTACTAAATTCTCTCTCATAAATTCCGGATATGGAAGCGTAACCGGGAAGCAAAAAAAAAATCTGGAAAGTACCATCCGAAGAAAAGAAGTCACCTCCGCGGTCCATGAAGAGAAAGACCAAGAGAAATCCCGAATCTTTTAATTTATTGAACAATAAACCTGGATTTGATACACAAAACCTGATTCGAGACCGAGAAGAGATATAAACTAATTGTTAAAATGGACTTCGAGGAGCAAAAAATAAGCGTATAACCCGGTAAAACTAATGATTGTGCTATTGATAAGAACTAGCTGGATTTTTAAATTTTTGTTACTTGTCAAGTGCTTCAGTTGAAGTATAGTTGTAGTAGAATAAGTTTGTGATTATTAAAACGTGTAATAGAAAATGTTCAAATTTTAACCGGTTACAGGCCTTCTTAAATTAAATTAAAAATCAAATTTTTTCTCAGAAATGTGTCTGATTGGTATTGTCAAATTAGTATTGCACAAGGAAACAAATTTTTAAAATTTCTAATTTAAACGAAAATATACAGAAAACAAAAGACTACAAAATGGAAAATTTTTAACGCTTCAGGATGAGAAGGAGAGTTTGGCGCGAGTTGTAGTTTATCTCTTCGACAATGGTTAGCTACAGAACAAAACTACACTTAAAAATAAGGAAACCCTAGAATTAAATAGCGGTACAGTAGTTTAACAGAGCATTAGATCTGTCTGTTGTTCACCTGTATGTTCCGCAGTGACACCAAGCAGTTCCTGTTGTCGATGCACTGCAGTTAACAAGTTACTGATGCAGTTACAATGCATTTCGCCTGTTTTATTTATAGACAACTTGGTAAATTGTAACAGGACAAAATTTTAGGTTTTAGGCACTGGGCCGGAAACAAAACAACCCCCAAAAGTCAAGCCCATAGAAATGATAATCCAACCGATTTAACACTATGCGAACTCAGTTTTTTTTTCTCCTCCATTTTCTATTTACTTTTTCGGAGAAAAAAAGGCATCTGCGAGCCCCCGTGTTCCTTCCGCGCGTATAATCCTATTATTCTAGGAGTTTCTATCGGTGTTTCATGGCCGAAATCTACTCTAATCCAATTACTGGTATCTTTGTCGTTTTTCCTTTTACTTGTTCCCTGAGTTTGACATTCTGAAATTAACACGTCAGTACTTTTATCGCGTTACTCGTGAAACTCAAATCGGTTTGTCTTTTCTCTTCTTCTGACACTATTATTTTCTATTATTCGACTATTCCCTTCTTTGTGTTCAATTGTCTGAACTCCATGAAGAATCGGCCTTGGATTACATAAAGAGAACCGGAGGAAACAATTTGTACTTTTTCACACGTTGTGTTACATTTATTATTGGGGATTATTCTTCTGATCTACTCCTGAAAGGGAGGCATTTCTGAAACGTTCAAAATGGTTCAACAAACCAATCAACCAAATCAAAATTTTAAAAAATTACAGTGAAACTTGAAGTATCGGTTTAGTGGAGCTGAAACGGCTGTCTAAGGTAATGACTCGAACATTACTATTTTATGCAATTAATAACTAAGATATCTTAAATACGCAAAAGATATTTAAAATAGAAAACTATCAAGCGATACTTATGTTATAGAACTTAAATTTGCGCGGGGAATAACACCCTGCCCTGTTTTGGTGACGGGGACTCTGTCCACTCGAGCAAAGTCAAATGTGTACGTATATGTATTACACATATATACAACTCATTTCGTACTTCTTGTGTTCTTGTCGTAAATATTTCTTT
This sequence comes from Polyplax serrata, assembly GCA_037055365.1. NCBI lineage: Eukaryota > Metazoa > Arthropoda > Insecta > Psocodea > Polyplacidae > Polyplax > Polyplax serrata. The sequence goes on from JAWJWE010000007.1 coordinate 2,447,892, forward strand.
GTCCTTTGTGTCTCATACCGTCTTTTGTCAGTATGAATGCCCATTTGCAATTCATCCATCTCTTTCCCACACCAATTAGTCCCAACTCTTCTTTTCATCTCCTTCTGTTATTACTTGACTTGGTTCGAGTAAGTAACTATTGTCGCTTGGAAAACTTATTTTACCACTGATGATGCCAGCAGCTGGGAAATCTGGCAAAACGTTCGGGAAAGGGGGTAACCCCCGTCACCAAAACAAGACATGGTGTTATTCGACACAAAATAATGATAAATATACTTACGTTCTTTGTAACTTTCAGCAAGGTTACATCCGGCACGGTTGCACACACTAAATTCAATTTCCATTTCGCCTCTTTTGTTCTATCGATGTCAATACAATGCCTGGTATTGACTAATTACACCTTTAGTTAATCGACAAAGTGATTTTCTATGACTCGAAGAACTTCATGGGATGGCATTAGACGGGCATTAAAATTGTTGAGGTACACCGGGGAGGTGCGGCCCCCGGTTTTATTAGTCAAACAATAAAAGCTGGAATTTATTAAGGCGAATACGGTGGCTCGTGACGAATCTTATTCGTCTCTATTTATGCGAATTGAACAATGAACTCTAGTCAAAACTAGCAAAATGAGAGAGAAAAAGAGAGAGAGAGAGAGGAGGTTATTTGTTGAAGGCAGCTTCTCGTGTCGATGGACGAAGAAATGACAAAGGTAGGAGAAAATGCCGTCTGGATTTTGATTAATTACATGGAACTGCTTAATTTACTTATTTATTTGGTTGCTTCACCGTGTCTGTGTGTGTGTGCGCATTATCTATGATTTCTCTAGCAATACCTACGTGACTACACCCTGGTTATTTTGGAGCAAATTGATACAAAAGGCTTATGCTTGACCTGACATGTCAGAACTCACACGTCGAAAGGTACAGAACCTGTACATTCAATGTTGTACATTGTTTTTAGTTATGTATCACAGTAAGTTGGGTAAAATTTTATTTATTTAAGACTTTTCCTACTTTCTTTGCCCCGTCAGAATATTGTATGGAAAACACAGCTCTAGAATAAATAAAAATATTAAAAACATTAAGAGATGGTTTTGTAGTAGACTACAAAGAGAAGTTATGGTTGATTGTATTATAAAAACACCAGCTACTTGTGTAGTATTTTTTTGATATTTTACACTCATTATTATTATTTATTATTTTGTAAATTAATCAAAGGAAACCGGTTTCCGGTGCTTAGAACTACTCAAAAATTAAGTCCAATAAATATTATTTTCCACGACAGGTAGGTTTTAGTGTGAGTTGTTTATAGGAAAGCTCTACAGTCTGTAGTACACCGTAGCACTTCATTTAAATATTTTCTAAATCCACCAAATAAAATCGGAAGGCTGAGTAGTGTATACTAAACACAAACAGAGAAAATCCCAGGCAGTGTCCAGGTGTAGATTATGTAATTTCAGGCTCAGCTCACAGTGACGACGCATATTTACCTATGAATTATGCAAACACCTGGGGAATAATATCATGTCAGAGAGAGTGAGAAGAGGACCAGTCCAATACATATAGAACACAATTAAAAGTATCCATCCTGTAACTGTAATCCTTTATTACCAGCCTATTGATTACTATTTTTTTTGGTCTAGAAAATACATCGGGATATATATATATATATAAATCAGATCTATTCTCTACTGCTTTTCTATTTCTACTTGTCCTCTACCTGTTTATTCTTTAGAACATCAACGTTTCTTCTATGAAATTTTCTCATGAGATACGAACCATTTTAAAAATAGTATCCAGATCCCTTTCAAAAGACCTGAACGATTCCAGAGAGATTCACTTAATGTTGTATAAAGATAATTAACGGGTTATTCATGGCTATAGAGGACAGGTACGCGTACCAGATATTTATCTAGGATTTGACGTGAAAGCACACAACTGCGAAGGAAGACAAACACTTAGCTGGAAGCCGGGTAGGACGAAGACCCCTGAAAAGTAGGAATTGCAATTCCCAAGATGAACAAAACAAAAAACCCAAACGTGCAGAGAAAGAGAATAGATCAATTTTTGATTATCTATTTTACCTAATCTGGAAATTGCAGAAGTTTATTATCGGTCGGAGAGAATTATCATAAATTATCATCCGCTTTTAACGATGTAACCACGTCGGAGGCATTTTCGAATTCCATTTTCTGCTCGCTTGAGAACACAACTTTTGATATATATTTTCTAAATAAATTTAGTTTCCTCCTTTTCTTATTCTCTCTCTCTCTCTCTCTCTCTCTCTCTTTCTATTTTTTACACCTCTAATGGATTCTATTGAATGCTAACTGAATTAGACAAGGTGAAGTGTCACTTTTTGACCCGAAAAATGGAGTAAATGGTAAGGAAGAGAAATAGAAATAGACAGAGGAATCTCCTATCATATTTTCATCTGACATTTTTCTTACACCCCCGAGCAGAAGAATTTGCGGTTGGTGCCCGTGGTAAATCCGTCCTCCACGGTTCTTACCTTACGCTTCAACCCGTATTCTTCTACCTGTGCGTCAGGTGCATTCCTACCTGGACGGTGTTTTAATTTCTGACTGGTCTGCCTTCCTCTTTGTTATTCTACCCGGGTAAACCACTTGCCAAGTTCAGGTCAAAGGACACAAACCGGTGATACCCAAAAGGGGAGCATCTCTTCTCCCCATGGCACCGACATTAACACCATCAACAACAACATCACCACCAAGAAGAAGAAGAATTTGCTGCTCCAAATCACGTCGTGTTATTTGGGTTGATATATGAACCTGTGTGAAGGAGTTTCAGGTTCCTCTTCAGGTTTTATTTTCTCTTTCGGTTGGTCTTCCTCTTAATCGATTATGCTACATTTCCTTGGGTTGTTCTTGTTCTTTCGTGGTGTTCCATTGACACAAACAATTAAAAGCGTTTAAATGTTTTCCACATTGTACCAATAAATAACAAGCGGCCGGGTGTACTACTTTGTTGAGTGTGAGTGTGTGTCTGTTACATTTTTCAACTCAGACTCCATTTTTTATTCTGATTCTTCAGTTCATTCATGGCACCGTAGGTAGGTTTAACTGTAAGGATCTAGCACGTGTGATCCAGCAACGCTTCTGACTACTTGTACCAACGATTGTGTACAACTTCATTTCTCTAATTAGACAACGTCTTAGATTCCAATCAGTCAACAGTCAAACTTCAACACGTTCCCCTGAAACATCTGCGCTTCGTCCATTTCAAACTTATTAGTCGCAACACATAAATTGATATCAACTAGGTACAATCGCGATATGATTGATGACGTACCTCATAGGTATAATTATATACATTTAAGGAACCCAATGTGTCAATGAAGAGTTCAGAACTGGATTTTTACCTTTTGTTCGTCGAACCCCAAAATCAAATAAAATCAATAAATGGCAGCTGTAAATTCCAATCAAAAAAGGGGTAGTTGGTGATGTAAATGGCAGACAGATGGAAATAGTTTTTTTTTTTTTGCGACATCATCGCCCAGCTTCACTTTCATTGCCGTCATCGTCAGCGCAATCATCGCCTTTTGTTGCCCAAATTATACAAACGGTGCTTTGGGGTACGTGAAAACTATGATAACTACGAACATGAATATTTAAAATATTTGAAAAAGGATTGCAGATGGGCGACAGCTTAATCTTACTTGTTACTGCATTTATTTTTCTAACTAATAGTTCTAACTTTTTAACAGCTTCTCTGTAGGCTTTCTGCTGGTACTACCTTGCTGACTACTTCTACTTGACCGTTTAAATTTATTAAAAAACTCGAAGTTGCGTCTGCTGTGTCTCGACTCAGACAGTAACTGAAATGTAGCAGATGTGACATTCAGAGGAACCCTCCTGTAATAATCAAAACTTATTCATTCTTCTTTCTATGTTATTAATAGAATTGAACAATCTACTCACAAGTTCCATTTCTACGATTATAAGAGAGATCTTGCCTCATCTAGACAACATTAAAACAGAAAGATTATCCGAAACCACTGCTGCACGGTACTTGTACACTTTCCTAACCTTGGCATTAATGACAATTAATTTCACTTGGTTTCCTTTCATGTACAGTTGACATTTCACAAGTTGACGCGGAGGACGCGGCGTAACACCTGTAAGGTACTTTTCTCGATTAGGCCTATAAAATATGTCTAGTAGATTTTAAACAGGCAAGAAGATGTGAGCGTGGCAACATTCCTAATCGACAAACCGAGAGCGATATATTTTCCTAATTATTTTTTCACTAATAGTCCGCGGCGGTGTCGCAAGGTAGACAGTCTAACCATTGCGAATGTCGCAATCGTTGGGAAAACGTGGACAGGGCAATTAGGTTAAAAAAAAATTTAACCTACTTTAGGATCGCAAACGATCTCACTTAACGACCGCAAAAACGGGTTAAAATCGTAGCCATACGCACAAGTGAGCGTGTGCGTAGATGAAAGGGAAATGACACGTCTGAAATGAGACACCTGAGACTGACCACACCACGCTGCGTACGAAATGAACATGACGCCATGACAGCTACCCAAAATAAATTTTTTTTTCTAACTTTTACATGAGGCCTAGTCTGTCTGTTGTTAGAAATTGACTTTGAGAAATTATAATATGGATATATGCTAAGTAGACGAAGAAGTACTCACTTACCGTAAGTACTTACACTTTTAATTGTATTGACCTTTAAGAAAGAAGTTGAGTCGAAACATTGGAGTTTTCCAATGAATTTCTCACAGACCTTCGAGAGGTGAATGACTGAAAAGTACTTAGTGCGAGTTGCTTGACGGTACCCGGTACCCGAGACACTCAGTACCTAGAACGGTGGTTAAGAAGAAGAGCGGAGTGACGGCAAACTGAGTAATTTCTTTACTCAAATGAAATACAAAATGACTCGACATATTTCCTTTGAATGTTCAATTGTTCTTCGGGTGTTGTGATATATGCCCATGGGTCGAGTTCAGATTTTGCATTTATGCGCCGCGTCATTCATTTTGCTTTCCATGCATCAATATACCAAGCAACTGAAACGTTGTACCTGCACTTAACGACCGTATAAGAAGAAAACAAAAAGTTCCCTATGTTTTGTAAAACTTAAACTTACATTTCATAATCTTCTACATGTGTAAATTTATGTTCGAGTTTAAAATTATTTTATGAATATCTGACCGGTCTGTTTTATGAGAACTCACGAAAAGTAAAATACTCGAGCACATTCCCCTCAAACAAATGACAAATAAAGAAGTTCAAAGGATAACGTTCAACAGGTCGTCCCTGGACAATCCAGCGGAATGCACTTGAATCTTTCTGGTGGACCCCTGCCGAAGAGAAAAGATGCCTTCACGACCAGGAACAACCGCAAAACTAAATGTTATTTTTGATGCTTTGGAATGCGGCCGAGCCTAAGGGTCGGACTAACTAAAACTGGTAGAAAACGAGGGTTGAAAGAAATCGTAATAAGTGTAACACGTCAAACAAAAGACTTGTTCACATTCGGAGAAAAAGGTTTCAGGGACACCCTACAGAAATTTAAAATACATTTATACATGTATATTTCTAACTAAAAAACCAGTCACTTTCGTTTTTTCATATTATTAATCGGATTTAAATTATACTTTCTTATTCTCTGAAACCTTGAAAGTTTTCAATGTTTTAGCCGTTAAATTTTTTAAGGTAAAAACAACTGACCGGGTAATGTGTTAGAATAACACCGGAATGTATTGCACTTGTTGAATAATTTTGAAGATGAATACTTGTAATGGTTAGTGTATTTCACCTAATGTGAAAGTCTACTTTTATAGAGAAGTCTTAAGGTATTATTGTGGTACACAATGTAATTTAAGAGGTTAGAAAAGTCAAAATAATTTTAGAGACTTATTTACAAGTCATCACATTTTCCAGAATCAAATTTATGGTAATGAAACGTCTCCTGTGAAACTTGTATATTTTTTAGCAGTAACGTAGTAGCGTTTCATGTAGACGAGAGTTACGGTTCACAAGAGTGTTAATTGATTCTATTTAACTGTAATTTCGATCATCGAACGCCGCAGGCATTGTAATTCGCCTCGGTGCAGTAAACAATTAATCGTGGAACTTCTTAAAAGCCTCTCTCACACAGCTTAGCACACTTAATTAGAGTTGCGAACTTATCTGTACAGGTTTGTGCACACCTGCACAGGTTCTGACTGCTATCGTTCCCATGGTTCCAGGGAGCGACCACGGAAATCCATTTACACCACATTATCCGACTAATCTGATAGCTAATAAATCAATCACCCGAGAACGCAGGCAATCTCGTAAACAAGACGAAAACTTGAGAAATAAGACTCGTAGGGAGATCAAAATTGAACAAATTAACTGTAAACGTAAAATCAAACTGTAAATCTGTCAGCAGCAAGTGGTCGTCGTTCCTGTATAACGATCAGATCATCACGGAGTATCAATCAATACAGAATTATTTCTCATCGTATTTTATTTAATTACATCAACATTCTCTCTCTCTCTCTCTCTCTCTCTCTTTCACCAAGCATTCCCGTGGTGCATTCGATATCTACTGAACTTGTAATAAATTTGGCGATAAGCTGTTTTAAAGTTCGAGCGATTTAACTCTCGAACATTCAGCACGGAAACAAGATCTTTATATTGTCAAATTGGAGCCTGAGAAACTCCGTAAACTTCGGTCAGATGTGAAACTGTTGGAGGCACACGGGTGAGAGGAATAAGACGGTTTATTACTTAATAACTCTTATGATTAACTTTTAAAAGGAAATAGACAAAATCACGGACAAAAAGACTCTGCAAGTTCCAACTTTCAATGTTTATTTCTTTAGGAGGAAAAAAAACCTATCCAAGAACCCATCCACATGTACTCTACTTGTAGAACTGCAACGTAACTTTACGTTACATTAACACATGTCTTGGTTTTGGTAAATTTCAATAATGTCTTCTCCGGAACTGACCTACTCTCATCTTCCCCAAATTTACTTCTTTCACTTGCTCGGTATTTTCCGTCTGACTGTTTTTTTTTACAAGTTCAGGTACTGTGTCATTTATTTCTCTGTGACATAATCCCAGAGTCAGGGCTTTTCTTCCGCCAGGAATATTATTTCAGCAAAACTGACAAACTCTTTTACGGTGTTAATTGGATTAGTAAAAGTCGAGTACTCAGACTGCACGCGCAACTTTGGTGGAATTAACACATCGTCAGTAGGACTGCGTTACTTGCAGCAATAAACTTGTATTGTTTGACCGAGTGAAAAAAAAACTAACTCCCAGGTGGGAGGGCTATTTACCAGTTGCTACTTTTGGTAGGAACTTGATTATAACTTATATCCAACAGAAGGTGACACACATTATGTCCTGTGTCATTAATTTCACATACTCGGTATAAACTAGTTGCAAGGCATTATAGTATATAATGTACATAATATTATTCAATTATGAGGAGCAGCGTACGTGCCACGATCCGAGACCTTGCCACAAATGATGTTATCTATTAAGTGAGACATTAAGAAAATGAATGTATTTATTTATTGAAATAAATTTAAATTGAATAGATAAGTGTTTCATTTATATTTCATTCAAAGACCCGACTCAAAGATATCGATATTAAAAATAAATATAATTAACCTGTATCATAATATACGATAACATCATAATTAAAAAACCTTACAACAATTTTAAAATTACTTAATTTTAAAACATCAAATTTATTTTACTAAATTATTAGACTGAAATGATATATAATGTGGAACGTACAATTATTTTAATGTTACAAATAATAAATGTTGTAGTATACACTTTTCAAGCGTGTTAATTTCGAAACGTGAATCTGTATCTGTACACAACCTACAGACTCTATTTTGTTTTTATTATATACAATATTTAATGCTTTTATGTGGCAGTCATCATATACAAATTCCACTAATTCACATTTTGTGAAATACTTTAAAAACTTAAAGACTATACTTATACTTTACTTAATCCTCTCTATATTCTCCTGTATTTTTAATTGGTCACGTGAAAAGTTAAGAAATTCTAGATCAAGAAACAATTAGACTTCATAACAAACGTCGTATTTTATTGATGGACCTGAATTGATTTTAGGTTTTCGATACTTGGTACTTTGCCCCAAGTACCCCAAGTCGCCTAAATTTATTAACTTCCTCTCCATTTCTCGCTCTCGTGAAGACTTAAATTGATATTTACCATTAAGTTCCATCTTGAAACTTAAAAAGAAACACTGCGGTCAATAAGTGCTGTGTCACAGCTATTAACCAACTTACGGAACCGTGGTGTACTCTCTTTTTCAAAAACTAAATAAATGCCAATTATTTGAGAGGAATAGTTTTCAATTGCACGGTGTGATACCGGGTACCACCAGGTACCTGTTTCGTCTGCTTATGTTCCAGCCCAAATCGAATTTCTCCTTGAATTTACACCACGGTAATTTGACGTCCTCAGACTCGTTGATGTCAGTCAGAATGTGATTCAAAAATTAGGCTAATTATGCTTGCGTTTTTTTCATCATCTTGTGCGTTTTTTGTTGTTGTTGTTGTTGTTGCTTTCTTTAGACTTTAGGCGCGAAATGAATGCCAGGTGGTAATGGCCGGGTAGAAGTTTCATTATAATGACACAATTTTTCTCACTCGGTGTGTACATGTGCGAATATAAGAATCTTCTTAATGGTCTTTTAACAAATTTTTATGATATATAAAATGCTCTCGCAAGGACGACGTACCGTGTAAATTTCTTTTCTCACTCACTCAAAACTTTAGAGTTTGATTGATGATGTGCGAATATTCGGGTGAGGTGAAATGTTCACACGAGTTACCTGATTCAATTTCTTATTATTCAATGGTACATAATTTGACTAACAAATTTGGAAAGGTAACAGGTGTAATTATTTGCTTCATTGAACCGCTCGGGCCGGCCAACTCGTCCACGAGACCAAAGTGAAAATAAATAATGAATTTTTTTGCAACAGAAAGTTAAAACGAGAAGATTTTAGCTTGGGCTGACCGAGGAAAGTCTTGTAGATAAAAATAAACAAGGTCTCACTCAAACAGTTGCTACTTTTGCGCCACATAAATTCTAAAATGCAATCATTTTGAAAAGTAAAAAAAAAAAATAAATTTAAAGAGAATGTGAAGTAAACGTCTGAATTATTAACTGCAAAACAACTTCAAGAAAGATAAATAATAGAGCTACCATAGCCTTAAGTACTATAACTACATGCTGTAAATACAACACAATTTATAACAGTATATTTGGCAGCAGTGTATATAACATTGCATGTTTTTCGGCAAAACAAAATGTTCTATCTACATATTTGCTGATACAGGGAGGCTTGTACTTTTTAAAACCTTATATAATTGTTGTAATATATTGTGTACGTCTACATATCAAACAAATAATGAAATAATTAAAAATTATATTAGCAGACTCTACTGACAGACGTGAAGATAACAGATAATAAAATGGTGGAAATAGACCGAGTGCTATTTTCATTGAATTAACGACCCGGAGATTGAGTGAAAGTGAAAATTAAATCAAAAAAAGTAAGTTATTTATCCGTTAAATAATTACGGTAATTGAAGAAGTGTGTCTGAGGACACAAGAAAAAGGAGTTCCAGATACGGAGGAAATGATGATGGCGTCCACCACTTTTGGGTTTTCATTCTGGTGGTGATGTTGATGGTGGTGAAGGCGATGAAGGCGACGATGGTGATGATGATGATGATGATGATGGTGCGTGAGTTTCAAAACATGTTAGCGTTTACTTAAAACGAAAATCATTACTCGTGTGCTAATTTCATCTTCTTTTCTTTTAAAGGCGTATAAATAAGGTACATTAATCAAAATTGCATCAGAACCTGAAGGTTAAAAACCTATGTGGTGCGTGTGTGTGTTTGTGTGTGCCTGTCTGTGTGTCTCCATGAAATTCAGGCAAATTGAAGGCTATTTATGAATTGGTTGCATGTTTTGGTTGGCATCCGTTTTTTTCTTATTACCCATCATCACCTTATTGGTAATATGTTAATTTATAGTTTTTTCACATGTTAGCTTAAGCTGCATTGAATTTCTATTGGACTACACTAACTGACAAAATTTAATAACAACTAAAATAGAAAATGCAAAGTGAGAGTAACAAACAAGAACCACAACAAAACCGTAAACCCACAGTTCGGTTTTTCTGACAGGAAGTGCTCGTAAATATTCGTTTCCGGTTTTTGGTGTGAAACATCCGCCGGAAGTTTAATTTCGCAAGTGGACCCCATAATTACAATGACTCCTTACACATTTTCACTATTTTTCAAGGTTTTGTGTAATTAAAAATACTTTCATCATCCTTACAGAGTATCTTCCAATTGTTATTTTATGTTGTGTATGCATATACATAATATTATTACTTATTTGAGCATTTATTTATTCGGCTCATAATATTACTTAATTCGAACGATTGTGGCATCTTTAAATCTTTTACTCCTCAGTTACGATTCGATAATCCGCTTTCCGCTTATTACAAATCGATTTATACAAATGACATTATGTAAGTTGATTGATTCAAACATCAAAAGAATGTTCGGAATTGATTGAAAAAGTTACAATTTCCTCAATTTCACTTATTCGAGTATCTTCCCATAGAAAGTTGTTTTTTTTTCAGCTCGCTTTCTGCTCACCTCTCAGGCCATCCCGCCGCTAGGGTTAATTCAGAAAGGAGGCAGGAGCACCGGTAAAGCACAATTGTGTTTGAGGAGAAGGTAAGTCGTGTTGAAAGGGTAGGCCACGAGGTGATAACACCAACTGATAAGGCAGAATATTAATGTTAGCTAATTTGAATATTCGCAACAAAATTGTGATGGTTGCGCATGCAACCAGCCACCGGGTTAGTTCGACCAAAAAACATTGCACTACGTGTGGAACATTTTAGTTCGTTTTCAAGTGGGCAGTTCATAGGAAAGGATTAAATAAGACCCGTCGATTTGCCAAATTCTAATGTCAATTATAAGATTCTTTCAATTGATTAAAAATTATTATGCTTTATTAATCTGAAATTGGTTTATTCGGGAGGTGAGTACCGTTTATTTGACTTAAATTAATTAAATCTATGAAAAAATCACACGAATTGAAAACTACTGCCCGTCCACCGGTACTTTTGATGTTGGCACGAACTTCACTTCTTAAATGGGATCAGAACTGGCCCTGGAACAATTTGAATAATACACTCATCAATAAAACAGTGTTACATATACATAGTTATTATTTGTGAGTTATGTACAAGTTAATTTCTATTAACTTTATGAGAACATCCTCTTGTCACTAACTTTAATTTTCTTAAATTTTACACTTTTCACTGTACTCCACTTGCGATGTAAATAATTTTTTCTTGTTAACTTAAGATATTTTTACCTCTACTTAGTGCTTTACATGTATTTTTTAATGTGTAATTTAGTTTGTTCCTTACATTTTTATTCGACTGCCACTTTTCTTTGCTTTACATACTTACTACTTCTTTAGCACTCAACACGAAACCTGATCTTTTTTACTGGAAACACACAAGTTTAGTTACGTTTACACTTTCTTTAACTCGTCAATATTATGAATCTCAATTTTAATACTAATGAAAATCATATTAATACCAGTTAAATAAGAGTACTCGTTATAATTTTCAAAACAAAAATATCCATATATTAAGGGAAATGTAATAGATGTAAAAGAGTACATACAAGTTTCTTGTGTGTACCAACTGTAGGCTAAAGTTTGTTTAAAAATTATAAATTAGTATAATTTAACAAGTAATGGCGTGAACTATGTACGTAAGCAAATTAAATAAAAATTACCAATTCTTTTATATATAAAACCAACAAAACTGTAATATAAATCCATGACAAAACAAGAGAATGTGAGAACATTGCTTTTTCTCATTATTTCCATCAGTAGGTAGTAAACAAGTTTATTAAGATTTTCACTACCTGGCAGGGAACTGTGAAACATAATTAACAATTAATTACATTACCATAATAATTAAAATTACATAATTTAAATGAACGTGACCTAAGAAATCTCTTCTTAGAATTGGCCACATTTCCAGTACAAATATTGTAAAGTTCAAGTGTGGCCAACGTGGCAGAGCCTGGGGGCAAAACCTTAGGGATGGGAATTCGAATGAAAAGGAAGAAATAGAGTTCAATTTTGGATTGACCTTCTCACACGGATGTCTGCACCAACCTGCCCACTCTCGTATCTATTCATTCTAGAATAATATATCATTCGATTTTCGATAGTTTAGTTCAATGAATTGGAAATCCAGGTAGAGCCGGAAAAGTCGACCTGTTAGGTTCGCAAAGCTAATTATTTTTATACTTTCTCTCTCTCTCTCTCATTCTCTCTTGACAGTGCCTCTTCCTCTACATCCAACTACATGTTTGCTTCCTCTTCTTCTTCTTCTTCATCTTCTTTTTTAATGAAATTGGGTGTGAAATATTGAAAGACCTTTAGGTCACTGCGTGAGAACCATGGAGGTTAAAGAACAAGAGTTTGTGGATATTTGAGAGAATGCAAAACGGGATTGGACGGTTTCAAATGGCTTGTTGTAGTTGGCCGGTGCCAGGGCAGACAAAAAAAATGATAGCAGACTCAGAGATGGTGAAATTCATTTTCCAGAGGCGAAAAATATCTTTTTTAGTTATTTATTATGTGTGTGGTAGAGAAAAGGTGGTAACTGCAACACAAAATGGTAATATGGGCAACAAGAGATTTGCAATTACCCGTGCACACACAGACATGAGTGCTCATGTACGAATGGACATCATTGCTGTACATGCGAGGAAATTAAAATGTCGATTAAGTAGACGAATAGTAAATGATAAGGTAGAGTAATAGAAAAGAGGCTTAGGTGAGATGAATGTTTTTCTTCTTGGCAGTAAAAAGAAATTAAACTTTTCGGGTTTTCCACTTATGTTTGTTAATTTCAGGTGGAGGTCAGTAGTTTTTCATTATCAATACTGGCGAGATCTTTACTTTGCAATTAATCAAATTGTGTGACTTTATTAAGACCTTGTTAAGTTGGAAACGATTGTGATTCTATTGAACTTATTGAGAAGTATAAAAAATTAATAAATTATGAAACATGAAGCATTGCAAAAACATTGCACTGTTCTCTCACTCAATGTACTCGGGCAGTACGTCTTAACAATGGATATAATATTATTATTATTATCTCTACATGCATCTATATTATTATCTATATATTATAATTTATGTGTACATATATTATATACAAAGGATAGAAATGACTTTTCTGCACGTTATTAAAAGTGCAAATAGTAATTTCGGTAAGTCAATCTTCAGTCTCATTTTTATTGAAAGAAAATTATCAGGACTTCTTTGTTTCATTTCTCGATTAGTTCTCGATTTCCCGTGGAACTCGTAGTTTTTTTTTGGAATTAAAAAAGAGCTTGCAAAACTACAATGTAAGGCAAAAACAAGAAAAGTACGAGGCAAAACAAATTTTATTCGTACTGACTTTGAGGAATAGAAATTAGATTTGAATTTTATGGGCCTTCTGCAATCTTCTGCCATTAGGTTTTATGGTTCCTCTTCTACCTTCCGTCTCTTTGTTCTGACAAACTCGGGAAAATTGTAATGCTTAAATTGCCACCAGAGTTCATTCTCCAGCTCAAATTGCCGGCTGCCTTTGTTGTTCATTTGTTTTGCCTTTTGACTTGACGAAGTTCACTTCCAAACGATCAATAGGTTGTATATATATTTATAAATAAATAATTTACGTACGACAAAAAGTCCCTACAAATAAATTACTCTTCCTACTTGCAATTAATCATTTTGCAATAACAAAGGAGTTTTCTATGTTGTAAATTTTATATTGTAAAACATAAAATTATGTCAGTTACTTTGTCTCTACAAGAGTTTGACATTTACAGAATTTATACTGTAGTAGTGCGTAGTGTAGAATGTGTGTGAGACAATCCTAACCGTATGAACTTCACCTCCAAGGCCAACTTCAACATTCTTACTATTCATTCAATTCAACTGTCTTCTATTGTTTCCTTATTTTCAATGTCCGGCAATTCCTCGGAACCTAACAAGTCCTTTAATGTGTCTCACGTAATTAACCTTCCGAAATAAATAACGGATTCTGTCGGAGTATCACGGAAATCACGTAGAGGGATAAACAGCGGATTTCACAAATTAAAGAGCGACAAGAAAGAATGGAACGGATGACAAGTTGAACGTTTTCCTTTGGCCGAGAGCGGCGCGATTAACCAGACGTGTCAATAGAAAATTTTTCCATTAAGTGAAAATCGCAGGGTGACGTTTCGCCGGTTCGACAAACTTGTAATCGGCCAATTTCTTATTGTCACGGCCAAATTGATTATAATCCGATTTCTCCGGACGTCGTTCGACATGTTGGAAAATTTTCCCATGCCTTTCGGTGGCCTTCTACTGCCACGTACTTTCGACTGAGTACCGCTTCTTTAAAAATTCTTTCGGTTTAACTTCATCGGCTTTTTTTATTACAAGTGGTACCCGGATGAAGAGGAAGAAAATGCGACGAAATACTCACTCATTGAAACTTCGCAATGTGTAAATATATATATATAAATCCTTCTCATAATATATTTGATTGCAGAGTAAAACATCCTCACTAAGCTGCATATAAATTGCGGATCAAAATCTTATGTACACACACACACACACACACACACACTAACACATACTCAAATCACAGTATGTTACAGTAAATACAGTATAAATTTTATTAAATACAAAAAAGAGTGAAATGCTGAATACTACCCGCCATTTAACATAACATTTTCTAGGTGAACATTACGAATATCATAAATAATGACTGTATAAATGAAAAGGATAGAAGCTTATACACACGGCGGCATCATTCAATGCAGGCACAAAGTCTATTTAATGTTTGACAGGTTCGACGTGGAGGTTCGCATCGAAGCAATAGATATTCTGCTGTATAAGAAGAACTATATATCATCAATAAGTCAATTCGCGTGTGTTCATCCTCCTGCTTTCAGACACCAATAGATATAGTTCACATGCAAGTGTGTGTGTGTGTGTGTTTAACAATAAACGACCTCTGACCCGATATTGAACTAGGTACATGGAAGCACAAATCTGAGACCACACACACAACTTATAGACATGGCACAGGTTGCATCGACCTTTTATGCCTGAAATTTGGGGCCGTTCTTGAATTGACTCCACGTTGACGTAACCCCGAAATTTCGTGGGTAATTTATTTATTTTTTTAACGAGTAGTACTCCCCCGGTTTTTTTTATTGGTGGGTTAAGCAGAAGACATTTTTGCTCTCCCTCGCTCGGGCTTGGGTGTTAACCGAGGGACTTATCATCATTATCATCGTCAGGTATCAAATGCTCTGCAGGTATTTATTAATTCTGGGTTTCGGTTAGCCGGGAATTTGATCGCGCCATCCATCTTAATTGATCCGAACGTACGGGTGGAGAAAATGTAAAATCAATTTCCCGCACACAATTTCATTTAATATTATTCGGGTTCAGGTATTCCCACCCCGTGTCTGCGTGCCTGTAGGTTCACATAAGTCTGCTTGTACGTTACAGTGGACGACTACCGAAAATCTTGAAATTTTTCAGTCAGGACTTTCCTTCCTTGGCTTCTTGTGCAATTTTTGACATTCGTCGCGGTCCCTGAAGATCTAAATTTGTAAGGTTCAAAGTACTCGTTTGAATTGTATTCTTGTAGTACTTGTAGTGTAGTGAGTACCTCTCGGTTTGCTTTTGTGCAAAAACAATAGAATGCCTTTAACATCGCGCATTATTTGTGACCTGACAAATTTAAAAAAAACTACACTTCTTAACTATTTCGTATTGCTGTATTGCTTCTTCTGAGGGACGGGTAAGAAAACGTTTCCAAAATTTTTGGTAGTGGCTGACTAGGTCACTGGTAGAGAGTCATGTTAATTGGAACAATGGAAATTTATTAACCAACGATATAATGTGACAAATATAACTTTCTATCTTCGTAGATGTGTTTTATGAAAATTGAGTGTGGAGGACACCTTTAAAACAGTAAACAATAAGGAGGGAAATTGAAAATTCAATCAAAATGAAATCAATCAATCACCGTGAGAACAAACTGAAGAAATTTGTAGAGAAAAAAAATATTCGTATGTAGTGACAGGAGAATTTAACCCGCGACTAAAGTTCTTTAATTTGATTTCGTGACGATTTGTTCTACTTAATGGCTAACTTTTATTGTCTTTCACTCCGCTACGGTTTGATTTAAGTAACAAACGTGTAAATTGGCGTGCGACAATCCACCGAGTGACCGGGAAAACAATTTCGGGGTCAGTCTCGTCTGAGTAACCTCAGGTCCATGGGTCCATCGTCCTGGGCTTGTCCCGTTTCACAAGAGAAAAATTGCACGTTCCACCCATCCGTCAAATAATAAAAAAAAAAGATGTAAAATTAGCCTTCTGCTAATATTTTTATTATTTTCCTTGGTTCGGTTGCGAACTCGAGAATTTGAAAATTTCTTTTATTGCATTACTGATCCTCTAACATCTCATTACTTTAATGTATATATTTTCACACTTTACTTACCGATTATTTTATTCTCTACAAAATGTCCAACTTTCTACTTATAACCGTAATGGTAATATGTTTATAAAAATTCGTGTTTCTCCATTTATTATGCAGAAATAAGCACATCGTTCTGTCGCCTACGTAAAATTTTTTAGGTCTGAAATTATAAATAATAAATCGCGCCAGTATGTACAATAATACTGTAAGAAATGTTATACTAAAGTTCAGCACAAAAAAAGAGCACTGGAAGACGGGTTCTGTGTGGTAATTTTACTAACAAACCTGTAATTAAAGAATACTCTAGAATAAATTCAATTACCGGTAGTTGTGCACGTAATATACATTTTATCACACGGCAGCCTGTTGAACCATGCAATTTCAATAATTATTATTTATTTTTTATTATGAATTGTACTATTCACGTACTTGAAATTGTGTAAAGAAAGTTTTGATTGAAATCATGTGGAAACTCAAAAGTAATTATGTTCACAGAGAGACAAGCCTTTTACCTCGTGACGGATGCACAAAACTTTCTAACATTTACGTACTTTTTCTGTGATCTCCTCTGTGATCGGATGCAGAAGTGACATTTTTTGCGGGTTTTCGGTCACAAATTTCAGGTCTAAAATACGGTAATCTAAAAAAAAAGGGACAAAACTAATGGAGTAACAGCAACTTCCAGTGACGAGGCCGCATGACTCCAATTCTAATAAATATAATTTATTAGATAATAATAACTTGAACTGTTAGAGTCGGACATGAGTTTTCACTTGGCATCCATTCAACGGGCGAAAATTAAAGTATATTTTCTACTGAACTTAGTTTCCGGTGATTTATTATGTTATGATTACTGAAAGCAGTCAACCCCAAGCGAACAGGACCGGCTTTTGGACCGGACAAAAATTATTTTTTCTTTTGCCGAACCGAAAAATCTGTTTTTCTTTTATCCATTTGAGAATGTTGAAAGCCCCCGACTGATAATTGACACATCCGACAAGTTGACTGATTACAAAATGGTCAGGTAAAGTTCGTGTGCCTGACTTTTGGAAGGACCAAAACTAAACAACAAGTTTTCTAAAACGGTAAATTTCTCTTTTGGGTTTAAAAATAGGAATGCAATTCAAGTACTATACATGTTTTACGTGCATTTGCATAAGGAGGAATCCACGACTATTTGCCAACACAACAATTAAAAACACTTTCATCTCTTGTTGCATTTTCAGTCCGACCAAGCAACACTTGAATGATCAAAGAGAGAAAGAGAGAACTTTGTAAAGTTTGTAGGACAAAGGAGGCAGCCACAATTCAGCAGAGTCCTATGACCTTCTCGATTATATTTTATCGTTTAGATTGTTCTATAGTTTTGCCTTAATCGGTCAAACTTTTATTGCGGATACCAAATTTAGTGAGTGTGTTTGGTTTTCACTTAAAGACACATCAACAAAAATAAGTGGCGTGAGTAAGGACTGAGGGCTAGACAGACAGACGGACAGACATGATTTACATCAAGTTCATTTCCTCCCCCGAGTACATATACTATTAATCAATCAAGCTGGAACTCGAACCAAATTGGAGTAGTGCCCTTTGGCCGATTGACTTCATACGGTTTTTCTATATAAGGACAATAACTGTCTGTTGAATCCCTTTATGTGTGAACCACACGGAAAAGTAATAAAATAATCAAGTGCATCGGACCGTTATGACTCGTTGTCAAATTAAACATAAAACTAAAATTATTGCGGGATTGTTTTGTTGGTACAAACATTATGCGATATTTATTTACTTTTCGCGATGGTACACAATGACGTGTGGCTAGACCCGCTGCAATTCTCAATAAAAAGAAGCATACGATTTCTTAATTATACATTGAGTACAACATATACAAGGTGAGGTGTAGTAGATTACTGTCAAACCAAAGGAGTCAAACCAAACTCGAAATGGTTTACTGTATTTGTTTCAATAAATAAGACGAATTTCAATAAAAACTAAACACTCAACACGAATGGTTGTGTAACAGTTCTGCATAAACTTCGCAAACTATCACTACAAAACTAATGTTTCGTTTACTGAAATCCGGTGAATGTCTTCCTGTACTCCGAGAAACCAATAAATAAACGAACTTTAAAGAATCACGGTGGGCGAATCGAAGCAAAATTCGGGACAAATCAAATAAAACATGAAAAGGAACAACTATTTTGCGTATCATCATAAAGGCAATGTTCTTGTTAATATAATTTCATCAAGTGGACACGACTAAGCCATAAAAATAAATTCAAATGTTTGGATTGGGGTGGCTGTGGTGGGGGTGCACTTTGTAGTCGAAAGTAAAACCTTTGCTCCTTCAGCCGAAATCCCCACGGAACTCACATTAACGGAAGTCTCCTGGTATGGCTGCACAGAAAATGACTACTGATTGCACTAAATCAGCTTTTTAGACAATTGTACATGACTCGTTTCGTGGTGAACTCCGTCCCGTGTTTACTCAGTTTCGTAATATACGGTAATTACAGGGGAAAAATGAAAAATGACAATTTAAAATGGCGGAAATGATTTTTGATTATGGGGCACCAGAAACCGGGGAAGTGAGCTATGTCTCCTGCTCTCAGACAGACCACCTACTTGTAAATTGTATCGATAGGTAGATTTTTAATAGACGTACCCCCGAAATTTTAGAAGCACGTGGGAGGCATGAGCCCAATTACCTCGAAACTGAATGAGAACAATCAAAACGAATTCGATGCACAACGTAAAAAACAAAACACCTAACCGAATTGAATCACTTCCGTACGGTGCTCTTTGAAGTAAGTTTAATGTGTGTTACCTTAACAAGTCATTTAAAAATAAAGCAAAGACTAATAAACGATAGAACACAAACAATTCAAAAAAAAACCTTTGACTGTAAAGAAGAACGTAAAATACGGAAGATTAGGGAGAAGTAATTAAAGCGCAAGATAATGTTGAATGCACAAGATGCTGGTGAAGGTGAAAGAAAAGTGAGGCAGATGGTACAAAAACTGGCTTAGAGACTGATTAACCGAGTAGAAAGTTTCTATTTGTAATAACATCTGAAATAAAAGTTCAAGTTCTAACTACCTAGAACTTCAACACTGACAAAAATTAGAACATTTAAAGCATTAGAACCACCAGGCAGAATTCTGTCTAAATTCCCAACTAGTTCCATGTGATGATATCAGTAAAAACAGTAACTTAGTGTTTATAAATAGGGCCAGAAATAAAACTACACAAAAACTATTTTAACTCACAATAGAAAATGGTAATCGAGGACAAGTGCGAGGTACACAAAACGAACTAGAGAAATTTTATTTTCCTAGGAAAGCGAAGAAATCACACTGGATGACCTCAGATTAAATTTGATAGAAACACGCCGCCGCATATAACGATCGTTCCTTGAATTTCCTTATATTCGAATCTGTCTGTTTATTTAATAAATAACAATTGATATGTTTTTGACAAAAAGAAAATGATTTATGTATAACCCGAGAGCGTGGCAAAATACTCAACTCATTTGAAAAATCTTTTGAATTTTATTTTATTTTTTTTATTTTGATCGATCAGATCGTGGAAAAATTCCTTGTTGTGAAACGAAAGTATCATGAAATCCGGTGTTTTGGGAAAAAGTTAAATATTATAGATGTTAAAGGACTACCAAAACTTCGTTTCCTCATTTCTCAAATAATTTCCCAAAATTTTATTGAATATATTTTTTACTATGATCAATAGAATAGAACCGAATTGTATCTGCCGCTTACTTTATTAAAATTGAATTACTTAAATTTTTCACTGTAGAGCCACCGGCCTTAACCTACAATTATGTCTTCAATGTTTCCAGTTTTCTACATTTATATTATATACATAATACATTAATGTATGTTACATTAAAATAAGGGTTTATAAGTAATGCCTTGTTGCCTTGTAAATTTCTTTATCAATACATTTAATAATTTAACTCAACTTATTTATTGTGCATCAAATTACGTGTTGCAACAATTTTTTTATGAAAATACATTTATTGGGACACATTTATTAGAAATTAGAGATGGTTACATAAAAGAAGTTAAAATGCTGCAGATAGTTCTTGATACCTGAATTGTAGGAAAAGACAAATGAGAGGAGAGTGAAAAAACATGAAAAACAACGTGAGTGGAAGGAGACAGAATTCATAAGTTTTGGAAGAAGGCGTACAGAAACAGACAGGGCCAGTCAGCCTTTCCAAATCCCCAAGCAGAAGACGAAGGGAACCAGAGGGAATGATAGAAATTGTCTATTTTGCGAGCAGATATCAGTTTTCTAAACGTCTGATTTTATCCGTTTAACCTGTAATGGAGGAGGTGGAGCAGATCACGTCACTCGAACCTGAAATTCTTTTACCACCACCTTCCCACCTCTTTTGTCGTAGCAAATCAACTATTCTCCTCTAATAAATTAATAAATGGAATCGAGGGCACTCTCAATTCTATTCTCTGTCTTAATTACACCAATTCCACCATAGCCACCCTTCTGACTCATCAAACCGGACTTTAAGGTACGACATTCATCGAACCTGTTCATTTTTGGCTATGACCAAAAACGTTCTCTGTACCTACACGCTCTCATAAATCCATTGTATTAGAGTGCAAAGTGTATTGCCAATAATATCAATTGAACAACGCCCCAGGCCAAGAGAACCTGCAGGAGATTATTTTGTACTATTAAGGTGAGGAAATGAAGAATTATTGACGTTCAAAGATGGACACCGTACGCCACCAAATAAAACGCAAAAGAAGTTAAACAATTACAAAAAATAGCAAACTCATTAATGCTACATCTAAAACTAGACAATAGCAAACAAGTAATTAGAATTATTATTTTATGTAGCCGTGAATTCATTCGACTATACAAAAATATATATAAAAAGTGGAATATAAAAGGGTAAAACATTACTAATTTGAGCCATTGTGTAAAAAGAAAGTACAAGACTGCAGAATATGATAAAGAGAAATAAGAAACGTTCAGTACTACTTTAATGAAAATTTGTTTACCCACCAAATAAACTTTAATTTAATAAGTACTTTATTCGTCAACAGTTGTTTGACCCCAGCTGACCTGTCACTGAGTGCCTCCTGAATGTAACTCAAAACTGAAAAACTCAAGTAGCCTGCACAGAAAAAACATGAAAAAATACTTTGTATAAATAAGCCGTCAGGGTTTTCGGCACACTGCACATTCTGCAGACTGGTTTGGTTGAATGTATTAGACGTCTTGTTAGTGAATCACCTTTACCAACGTGTTTGTACTCCTACAAAACCCGTTTGTTGCAGACTGCAGTAGATGTATACACGCAAACACACACACATACACACACGAACACTCATACATTCACGGATGCATATAGACCCGAACCTCCTGAAGGTAATTCCTGTATCGATACGAACGAAGATAGGCAAATAAGGAAGTATATAAGGGCACACGTCTTTATGTGGGAGCA